>OX940963.1:17522254-18140716 GCA_954870475.1 Euphrasia confusa | reverse complement strand
ACCCCCTCGATGATTTTAATATTTAATTATCGTGAAAATACCTTGAACCAAGATCCGAGGAACGAACCCAATAGACGAGGTCGAACCGGGCGGTGGCGGTTGGATGATGGGGACCCCAGTCATCGATCAGGCCCTGACACCAAACACCAAGTCCAGTTAAGACGCTTGCGCGGCCAAAGGTCGTTTGGTATGGAGTACAATGAGTCCTTCTCTTCTCCTAGTTGCCGCACGTCTTCAAAATAATCAAAAGTGACGACTATTTTGAGATTTGGGTGCAAATCTTGGAACTCGTGTACTAGGCTAATCAAAGCTTCGTCACACGCCTAATCTAGCAAAGCTCGTTACGAGTTGCTAAATCCCTCAAATACGAATCACACACGATTGACCACAATCGGGGATCGATTTGGATTACGCACTACGCGCCCTCCTAAAGTGGGTATTTAGCCACACTTAGGCCCACGGTTACTAAGGATCGATACGCACAAGCGTTCGTCCGTTTAGCCGGAACAATTTATAGCCTTGTTGTCGGCTTACCAATCACACGTAAGCCTTAGGCTATAAATCGCCAATAAGGAGTGTTCCTTGAATCTTTTTCCAAGATTTCTATTGATCAACTATGATGATAATTTACAATGGTACGGGGCTCCTTATATAGGAGTAGTAACTTAGTCCCTAAGCTAACTAAAATAATAAAATAATAATTAGAGAATCCCAACACTTGGAAACTCTATCAAACACAATCTAAAGAATCCTAAAGATACTCTAGATACTATTTTCCCTAATTACTTAATTAAATAACTAATTAAATAAATAAAAAGAAAATAAACTAAACTAAATTAATTAATATTAATAATAATATTAATATTAATTAATGGATAGGTCGGGTGCGAAGTATATCGACCACCCGCCGTCGAACGCCGTCGTCCGCCGTCGTCATCCTCCTCTTGCCGTCAATTCATGGTGGTTTGCCAGAGCGCTCACCGGGAAAATCGCCGCCGCTACGGGGTTGTTGCGAGGAGACTTCGGATTTCTCGCAGCTCTCTTGCACGAACCAGTAGTCTCTCGTACGAGGCTTCGTGAGTTGCGAACCTCTCTTTCCATACGGGCTTGACGACGCCCGAATGCTTGTCGTTGGAACAAACGCGCGTCAAAATGAATTTTGTATTTAGCCAGTACCCCAATCACTACAAAGAGTAGATAATGGTAAGTATGTGGGGTCGGTCCCACGAGGAGGCAATTGCAGTAGGTGATCTCGGCTTTGCCCATAGGGTTGTCACGATTTAAAAAAGTTTTGTTTTGTTTGCTGTGGCCACAGCGGTTCTCTCATGAACAACTTGAATCAACTGACTACGACTAAACTAAACTAAATTGATGAAAATCAGTATCTGGGCATACAACATCTCTTAGGTTCATTAGGGAAAACTACCGGTCATCGGTACTAAGGATTTCTACAAGCGGTTTGTCAGCAGTTATAGGGTGCAAAAACAAAAGTGGTCCTATTGCGTCACGCCCAACAATTGCCCCACCCCTCATCTATCCTTACTGTGTAAAGATAAGGCAAGCTAACCTTATGCCTAAACCCCTGGATCTGAACAATTCGATAACATATGCGACCAAACATGGATCTAGTTTGCCCAAACCCGCATTACCCTCTAGACAGACCCGCTCGGCCAATAGCATGCTCGAAACATACGACCGCATCTCCTGCAAGTTCTAGTGCTATGCCCGCAACAATACTACAAGGTACATCTATGCGGTTTGCCAATCACCAGTATCCCAGTTTGTAAAGGTTCACTAGTGGTCGTCATAGTTTGCCCAAACTCCCCAGAAATAAACCTCAACCAACTTTGCCTCGGGAACAAACGCCCAACCGGCTACTCTAGCCCCATCAACCTCTCGGTTCTACTTAGCCCCAAAATACCCCTTGATATGCCTTTGCCCAGACGCTAATAATCCATCAACAAATAATTAAAACAAATAAATAAAGTAAAAACGAAATCAAATATTAAAAACTAAAAAGAAAAGCTTTAAATTAAATAAAGAAAAAACATAATATACAATTTCGCCCAAACGGGCTGCCCCAAAGGGAAGTGTTTCACCTCTCGACTCTCAAAACAAATATATATGAACTCTCATAAATTTCGTATATTAAGCTCTCTATATTTCTTCTTGTGTGTGGCGTCGTGTGTTGTATCGTCTCCCTTGCTGATCAGCGATCCCTTCTTTATATGTGCGGTCTCTAGGGCATCAGATTTGTATTAATGGGCTGGTGGGCTGATGGGCCTGGGCCGTTTGGGCGTAGTCCGTCCAGAGTTTGTTTTTGCTGGGACTCTTGGCGGTCAAAGAAAGTCCTGGTCTTTAGGGATTCTTTCCTTATCAGCTGACCGGATAAAGATGGGGGATTAGGCAGAATCCCCCAACTTTCGGAATCTGTTACTCTGGTATGCCCGATACTCGCCGTTTGCCAAAACTGGGCACCTTCTGCCCTTTGCCCAAAGTGCTGCTGCTGCTTTCTTCATGTCTCTTTGATTTTGGACTTTTCCTTCCAAGTGGGTGAACCATGCGCGATGCTTGTTACGCGGTTGACTCTTACGCATATTGACTTTGCCCATAGTGACGTCTTTGCCTCACAGTGGCGACTTTGCCTTATTAGGCCCAACTGCCTTAGTCACCTCTGCTTCAGAATACCGCGTTTTCCCAAAGTGGACCATTAATTTGACTTTTCCGCACAATCTCCACCTGCTGACATGAATACCTGCATACTTTGCCCAAACACTCCAATGTGCCCTCCCAGACACAATACTGACTCAAACTGACTCAATAAAAGGTGTAAAAACGCTCTAAGATGAGCAAATAAAATGGCTCATCAGAACCGCACACACTTGGATACGCTTGTCCCCAAGCGTGGGCTCTGATTTGCCTGACACAAGACCAAAGTGAAAACAGAAATGAAAGAAGTAGGGAGAAATAAAACAAAGGACTTTAGCATGATCAGTACAGGGCATAGTACATACAGATAACACAAAATTCAAGTAAAGATAAAAATAAGTCAAGAGTTTGTTCTAGGTCTTTGGGTTCACTCCCTCACAGTGTTTCTCTCTTTTCAGTGTATGGGTTCAATGACACTCATTTTCTGCTGTGACTTCACTTTGCCTAAATTTGCCGTATTGCTAACCTGAGTTTGCTTTAACTAAGCAGGGGGGTTATTAAAGGGACTTTTATTGGGTTGTAGTGTTGGGCTCATATGGGTAGATTTTGAGGAATAGGCTCTATTTGGGCAGAGGGCTTTTTTTTTGATGTTAGCCTTTTCTCTGCCACTTTGCCCCTTTCTTACGGGCCTTAGCACAACAACTTTTTATTCTATTTTTTTCTTTTTCTGATTTTTTTTTTTCTTTTTTTGTTCTTCTTTTTTTTTTTCTGAACACTATGCCCTAACTCCCTCTTTTCTCTCTGGCTGCCTATGTAATGTGGGCATAATACCAGATGGGTTCACAAAAAATATTCAATCAGGCTCAAAGGGCTAGCAAGGGGCAGTGTTATTTATTCAAGCAAAATGAAACAAGAAAATGCCCTAATCATTTAACAACCCTACTCAGTCAAACTACTCATTTCAGCAAACAGGCAAAGGCAAGCATCGTTGGATATCACAACAGACTCTCAAAGAAAGAAATCATATATCAATGTTGGCTCAATTCTCACAGTTTGCCTAGAACAATTCCATCATCCCTATTTCCTGCATCTTAACTATGAAGTTTGAGTTACTGTATGTATGTTTGCCCAAAGTGATCACAAAATCATGCTGACTCGATTAGAAACAGGGGTTTGCCCTTTCCCTTTCCCCCCTCACACACTTTGCCTTGGCAAAGTGTGCAAAAGTAATAAGATTGGTAGGAGCTACCCACGACCAGACTATGACTCTAAAATTTTGGCGCACCTGCCCCCTCACACACTTTGCCCTGGCAAAGTGTGTCAGTAGGGAGATCGACCTAGTCACCAGAGTCAAAGTGACTCGGGGTGACTTTCAGAAAATAATAAAAATAAAATGATAAAAAAAATTTTAAAAACTACAACACTTGGGAGGGAACAATTAGGAGGTGGAGTCAAGTGTGTACCTGAATCCAGTGTGGGCAAAGTGGGCCATTAACTTGTTCAGCAGCTCCGCAAGACTTTTTTACATGTTGCCCTGTCGTCTTAGAACTTTGCCCGGAATCAGTAGCGTGAGCACGTCTGCCCAGACCTTGACTTCGTTCCATGGGTCATCCTTGCAACTTCAGGGAGCTTGTCGTCCATCTAGAATACACTGCCGTTTGAACAAGTGGTCTTTTAGTATGCCCACACAGCTACCCTCTCTCCCTCTGCTCGGGCTCTTTGCCCATAATCTTCAATACAAAACACACTACCTTTCGAGGAGAACACTGCTCAAGGCTTATTTATTAAATCAAAACAAAATAAAAAAAAAAGAAAACATACCAGGTTGCCTCCTGGCCAGCGCCTTAGTTATCGTCATGGGCATGACGTTTGTTTCTGGGCGGCACGTGCTCTTTGCCCTGCTCATCCCGTTCTGCCCTTGTTTGCCCTGTACGGTCAAGCTGGAGCAAAAACAAAAAATCACAGGTCAAATAGCACAGACGACTTACTGCTGGAATATTGCCTCCCCGGCAACGGCACCAATTTTGAAGAGCCTGTATGCTTGTCGTTGGAACAAACGAGATGCCAAAATGAATTTGTATTTAGCCAGTACTCTTATAACTACAAACTGTAGATAATGACAAGTACGTGGGGTCGGTCCCACAAGGAGGCAATTACAGTAGGTGATCTCGGCTTTGCCCAAGGGGTTGTCACAAAAAGATTTTGGTTTAGGGTGCTGTGGGCACAGCGGTTTTGCAATCGTTTCAAACACCATGCTCTAACTACGGCTAACCAAACTAACATGCAAACAAACAAAGTAAAAGTAAACAAAGCAAACACTCAGATCTAACAGAATATTAAAAAGAAAACTTAAATCAAATGGAAAACAAAGCATCCGGGCAGACAACTTCACTCAGGATCATTAAGGCAAACTACCGGTCATCGGTACTAAGGATTTCTACCAGCGGTTTGTCAGCAGTTATAGGGTGCAAAAACAAAAGTGGTCCTATTGCGTCACGCCCAACAATTGCCCCACCCCTCATCTATCCTTACTGTGTAAAGATAAGGCAAGCTAACCTTATGCCTAAACCCCTGGATCTGAACAATTCGATAACATATGCGACCAAACATGGATCTAGTTTGCCCAAACCCGCATTACCCTCTAGACAGACCCGCTCGGCCAATAGCATGCTCGAAACATACGACCGCATCTCCTGCAAGTTCTAGTGCTATGCCCGCAACAATACTACAAGGTACATCTATGCGGTTTGCCAATCACCAGTATCCCAGTTTGTAAAGGTTCACTAGTGGTCGTCATAGTTTGCCCAAACTCCCCAGAAATAAACCTCAACCAACTTTGCCTCGGGAACAAACGCCCAACCGGCTACTCTAGCCCCATCAACCTCTCGGTTCTACTTAGCCCCAAAATCCCCCTTGATATGCCTTTGCCCAGACGCTAATAATCCATCAACAAATAATTAAAACAAATAAATAAAGTAAAAACGAAATCAAATATTAAAAACTAAAAAGAAAAGCTTTAAATTAAATAAAGAAAAAACATAATATACAATTTCGCCCAAACGGGCTGCCCCAAAGGGCAGTGTTTCACCTCTCGACTCTCAAAACAAACATATATGAACTCTCATAAATTTCGTATATTAAGCTCTCTATATTTCTTCTTGTGTGTGGCGTCGTGTGTTGTATCGTCTCCCTTGCTGATCAGCGATCCCTTCTTTATATGTGCGGTCTCTAGGGCATCAGATTTGTATTAATGGGCTGGTGGGCTGATGGGCCTGGGCCGTTTGGGCGTAGTCCGTCCAGAGTTTGTTTTTGCTGGGACTCTTGGCGGTCAAAGAAAGTCCTGGTCTTTAGGGATTCTTTCCTCATCAGCTGACCGGATAAAGATGGGGGATTAGGCAGAATCCCCCAACTTTCGGAATCTGTTACTCTGGTATGCCCGATACTCGCCGTTTGCCCAAACTGGGCACCTTCTGCCCTTTGCCCAAAGTGCTGCTGCTGCTTTCTTCATGCCTCTTTGATTTTGGACTTTTCCTTCCAAGTGGGTGAACCATTCGCGATGCTTGTTACTGATGGAGTTATATTCTAAATGTCTAGTTTAGTGACAATATGGAACTCCTTATCTGTGTTTTACATTATCTAATAATCAAACTGTCGGCATTTTGTCTTTCTTGTACTTGAATGCAATAGTCCTAGATATATACGTTGTAGACAGTATGGCGTGAGGAGACACGCGGAAGATCATACTGTCGGTTACTCGTATACTATCGAACAGAAGCTCACGACTTAGATGGACAGGGACAATCCATCGGTACGTCGTAGTGTGACTGGGTAATAGTTGGTCTTGACTATTATGTTACACTAGTACACTTGGTGTATTGAGCAGGACCACGGGAGGGCGTTCGATTTATACTAATCGACGTAATCGAACTAGACCTCAGATATTACGGATAAACGAATTCCTAATCCCTATATAATTATAGGTGCGTTTGTCCAATTCTCGGTTCTTTAACTTGCCAATGAGTGAGACTATTTGATTAGTCGAGATACTCGGTAAATTGGGAATCGGAATTGTACACACGGCATGCTATAGATTATAGACAGGAAACCGTGTCCCGTTTATCGGGTTGATGATGTCCCCGAGATGAGCTCATAAAGTTTATCATGTAAACCCTGCAGGTGGATTTGTTCCACATGATAATAAGGTTGAGTGGTACTAGTCTCGGATAATAAGAGACGAATTAATTTAATTATTAGTAATAAAATTAATTCGTGGACATACGATATCTTAAACACGGGGAAGGTCGTTTATGTAATTTCGGCGGAATTATTATTGTTGAAATAATATTAAATTTATTTCGGGAATTCAATTATAATTTTATAGTGGAATTAATTATAATTAAAATTGAATTTAATTAAAGGTTTTCTTTTAAGGACACCGGTTTAATTAAATTGCAATTTAGCCCGGGATTTATTTACCTAAGGGGTCCCTAGTGTAACTCTATAAATACCCTACCTTGCCTATCCTAAACCTACATTCCGCAGCTTTTTATTTTTCTGAGAATTATTATTGCGTTAGCGCAATTAAGTTTTCTCTGCAAAATAATACAGTGTAGCGCAAATATTTTTCTCTCATCAGAGAAAAGAAATATAACGCTGGTGGAAAAGGAGAAGGCAGAAAAGGAGACCCAACGGATCGTTGCCCACACAACGGTTGGAGTCAAGGGAAGAGGCATACACTAGCAATCGCTAAGGTCTCAACAATCGACCGATAAGGTATGAGATCGGAACTTTTAATTCCGCGTTATTTCGATCTCACTTTTCCTCGTTGATCTTACTTTGAACGTAGATCGGGTTCCGGGGTTGTGGGTTGTATTCCTCGACTACTGGGGGTTCTAGGACCTCCGGATCGGTAGTCGGATGAGGAAAAACGACCCGGAAACGAGCCCGGAACAGCAACGTCGCGTTGCTGTTCGCGGAGAAACGGCGACCGCCGTTTTGGCGTTTTTCTGGCAGCCCGCTCGGTTCGCGCGGTTGTCCTTCGGGGCAATGGCTGGGCATGAATCGGGGCACGGGCTGGAAAAGCGAACGAAGTAGCGACACCGTATGTCGACTGGGATCGTTCGGATGTTCGAGCGATCGAACGAACGCCTCCCGGATAGTCGATTTCCAACAATTGGTATCAGAGCCAGGTTATGCGTTCTTTGTATTGTTTGCGAGTTTTGTTTTGCAGGATAACCCGATTATTATGGTCATATGTTTATGTACTGTATGTTGTGGTTTGTTAAACTCTCGGGGTTGTCGAGATCTTTTGTTTTTATCGTTGCTTGCTTGTAATAGTTAAAACGACGGGTTGAGTCGTTTAGGTTTTCTATTTCGGTTTTTCGTTTTTCGTTTATCCGGGTGTATAGGATCGATCGATATGTATAGGATCGATGCCGGAAGTAGTTAGTGTTACTTATGTAATGTTGCTGCTGCTTGGTGGATCGAGACGAGATCGAGGGCCGGACGAACGAGGGTCGAGAAGTCGAACCCGCGGCTGCTGAAGGGCAAAACGGCGGTCGCCGTTTCTCAAACGGCGGTCGCCGTTTCGCTGGATTTCGGGCAGCAGCTCCGCGGGGTTCGACGGACATCACGGATCGCTTGTCGAAGGCCCGGGACGATACTCCAGTGGGAGGGGTTCGTCTCTTGGTCCTTAGACGAGTCGGTGATGGACCGAGACCGAGGCGAGCAACGAGACGAAGATCCGAGAAGACGTGCATCGAAGTTTTAAGGGCCATAATAATCGGGCCACGTTAAATGTTTTTTTGTGTGTTTACGTGCGTTTTTATTATGCTTTAACTCTATATGCATGCTTGTATATCCCTAAATCGTAAAATACTAAGTGGGAGAGGGATTGGAAACAATCCCGCGGTCTCCATTCTCTGTTTCGAGAGTGAGGTGTATTGACTTACGAGTTGGCTTTAGTGCCATCCTCCCTATCGGATAAAGTCGATACACGGAAATCACTTTGATCGAAATTCGAATGAAATTCCAATTTTAAAATTGAACAATTAAGTTTTTCAAAGCAATGCCTAATCTGTCTTTCAAAGACTAATTTCAACTCGACTCATTCTCACCCCGGGGAGTGGAATGGAGCCAAAGCGCTTGGTTATGTCGATGACACAGATTAGAGACATTCGAGTCATTTGATGACTAGATCTATTGTCTGGTTGGCTCCCTCACTTTGTGAGAGATAGGGCTCAATTGCATGATTGATCGCTGGTTAGAAACTTCGAGTTTCACTTACGAGATATCAAGCTTTGATTAACGAAATTGTGAAATTTATTAAATGGAATTCAATTAACAAAGTTGTTTGTTTAGTAAACGTCCACACTATCGTGGCTTACTAGACGGAAACGGAACTTTGGGTTAATTGAGGCTCGACAGTTATAGGAAATCGTAAAGGGACCACATGTCAACGTAAACGTCCACACTAACGTGGCTTGCGGTGGGTGTGTAGTTTCCGAGCGGTTAACTTAGTACTGAGAAATGGTATACACTTAGGTACGCTTTACAGTATCCTCCCCATCGGAGTCACTGCTGTAATGATGTACGACCGAAGTAAAAGTCCAGTTATAAAATCGTTTGGACTAGTATACGTCCACATGAACGTGGCATGCTAGTCTGATGGGATTTTAGGATTGATTGGTAGATTTAATGATATTAATTAAGGGAGTTAATATCGAATTAAATTTGACAGTTTGATTTGTCTCTTTTATAGATATGGCACTCAACCCGCTGTCCATTATACTAAAAGAAAACAAACTCACTGGTCCGAACTATGTTGATTGGAAACGAAACTTGGACATTGTCCTAACTGCTGAGGAGTACAAATATGTACTCCATGAGGTTTGTCCTGATGAACCTATTGACACCTCCACTCCTGAGGAAAAGGAAGCTCATCGGAAGTGGGTCAAGGCTGATCAGATGGCGCGGTGCTACATTTTGGCTTCTATGTCAAATGTGCTGCAACATCAGCATGAGGCCATGACCACTGCCTATGATATGATGCTTAACCTCAAGGAGATGTTTGGTAGTCAGGATAGGGCAGCCAGGCAAGATGCCATGAGAAAACTCATGACGGCCACTATGTCCGAAGGAACGCCCGTAAGGGATCACGTTCTTAGGATGATAGGCTATCTGAATGAGATAGAGATTATGGGAGGAGCTATCGATGGGGAAACCCAGATCGATATAGTGCTCCAGTCTCTGCCTAGGAGTTTTGAGCAGTTCCGCCTGAACTATAACCTGAACAAGAGGTTATATTCGTTGGCGGAGCTCCTGACTGAACTCCAGGCGGCAGAGGGAATCTTTAAGAAATCTCAGGCACTTGTGGCTGTGAAACTTCCTGGCCCTCCGGGGACTAAGAGGAAGAAGAAGCAAGGACGGAAACCCAGTGGACCCAGAAATGGTGGACCACAGAATGGAGTGAACAAGCCCAAGGGCAAGTGTTTCCGTTGCAAGCAGTCTGGACATTGGAAGTCGAATTGTCCTCTCAGACAAGGAGGTACGAACTTTTCCTTAGTCACTGAAACATGTTTAGCGGTGTTATCCACCGGTACCTGGTGTGTGGATACGGGAGCCACTGATCATGTCTGCAATTCTTTGCAGGGGTTCCAGGAAACCCGACGGCTTAGAGAGGGAGAGATCACTATCTACATGGGCAACGCGACGAAAGTGGCGGCTGTTGCAGTGGGAGATATTTATTTATCTTTTAATAATAAAGTTTTAGTATTGAATAATTGTCTTTATGTACCGAATTTTAGAAAGAACCTTGTTTCGGTTTCTAAATTGGTTTTGAATAAATATTCTGTTTCTTTTGATAGTTCTGTTATTATCAAAAAGAATGGTGAGTATATATGTTCTGGTACATTGATAGGCAACTTATATATACTGAATCCTGATTATTCCACGATGCAACGAGTAGAGTCAAATAATACATCTAGTACCAATAAGAGAAAGGAGCCTTCTAGAATGAATCAAAAGTACTTATGGCATCTTAGGCTAGGTCATATTAACTTGGGTAGGATTCAAAGGTTGATAACTGATGGAATACTCAGTGGTGTGAAAGATGAGGACTTTCCAACCTGCGAATCATGCCTGGAAGGAAAAATGACCAAGCGACCCTTTAGTGATAAGGGGTATAGATCCAAGGAAGTACTGGAATTGATTCACTCTGATTTGTGCGGGCCTTTATCTGTCCAAGCGAGAGGAGGTTATGAATTTTTCGTAACCTTCACTGATGATTACTCAAGGTATGGTTTTATATACCTGATGCGCCGCAAGAGCGAGTGCTTTGACAAGTTCAAGGAGTACAAAGCTCTTGTGGAGAACCTTCATGGTAAAACCATAAAGACTCTACGATCTGATCGTGGAGGAGAGTACCTCTCGGGAGAGTTTAAGGCGTACTTATTAGAGAATGGGATTGATTCCCAGATGACTGCACCATACACGCCCCAGCAGAATGGTGTAGCAGAAAGAAGGAATAGGACTCTTATGGAAATGGTAAGATCTATGATGAGTTATTCAGAACTACCAGTTTCGTTCTGGGGATATGCCTTGGAAACAGCGGCGTATATCCTGAACTTAGTTCCCTCTAAATCAGTCCCTAAGACGCCCTCGGAATTGTGGACCGGGCGAAAGCCAAATTTGAAACACATTCGGGTCTGGGGTTGTCCAGCACATGTGCTGAAGCATGGGGCCGATAATTTGGAATCTCGTTCAGATATTCGGTTGTTTATAGGATATCCTAGAGGAACGAAAGGTGGTCTATTTTATAGTCCTAAGGACCAGAAGATCGTTGTTAGCACCAACGCTCGGTTCTTGGAAGAGGATTATATAATGGACCACAAGCCCAAGAGTGAGATAATACTAAACGAACTGAGAGGGGACGATCAAGGCTTAGATCCAACCGAACCGGGTGATACGCCACCACAGTCTGCACCTGTAGTTACTGAGGTTACACCGGAGCCTCGTCGTAGTGGGAGGGTTGTTCGACAACCCGATAGGTTCATGTTTATAGGTGAGTCTTCGGACTTGTTACCTGGAGAACATGAAGTCGATCCCTGGACCTATGGCGAGGCGCTTAAAGATCAAGATGCTCAGTCTTGGCAAAAAGCGATGAAATCTGAGATTGAATCAATGGATTCAAATCAGGTCTGGAATCTTGTAGCACCGCCCAAAGGTGTAAAAGCCATTGGTTGCAAGTGGGTGTACAAGAGAAAAAGAGGGTCTGACGGGAAGGTTGAAACCTTCAAGGCTAGGCTTGTTGCGAAAGGGTATACTCAGAAAGAAGGGATCGATTATGAGGAAACCTTTTCGCCGGTAGCTATGCTAAAGTCGATCCGGATTCTTTTGTCTATAGCATCTTATATGGATTATGAGGTGTGGCAAATGGACGTCAAGACAGCATTCTTGAATGGGAATCTTGACGAGACCATTTACATGAGACAGCCAGAAGGTTTCATCAAGAAAGGCCAAGAGCATCTAGTGTGTAAGCTAAACCGATCCATTTATGGATTGAAGCAAGCTTCTAGATCTTGGAACATGCTGTTTGATGAGGTTATCCAGTCTTATGGATTCATTCAAAGCATGGACGAGTCGTGTGTATACCGGAGAAGTGACGGAAACAGTGTGGCGTTTCTCGTGCTTTATGTAGACGACATCCTTCTAATTGGCAACAATGTGAAGATGTTGTCGGACATAAAGGGATGGTTGTCCAAGCAATTCGATATGAAAGACTTAGGACAAGTTGGGCATGTTCTTGGGATCAAGGTTATAAGGGATCGCCGGAAAAGAACATTAAGCTTGTCCCAGGCTTCATATATTGATACGATTCTGGCTCGTTTCAACATGCAGAATTCCAAGAGAGGTGCTCAACCTTTCTGCCATGGAATTCATCTATCTAAAGACATGTGTCCCAAAACACAAAAGGAGATAGATTACATGAAGAAGGTTCCTTATGCTTCGGCAGTAGGAAGTCTAATGTATGCCATGTTGTGCACGAGACCTGATATCTGCTATGCCGTGGGCATGGTAGCTAGATATCAGAGTAACCCTGGACAGGGTCACTGGACTGCTGTAAAGAACATACTTAAGTACCTGCGAAGGACTAGGAATTATGTTCTGAGTTACAAAGCGTCCGAGTTGATTCCTATTGGTTACACAGACTCGGATTTCCAATCTGATAAGGATCAGCGAAAGTCTACATCAGGCTATGTGTTCACATTGGGAGGTGGAGCAGTCTCATGGAAGAGTGTTAAGCAGAAATGCATTTCGGACTCTACCATGGAAGCCGAATATGTAGCAGCCTCTGAGGCAGCTAAAGAATCGGTGTGGCTCCGGAACTTCCTTATGGACTTGGATGTGGTTCCTAAAATGCCTAGAGCTATCACAATTTATTGTGACAATAGCGGTGCAGTGGCAAATGCAAAGGAACCACGAGCCCACAATGCGAGTAAACACATAGATCGCAAGTACCACCTGATTAGAGACATCGTCAGGAGAGGCGATGCGGTTGTCACCAAGATTGCATCAGCGGATAACCTGGCTGACCCCTTTACGAAGGCACTTCTAGCGGAAGCGTTCAAGAGACACGTGAAGGGGATGGGTATCGGATGTATGGTAGAGGGCAACTAGAGATTTAGTATAAGTGGGAGATTGATGGAGTTATATTCTAAATGTCTAGTTTAGTGACAATATGGAACTCCTTATCTGTGTTTTACATTATCTAATAATCAAACTGTCGGCATTTTGTCTTTCTTGTACTTGAATGCAATAGTCCTAGATATATACGTTGTAGACAGTATGGCGTGAGGAGACACGCGGAAGATCATACTGTCGGTTACTCGTATACTATCGAACAGAAGCTCACGACTTAGATGGACAGGGACAATCCATCGGTACGTCGTAGTGTGACTGGGTAATAGTTGGTCTTGACTATTATGTTACACTAGTACACTTGGTGTATTGAGCAGGACCACGGGAGGGCGTTCGATTTATACTAATCGACGTAATCGAACTAGACCTCAGATATTACGGATATACGAATTCCTAATCCCTATATAATTATAGGTGCGTGTGTCCAATTCTCGGTTCTTTAACTTGCCAATGAGTGAGACTAATTGATTAGTCGAGATACTCGGTAAATTGGGAATCGGAATTGTACACACGGCATGCTATAGATTATAGACAGGAAACCGTGTCCCGTTTATCGGGTTGATAACGTCCCCGAGATGAGCTCATAAAGTTTATCATGTAAACCCTGCAGGTGGATTTGTTCCACATGATAATAAGGATGAGTGGTACTAGTCTCGGATAATAAGAAACGAATTAATTTAATTATTAGTAATTAAATAAATTCGTGGACGTTCGATATCTTAAACACGGGGAAAGTCGTATATGTAATTTCGGCGGAAATATTATTGTTGAATTAATATTAAATTAATTTCGGGAATTCAATTATAATTTTATAGTGGAATTAATTATAATTAAAATTAAATTTAATTAAAGGTTTTCTTTTAAGGACACCGGTTTAATTAAATTGCAATTTAGCCCGGGATTTATTTACCTAAGGGGTCCCTAGCGTAACTCTATAAATACCCTACCTTGCCTATCCTAAACCTACATTCCGCAGCTTTTTATTTTTCTGAGAATTATTATTGCGTTAGCGCAATTAAGTTTTCTCTGCAAAAATAATACAGTGTAGCGCAAATATTTTTCTCTCATCAGAGAAAAGAAATATAACGCCGGTGGAAAAGGAGAAGGCAGAAAAGGAGACCCAACGGATCGTTGCCCACACAACGGTTGGAGTCAAGGGAAGAGGCATACACTAGCAATCGCTAAGGTCTCAACAATCGACCGATAAGGTATGAGATCGGAATTTTTTATTCCGCGTTATTTCGATCTCACTTTTCCTCGTTGATCTTACTTTGAACGTAGATCGGGTTCCGGGGTTGTGGGTTGTATTCCTCGACTACTGGGGGTTCTAGGACCTCCGGATCAGTAGTCGGATGAGGAAAAACGACCCGGAAACGAGCCTGGAACAGCAACGTCGGGTTGCTGTTCGCGGAGAAACGGCGACCGCCGTTTCCAAACGGCGCCCGCCGTTTTGGCGTTTTTCTGGCAGCCCGCTCGGTTCGCGCGGTTGTCCTTCGGGGCAATGGCTGGGCATGAATCGGGGCACGGGCTGGAAAAGCGAACGAAGTAGCGACTTCGGAGGTCGACTGGGAGCGTTCGGATGTTCGAGCGATCGAACGAACGCCTCCCGGATAGTCGATTTCCAACAGTTACGCGGTTGACTCTTACGCATATTGACTTTGCCCATAGTGACGTCTTTGCCTCACAGTGGCGACTTTGCCTTATTAGGCCCAACTGCCTTAGTCACCTCTGCTTCAGAATCCCGCGTTTGCCCAAAGTGGACCATTAATTTGACTTTTCCGCACAATCTCCACCTGCTGACATGAATACCTGCATACTTTGCCCAAACACTCCAATGTGCTCTCCCAGACACAATACTGACTCAAACTGACTCAATAAAAGGTGTAAAAACGCTCTAAGATGAGCAAATAAAATGGCTCATCAGGGCTGCTACGAGATTGCTAGGGAATTCCAGTATTCCGCCGTGGTGTGCTACGAGCATCTCTCGTAGACTCCCGTATCCTTTGTAGATTTCTCGTGTAAACACAAGTAAATCCACTCCCAAACACATATGAATCATGGATTCATACGTTCCAGCACATCCTCGGATGCGCTACGGGGATTGAACGCTGTCTCGTTCATGGTCCCGTAGTTATGTGCGAGCGTTGTCTCGCTCCGCATCTCTCGTAGTATTTGGATGAATGTCTCGTACACTACTTCGAGAATTGACGTTAATACGTCCTTGGGCTCACTTTCACGGCCTAGTGACTCGTTGATACGAGTGTTGATCGATGCCTCTACGGGTGACTCGTACGCTGCCTCGTACAGTCTCGTAGCAGGTGGCTCAACCTCCTTGACTTCGAGTATTTCCTCGTAGCGTGCTACGGGTCTCGAGTCACGATTCGTATCATTGGACCACCGGACCGCCGATGGATCGACGGCTCGGCTGGACGAGGATCGCGTGAGGTGGATCGAGCCTAGGGCTCGATCACGCGGATCGGCTGCGGGTTTTCCCGTAGCGATCAGCAGCCTGCTACGGGTTTTCCCGCAGCGACCCGTAGCGCCCAGCAGCAGCGACTCATACGAGTTGCTGCGGGTTGCTACGGGAGTTTCGTCGGGTGCTGCGGGTTTTCCCGTAGCGGACCCGTAGCGATCCAACAGCGTCCCAGCAGCAGCGAGTCAGAGGATTCGCTGCGGGTTGCTACGGGGGATTCACTGGGTGCTGCAGGTTTTCCCGCAGCGGACCCGCATCGAATCAGTATTTCCCGTGTAAGTCTCGTATAACTTTTTCGTATGGTCATGTACGTGTTCCGGGAGTCGATTGGAGTTGTTGTTCCGCAATTTTGACAACTCCGAATATTCGATCTCCAAAGGGATGTCGTTCGGAATTAATTAGATAATTTATTTAATTAATTTAATTTAAATTTATTAATTCTGGGAAGCCGATTTCCAACACTTTTATATCTTAAACAATTTTATATCTTATTTATTAATTCATAATTCAGAAAATCAAAATCGTAAAAACGATAATTCCTCTCTGATTTTCCCCCAATTTCCAGAATTGCTCTTGCTCGATTTTTACTAAGGTATGGGAAACACGGGGTAGCTTAGCACGACGGCGGTAGGGTGGAGTCGTAGTCGGAGAAAGAGGCTCACATTGTTTTTCGGGGCTGCCGGAAGTGATGGCTTGGTCAGAATAGAAGAGACGGGGCTGGTGAAACTGGAGAAGGCGGAGTAACGGTAGCGGAGGCAGGGCCGGAGCACGCACGGGGTCAATACGGTCGAGGTGGTGATACGCGGCTGAGTTGCAGGACGGCGAGCAGCGGGGCCGCGCGGTCTCGACTGGAACTCGGGTTGGCCAGACAGGTGATTCACGGTCGGAGGATGGCTGCTGGACGGAGTCGATCGGAGATGGTGGTGAGTCGCGTTTCTTAATAAATCCCCAAGTCCTCCTCTCTTTTTTAATAAATTAATACTATATATATATATATATATATATATATATATATATATATAGTATTTTTTAATAAATCAATCTTTGCATTTTTAATTCTTCTTAAATGTTTGGGGATTAACAGGTTTCCGAGTGAATCAGTTCAAACGGTGTCTTCGCATTCTCAACCGGTGATTGTGTTGTGCATTCAGTTCAAACGGTGCCTTCGCAAATTAAACGAATTAATAACTGGAGCAGAATTACGGCTAGAGAACTTTATTTATTATGCGCATAATTTATGTGCACAAAACCCCAATTATTACAGAGAGAAGCAGCATCATATATATAAAGCATTATATTTATCCTAATAGAACTAGGACTCTTATAAGCTGATAATCACAAACATATTAATATAGAGTCCTAATAAAGAGCTGCTACTTCACACGTAGGATTGCATGGCCTTCTGCATGCAATGCTTCACGCCCCCTCAATTCGAGCGCCTGTTTGGAAGTGACATTAAGCTTGTGTCTCATACGTGCGAAGAATTGCCCACTCAAAGCTTTAGTCAAGCAATCCGCAGTTTGATCAATGCTAGGTACATGCCTCACTGATATCTCCTTATTGTTTACTTTGTCCCTCACAAAGTGCAAGTCCAACTCCACATGTTTGGTCTTGGAGTGTGCTACTGGATTTGCTGATAATGAGATGGCTCCGCTGTTATCCATCCATATAACAGGAACCGAAGTGGATGAAAACCCTAGCTCCTTCAATAATGCTTTTACCCATACGACTTCACAAGTTGCATTAGCTAGACACCTGTACTCAGCTTCTGTACTTGATCTGGAAACTGTGGCCTGTTTCTTTGAGCTCCAAGAAACAATATTCCCCCCAACAAATACACAATAGCCACTTGTAGATTTCCTGTCATCTAGGTCTGTAGCCCAGTCAGCATCTCCATAAGCTGTGATGTGAAGCTCCTTAGGTTTATTAAATATGATACCAAATTCTCTAGTCTCTGATAAATACCTCAACACTCTTTTTGCTGCCTTCCAGTGAATGTTTGAGGGATTTTGCATATACTGGCTTAATTTGTTGACTGAAAACGCAATATCCGGCCTGGTAATTGTAACATATTGCAAGGCACCAATCACACTCCTATAAAGCTTCCCATCCTCAAATGGTTGACCAACTGTTTTAGAAAGGAAGTTTCCAGTTACCATAGGTGTAGTAAGCCCCTTTGAATAAATCATATTTGTCTTCTTGAGGATGTGTTCTATATATTTCTTTTGACTGAGAAACAATCCTGTAGTGGTTGAAGTAAACTCAATACCAAGAAAATAGTTTAACTCCCCAAGGTCTTTGAGCACAAAGAATCTGTTTAACTCAGAAATAACTTGCTGAATATGTGTAGTATTGGAGCTTGTGATTATTATGTCATCCACGTATATGAGGATGAAGATTGTTGAAGAGGAATCCCTTCTGTAAAACAGTGAGGAGTCAGCTTGGGAAGGAATGAGGAATCCCTTTGCAACCAACCGTGCCTTGTATCTAGCAATGGAACCATCAACATGAGTTTTAAGTTTGTAAACCCACTTGCACCCTACAACAGTGTGATTAGAAGGTAAAGGCATAAGATCCCATGTGTGATGTTTACTGAGCTGGGAAAGCTCCTCCTTCATTGCCTGGTTCCACAGAGGACACAGTAGGGCCTCTTGATAGGAAGTAGGTTCTCTAAGGGATAGGGGAATGGGAACAGTGGTGTTGAGAACCCTAGGTTTGAAAATTCCAGATTTGGACCTGGTAGTCATAATATGCTGGGGAGGAGGTGGAGATGCTGATGTTATTGGAGCTGCAGGAGTGGGAGAAGATGATGTAGCTGGAGTAAGTATGGGATTGAATAGTGTCGTATGAGTTGTGGAGGCATTACAGGAGTAGGTTGTTGAGGAGTTGGTGTATTAGAGGATGGTGTAACAGGTGTGATGACCATATGAGGGGGTAAATGGAGAAATGAAGAGTATAAAGATGTAGTGGCTTCAGCTGGAGTAGGATCAGTGTAAGGAAACACATGTTCATCAAATATGACATGTCTATTTATTATGACTTTCTTGGAGTTGAGGAGATAAATCTTATAGCCCTTGTATTGGGGACTGAAACCAAGAAAAATACCAGGGACAGCTCGTGGCTGAAGTTTGTGAGCATTATAAGGCCGAATGTGAGGGAAAGAAAGGCAACCAAAAACTTTCAACTGTGAGTAATTAGGATTGGTTTTGTTGAGAATTTGATATGGAGATTCTGAGTTCAGGACGGGAGTAGGAGTAGAATTTATTAGGTAAACACTATGAGCAAATGCATCATCCCAGAATATAGGTGGAAGGTTAGCTTGTTGGAGTTGTGTACTTAATGTCTAGATTTAAGTAACGGGAACTCACGATTCATTGCCACTAATCTATTTAATTAAATAAACAATTATTTGCGTTTAATTATTTATAATTAAATATATGCAAATTATAGTCCTGGATTATATACGTTGTAGTTAGTATGGTGTGCGACGTCACACAGAAGATCATACTATCGGTTACTCGTATTTAATCGAACGGTTGCTCACGACCTAGATGGACACGGACCAATCCATCGGTATAGTCGTTGTGTGAGAGAGAAAATAATCTGTCTTGATTATTTTATCACACTTGTACACTTGGTGTATTGAGCGGATATGCTTGAGATTTATCGATTAGGATTGCCGGCGATAATTGATTTAAATCTCTGAGTATTTTATTCTTAATCCCCGATACTATTGCGGGTGTGTATATTTAATATAAGTGACTTTGATTTACCAAAAGAATTAACCGATTTAATTATTGGGTTAATTACTGGTTAAGTTGGGTCACTATATTTTATATATGGCATGACGTGAATACTTGACGGGAAAGTGTATCCCGCAAGGGTTGATAATATCCCCGAGATGAGTTCATAAGGAATTATTATGTAAACCCTGCATGTGGATTCGTTCCGCATAATAATTAAGGTTGAATGGTACTAGTCTCGGAAATAAGAGATGAATAAATTAATTAGCAATAAATTAATTTTATTCATGGATATTTATATCTTAAATACACGGAATAAATAATACTACCGGAGAAATATTATTTGATATAATATGGTTTAATATTGGGAGTGCAATTAATTTTATATAGTGGAAAATAGAATTAATTAATATTAATGGATTAATAGATTTGGGCTTGGGCTCAATTTAATCATTAATATTGGAAGCCCAGTATTCCACCTCCTTAAGATCCCCTACGTAGCCTATAAAAGCACTACATGGTCTTCTCTATTCTCATAAGTTGAAGATCACAATTCTAGAGAGAGAAAGTAGAGAAGGAGATCCATGGAGTTCGGTAGATCGTCGCCCACACGACGTCCGAGCTAGTGCAAGGAATACGTGGGAAGATCTCAAGGTCGTCAAATTGAGTTCTTCGTTTTTCCGAACAACGAGAACGAGGTAAATCGTAAAACCCTCTTTATGATTTCATCGTTTATTTATTGTAAAAATATCTTGAACCAAGATCCGAGAACGCGACCCATGACGTGGTTGAACCGGGCGGTGGTGATCGAAGATCACCGGACCGCCGGCGGCTCAACGGCTCGGCTAGGAGGGTCGAGGGCGTGAAACCCTAGCACTCGCACGGTTGCGAGCGCACGCCTCCATCGGGCAGCCGCGGTTTGGCCGTGGCGGAGGGTCCGATGATGGGGCTGTTCCGTGAGGGTTTCCGGCATGTCCAGCGGGCTGCTGGAGAAGCCGCTCGCACGGTGCGAGCACCGCTCGCGCGGGCTGGTCGCCGCTCGCGCGGCAGGACCACCGCTCGCGCGGCGGCGGGCTGGCGGTGATCGCTAGCCACGGTTCGACCGTGGCTGGGCGTGCGATCACCGGGCGTCGGCTGGGCATGAAAGGGGGCTGCTACGAGCAGCCCTAGGCGGCTGCCAAGGACAGCCGCGAGCCCTACGCGAGGGCTCGACCGAACAGCCCGGGCTATCCCCGTGGTTAGGGTTTGGTTGAGTCCGGCTTCGCGTGGTGGTTCGTGGCGGATTTCCGGCAACCGAGATTTCGATTGGAGTTGTCGTTCCGCAATTCGACAACCCCGGATATTCGATCTCCAAAGGATTTCTGTCGGAATTAATTAGATAATTAATTTTAATTAATTTATTAATTCCGGGATATCGATTTCCAACAATTGGTATCAGAGCATTGGTTTTAGTTCATGGTATTTTTCGATAAATTGTTCTACCTTGCAGGGTTTCCGATTATTATGGCTAGATTTAATTATTGATAATTAATGTCATAATATTTCTCTTGATTATTAAACTCTCGGTGATGTCAATATTTGTTCTTGTGTGGTGAATGTTTGTTCTTAATTTTTCCGGAAGTTTGAGGTCGTTTTGTAGAGAATCGATACCGGATAGCGTAGTAATAAATTTGTAATTTATTTTACGTTGGATCGAGGACGAAACGACGACCGGAAAAGTGTGACGGAGGAGACGATGAGAGGGAGGATTCCGGGATCGATCATCCCCATGATCGATCCATGGAGGATCGATCGACCATGCGTACGGGGGCTGCCCATGGGCTCTTGGCCACGCCTAGCCGCCGGCGGCGGTGGCTGGCCGGTTGAGGGCGACGGTGGCGGTGCTCCTTAGCCGCAGTGGTCGATGGTGGGGGGCGCGGGGATCCCCAACCCGTGCTCTCCCGCCAAGATCCAACTTTCCTAAATTATTCGGTTTTCCTATTTTGAGTATTCCTATTTTTTTTTGGAATTCTCATGGAATAGGAAAAGAATAAATTTAGAATAAATTTATTTTTCCTTATTGATTATTCCTATTCATGGGAATTTTCATGGAATAGGAAAATGAATAAATTTAGAATTAATTTATTTTCCTCATTTAATTATTCCTTTATGGAATTTTTAATAGATTAAGAAAATAATTAATTTGGAAAGTTTTGAAAGTCCTAAATTAATTTTTCCTTATTTAATTATTCCTTTATGGAATTTTTAATGGATTATGAAAGGAATTAATTTGGAAGGACTAGGAGTCCTAAATTATTTTATTTCCTTATTTCATTGTAGAAGTCTTCTAGTATATTCCAAGTGGCTCTTGGATAGGATTCTAGAGATTTAATGGAATTGGAAAGGAAAATAAAAATAATAAAAAATATTAATAATATTTAATTTTATTTTTGATTTATTCGATTGACTTAATTTTCGAATTAAGTAACTTTTGGATTTATTAAAAATAAATAGATTTAAATATTGGAATTAATATTCCCGTCACATGGAGCATTCAAGAACGAAGACATGAAGACTAGAAAACGCATACGGGGATGCGATAAAGCCATAATAGTCGGAAAATAATATTCTAGTATTATTTTGATTATGTGATAATATTCTATGTGCTTTATTTCATGTATGCATGCTTATGTGTATTTAATTATGCATTAGATAGTGTATCCCTTTGTTATAAAAAGCTAAGTGGGAGAGGGATTGGAAATAATGCCATGGTCTCCATTGTTGTTCTCTTGGTGACTTTTATGAACTTTCGAAGTTCATATAGATAAGCCATTGGAGGAGAATTCTTGTAATTCCTCTTACGAAGAGACATTGATTAAGTTTATCAAACAATGCCTAATTTGTCTTTCCAAAACTGATTTCAAGTCGACTCATTCTCACCCCGGTGAGTGGAATGGAGCCAAAGCCACTTGGTCATGTCGAGGACACAAATTAGAGGCTTTCGTACCATTTGTATGAATGGATCGATTGTCTGCTCGGCTCCCACATTCTATGAGAGATAGGGTCGTTCGCATGGTGAATCACTAGTAAGAAACTTCGAGTTTCACTTATGATTCTCCGCGTCTTGATTTACAAGATCGAATGGATCAAGTAATTGGATTTCAATTATATAAATCTTTTGGTATAGTAAACGTCCACACGAACGTGGCTTGCTATACTGAATGGGATTTTGGAATAATTGATGTAGACAGTTATAGGGAATTGTGAAGGATTGCGAGTTATCGTAAACGTCCACACGAACGTGGCTTGCGGTGACGTAACAATTCTAAACGATTCACCTTAGTACTGAGTAATGGTTTACACTTAGGTACGCTTTATAGTATTCTTCCCAACGAAGTAACGCTATAATGATGTACGACCGAAGCAAATCTAATTGCTAAATCATTTGGGTGGGTAAACGTCCACACGAACGTGGCTTGCCTTACCTGATGGGATTTTAGATGTGATTAGTGATTTAATGATATTATATGAGGGAGATAATATCGGAGATTAAATCGATTGTTTGTTGTTATATGTGCTCATAGATTAGGAAATGGCTTTGAACCCACTTTCTGTGATACGTAAGGATTTAAACTCATTGGTCCCTAAATGTAATGATTGGAATAGAGATCTAGACATTTTCCAGACTGTTGAAGAGTACAAGTTTGTACTCAGTGAGCTTTGTCCTCCCGAGTCTACGAATGTTTAGACATGATGTAGAGGCTAGACAAGAGGCGATGAGGATACTCATAAAGGCAAGTCGATTCGAGAAAACGCTTAAACACGTTTTTGAGATGATTGACCTTTTGGACGAGTTGAGACGGAAATCGCAAGCTCTTGTAGCCAATGACATAGGTTTCTAACCTAAGGGTAAAATCGGGGAATGAAAAGGCAAGCAAAGAAACCCAGTGGTCCTAAGTTTCTTGGACCACAAGATGGGACGAGAAAGCCATAAGGCAAGTATTCTCGATACAAACAGTCTGGGTACTGGAAGTCTGATTATCCTCTCAAAGAAAGTACGAAATTTTCTTTAGTCGTAAAACATAGTCAGTGGTATTATCTGCCGGAACCTGGTGTGTGGATATAGAACCACTGACGGTATGTGCATTCTAAATGCAAGGGTTCCAGGAAACCCGATGACTTAGAAAAGAAGAAATCGTAGTCTACATGGGCAATGCTGTAGAGGAGGCAGCAGTTGCAGTAGAGGACATTTTATAGGATTTCATTTTGGGTTATTGCTTTTATGTACCTTTCAAATTAGAAAGAACTTTGTTCTGGATTTCTAATAAATTAATATTTTATTTCTTTTAATCATTTGATGGTTATAAGAAGAAATAATGATATTATCTATTTTGGTACATTAGCTAGCAATATATAAATGATGAATCCTGACTCCACCACAATGCAACGAACCGTAGTAAAGAACTCATTTTACTAATAAGAGATTTCTTTATCAATTATACTTGTGGATTCTTATGCTGAATCATGTTTATTCAAATAAGAAGTTCAAAGGTCGAAAATTGATATTTGATCAATTAAGTTGAAGGAATGGACCTTCCGACCTATGAATCTAATTTGGAAGATAACATGACTAAGCAATCCTTTATGGATATAAGATGTAAGATCCGGACAAGTATAAGAATTGATTGACTCTGATGTATGCAGACATATGTCTACTCAGACAATAAGGTACAAGTACTTCATTTGATGATTACTCGAGAAATGGATTAGAATACCTGATGTGCCACAAAAGCAAGTGTTTTGACAAGTCAATGGACACAAAGCTATTGTGGAGAACCATAAAGGTATATCCATTTGTAGCCTGCGATTTAATCGCGGAGGCAAGTACCTGTCTGAGGAATGCATGGCATACTGATCAGAGATTGGAATTTGATCCCAAATAACTACACCATACACTGTTGTGTAGAAATGGTGAGTCGAAAACAAGAAATGGAACTCTTATAGAAATAGTAAAAGCATGAGTTATACGGAACTACCTGTGTTCTATGGATATGTCTGGAAACAACGGCGCATTCAAATGCGGTTGTAGAATATCCTAGAAGAACAAAAGATGTGTGTTCAATAGTACTATGAACCAGAAGGACGTTATAAGTTCTAACGCCCGGTTCTTAGAGGAAGACTATGTGATGAAGCACAAGCCCAAAGTGACATGATACTTTGAAATGAGAGAGAACGAAGAAGACTGGAAACCAGCCGAACTGAGTAGCGGTACACCACTAACTGCACCTACTGTTATTACTGTTTATACACCGGAATGCCATTGTAGTGGGAGGTTGTGGGACAACCGGAGATATTCATAAGACTAGGAGAGTCTTCGGACTCTGGACCTAGTATACATGAAATCGATCCCTAGATCTACATGAAGGCCGTACTAGATCTAAATGTGCCTTCTTGGAGAGCAATAAGGATTATTGCTAAGAGGCGAGATCATTTAGAGTACAAGCTTAGTTGATCCATTTATGGATTGAAACAAAGTATTGAGTTCGTGGTACTTGCAAATTGATGAGATAGTCCATTTTATGGATTCATCAAAAGCATAGACGAATCGTGTGTATTGAAAACGTGATGGAAAACAAGGTGGTGTTTCTCGGGTTTTATGTAGAGAACATTCTTATCATTGGTAACAATGTAAAGATGTTGTCAAGACATAAAATGAGGTTGTCTAGATAAATCAACATGAAAGATATAGGAAGAAGTTGGACATGTTCTGGAGATCTTGGATCTCTGGTAAAGAACATTATATTTCTCCTGGACATCTTACATATATATGATTATGGTTCGTTTTAACATGCAAGATTCCGAGAAAGGTTCGTTACCTTTCAGAGACGGAATGCATCTATCTAAGGATATGTGTTTTAAAACACAAAAGGAGATAGAAGCAATGAAAGCAGTTTCCTACACTTCGAGTGTGGAAAGCTTGATAAATGCGATGTTGAAAACGAGAATCTGATATCGGCTATGCGGTTAGCATAGTGGGAGGATATCAAGGTAATCCTGGAAAGGAATATTCGACTGCTATAAAAGTACTTTCGAAGTACTGTTCTAGACTACGAAGAAGACGAACATTTCCTTTGGATTATATTCTCTTAGATTTCTAATCAAATGAGGACCAGTGTAAGTCGATATCAGGCTATGTGTTTCACTAATGAAGGAGAAGGAGTTTTAACATGGAAGAGTGATAAGCACGATGCTTTTCAGACTCTGCCATGGGTAACCAAATAGCGGCCTCAGAGGCAGCAGAAGTTTTTGTTGGAGTTGTGTACTTAATGTCTAGATTTAAGTAAAGGAAACTCACGATCCATTGCCATTAATCTATTTAATAAACAATTATTTGCGTTTAATTATTTATAATTAAATATATGCAAATCATAGTCCTAGATTTTATACGTTGTAGTTAGTATGGTGTTGCATGGGCGCACAGAAGATCATACTATCGGTTACTCGTATTTAATCGAACAGTTGCTCACGACCTAGATGGACACGGACCAATCTATCGGTATAGTCGTTGTGTGAGAGAGAAAATAATTTATCTTAATTATTTTATCACACTTGTACACTTGGTGTATTGAGCGGATCGTTGAGATTCATCGATTAGGATTGCCGGCGATAATCGATTCGAGTCTCAGTGTATTTTATTCTTAATCCCCGAAACTATTGCGGGTGTGTATATTCAATATAAGTGACTTTGATTTACCAAAGGAATTAACAGATTTAATTATTGGGTTAATTACCGGTTAAGTTGGGTCACTATATTTTATATATGACATGCCGTGAATACTTGACGGGAAAGTGTATCCCGGAAGGGTTGATAATATCCCCGAGATGAGTTCATAAGGAATTATTATGTAAACCCTGCAGGTGGATTCGTTCCGCATAATAATTAAGGTTGAATGGTACTAGTCTCGGATATAAGAGATGAATAAATTAATTAGCAATAAATTAATTTTATTTATGGATATTTATATCTTAAATACACGGAATAAATAATACTACCGGAGAAATATTATTTGATATAATAGAATTAATTAATATTAATGGAAAATAGAATTAATTAATATTAATGGATTAATAGATTTGGGCTTGGGCTCAATTTAATCATTAATATTGGAAGCCCAATATTCCACCTCCTTAAGATCCCCTACGTAGCCTATAAAAGCACTACATGGTTTCTCTATTCTCATAACTTGAAGATCACAATTCTAGAGAGAGAAAGTAGAGAGGAGGATCCATGGAGTTCGGTAGATCGTCGCCCACACGACGTCCGGGCTAGTGCAAGGAATACGTCGGAAGATCTCAAGGTCGTCAAATTGAGTTCTTCTTTTTTCCGAACAACGAGAACGAGGTAAATCGTAAAACCCTCTTTATGATTTTATCGTTTAATTATCGTGAAAGTATCATGAACCAAGATCCAAGGGACGTACGAACCCAGGGACGAGGATCGACCTCGCGGTGGTGATCGAGGATCACCGGACCGCGGGAGGTCGAGAGATCCTCGCCGGGATCGAGAGAGGACGAACCCTCGGCTGGACGCCGAGGGTGGCGGTCGAGCCCTAGGGCTTCGACCGCCGGCGACGCACGAAGGACCCCGGCTGGACGCCGGGGATGCGATCGAGCGCGTGCTCGATCGCGTGGGCAGCGGGCTGGTGCCGCTGCTGCTCGCACGGCGAGCAGCCCCTCCTCCCGTACGCGTCGCACGGGACTCACGCGGGCTGCTACGGGCAGCCCCGCACGGCTGTCGCGAACAGCCGCGAGCCCACGCGTGGTGGCTCGATCGAACAAGCCACGGGCTATCCCCGTGGCGGGTTTGTTTGATTAGGCTATCCCCCGTGGAGGTTCGTGGCGGGTTTCCGGCAACCGGGAGTCGATTGGATTGTCGGTTCCGCAATTTAGACAATCCGGATATTCGATCTCCAAAGGATTTCGGTCGGAATTAATTAGATAATTTATTTATTTAAATTTATTAATTCCGGGATATCGATTTCCAACAGTTTTGGTATAGCTCCGGGATAATCTCTGGGACTTAGATGTGATTCTTAATTTGCCAAAGGCTATGTAAATAGCGATGCGATGGCAAATGGTAAGAAATCACAAGTCCATAAGTGTAAGATAACACATAGAGCAAGTACCACCTGATACGAGTCATCGTCGAGGGAGACGACGCTGTAGTCACCAAGATAACTTCAGAGCGGCAACCTAGAGTGCTCATTCACATAGTACTTCTTGGAAGTACAACTTAAGCACGTGATGAGTATGGGAGTCGGGAGTTTGGAGAAAATGACTAGACCTTAGTACAAGTGGGAGATTGTTGGAGTTGTGTACTTAATGTCTAGATTTAAGTAACGGAAACTCACGATCCATTGCCACTAATCTATTTAATTAAATAAAAAATTATTTGCGTTTAATTATTTATAATTAAATATATGCAAATTATAGTCCTGGATTATATACGTTGTAGTTAGTATGGTGTGCGACGTCACACAGAAGATCATACTATCGGTTACTCGTATTTAATCGAACGGTTGCTCACGACCTAGATGGACACGGACCAATCCATCGGTATAGTCGTTGTGTGAGAGAGAAAATAATTTGTCTTGATTATTTTATCACACTTGTACACTTGGTGTATTGAGCGGATCTGCTTGAGATTTATCGATTAGGATTGCCGGCGATAATCGATTTAAATCTCTGAGTATTTTATTCTTAATCCCCGATACTATTGCGGGTGTGTATATTTAATATAAGTGACTTTGATTTACCAAAGGAATTAACCGATTTAATTATTGGGTTAATTACCGGTTAAGTTGGGTCACTATATTTTATATATGGCATGCCGTGAATACTTGACGGGAAAGTGTATCCCGTAAGGGTTGATAATATCCCCGAGATGAGTTCATAAGGAATTATTATGTAAACCCTGCAGGTGGATTCGTTCCGCATAATAATTAAGGTTGAATGGTACTAGTCTCGGATATAAGAGATGAATAAATTAATTAGCAATAAATTAATTTTATTCCTGGATATTTATATCTTAAATACACGGAATAAATAATACTACCGGAGAAATATTATTTGATATAATATGGTTTAATATTGGGAGTGCAATTAATTTTGTATAGTGGAAAATAGAATTAATTAATATTAATGGATTAATAGATTTGGGCTTGGGCTCAATTTAATCATTAATATTGGAAGCCCAATATTCCACCTCCTTAAGATCCCCTACGTAGCCTATAAAAGCACTACATGGTCTTCTCTATTCTCATAACTTGAAGATCACAATTCTAGAGAGAGAAAGTAGAGAGGAGGATCCATGGAGTTCGGTAGATCGTCGCCCACACGACGTCCGGGCTAGTGCAAGGAATACGTCGGAAGATCTCAAGGTCGTCAAATTGAGTTCTTCGTTTTTCCGAACAACGAGAACGATGTAAATCGTAAAACCCTCTTTATGATTTTATCGTTTAATTATCGTGAAAGTATCATGAACCAAGATCCAAGGGACGTACGAACCCGGGGACGAGGATCGACCTCGCGGTGGTGATCGAGGATCACCGGACCGCGGGAGGTCGAGAGATCCTCGCCGGGATCGAGAGAGGACGAACCCTCGGCTGGACGCCGAGGGTGGCGGTCGAGCCCTAGGGCTTTGACCGCCGGCGACGCACGAAGGACCCCGGCTGGACGCCGGGGATGCGATCGAGCGCGTGCTCGATCGCGTGGGCAGCGGGCTGGTGCCGCTGCTGCTCGCACGGCGAGCAGCCCCTCCTCCCGTACGCGTCGCACGGGACTCACGCGGGCTGCTACGGGCAGCCCCGCACGGCTGTCGCGAACAGCCGCGGGCCCACGCGTGGTGGCTCGATCGAACAAGCCACGGGCTATCCCCGTGGCGGGTTTGTTTGATTAGGCTATCCCCGTGGAGGTTCGTGGCGGGTTTCCGGCAACCGGGAGTCGATTGGATTGTCGGTTCCGCAATTTAGACAATCCGGATATTCGATCTCCAAAGGATTTCGGTCGGAATTAATTAGATAATTTATTTATTTAAATTTATTAATTCCGGGATATCGATTTCCAACAATTGGTATCAGAGCGTTGGTTTTAGTTCATGGTATTTTTCGATAAATTGTTCTACCTTGTAGGGTTTCCGATTATTATGGCTAGATTTAATTTTTGTTAATTAATGTCATAATTATGCTCTTGATTATTAAACTCTCGGTGATGTCAATATTTGTTCTTGTGTGGTGAATGCTTGTTCTTAATTTTTCCGGAAAATGTTTGAGGTCGTTTTGTAGAGAATCGATACCGGATAGCGTAGTAATAAATTTGTAATTTATTTTACGTTGGATCGAGGACGAAACGACGACCGGAAAAGTGTGACGGAGGAGACGAAGAGAGGGAGGATTCCGGGGATCGATCAACCCCATGATCGACCCAAGGGATGAATCGATCGACCACCAAGGGGGCTGCCCGCGGGCTTCTCGGCCTTAGGTCGCCGGCGACGGCGGCTGGCCGGCTGGGCGGCGGCGGCGTGCTCCTCCGGGGGTGGTCGATGGTTGGGGGTGGTACGGAGATCCCCACTCCGTGCTACTCCTAACCAAGATCCAACTTTCCTAAATTATTCGGTTTTCCTATTTTTATTATTCCTATTCTTGGAAATTCTCATGGAATAGGAAAAGAATAAATTTAGAATAAATTTATTTTTCCTTATTGATTATTCCTATTCTTGGGAATTTTCATAGATTAGGAAAAGGAATAAATTTATGATTAATTTATTTTTCCTATTTAATTATTCCTTTATGGAATTTTTTAATGGATTAGGAAAATAATTAATTTGGAAAGTTTAGGAGTCCTAAATTAATTTTTCCTTATTTAATTATTCCTTTATGGAATTTTTAATGGATTAGGAAAGGAATTAATTTGGAAGGACTAGGAGTCCTAAATTATTTTATTTCCTTATTTAATTATGGAAATCATCTAGAATATTCCAAGTGGGTCTTGGATAGATTATTCTAGAGATTTAATGAAGTAGAAAGGGAAAATAAAATAAATTATTTTATTTCCTTATTTCATTATAGAAGTCTTCTAGAATATTCCAAGTGGGTCTTGGATAGATTATTCTAGAGATTTAATGAAGTAGAAAGGGAAAATAAAAATAAATAAAAATATTAATAATATTTAATTTTATTTTTGATTTATTCGATTGACTTAATTTTCGAATTAAGTATCTTTTGGATTTATTAAAAATAAATAGATTTAAATATTGGAATTAATATTCCCGTCACATGGAGCATTCAAGAACGAAGACTGAAGACTAGAAGATGCGTACGGGGATGCGATAAAGCCATAATAGTCGGAAAATAATATTCTAGTATTATTTTGATTATGTGATAATATTCTATGTGCTTTATTTCATGTATGCATGCTTATGTGTATTTAATTATGCATTAGATAGTGTATCCCTTTGTTATAAAAAGCTAAGTGGGAGAGGGTATGGAAACATATCCATGGTCTCCATTGTTGTTCTCTTGGTGACTTTTATGGACTTTTGAAGTTCGTATAGATAAGCCATTGGAGGAGAATTCTTGTAATTCCTCTTACAAGAAACATTGATTAAGTTTATCAAACAATGCCTAATTTGTCTTTCCAAAACTGATTTCAAGTCGACTCATTCTCACCCCGGGGAGTGGAATGGAGCCAAAGCCACTTGGTCATGTCGAGGACACAAATTAAAGCAGTCGTACCATCTTTTGAAGGTGGATCGATTGTCTGCTCGGCTCCCTCATTCTATGAGAGATAGGGTCGTTCGCATGGTGAATCACTGGTTAGAAACTTTGAGTTTCACTTATGATTCTCCGCGTCTTGATTTACAAGATTAAATGATTCAAGTAATTGGGAGTCAATTGTAAAAGTCTTTTGGTGTAGTAAACGTCCACACGAACGTGGCTTGCTACATTGAATGGGATTTTGGAACGATTGATGTAGACAGTTATAGAAGGGAGTAAAAGAGCGTATGTTAACGTAAACGTCCACACGAACGTGGCTTGCGGTGAATATACGTGTCTCAAACAATCTTCTTAGATACTGAGTAATGGTTTACACTTAGGTACGCTTTATAGTATTCTTCCCAACGAAGTAACGCTATAATTGATGTACGACCGAAGCAAATCTAATTGCTAAATCATTTGGATAGGTAAACGTCCACACGAACGTGGCTTGCCTTATCTGATGGGATTTTAGAGGTGATTAGTGGTTTAATGATATTATTTGAGGGAGATAATGTCGGAGATTAAATCGATTGTTTGTTGTTATATGTGCTCATAGATTAGGAAATGGCTTTGAACCCACTTTATGTGATACTTGAGGAATTTAAACTCACTGGTCCCTAAATGTAATGATTGGAATAGAGATCTAGACATTACCCAAACTGTTGAAGAGTACAAGGTTGTACTCAATGAGCTTTGTCCTCCCGAGCCTACAAATGTCTTAACCGATGAGGAAAGGACTGATTTTAAGAAGTGGGAAAATGCTTTTGCAATAACCACTGATTATGGTATCATGTTCAAACTCAAGGTGTTTAGACATGACATAGGCGGCTAGACAAGAAGCGATGAGGATACTCATAAAGGCCAGTCGCTTCGAGGAAGCGCTTAAAAACGTTTTTGAGATGATTGACCTTTTAGACGAGTTGAGTCGGAAATCGCAAGCTCTTGTAGCCAATGCCAAAGGTTTTGAACCTAAGGGCAAAATCGGGGGAAAGGAAAAGCAAGCAAAGAAACTCAGTGGTCCTAAGTGTCTTGGACCACGAGATGGGATGAGAAAGACAATAGGCAAGTATTCTCGATGCAAACAGTCTGGTTACTGGAAGTCTGATTATCCTCTCAAAGAAAGTACGAAATTTTCTTTAGTCGTAAAACATAGTCAGTAGTATTATCTACCGGAACCTGGTGTGTAGATATGGAACCACTGACGGTATGTGCATTTTAAATGCAAGAGGTTCCAGGAAACCTAACGACTTGGAAAAGAAAAGATCGTAGTCTACATGGGCAATGCTGTGGAGGAGGCAGCAGTTGCAGTGGAGGACATTTTATAAGATTTCATTTTGAGTTATTGCTTTTATGTACCTTTCATATTAGAAAGAACTTTGTTCTGGATTTCTAATGAATGGATATTTTATTTCTTTTAATCATTTGATGGTTATAAGAAGAAATAATTGTTGGAGTTGTGTACTTAATGTCTAGATTTAAGTAACGATAAACTCCCGGTCATAGCATTTAATCTATTAAATTAATAAACAATTGTTTGCTTTTAATTATTATTAATTAAATATATGCAAATCATAGTCCTGGATTTTATACGTTGTAGTTAGTATGGTGTGTCGGGCCCCACACAGAAGATCATACTATCGGTTACTCGTATTTAATCAAACAGTGGCTCACGACCTAGATGGACCCGGACCAATCCATCGGTATAGTCGTTGTGTGAGAGAGAAAATAATTTGTCTTAATTATTTTATCACACTTGTACACTTGGTGTATTGAGCGGATCGTTGAGATTCATCGATTGGGATTGCCGGCGATAATCGATTCGAGTCTCAGTGTATTATATTCTTAATCCCCGATATTGTTGCGGGTGTGTATATTCAATATAAGCGACTTTGATTTACCAAAGGAATTAACCGATTTAATTATTGGGTTAATTACCGGTTAAGTTGGGTCACTATATTTTATATATGGCATGCCGTGAATGATTGACCGGACAGTGTATCCCGGAAGGGTTGATAATATCCCCGAGATGAGTTCAAAAGGAATTATTGTGTAAACCTCATGAGTGGATTCGTTCCGCACAATAATTAAGGTTGAATGGTACTAGTCTCGGATTCAAGAGATGAATAAATTAATTAGCAATAAATTAATTTTATTCATGGATATTTAAATCTTAAATACACGGAATAAATAATACTACCGGAGAAATATTATTTGATATAATATGGTTTAATATTGGGAGTGCAATTAATTTATATAGTGGAAAATAAATTAATTAATATTAATGGGAGATTAATAGATTTGGGCTTGGGCTCAATTTAATCATTAATATTGGAAGCCCAATATTCCACCTCCTTTAGATCCCCTACGTAGCCTATAAAAGCACTACATGGTCTTCTCTATTCTACACACATTATAACACAAGATCATAATTCTCCTAGAGAGAGAAAGTAGAGAGAGAGAAGAGGATCCATAAGCTTGGAGGATCGTCGCCCACCCGACGTTCAAGCTAGTGCAAGGAATACGTGGGAAGATCTTAAGGTCATCAACTTAGATTCGTTTCTCCGCACAACGAATTAAAAGGTAAAATCATATACTCCCTTCTATGATTTTATGTGAATTAATTGTGATACATACATGAACGCATGATCCGGGAAAAACGTCGAGACCGGGATACGGGGATTCGAGATCCCCGTCGGGATCGAAGGGTGGCGGCCGAACCTTAGGGTTCGGACCGCCGCGGCGCGCGGACAAGGGGAAGCCCCGGCTCTCGCTGGGGGTTCAGCCGTGGGCTGGTGCCACGGCGGGACGAACCCCCCAGCCAACTTGGACGGCGACGGCACACGGGAGGAGCCCCGGCTTCGGCCGGGGCGAGCGATCGCGGCTGGCGCGCGATCGCAAGGGATGCCGCGGCTGGGCCGCGGCGGGTCAGCTGGAGGCTGACCGCCCTCCTCCGGCGGTGGTGGTGAGTCGCCGGACTCACCACCGGGGGCTGTTGGACAGCCCCAGCGATCGCGTGCATGCGATCGCGAACCCCGTGCATGGGGGTTCGGCTAGGGTTTCGCCCTAGCGGCGATTCTCTCGTCGGACTCCGGTTCGTGCGGTGTTCGTGATCGGTTTCCGGCGACGGGTTTTTGGTCGGGGTTATCGGTTCCGCAAATTTTTGATACCCCGGGATACCGAATTCCAGCAATTGGTATCAGAGCGTTTAGGTTTCGTGTTCATGTATGTGTTCAATTGCGTTCTACCTTGCAGGGATTCCGACTATCATGGTTTAATTAATTGTTAATTATTCGTTTAATTAATTGCTATTTAATTTACCATGATTGTTCGTTTATTAAACTCTCGGACATGTCGAGATTCGTTTTGTGTGGATGAATGCTTGTAATAGTAAAAATTCGGGGGTTGACCGAATTTAGGATTTATTATTACGTTCTATGTTTTCCGGAAAGTGTATAGGGTCGATTTCATGTATAGAATCGATACCGGATTTGTAAATTTATTTCTTGTAATTTATTTACGTTGGATCGATGCCGAGACGACCGCCGGAGAACTCATGAGACGAAGAAGACGAAGAGGACGAAAAACCGGGGGGTCGATCATCCCCATGATCGATCCCCATGAGGATCGATCGACCCCACGCCCGGGGCTGCCCGCTAGGGTTTCCGGTCACGCCGGCCACCGGTGGTGGTGGCGCGTGGCTAGGAGGCGGCGGCGGTGGTGCCCGGCGATGGTGGTGGTCGACGGTGGGGGTGGTGCGGGGATCCCCAACCCGTGCTACTCCTAATCCTACCTAGATTCACTTTCCTAATTGATTCAAGTTTCCTATTTTGAGTATTCCTAAGTATGGGAACTCTCATGGAGATAGGAAAAGAATTAATTAATATTATTTATTTCCTTATTCTATTATGGAAGTCTTTTAGAATATTTCAAGTTCTACTTGGAATAGGAATCTAGAGATTTAATAGAATTAGATAGGAAAAGAATTAATATTATTTATTTCCTTATTCTATTATGGAAGTCTTCTAGAATATTTCAAGTTCTACTTGGAATAGGAATCTAGAGATTTAATAGAATTAGATAGGAAAATAATTAATTAGTAAATTAATTTATTTCTATTTGATTATTCCTATTTTATGGGAATTTTCATGGACATGGAAATTAATTAATCTTGGAAAGTAGAAGAGTCCTAATTTATTTCCTTATTCTATTATAGAAGTCTTCTAGAATATTCCAAGTTTGACTTGGATAGATTATTCTAGAGATTTAATAGAATTAGATAGGAAAATAAATAAATAAAAATATTAATAATATTTAATTTTATTTTTGATTTATTCGATTGACTTAATTTTCGAATTAAGTATCTTTTGGATTTATTAAAAATAAATAGATTTAAATATTGGGATTAATATTCTCGTCACATGGAGCATTCAAGAACGAAGACTGAAGACTAGAAGACGCATACGGAGATGGAATAAAGCCATGATAGTCGGAAAATAATTTTCTAGCTTATTTTGACTATGTGATATGTGCTTTATTACTTGTATGCATGCTTATGTGTTTAATTATGCATTAGATAGCGTATCCCTTTGTTATAAAAAGCTAAGTGGGAGCGGGGATGGAAACATTCCCATGGTCTCCATTACTGTTCTCTTGGTGACTCTTATGGACTTTTAAAGTTCGTATAGATGTGTCATTGGAGGAGAATTCTTGTAATTCCTCTTACGAGAAACATTGATTAAGTTTATCAAACAATGCCTAATTTGTCTTTCTGAAACTGACTTCAAGTCGACTCATTCTCACCCCGGGGAGTGGAATGGAGCCAAAGCCACTTGGTCATGTGGATGACACAAATTAGAGGCAGTCGTACCATTCTTTGATAGATGGATCGATTGTCTGCTCGGCTCCCTCATTTATGAGAGATAGGGTTGTTCGCATGGTTAATCACTGGTTAGAAACTTCGAGTTTCACTTATGATTCTCCGCGTCTTGATTTACAAAATCGAATGCTTCAAGTAATTGGGAGTCAACTATAAAAATCTTTTGGTGTAGTAAACGTCCACACGCTTGCTATGCTGAATGGGATTTTTGGAAATAGTTGATGTAGACAGTTATAGGAAATTGTGAGGGATTGTGAGTTATCGTAAACGTCCACACTAACGTGGCTTGCGGTGACGTAGCAATTCCAAATGATTCACCTTAGTACTGAGTAATGGTTTACACTTAGGTACGCTTTATAGTATTCTTCCCAACGAAGTAACGCTATAATGATGTACGACCGAAGCAAATCTAATTGCTAAATCATTTGGGTGGGTAAACGTCCACACGAACGTGGCTTGCCTTACCTGATGGGATTTTAGATGTGATTAGTGATTTAATGATATTATTTGAGGGAGATAATATCGGATATTAAATTGATTGTTTGTTTAAATGTGCTTATAGGTTTAGAGAATAGCTATGAACCCACTTTCTATGATACTCAAGGAATTCAACGCACTAGTTCCTTACTGTGTTGGATGGAATAATGAGTTAGACATTTCCCAGACTGTTGCTGAGTACAAGTTTGTACTCAGTGAACTTTGTCCTCCTAAACCAACTCGTGTCTCAACTATTGAGGAAAAAGATGATTTTGAGAAGTGGAACAGTGCTTTTGCATTAACCACCAATCATGATATCATGCTAAAACTCAAGCTTATGTTTAGAGACAACGAGAAGGTTAGAAAAGAGGCGATGAGGATACTCATAAAGGTCAGTCGCTTCGAGGAAACGCTTGAACACGTTTTCGAGATGTTGGACCTTTTGGATGAGTTGAGACAATCGCAAGCTCTTATGGCCAAAGCCAAAGGTTTCGAACCTAAGGGCATAAACCATGGAATGGAGAAGCAGACAAAGAAGCCCTGTAGTTCTGCTCTTGGACCACGGAATAGGGTGAGAAAGCCTTCGAGCAGTTATTCTCAAAGAAAACTTTCTGGGGACTGGAAGTCTTTATTTTCTCCTGGAGAAGGTATAAGATTTTCTCCTTAGTCTTAAAACATAGTCAGCTGTGTTATCTACCAGAAACCTGGTTGGTAGATATGGATCCACTGACGGTATGTATGCATTTAAAATGCAGGGACACCAGGAAATCCAAAGACTTGGAAATGGAGAAATAGTCAGGGCAAAGCTGTAGAGGAGGCAGCGGTTGCGGTGGAAGACATTTATCTGCTTTAGTAGTTAAATAGGATTTCATTTCAAAGTTATTGTTTTATGTACCTCTTTATTTTAGAAAGAACGTTTTGTTCTGGATTTCTATTATTGATGAATGGATATTTTATTTCTTTAATCATTGGATGATTTTGATAAGAAATAATGGCATTATCTATTCTGGTACATTAGATAGCAATATGTGAATGATGAATCCTTAGTCTACCACGATGCAACAAACCGTTCTATAACTTGTTTTACTTGTTAGATATTTCTTTATTAATCATTATACTTGTGAATTCTTATACTTAGTAGTATTTTCAAATAAAAATTCAAATGGTCGAAATTGATTTGATCAATTATAGTTGAAGGAATGGACCTTCCGACCTAAGGATTGAATTTGGAGGATAATACATCTAAGCAAACCTTTCTGGATAAAGGATAGAATTCAGACAAGTATTGGAAATGATTAGATATGCAGACATATGTGTTTATTAGAAAGGTACGAGAAATTCTCTCAGAGAATACTCGGTGATGGATTAGAATACTTAATGTGCCATAAAATCAAAGTGTTTTGACTAGTCAATGGACACAAAGCTATTATGGGGAACCATCAAAGTATATCCATTAGGAGCCTGCGACTCGGTCGCGGAGGCCATCACCTATCTGAATAACACATAGCATAATCAAAGATTGGGATTCAATCCCAAAGGACCGCGCCATACACTTACGTGTAGAGATGGTGCGTTGTAAAGAAATGGAAATCTGATGGTAAAAGGATAAGTTGTTCGGAACTACCTATGTTCTATGGATATTCCTAGATACAACAACATATTGAATATGGTTGTAGGATATCCTAGATGAACGAAGTATTGTGTGTTCTATAGTACTATGAACCAGAGGGACGTCTCGTCCGGTTCATAGAGGAAGACTATTAGATGGACCACAAAGCCTAAATTAACGTAATACCTTGAAATGAGAAGAAGGACAAAAGACTAGGAACCAGCCAAACCGAGTAGAAGTGCACCACATACTGCACCTATTGTTATTACTGTTATACACCGGGACGCCATTGCAGTGGGAGGTTGTCGGACAACCAGAGATATTCATAAGACTAGAGGAGTTCTGACTCTGGATCTAGTAAAGATGAAATCGACCCCTAGCTCTGCATAAGGGCGGTACTAGATCTAAATGTGCCTGCTTGGAACAATAAGTATTATTGTTAAGAGGCTAGATCATTTAGAGTACAAGCTTAGTAAAACCATTTATGGATTGAAATAAAGCTATGAATCGTGGAACTTGCGAATTGATGGGATAGTCCATTTGATGGATTCATCAAAAGGCATAGACGAAAGGTGTATTGAAGAAGTAATGGAAACAAGGTGGTGTTTCTCGGAGATTTTATGTAGATAACATTTCATCATTGGCAACAATGTAAAAATGCTGTCAGACATAAAATAATGGTTGTCTAAATAAATCGAGATATAAGATTAAGAAGAAGTTAGAACATGTTCTTAAGATCTTGTGATCTAGAGATAAGAACATTGTACTTCTCCTAGATATCTTGTACAATTAAGGTTTGTTTTTAACATGCATACTTCTGAGAAAGGTTATTGCCTTTCAGGGACAGAATAAACATCTATCTAAAGGTTATGTGTTCGGACACATGAAGGAGATAGATGAGGACAAAGCAGTTTCCTATACTTCAAGTATGGAAAGCTTTATAAATGCAATGTTGAAAAACAAGAACCTGATATCAACTATGCGGTTTGCGTAGTGGGAGGATATCAAAGTAATCTGGATAAGGGATGTTCGAATGCTACAAGAGTACTTACATAGTACTGGCTTACAGAGCAAGACGAAGTCTTCTTAGATTACAGATTCTCAGATCCAAAAATCAGAGAAGGACCAGTGAAAGTCGATATCAGGCTATGTGTTCATTTTTAGAAAGAGGTGGAACCATGAAGTGAAAGAGTGATAAGCGGGACGCTTCTCGGACTCTCTCATAACCGAATAGCAGCCTCAGAGGAAGCGGAAGTTTTGGTTAGGTTCCAGGATAACCTCTTGACTTGGATATGACTCTTAGTTTACCAAAAGGCTATTGGATAGCGGTGCATGGTGAACTAGAAGAGGTCATGAGTCAAAAGTGATGTTAACACATAGAGCAAGTACCACCTGATACGAGTCATCGTCAGGGGAGACGACGTAGTAGTCACCAAGATAACTTCAGAGCGGCAACCTAGATTGCTCACTCACATAGTACTTCTCAGAAGTACACTTTAAAGCACGTGATGAGTATGGGAACCGGGAGTCTGGAAGAAATGACTAGACCTTAGTACAAGTGGGAGATTGTTGGAGTTGTGTACTTAATGTCTAGATTTAAGTAACGATAAACTCCCGGTCATAGCATTTAATCTATTAAATTAATAAACAATTGTTTGCTTTTAATTATTATTAATTAAATATATGCAAATCATAGTCCTGGATTTTATACGTTGTAGTTAGTATGGTGTGTCGGGCCCCACACAGAAGATCATACTATCGGTTACTCGTATTTAATCAAACAGTGGCTCACGACCTAGATGGACCCGGACCAATCCATCGGTATAGTCGTTGTGTGAGAGAGAAAATAATTTGTCTTAATTATTTTATCACACTTGTACACTTGGTGTATTGAGCGGATCGTTGAGATTCATCGATTAGGATTGCCGGCGATAATCGATTCGAGTCTCAGTGTATTATATTCTTAATCCCCGATATTGTTGCGGGTGTGTATATTCAATATAAGCGACTTTGATTTACCAAAGGAATTAACCGATTTAATTATTGGGTTAATTACCGGTTAAGTTTGGTCACTATATTTTATATATGGCATGCCGTGAATGATTGACCGGACAGTGTATCCCGGAAGGGTTGATAATATCCCCGAGATGAGTTCAAAAGGAATTATTGTGTAAACCTCATGAGTGGATTCGTTCCGCACAATAATTAAGGTTGAATGGTACTAGTCTCGGATTCAAGAGATGAATAAATTAATTAGCAATAAATTAATTTTATTCATGGATATTTAAATCTTAAATACACGGAATAAATAATACTACCGGAGAAATATTATTTGATATAATATGGTTTAATATTGGGAGTGCAATTAATTTATATAGTGGAAAATAAATTAATTAATATTAATGGGAGATTAATAGATTTGGGCTTGGGCTCAATTTAATCATTAATATTGGAAGCCCAATATTCCACCTCCTTTAGATCCCCTACGTAGCCTATAAAAGCACTACATGGTCTTCTCTATTCTACACACATTATAACACAAGATCATAATTCTCCTAGAGAGAGAAAGTAGAGAGAGAGAGAAGAGGATCCATAAGCTTGGAGGATCGTCGCCCACCCGACGTTCAAGCTAGTGCAAGGAATACGTGGGAAGATCGTAAGGTCATCAACTTAGATTCGTTTCTCCGCACAACGAATTAAAAGGTAAAATCATATACTCCCTTCTATGATTTTATGTGAATTAATTGTGATACATACATGAACGCATGATCCGGGAAAAACGTCGAGACCGGGATACGGGGATTCGAGATCCCCGTCGGGATCGAAGGGTGGCGGCCGAACCTTAGGGTTCGGACCGCCGCGGCGCGCGGACAAGGGGAAGCCTCGGCTCTCGCCGGGGCAAGCGATCGACGTGAAGTCGATCGCTGGGGGTTCAGCCGTGGGCTGGTGCCACGGCGGGACGAACCCCCCAGCCACCTTGGACGGCGACGGCACACGGGAGGAGCCCCGGCTTCGGCCGGGGCGAGCGATCGCGGCTGGCGCGCGATCGCAAGGGATGCCGCGGCTGGGCCGCGGCGGGTCAGCTGGAGGCTGACCGCCCTCCTCTGGCGGTGGTGGTGAGTCGCCGGACTCACCACCGGGGGCTGTTGGACAGCCCCAGCGATCGCGTGCATGCGATCGCGAACCCCGTGCATGGGGGTTCGGCTAGGGTTTCGCCCTAGCGGCGATTCTCTCGTCGGACTCCGGTTCGTGCGGTGTTCGTGATCGGTTTCCGGCGACGGGTTTTCGGTCGGGGTTATCGGTTCCGCAAATTTTTGATACCCCGGGATACCGAATTCCAGCAATAATGATATTATCTATTCTGGTACATTAGCTAGCAATATATAAATGATGAATCCTGAGTCCACCATGATGCAACGAACCGTAGTATGAAACTCGTTTTACTAATAAGAGATTTCTTTATCAATTGTACTTGTGGATTCTTATGCTGAGTCATGTTTATTCAAATAAGAAGTTCAAGGGTCGAAAATTGATATTTTGATCAATTAAGTTGAAGGAGTGGACCTTCCGACCTAAGAATCTAATTTGGAAGATAATATGACTAAGCAATCCTTTATGGATATAAGATGTAAGATCCGGACAAGTATAAGAATTGATTAACTCTGATGTATGCAGACCTATGTCTACTCAGACGATAAGGTACGAGTACTTCATTTGATAATTACTCGAGAAATGGATTAGGATACCTGATGTGCCACAAAAGCAAGTGTTTTGACAAGTCAATGGACACTAAGCAATTGTGGAGAACCATCAAGGTATATCCATTTGTAGCCTGCGATTTGATCGCGGAGGCAAGTATCTGTCTGAGGAATGCATGGCATACTAATCAGAGATTGGGATTTAATCCCAAATGACTACACCATACACTGTTGTGTAGAGATGGTGTGTCGTAAACAAGAAATGGAACTCTTATAGAAATAGTAAAATCATGAGTTATACGGAACTACCTGTGTTCTATGGATATGTCTGGAAACAACGGCGCATTCAAATGCGGTTGTAAAATATCCTAGAAGAACAAAAGATGTGTATTCAATAGTACTATGAACCAGAAGGACGTTATAAGTTCTAACGCCCGGTTCTTAGAGAAAGACTATATAATGAACCACAAGCCCAAGGTGACGTAATACTTTGAAATGAGAGAGAAAGATTAAGACTTAGAACCAGCCGAACCGAGTAGCGGTACACCACTAACTGCACCTACTGTTATCACTGTTTATACACCGGAATGCCATTGTAGTGGGAGGTTGTGGGACAACCGGAGATATTCATAAGACTAGGAGAGTCTTCGAACTCTGGACCTAGTATACATGAAATCGATCCCTAGATCTACATGAAGGCCGTACTAGATCTAAATGTGCCTTCTTGGAGAGCAATAAGGATTATTGCTAAGAGGCGAGATCATTTAGAGTACAGGCTTAGTTGATCCATTTATGGATTGAAACAAAGCATTGAGTTCGTGGTACTTGCAAATTGATGTGATAGTCCATTTTATGGATTCATCAAAAGCATAGACGAATCGTGTGTATTGAAAACGTGATGGAAAACAAGGTGGTGTTTCTCGGGTTTTATGTAGAGAACATTCTTATCATTGGTAACAATGTAAAGATGTTGTCAAGACATAAAATGAGGTTGTCTAGATAAATCAATATGAAAGATATAGGAAGAAGTTGGACATGTTCTGGAGATCTTGGATCTCTGGTAAAGAACATTATATTTCTCCTGGACATCTTACATATATATGATTATGGTTCGTTTTAACATGCAAGATTCCGAGAAAGGTTCGTTACCTTTCAGAGACGGAATGCATCTATCTAAGGATATGTGTTTTAAAACACAAAAGGAGATAGAAGCAATGAAAGCAGTTTCCTACACTTCGAGTGTGGAAAGCTTGATAAATGCGATGTTGAAAACGAGAACCTGATATCGGCTATGCGGTTAGCATAGTGGGAGGATATCAAGGTAATCCTGGAAAGGAATATTCGACTGCTATAAAAGTACTTTCGAAGTACTGTTCTAGACTACGAAGAAGACGAACATTTCCTTTGGATTACATTCTCTTAGATTTCTAATCAAATGAGGACCAGTGTAAGTCGATATCAGGCTATGTGTTTCACTAATGAAGGAGAAGGAGTTTTAACATGGAAGAGTGATAAGAACGATGCTTTTCGGACTCTGCCATGGGTAACCAAATAGCGGCCTCAGAGGCAGCAGAAGTTTTTGTTGGAGTTGTGTACTTAATGTCTAGATTTAAGTAAAGGAAACTCACGATCCATTGCCATTAATCTATTTAATAAACAATTATTTGCGTTTAATTATTTATAATTAAATATATGCAAATCATAGTCCTAGATTTTATACGTTGTAGTTAGTATGGTGTTGCATGGGCGCACAGAAGATCATACTATCGGTTACTCGTATTTAATCGAACAGTTGCTCACGACCTAGATGGACACGGACCAATCTATCGGTATAGTCGTTGTGTGAGAGAGAAAATAATTTATCTTAATTATTTTATCACACTTGTACACTTGGTGTATTGAGCGGATCGTTGAGATTCATCGATTAGGATTGCCGGCGATAATCGATTCGAGTCTCAGTGTATTTTATTCTTAATCCCCGAAACTATTGCGGGTGTGTATATTCAATATAAGTGACTTTGATTTACCAAAGGAATTAACCGATTTAATTATTGGGTTAATTACCGGTTAAGTTGGGTCACTATATTTTATATATGACATGCCGTGAATACTTGACGGGAAAGTGTATCCCGGAAGGGTTGATAATATCCCCGAGATGAGTTCATAAGGAATTATTATGTAAACCCTGCAGGTGGATTCGTTCCGCATAATAATTAAGGTTGAATGGTACTAGTCTCGGATATAAGAGATGAATAAATTAATTAGCAATAAATTAATTTTATTCATGGATATTTATATCTTAAATACACGGAATAAATAATACTACCGGAGAAATATTATTTGATATAGTATGGTTTAATATTGGGAGTGCATTTAATTTTGTATAGTGGAAAATAGAATTAATTAATATTAATGGATTAATAGATTTGGGCTTGGGCTCAATTTAATCATTAATATTGGAAGCCCAATATTCCACCTCCTTAAGATCCCCTACGTAGCCTATAAAAGCACTACATGGTCTTCTCTATTCTCATAACTTGAAGATCACAATTCTAGAGAGAGAAAGTAGAGAGGAGGATCCATGGAGTTCGGTAGATCGTCGCCCACACGACGTCCGGGCTAGTGCAAGGAATACGTCGGAAGATCTCAAGGTCGTCAAATTGAGTTCTTCGTTTTTCCGAACAACGAGAACGAGGTAAATCGTAAAACCCTCTTTATGATTTTATCGTTTAATTATCGTGAAAGTATCATGAACCAAGATCCAAGGGACGTACGAACCCAGGGACGAGGATCGACCTCGCGGTGGTGATCGAGGATCACCGGACCGCGGGAGGTCGAGAGATCCTCGCCGGGATCGAGAGAGGACGAACCCTCGGCTGGACGCCGAGGGTGGCGGTCGAGCCCTAGGGCTTCGACCGCCGGCGACGCACGAAGGACCCCGGCTGGACGCCGGGGATGCGATCGAGCGCGTGCTCGATCGCGTGGGCAGCGGGCTGGTGCCGCTGCTGCTCGCACGGCGAGCAGCCCCTCCTCCCGTACGCGTCGCACGGGACTCACGCGGGCTGCTACGGGCAGCCCCGCACGGCTGTCGCGAACAGCCGCGAGCCCACGCGTGGTGGCTCGATCGAACAAGCCACGGGCTATCCCCGTAGCGGGTTTGTTTGATTAGGCTATCCCCGTGGAGGTTCGTGGCGGGTTTCCGGCAACCGGGAGTCGATTGGATTGTCGGTTCCGCAATTTAGACAATCCGGATATTCGATCTCCAAAGGATTTCGGTCGGAATTAATTAGATAATTTATTTATTTAAATTTATTAATTCCGGGATATCGATTTCCAACAGTTTTGGTATAGCTCCGGGATAATCTCTGGGACTTAGATGTGATTCTTAATTTGCCAAAGGCTATGTAAATAGCGATGCGATGGCAAATGGTAAGAAATCACAAGTCCATAAGTGTAAGATAACACATAGAGCAAGTACCACCTGATACGAGTCATCGTCGAGGGAGACGACGCTGTAGTCACCAAGATAACTTCAGAGCGGCAACCTAGAGTGCTCATTCACATAGTACTTCTTGGAAGTACAACTTAAGCATGTGATGAGTATGGGAGTCGGGAGTTTGGAGAAAATGACTAGACCTTAGTACAAGTGGGAGATTGTTGGAGTTGTGTACTTAATGTCTAGATTTAAGTAACGGAAACTCACGATCCATTGCCACTAATCTATTTAATTAAATAAAAAATTATTTGCGTTTAATTATTTATAATTAAATATATGCAAATTATAGTCCTGGATTATATACGTTGTAGTTAGTATGGTGTGCGACGTCACACAGAAGATCATACTATCGGTTACTCGTATTTAATCGAACGGTTGCTCACGACCTAGATGGACACGGACCAATCCATCGGTATAGTCGTTGTGTGAGAGAGAAAATAATTTGTCTTGATTATTTTATCACACTTGTACACTTGGTGTATTGAGCGGATCTGCTTGAGATTTATCGATTAGGATTGCCGGCGATAATCGATTTAAATCTCTGAGTATTTTATTCTTAATCCCCGATACTATTGCGGGTGTGTATATTTAATATAAGTGACTTTGATTTACCAAAGGAATTAACCGATTTAATTAATGGGTTAATTACCGGTTAAGTTGGGTCACTATATTTTATATATGGCATGCCGTGAATACTTGACGGGAAAGTGTATCCCGTAAGGGTTGATAATATCCCCGAGATGAGTTCATAAGGAATTATTATGTAAACCCTGCAGGTGGATTCGTTCCGCATAATAATTAAGGTTGAATGGTACTAGTCTCGGAAATAAGAGATGAATAAATTAATTAGCAATAAATTAATTTTATTCATGGATATTTATATCTTAAATACACGGAATAAATAATACTACCGGAGAAATATTATTTGATATAATATGGTTTAATATTGGGAGTGCAATTAATTTTATATAGTGGAAAATAGAATTAATTAATATTAATGGATTAATAGATTTGGGCTTGGGCTCAATTTAATCATTAATATTGGAAGCCCAATATTCCACCTCCTTAAGATCCCCTACGTAGCCTATAAAAGCACTACATGGTCTTCTCTATTCTCATAAGTTGAAGATCACAATTCTAGAGAGAGAAAGTAATGAGGGAGATCCATGGAGTTCGGTAGATCGTCGCCCACACGACGTCCGAGCTAGTGCAAGGAATACGTGGGAAGATCTCAAGGTCGTCAAATTGAGTTCTTCGTTTTTCCGAACAACGAGAACGAGGTAAATCGTAAAGCCCTCTTTATGATTTCATCTTTTAATTATTGTAAAAATATCTTGAACCAAGATCCGAGAACGCGACCCATGACGAGGTTGAACCGGGCGGTGGTGATCGAAGATCAACGGACCGCCGGCGGCTCAACGGCTCGACTAGGAGGGTCGAGGGCGTGAAACCCTAGCACTCGCACGGTTGCGAGCGCACGCCTCCATCGGGCAGCCGCGGTTTAGCCGTGGCGGAGGGTCCGATGATGGGGCTGTTCCGTGAGGGTTTCCGGCATGTCCAGCGGGCTGCTGGAGCAGCCGCTCGCACGGTGCGAGCACCGCTCGCGCGGGCTGGTCGCCGCTAGCGCGGCAGGACCACCGCTCGCGCGGCGGCGGGCTGGCGGTGATCGCTAGCCACGGTTCGACCGTGGCTGGGCGTGCGATCACCGGGCGTCGGCTGGGCATGAAAGGGGGCTGCTACGAGCAGCCCTAGGCGGCTGCCAAGGACAGCCGCGAGCCCTACGCGAGGGCTCGACCGAACAGCCCGGGCTATCCCCGTGGTTAGGGTTTGGTTGAGTCCGGCTTCGCGTGGTGGTTCGTGGCGGATTTCCGGCAACCGGGATTTCGATTGGAGTTGTCGTTCCGCAATTCGACAACCCCGGATATTCGATCTCCAAAGGATTTCGGTCGGAATTAATTAGATAATTAATTTTAATTAATTTATTAATTCTGGGATATCGATTTCCAACATAGCTTTTGTGAGAAGAGCAAGGGCCATTTGTACTATATGTTTGTGTTTTCGCTCAGCCAAACCATTTTGTTCTGGGGTATACGGGCATGAGAGTCTATGCAAAATGCCTTGCTGTTGAAAAAAGGGAGTGAGGGTTTTATACTCGGTGCCTCCATCACTTTGAAACACTTTGATTTTTTTGTTGTATTGCAGCTCAACCATGTTTTTAAAATGGTGAAAAGTAGCTGGGACCTCAGACTTTAGTTTAAGAAAATAAATCCAAGTAAAACGAGATTTGTCGTCAATATAAGTTACATAGTACTTAAAACCATTTCTAGAGATCAGTGGCGAAGGTCCCCATAAGTCACTATGTATAACTTCCAAAAGGTCATAATTATGTGATTGTGAGGGAGAAAAAGGAAGCTGATGGCTTTTGCTTTGTGCACAAGGAGGACACACAGTAGGAAAATTATCATAAGAATCAATGCAAGGAAGGGAATATTTATTAATAATTGTTTTGACAATATTCAAAGGGGTATGCCCCAGTCTTTCATGCCAAACAAGAAAAGTAGGTTTAACTGTAGCTGAATTAACTAAAGCAAAAGGAAAACTAGTGCTGGACGTAGGTCTTGAAAAACTGGAATCACTGAGGCAGCTAAGATCAAAGGAGTAGAGTCCATCTTTAACGGTTCCCTGGAGGAGTATTTGCTTGGTATCCTGGTCCTTAACAAGGCAAAAAGTAGGGTGAAATTCAAAGTAAATATGATTGTCTTTGGCAAATTAGGAAACACTCAATAGGTTCTTTTTAATATGAGGAACATGCAAAAGATTTTTAAGTAAGAATTTTCTATTAGAAGGACAGGAGGGATTTTGAACAATGGAGTTGCCAAAATGTGAGATTTTCAAACCTGTCCCATTCCCCATATGGACTCTATCTGTTCCTTGGTATTCTGAAGAAAGACTGAGGTTGTTAAGATCATGAGTGACATGATTGTTGGCACCAGAATCTGGGAACCATGAAGCATCATGAGAAGGTTCTGTCCCCTTTTTACCATCTGAACTGTGTTGAGTAAAATTGGTGTTGTACTGTGAAGAAGAATTCTGATTATTCTCTTGGGGAGGTATGTAACTGAGGTTAGCTCTATAGTAACATTTGTCAGCGGTGTGGTTTGTTCTGTGACAAATTTGGCACTTCACATTACCTCTACCATAGGACCTGCCTCTACCTCTGTTGGAATTTCCTCTATAATTGCCTCTGCCTATGTTGAAATTATAGCCTCTACCTCCTTGTTGATTGCTCTCTCTTCTAGGATCTGAAGATTGAGCTGAATAATTGACATTAGGACTAGATCCTTCAAAATTAGAGACTGATTTCTCCATTCTTTCTAACCTGGACTCAAAGGTTAAAAGTAGTGAAGTAGCTTCTAGTATAGACATAGGATCCAGTTTAGATGTTACCGAAACAAGGACTGGATTATATTCAGATCCAAGACCTGACATGATGTAGAGCAACTGATCATCATCACTTACTTTATGTCCTGCAGCATTCAAGGCATCACAGTTTCCCTTGATTTTATTCAGGTAGTCTCTCATGCTTGTGTTGCCCTTTTTGGTGTTCTGGAGTTGCTCTTTAAGTTGCAGTACTTTGGCCCTTGATTGTATATAAAAGTTGGATTCAAGATACTTCCAGATTTCACATGAAGTAGTTAAGCCAACTGTACCAATGAGCAAGCTTTCAGTCAAGGAGGATAGTAGCCAAGATGTGATGAGATTATCTTGTTTTATCCAGTCAAGGTGGGCTGGATTGGGTTGATCAACTCCTGCAGTATCTTTGATGGTGTTTTCTGGTTTATTGGACTTGCCATCAATGTAATCTTCAAGGCCATAACCTCTGAGAGTGGTGAGAATCTGGTGGCGCCAAATTGGGTAGTTCGTTTCGTTGAGTTTGACAGTGATCAAGCCTCCTTGTGGTTGATGAATTTGGGTGGGACTCATTGTGTTTTTGGCCGTAGGAACACTAGCGGCTCTGATACCATAAACGAATTAATAACTGAAGCAGAATTAGGGCTAGAGAACTTTATTTATTATGCACATATTTTATGTGCACAAAACCCCAACTATTACAGAGAGAAGCAGCATCATATATATAAAGCATTATATTTATCCTAATAGAACTAGGACTCTTATAAGCTGATAATTACAAACATATTAATATAGAGTCCTAATAAAGAGCTGCTACTTCACACGTAGGATTGCATGGACTTTCTGCATGCAATGCTTTCACAAATCCAGAAATCGAATGTCGTTGCAATTATACCGCACATGGATTTGGGATTTTTGGGCTAATGATTTATAATAGCTTGATTTATGAAAAGACCAAAATTCAGTTCAAAAGTCACGTTCTCGGCACGTGTTGCCGGAATCAGCCACTTTTAAGACTTAAGTGGAATTATGCCTTAGGTCAGGTACTAATGAGTCAAAAAAAAAAAAAAGCTCGGTCACCAAAGTGAAAAAGGGACTATAAGGTGAAGTACTAAAGTGTTTTTTCCCTATATATAATTATAAATATATACCATTATATATAATCTTATATAGATAACATTATACACGATATATATATTAAATAAGTGCACCAATATTTTGATGACATGTGACAATAGAAAAGGAAAATAAACTAATTAAAGCCCGGAGGGCGTGAGAGAGACTAGGTTGTATGTACTTTATCTGATTTTATTATTATAATGGTAGCTTTTTAATAAAGGGATGGCGTGACGCCCTCCCGATAAACATGATCTTGACATTTTGCATAGAGAAAGTTGCACGTGAATTAAGAAAAAATGATTTTTTTTATTTTATAATATAAATTAGTGGTATAATAGGTATTGATGTGTATATATTAAGTTAGTTAGTTGAAAAAGTAGTGGTACGTATAAAGGTAGATAAATGTGTATCGATAAGATAAAGTTGTGAAAAGATATTCCAATTATGGAATGTGTATTGTTTTAAGAGATGGACTAAAAAGAAAATTATGCACTATTTTAAGAGATAGATGGAGTAAAATTTTTACTTAATATTAAAGATTTAATACTCATTTTTCTCTTTCTTGGGATCCGCCTACGTTGATGTTTAAATATGTGTTTCTTCTCAGCCTAGAGTATCTTGTCCTCCGCATTCTTTTTGTTTTGCGCACTCGACTTGATTGAGAATAACATTTTAGACTGTTTATCACGAGGCAATGACGGGAGATGTGAATGAGTCCCTTTGTTTAACTATATTGATTTATTTCGAATGATAGGCGAACAAGGAGTGATTGTCTGTTTCTTGCTATCGAAATAGAAAATACATATAAAATTGCAATGAGGTGAATGTCCTGTTGGGTGTGAATGTGAATTCACGCCGGAGACGATCGCGAAGACGATCGAAGATAATGGAGGAGTCTAGTCGGAGTCGAGGAGGCGCCAGGGAGGTGCCGAGGATGTTCAGCCGGAGTTCTGCCTGGTGTCGGCCGACACCAGGCCCCGTCGGCCGACAGGAGGTCAGTCGAGCGTGTTTTTGTGGAACCCGAGCTCTAGCCCGAGGAAGAAACGAGCTGCGTGTTGAGTGTCGGCCGACACCGATTTCTTGTCGGCCGACAGGTCCCAGAAAAATCAGCGTACAGCGGGATTTTTCCCCTTCTTCATGTTTTGTCCCTTCTATATAAACCCTATGCTATTGTAAAATAGGGTTAACACCTCCTAAAGTCTAGAACCGAATTATAGATTACAAAGGCGTGTAATCGAGTACTATAATTGTTCTAGTAAAAGTAATTATAGCGGTAGGAAGTGGACGTAGCCTTCGTTAACGGGTGAACCACTATAACTCTCGTGTTATTTATTTTTTCGTATTTTTCGTTTGTGCGTTTTCGTCTTACTTTTCAGGCAGGGATTCAGACGTGAATTTCCTAACAACTGGTATCAGAGCGCTAGGGTTTTAACGATCGGGAAAAGCGATGATGGACACCACCACCTCCTTCGGGGTTACGAAATTTGACAGGAATAACTATGGGCACTGGAAGATGCAGATCGAGGACTACCTTTATGGGAAGAGGCTCGGAATTCCTTTGAAGGGTAGACTGGAGAAGATCATAGATGACGAGGAATGGGAAAGCCTCGACAGGCAGGAGTTGGGATTGATACGTTTGTCTCTGTCAGCAAACGTATCATACAACGTGCGCGAAATTCCCACAACCAAGGGTTTGATGACAGCCCTATCAAACATGTACGAGCAACCCTCAGTGAACAACAAGGTATATTTCATGAAGCAGTTGTTCAACCTTAAGATGTCGGAGAATGTGGTCGCGGCCAACCATGAAAATGAGTTGAACTCCATCTTGACCAAGTTGAAGTCGGTCGGGTTGAACTTCGATGATGAGATATATGCTTTGCTCTTACTTGCATCTCTACCGGATAGTTGGGAGACCATGCGGGCTGCTGTTAGGAACTCCATGGGGAAGGAGACTCTGAAGTTCTCCGATTTTAGAGACCGTATCCTTGCCGAGGAAATCCAGAGAATGGATTTCAAGGTGAAGACTCCTAGTTCGGCCTTGAGTGTGGAGAACCGGGGGAGGAACTCGGGCAGGAATGCTAGCAGGATAAGGGGAAGATCCAAGTCTAGGAATTGTGGGAAGATGGGGCACTTCAAGCGTGATTGTCGCTCTCAGGGGAAGAACGACAACAAGAAGAAGGGATCCGCCAATGCAGTGATTAAGGATGAGGACGATGGGGACGTCCTTCTCCTATCAGTCGACTCACCGATCGATTCTTGGGTGCTGGACTCAGGGGCTTCTTTCCATACTACTGTACAGCGAGAGGTAATGTTGAATTATGTCTCGGGTGACTATGGAAAGGTTTTTCTTGCAGATGACAAGCCACTCGATGTAGTCGGGATGGGAGATATCAACCTGAAGTTGTCTAATGGGCAAACTTAGAAGATCACCAAGCTCAGACATGTGCCGGGGTTGATGAGGAACTTGATTTCGGTGGGCCAGCTTGATAGCAATGGCCACCGGGTGTCATTTGGAGATGGATCGTGGAAGTTTTCGAGGAACGCCATGACCATCGCTCGATGTCATAAGACGGGCACACTTTATATGACGACGAGTGTGAGAGACTTGGCTGGTGTTGTTGATAACACCCAGATGACCTAATTGTGGCATTGCAGGCTGGGGCACATGAGTGAGAAGGGGATGAAGATCATGGCAAAGAACGGCCTGCATGGCTCGAACTCAAGGTGATTGAGTCTCACGTGTGCGAGAGCTGCATTCTTGGAAAGCAGAAACGAGTGAGTTTTATCAAAGGTTGAAGGGAGCCCAAGGCGGAGAAGCTGGAACTAGTACACACAGATGTTTGGGGACCAGATCCCGTCGCCTCACTTGGAGGGTCACTCTACTATGTTACCTTCATCGACAACTCCACAAGGAAGGTATGGGTTTACTTCATGAAGAATAATAGTGACGTGTTCTTTGTTTTCAGGAAATGGAAAGCCGAGGTTGAGAATGAAAAAAATCTCAAGGTGAAGTGTTTGAGGTCCGACAACGGTGGTGAGTACGTTGACTCCGACTTCAGACAATTTTGTGTCGAGAGTGAGATCAAAATGATGAAGACTATTCCGGGGACCCTACAACAAAACGGAATAGCAGAGCGAATGAACATGACGCTAAATGAGAAAGCCCAGAGTATGAGATTACATTCGGGGATGCCCAAGATGTTTTGGGCGGATGTCATTCACATGGCGGCTCATTTGATCAATAGAGCGCCATCGGTTCCTTTGGAATATCGGATTCCTGAGGAGGTATGGAGTGGGAAGAAGCTGAATCTTTCCTACCTAAGGGTGTTCGGGAGCCTAGCGTATGTTCATATCGACGCAGCTGCTTGTAGCAAGATTGATCCTAAATCCAAGAAGTGCTACTTCATTGGATATGGCAGCCCGGAGTTCGGGTACCGATTTTGGGATGCCGAAAATAATAAGGTGATCTGAAGCAGGGATGTGATCTTCAACGAGGTAGTCTCGTACATAGGTAAAGACGAGGTGATTGAAGAAAGTATCGATCCTGTGGGAAACATGAAGGAGATTCCGGTGAAGGGCAAGGAGACCGAGGAGATTGAAGAGCGTAACACGAGCAACGAGGATGAGCAAGATGAGAATGTCTTCTACCTGTCTATAGTTCATACGGAGTTGATGTCTGACGAAGCCCGTTTGCTTGTCGTTAGGGGCAAACAAGCTGTTAAAATGATATTTATATTTAGCCAGTACTATTATTACTACAAAACGTAGATAATGGCAAGTACGTGGGGTCGGTCCCACAAGGAGGCAATTACAGTAGGTGATCTCGGCTTTGCCCAAGGGGTTGTCACAAAAAGATTTTTGGTTTGGGGTGCTGTGGGCACAGCGGTTTTGCAATCGTTTCAACACTTTGACTTACTACGGCTAACCAAACTAACATGCAAGTAAATAAAACTAAAAATAAACAAACCAAACACTCAGATCTATTAGAATACTAAAAGGGAAAACTGAATCAAATGGGAAACAAAGCATCCGAGCAGACGACTTCACTCAGGATTATTAGGGCAAACTACCGTTCATTGGCACTAAGGATTTTTACCAGCGGTTTGTCAGCAGTTATGGGGTGTGTAAGACAAAAGTGGTCCTATTGTGTCACGCCCAATAGTTGCCCCACCCCTTATCTATCCTTACTGTATAAAGAGAAGGCTAGCTAACACTTTGCCTAAACCCCTGGATCTGAACAATTCGATAACCTATGCGACCAAACATGGATCTAGTTTGCCCAAACCCGCATTACCCTCTAGACAGACCCGCTCGGCCAATAGCATGCTCGAAACATACGACCGCATCTCCTGCAAGTTCTAGTGCTATGCCCGCAACAATACTACAAGGTACATCTATGCGGTTTGCCAATCACCAGTATCCCAGTTTGTAAAGGTTCACTAGTGGTCGTCCTAGTTTGCCCAAACTCCCCAGAAATAAAACTTAAACAACTTTGCCTCGGGAACAAACGCCCAACCGGTTAGTTCAGCCCCTCCAACCTCGCGGTTTAACTAAACCCTAATTCACCTTCGATCCGTCCCTGCCCAGATGCAAAACAACTTAGCTACTCATACAGAAATTAAAAGACGAAATAATTAAGGAAAAGCAATCTATATTAATCATAGCTTCAAATCGATAATCGTTTTTGAAGGAAATCAAAGTACGGAATTTAAAACTTAAAAACATAAAAACATGAAATTGTTTCTCGACCCGAAGGTCGGATCTACTCAAAACAAACAAGAGACTCGGACGAACAGCTCCGATCTCTTCTCCGGCGACTCCTCCGGCGGCGACGGCGACTGCGGGACCGGCGGCTCTTCCGACTTCTCGGTGCGTAATGTGTGTCTTCTTTGCTGCCCACCGCGCCCCATCTTTAATAGGCTCGAATTTGAATTTTGAATTCCCGGCTGTTGCTCCTCCCTAAAGAATAGGGGTCAGCGGTCAATGATTTGGGGATAAGTCAAATCCCCCCGAATCCAGGGATTCTGGTGCGCTGACTCGTTGCCCACAGGGAATCTTCTGTCTTCAGCCGTTCTCTGCCCAAACCGGAATTCTGTAGGTATTTCTTCTCCTCCACAGGTGGCTGGACCAGGCACGGTACTTGGTACTTCTGGCTCTTCTGCTTCGTGACCTTACCCATTTGCCCGATGTGGTCAAACTGTTGCTTGTCACTACCGCTCCAGAACTTTGCCCAAAGAAGGGGATTTCCTTGCCTCTTTTGCCCAGTGCGCCACCTGTTACCTGCATCACCACACACTCTGCCCAAACACCTAATTGTGCCCTCCCAGACACGTAAACGACTCAAACTGACTCAATAAAGGGTGTAAAAGTGCTCTAAGATGAGCAAATAAAATGGCTCATCAGAACCGCACACACTTGGATACGCTTGTCCCCAAGCGTGGGCTCTGATTTGCCTGACTCAAGACCAAAGTGAAAACAGAAATGAAAGAAGTAGGGAGAAATAAAACAACGGACTTTAGCATGATCAGTACAGGGCATAGTACATACAGATAACACAAAATTCAAGTAAAGACAAAAATAAGTCAAGAGTCTATTCAAGGTCTTTGGGTTCACTCCCTCACAGTGTTTCTCTCTTTTCAGTGTATGGGTTCAATGACACTCATTTTCTGCTGTGATTTCACTTTGCCTAAATTTGCCGTATTGCTAACCTGAGTTTGTTTTAACTAAGCAGGGGAGTTATCAAAAGGGACTTTTATTGGGTTGTAGTGTTGGGCTCATATGGGAAGATTTTGAGGAGTAGGCTCTATTTGGGCAGAGGGCTTTTTGATGTTAGCCTTTTCTCTGCCACTTTGCCCCTTTTCTTACGGGCCTTAGCACAACAACTTTTTTATTCTATTTTTCTTTTTCATTCTTTTTTTTTTTTTTTTTTTTTTTTTTAAATATTTTTTTTCTTCTTTTTTTTTTTTTTTTTTTTTTTTTTTTGAACACTATGCCCTAACTCCCTCTTATCTCTCTGGCTGCCTATGTAATTTGGGCATAATACCAGATGGGTTCACAAGGAAATATTCAATCAGGCTCAAAGGGGCTAGCAAGGGACAGTGTTATTTATTTAAGCAAAAGGAAACAAGAAAATGCCCTAATCATCTAACTACCCCTACTCAGTCAAACTACTCATTTCAGCAAACAGGCAAAAATAGGCATTGTAAATATCACAGCAGACTCTCAAAGAAAGAAATCATATATCAATGTAGGCTCAATTCTCACAGTTTGCCTAGAACAGTTCCATCATCCCTATTTCATGCATCTTAACTATAAAGTTTGAGTTACTGTATGTATGTTTGCCCAAAGTGATCACATAATCATGCTGACTCGATTAGAAACAGGGGTTTGCCCTTTCCCTTTCCCCCCTCACACACTTTGTCTGGGCAAAGTGTGCAAAAGTAATAAGATTGGTAGGGGCTACCCACGACCAGACTATGACTCTAAAAGTTTGGCGCACCTGCCCCCTCACACACTTTGCCTGGGCAAAGTGTGTCAGCAGGGAGATCAACCTAGTCTCCCCCGAACCAAAGTGACTCGGGGGTGACCTTAACAAAAACAAAGAAAATAAAACAAAAAAAATAAAAACTAACAACTACTAAAAATTAGGGAGGGTACAATTTAGGAGGTGGAGGCAGGTGTGTACCTGAATCCACAGTAGTCAAAGTATGCGACCATCATCGCCTTCACATCCTCGAACGCCTTCTCGATCTTATCCAACCGCGCCTCGATAGCGCCTTGCCTCTCTGCAATCTCCTCTTTGGCCTTAGCCTCTGCAATCGGATCTCTTGCCTCTGCCTTCACCGCAACTGGTTTCTCCTCCAGGAACTTCACACTGCCATCACTCAAAGGGACTATGTCCTGCATGCGCTTGAAGCACTGGATGTCAAACTTGCCCTCCACCATAATCTCCAACTCTTTGCCCTCCTTGATCAGGTTCATCTTTGCTGCATACACCATCGGGAAGTGGGCCAATGAGAGGCGCTGGAGAGGGCGAGCATGGAGCCACTTCATCTGGGCACAGAGGCATGAACTGAAATGCAGCCTTATGTTCTGGGTCATGCACCATAGTATGCCCAACTCGATCTGAGAGACTGCACTGCTGCTGTCGATCTTGCCAAAGAAGTTGATAGCCAGGATCCGGTGGCAGACTCTGAGGGCATGGCTCTTGAATTGGATGGACTTGGTGGTTTGCCCCACGAACTCGCCTCCTTTGCCCAACTCTTTCCAGATCTTCTGCAGCTCCCTCTTTGTGTACTCCGGGAAAGTCCTCAGTGCTTCCTGGTAGGCCTTTGACTTCAGATCCGCAATACCTGCCATATCCAAACATAATTCTAATTCATTACCACCAATAGAAACACCTCGACCAAACAACTCAAACTGTATTCCTATCACTCCCTCGTCTTTGGTCTCTTTGATACCCAGAGACCCAAAGAATTCTCTCACGACGCCTTCGTTGATTTGCCCAGACCACTCAAGAAACGGCTCCCACCCAATAGCCTGGAAGTAGCCTCGGACCTCCTTCTCCACACCCATCAGTTTGAGCGAGTCGAAACACACTGTTTTGGGGGCCGCGATTTCGCGCGCCGTTGTGTCAACCGTCTTTCTCTTCTTTGTGGATGCGCGGGTCCGGCTTTTGGGGGTTTTGTAGGTCACCTCCTCCACCTCGTCCTCCTCCATCGGAGTCTTGCCGGCGGCCGTGGAATCTTCTTTCTCCTTCTCGTCGGAGGTGGATCCGGCAGTGGGGGTGGGAGAAACCTTCTTCTTGCCTTTGCCCGCAGCCCTTTTTTGCTTCTTTTTCGGGGGGCTGTCAGCGGCGGCTTTGCCCTCCTCCTCCTGGGCGGCGGTGGCTAGGGTTTCCAGATCCCTCTCGCTAGTGGTTTTGGACTCGTCGATCTCCTTGGCCAGATCGTCGATTGGGGTGTTGTCGGTTTCAGTCGTGGCGGGGCTGGGCAGTATGGTGGCCAGGGGAACGGCGTTGAGGGCTTCTTCGGCGGTGGGGGATTTGGGCTTCGCCGGACTTGATTTCTTCGGTGACACCATCTTCTTCAACTTTGATGCAGCGGTACCTATGGTAAGATCAATTAGGGTTTTGTTATGAATTTTTCTCAATTTGTTTTTCGCTCTAGTAGATACCATAAGGAGAGAGAAAAGGAATATATAATTGTTTTTGAATTTTGAAATTAAGGGAGTTATTGGCAGTTATCGGGAATCGCGGATGAATAGGGGCGTGATGATGGTGGAGTTGCAGAGTCCTTAGATGGGACGGTTTTCAGCCCTTGAAAATCGCAACTGCCCACTTGCGCTCCTGTTTGCCCAAAGTCTCAGTCTGCCCAAAGTAAACTCCTGCAAAATCAAAAACACACATACCCTTCCTCACGGCATAGTCAAAGTCTCTTGTTGCAAGTAGTTTTATTCCTAATCTAAATAAAAGGGAAAATAACAAAAATAAACATACATACCAGGTTGCCTCCTGGCCAGCGCCCTAGTTATAGTCCCGGGCAGGACCCAATTGCTCATTTGATCACTCAATCAGGGCAAGCTGCCCTTCCAAATTCTCTTTCCCAAAGTAGGGCTTCACTCTATGGCCATTCACTTTGAATATATAGTCATCATCCTTTTTGCTTTTCAATTCCACAGATCCATTTGGGCTGACATGGTGAACAAAATAAGGCCCTTCCCATTTAGAGGACAGTTTGCCCGTACGGAACTGACTCCTGGTTTGGTACAGTAAGACTAACTGTCCAGCTTCAATCTTTTTCTTCTTAATCAGTTTGTCATGGGCTCTTTTGGTCCGCTCTTTGTAGTGGGCAGCATGGTCATACGCCTCAATGCGAAGCTGCTCCAATTCGACCAAGTCAAGTTTACGCTCGTTCCCAGCCAGATCCCAGTCAAAGTTGACCTTGTTCACAGCCCAGTGTGCCTTGTGCTCTATCTCTACGGGCAAATGACAGGCTTTCCCAAATATCATTCGGTAGGGAGATATGCCAAATGGAGTCTTGAACGCAGTGCGGTATGCCCACAGTGCATCATCCAGTTTGCCTGCCCAATCATTCCCCTCTGGTCTAACTGTCTTCCTCAGAATAGCCTTGATAATCCTGTTAGAGAGTTCTGCTTGGCCGTTTGCCTGGGGGTGATAGGCACAGGTGATTCGATGAGTGACTCCATATTTTCTCAGTAGCCTCTCAATGATATAATTGCAGAAATGGGTCCCCTGATCACTGATAAGCGCTCTGGGCACACCGAATCGAGTGAAGATATTCCCTTTGAGGAATTCAGCCACAATGCGCGAATCATTGGTGGTGGTGGCCTTTGCCTCGACCCACTTGGAGACATAATCAACTGCTAGGAGTATGTATTCCTTACCTTGTGAATTCGGAAATGGCCCCATGAAGTCTATGCCCCAGACATCAAAGATCTCTACTGGCAGTATGGGCACAGAGGGCATCTCATTGCGCTTGGTCAAGTTGCCTTCCTTCTGACACTCGTCACACCTCTTACAAAGGTCATAGCAGTATTTGAGCAAAGTGTTCCAGTAGAATCCGCAATCTAGAACCTTTCTTACCGTTCGCCTAGGCCCAAAGTGGCCTCCACAGGGTTGCTTGTGGCAGTGATCCACTATGCCCTGCTGCTCAGACTCAGGAATGCATCTTCTAAGGACTTGGTCTTCACATCTTTTCCACAAATAGGGTTCATCCCAAACGTAGCTCCTTGCCTCGCGTTTCATCTTGTTTTTCTCATAATACGTCATGCCTTCCCTGAAAATCCCTGTAACCATAAAGTTCACAAGGTCAGCAAACCATGGCTCTTCGCCCAAAGTGGCAATAGAATATAAATGTTCATCGGGGAATGTTTCGGTGATAGGCATATCCTCTTCTTTCTGGAGAATCCTACTGAGGTGATCCGCCACCAGATTTTGGTTCCCAGACTTGTCTCGAATTTCAATGTCAAACTCCTGGAGTAGCAGGATCCATCTAATAAGCCTTGGTTTAGTCTCCTTCTTTGCCATAAGGTACTTCAATGCAGCGTGGTCTGTGTACACTATGGTCTTACTGCCCAGCAGATATGACCTAAACTTCTCGAAGGCAAAGACTATGGCCAAAAGCTCCTTTTCGGTCGTGGCATAGTTGCTTTGGGCAGTATTAAGGGTCTTCGAGGCATAGTAGATCACATGCCTTTCTTTCCCTTTAATTTGCCCTAGCACAGCTCCTACTGCATATCCACTTGCATCACACATCAGCTCGAATGGCATGCCCCACTCTGGTGGTTGAATAATAGGCGCTGTGACCAATCTCTCCTTCAAGTGGTTGAAAGCAGCCTTGCAGTCCTCATCAAAGTCCCATTCTACATCATTCTGAAGCAGTCTGGTCAAAGGGCGAGCAATTTGGGCAAAGTCTTTCACAAAGCGTCTGTAGAAACTAGCATGCCCTAAGAACCCTCTGACTTGCTTCACATTCCTTGGATATGGTAGCTTCGAAATGACTTCGATTTTTGCTTTGTCCACCTCTATGCCTTTAGCTGAAATAACATGTCCAAGGAAAATTCCCTCTTCGACCATGAAATGGCATTTTTCGTAATTCAGTACGAGGCTCTTCTCCACACACCTTTTGAGCACCATCTCTAAGTGTTCCAGGCAGGAGTCAAAGGAGTTGCCATACACTGTGAAATCGTCCATGAACACTTCAATTCCATTCTCGAGCAGGTCAGCGAAGATACTCATCATGCATCTTTGAAAGGTTCCTGGTGCATTGCAGAGGCCAAAGGGCATTCTCCTGTAGGCAAAGGTGCCAAAGGGACAGGTGAAGGTGGTTTTGTCCTGATCCTCTTGAGCGACCCATATCTGCATATACCCTGAGTAGCCATCTAGAAAACAGAAGTGCTTCTTCCCAGCCAATCTCTCTAACATTTCATCAATGAAGGGCAAAGGGAAGTGATCCTTGCGGGTTACCTTGTTCAGTTTGCGGTAGTCAATGCAAACTCTCCACCCAGTTTGTAGGCGTGTGGCAATCTGCTCATTTCTTTCGTTCTCTATGACTTGAACTCCAGACTTCTTTGGTACCACGTGCACTGGGCTAACCCACTTGCTGTCTGACACTGGGTATATTATGCCCACACTGAGAAGCTTTTTGATCTCTTTTAGCACAACTTCCTTCATTGCTGGATTGAGCTTCCTTTGGGGATCACGTACGGGCATAGAGTTATCTTCCAGAAGAATGTGGTGTTGGCAGATGCTTGGACTTATCCCTCTGATGTCAGCCAAAGTCCACCCTATGGCCTGTTTGTACTGCCCCAGCACATATCTCAACTTTGCCTCCTCTGCCTCTTGCAAATAGGCACTTATGATGACGGGCAAAGTGTCATTATCTCCCAAATATAGATACTTGAGATGCTTGGGCAGTTTTTTCAATTCCAGCATTGGTGGCTTTTCAAGGGAAGGCACCATGATCATTTCTTCAATCTCTATTGGTTTGCCCGGGTTGCCTTTGAAATCCTCCTGAGAGTCTAGCTGCTCAACTGCTTCTTGTAATTCTTCTGGTTCGCCCTCCATATCAAACTCAGTAAGCCCTTGCTGAATGGCTATCTCAGTATGGTCATACTTGCCACATTGGAGTGCCTTTGCCTCCACTGCTTTCTCAATTTGGTCAATGTAGTGGATTTCCTCGGTGTCGGCTGGGTGCTTCATGGATTTGTAGAGGTCAAAGGTGACCGTCTCTCCTTCGAATTTGCACGTTAGCCTCCCGGTTTCACAGTCGATGTGGGTCCTTGCTGTTTTGAGGAACGGTCTGCCCAATATCATCACAGGGGCTTTACTTGATCTGCCCATATCGAGTACATAGAAATCAGCAGGAAATATTAACTCTTCCACTTTGACCAGGACATCTTCCAGTATGCCCTCAGGATAAACATTAGATCTATCAGCCAGTTGGATCACAACTCGAGTGGGCTTCAATTGCCCGATTTCCAGGTCTTCGTACATCGTTTTGGGCATAACGTTAATTGATGCTCCTAGATCGAGCATTGCCTTCTCTATCTTCATATGCCCTATGATGCACGGGATGTAGAACATGCCTGGGTCTCCACACTTTGTAGGTCCCGTCTTTTTAATAACTGCAGAGACATTCTCCCCCACCTCAAACTTCGCATCATCCTGATACTTAACCTTCTTTGTGCAAAGATCCTTCAAGAACTTAGCACATGTGGGCATAGCGTTCAGTATGGTCAGAAGGGGCATATTGATTTCCACCTTCTTGAACATTTTGAACATCTCTTGAGTTTCTTCCTTCTCACGGTTTTTACTCAGTCTGCCCGGGAAGGGTGGCTTGATTTTCGGTGGTGGAGATTTATCCCTCTTTGCCCTGACTGTCACCTCTTCTTGCTCAATATCTGTCCCAGGGTCTTCCTCAATGACTGGGGGGTCATCTAACACGGGCTCTTTGCCCTTTTCTGCAGACTTTTCCACTATGGTGAGTGGTTTGCCACTCCTGAGCTGGACGGCATTAACATGAGCATTGTTCACTTCGACTTTTGGGGGCAAAGTACCTCCTTTCTGTTCCAGCTTTGCCACCACTTGAGTAAGATGTGAGACTTGGGCTCCTAGATTTTGGAACTGCCCTCTAGTCTCTTGCTTGAATTTCTCATTCTCTTGGTGGGCTTTGGCATTCTCTTGCTGGAACTTAATATTCTCTTTGACCAAAGTTTCCATCATTTCAGACAAAGTAGGCCCTTTGGTCTGAGCGGGCTGGTGGTACATCCCTGGGCCTTGCTGTTGGTACTGCCCCTGCTGATTGTAGCGCTGGAAATTCTGGTTACCATTATACCCCTCATTGTAGTTGTTGCCATTCCCATACCTATTATCATAGTATGGTTTCCCCCTTCCTTGCCCATTACCGTTACTCTGCCCCATCGCTTTGACCTCTTCGTCATACAGTGAGGGGCATTCATCAGTGGCATGCTCTATGCCCTGGCAGATCTGGCAAGCTTTCACACCTCTCTTTGGCCCGGTGGCCATAGTGTTCATAAATTTTTCCATTGCGCTGCATAGTTTGTCGATTTTTAGATCCGCAGCAGTGGTTGTCCCCAAATTGGTCCTGGGCAACTCACTTCCATCGGCTCTGAACTCCTCTGCCATCTCCTTGAAGAGTTTAAATGCCTCCTCAGCACTTTTATTCAGGATGGACCCTCCACTGGCAGCATGTAAGAGGGTTCTCTCGTGCATCCTTAGCCCAGACACAAAGTACTGGATCAAATCGTGATCAGGGATTTGTTGCTGAGGACACTTTGCCAACATCTGCTTAAACCGTGCCCAATAAGCGGGAAACTCTTCGCCTGCCCCCATCCTAATGCTACTGATGTTCCTTCGCATGTGTTGGATCCGGGCGGCAGGGAAGTATTTTTCCAAAAACTTCTGTTGGAGCTGTGCCGAAGTAGTGATTTGTCCTTCGGGCAGAGTGTAGAGCCACTCTCGCGCTCCATCCCCAAGTGAAAAAGGAAAAGCCAGCAGTCGGATGTATTCACTCAAAGGGGGCCCTCCCCTTATGGTTCCGCAGGCTAACTCAAAGTCTTGAAGATGCCTCTGTGGGTCTTCCATGGGCATATCGCTGAACTTAGGCAGTATTTGGATGAAATTGTGTTTCATCTCCCAGTTCTCATTGATGGTGGGCAAAGTGATGGCTGATGGTTGGAGGTTCAGATTGGCAGGGAACATCATTTCCCTGAGGGTTGCCATTACGACTGGTTCCGGTGAAGGTCTTGGTGGGGTAACTGGTTCACCTCTCCTTGCCCTTCTCGGATTTTCTGCCCTTGGTGATCGGGCAGCTTCTTGGGCGGCACGTGCTAACGCTTTGGCTAGTCTTGTCTCTTTTCGGATTCGTTTCGCGGTCTTTTCGATCTCAGGGTCGTACCAGGGTACAATCTCTTTGCCCGAAGTGGAATCCTGCATAAACAAAACAAGTCAACTGTTAGCACAGACGACTTACTGTTGGAAATTTGCCTCCCCGGCAACGGCGCCAATTTTGACGAAGCCCGTTTGCTTGTCGTTAGGGGCAAACAAGCTGTCAAAATGATATTTATATTTAGCCAGTACTATTATTACTACAAAACGTAGATAATGGCAAGTACGTGGGGTCGGTCCCACAAGGAGGCAATTACAGTAGGTGATCTCGGCTTTGCCCAAGGGGTTGTCACAAAAAGATTTTTGGTTTGGGGTGCTGTGGGCACAGCGGTTTTGCAATCGTTTCAACACTTTGACTTACTACGGCTAACCAAACTAACATGCAAGTAAATAAAACTAAAAATAAACAAACCAAACACTCAGATCTAACAGAATACTAAAAGGGAAAACTGAATCAAATGGGAAACAAAGCATCCGGGCAGACGACTTCACTCAGGATTATTAGGGCAAACTACCGTTCATTGGCACTAAGGATTTTTACCAGCGGTTTGTCAGCAGTTATGGGGTGTGTAAGACAAAAGTGGTCCTATTGTGTCACGCCCAACAGTTGCCCCACCCCTTATCTATCCTTACTGTATAAAGAGAAGGCTAGCTAACACTTTGCCTAAACCCCTGGATCTGAACAATTCGATAACCTATGCGACCAAACATGGATCTAGTTTGCCCAAACCCGCATTACCCTCTAGAAAGACCCGCTCGGCCAATAGCATGCTCGAAACATACGACCGCATCTCCTGCAAGTTCTAGTGCTATGCCCGCAACAATACTACAAGGTACATCTATGCGGTTTGCCAATCACCAGTATCCCAGTTTGTAAAGGTTCACTAGTGGTCGTCCTAGTTTGCCCAAACTCCCCAGAAATAAAACTTAAACAACTTTGCCTCGGGAACAAACGCCCAACCGGTTAGTTCAGCCCCTCCAACCTCGCGGTTTAACTAAACCCTAATTCACCTTCGATCCGTCCCTGCCCAGATGCAAAACAACTTAGCTACTCATACAGAAATTAAAAGACGAAATAATTAAGGAAAAGCAATCTATATTAATCATAGCTTCAAATCGATAATCGTTTTTGAAGGAAATCAAAGTACGGAATTTAAAACTTAAAAACATAAAAACATGAAATTGTTTATCGACCCGAAGGTCGGATCTACTCAAAACAAACAAGAGACTCGGACGAACAGCTCCGATCTCTTCTCCGGCGACTCCTCCGGCAGCGACGGCGACTGCGGGACCGGCGGCTCTTCCGACTTCTCGGTGCGTAATGTGTGTCTTCTTTGCTGCCCATCGCGCCCCATCTTTAATAGGCTCGAATTTGAATTTTGAATTCCCGGCTGTTGCTCCTCCCTAAAGAATAGGGGTCAGCGGTCAATGATTTGGGGATAAGTCAAATCCCCCCGAATCCAGGGATTCTGGTGCGCTGACTCGTTGCCCACAGGGAATCTTCTGTCTTCAGCCGTTCTCTGCCCAAACCGGAATTCTGCAGGTATTTCTTCTCCTCCACAGGTGGTCGGACCAGGCACGGTACTTGGTACTTCTGGCTCTTCTGCTTCGTGACCTTACCCATTTGCCCGATGTGGTCAAACTGTTGCTTGTCACTACCGCTCAAGAACTTTGCCCAAAGAAGGGGATTTCCTTGCCTCTTTTGCCCAGTGCGCCACCTGTTACCTGCATCACCACACACTCTGCCCAAACACCTAATTGTGCCCTCCCAGACACGTAAACGACTCAAACTGACTCAATAAAGGGTGTAAAAGTGCTCTAAGATGAGCAAATAAAATGGCTCATCAATGTCACTGACTTAGATGGTAGTCAATTTAGAATATAGGCTGTAGTTAACAAAAATATCTCCCCAAAAGGAAATTTGTAAGTTAACTTGCGCCATCATGGAACTCACCATGTATAATAAAGTTTTATTCCTTCTCTCAACAACACTGTTTTGCTGTGGAGTATTAGGAGTAGTCAACTATCGAGTAACTATCGAGTAATCCCTTTTTCAATACACAGTTCCTTAAACTGTCCTGACTAATATTCACGCCCGCAATCGGTTCTCAAAGTTTTGAGTGTACGTTAGTTTTGATTCTAGACTTCACTTATGAAGAATTTGAAACAACCTTGTGCTTCGGACTAGTGAGACATCAAATACACTTAATCAAAATGCGTGAAGTCTTCAATGAATGTCATAAAATATGAAGCTCGGTGGCGAGCTGTCACACTCAATGAATCACAAATGTCAGAATGTATTAATTGCAATGGATATTCAACTCTTGTTTCCTTACTAAAACAAGCTTGAGAGTCATTTTACCTGCAAGACATGTTTCACATGTGGACAAATTGAATTTACAAAGTGAAACCAAAAGTTCTTGTTTCACTAGACTATTCATCTTATCTTTCTCAATGTGTCCCAAACGTGCATGTCAAATCACATCCTGAACATGCTCAAAACAAGTAGAAGAAACATTATGAGACAAACCATAATTGACATAATAGTTAAAGAGATGTACTACTACAATCCGTAACCATAAAGTCGGCATTAAGATTACTGCTCACAGCATTATCATACATAATAGATACCATGTCATTTTCAAACAGACAACCGATAACCTCAACGAAGAATAGATTCTTAGGAAATTATTTCCTTTCATTTTTACCAGTATCCTTCTTTGAACCTTCCCCAGATTCTTTACCCTTTCCTTTGTTTTTGTTTCATTTACGCTTAAAAACAATGTTTTTTTAGAAACCAAAACACTCAGTCACATAAACATCATTTCCATGAGGTTTTGCAACACCTAGTCACTTATCCTCAATCTCAACATGTCGAGCTGCATCATTGAAGATTTTGATGTTATCATTATGATAAGGTTGACCTTAAAGTGCTCCCACTGGTCACGAAGGGAACATATTAAAGTTTGAACTCGTTGTGCGTCTAAAATAATGTGTCCAACTGCCTTAAGCTACAATCATGTCAGACATAATTCTCACATGTTATTTAACATAATGATCACCACTCTTCATGTAGGTATCAATCTTGATGTTCAACTAACGAAACTTAGTGACACAAGTATCATCATACTTATCACGCAAATACTCCCACATGACATGCGCAGTACTTTGCAATTCACATTCATAAATCATGTCATCCTTTACGGATGCAATCATGATGCCCCGAGCTTTAGAATCAGTTTTCTTTCAAGCCTTATAAGCATCTTAGTTTCTATAATCCTAAGGACCAATGTCCTGTCCAGGACCGACCATCTCATAGTTCACAACATCACCAACATTTTTACCATCCATTACGTACCAAACCTTGCGGTACCACATATCATAGTTGTCTTCATTTAGCTTATTCCCTTTAACCATATCACCAATGATTGATTTTCTAGTCACGGGCAAATCAGGAAAGTAAATATTTATTATGCTCGGATACCAATGAAGAAATTACTTAAACGACATAAGCAGTTCGATATAAATAAATTAGAAGACTTACTTCTCTTCGATGCGGAAACGTAAAACGAACGGATCGAATCCTCTTGTTGCGTGTTGTTTCTTGTGCTAAAAAGTGTCTACAACACTTTCCCAATTGAAGTGTTGAATGTTTTTCACAATCTAAGAACCACAAATTCACAATGATATTGAACTGTATGTTTATTTTTCTCCTCTGCGTATTCATGTTCAGCGTATGTGTTTTCTTTTCATCATTTTCTTAGTGTTCCGTTACCAATCTGTATAATTTATCAAAATATAATTATACAGATAACTGCTCATTTTAATCGCATGAACGGGAGTTTTGAATATAATATATATCATATTACAAAAATAATATATATATATATATATATATATATATATATATATATTATAAAATGAATTAAAATATTTTTATTTTAATTTTTGAACGGGTCGGGTCGATGCCGGCGACCCAAATCCTAACATAAGTAAATTTTAAGTTTTTAATTATAATATAACTCCTAAAAATGTTTTTTTACTGGCGCAACAATTTTTAAATTTAAAAATTTGTGTTTAAAGTCAAAAATTGTTGTTATCTTCATCATGAAATTATTTTCCTTTGCATGGACTTTTAAACGTGTTGCGACTTATTTTATGTGTGTAAACAACCATGAAGATTCGAATTTGTAACAATATTTTTAAAACCGTGTTTGAGTTAATCAACCGTGTTGGACTTAATCTGATTGTGTAATCTAATCTAAGTCAAAAAAAAAAAAGTTGAACAAATTATTGGATCCCGTTGCTAATAGCAACACATACGAAGAAAAAATACACATAAAAGAGTGATAGTTCACTGTTTCATGTTTGGTGTGGTGTCGTTTTCAACACAATTTGGTTTGGCACGCTAAGAAGAAAATTTAGCTTTGAATGTTAAGGATCAGGAGGTGGTTTCTCGAGTCCTTAATCCTTATTCGTCAAAGTAGTAGTAGAATTTTTACTTTCTGTAACCATATCAACAAACAAACCATCATTCAATATCTCATGCGTAATTATTTTAATTATAATTATTACTTATCATCATATCTAAGCAATACACTAGGGGTCAAAACAACAATCTTTGAACTTGAAACAAATGTCATCATATGCTTGAAAGAAAGTCCTAGTACAAACTTCGTTTCTCGTTCATCGTCCATAATTCGTTGTAATCAAGCATTATGTGAAAACCAACAAGGACAGCATCATCTATCATTATAGGGGAGGACCCACGTTAGGCCCGGCGTGGGCCTCGATCGGGCCCCCCTAAAAAATATTAAGATACTTTTTTTTTTAATTAAATTATTTTTAAACAGAGTATATTGTATTTAATTAACCATTGTAATTTTGGTAAATTAATTAGGTAGTAATACCAGTTGAATTAATGATTTTACTCAACTTATTGTTTTATATAAAAAAAATCAAACTATTAATTATTAATTGAGAATTCTCTATTCTTATAAAAAAAACAACTATTTTTAATTAATTATCTCAACCCATTTTATTTTATTATTAATTAATTATTTGAAATTCATATTTTTAATCAAAATTATTTTTTTACAATTGAATTAATTTTTTTATATTTTAGTGGTACTTTTAACTTAAATAATTATTTTATTATGATATATTTTTTTATATTTGAAGAAAAATTGTTTTTATTATGATATATATTTTTATATTTTAAGAAAATTTGTTATGAAATAAATGATAATTAGTGTGAAAAAATAATGAGATAAAATCTAAATAATGTATACATTGTGAGAAAAGTATGAAAATTATTTTTATTATAAAATGTTTAAACTTGTGAACTACGGAAAACAATGCAAAATATTGTAAGACCCGAATAGAGTAGAAGCAACCCTGTAGGACAACGATTCAACTAAAATCCTTGGCCCATCCCTGTCTATCAAAGGCGAGAAAGTCCTACACCTTGCTAGATGCTCGGTCATCATCAGTTAAGAAATAACTATGCTATTGCTGTTGAATTAACTATGGTAATGGAACCGTGTAAGTATTCTGACATAAAGAAGAGGAGAAAGCTAAAAATAATAATTTATCCAATGACAAACTCTTGTATTTCTTGTAAACAACAGAAATAGAAACGGTGACAAGTATTTCCTTGTATGATCTTCTCCTGTTATTGTTTTGACGACTATGTGTAGCATGTAGTATAAGAAAGAAGCTGTATCAAATACTGGCGGGCACATTTTTATTAGACCTGTTGTATTTCATATGGCTCTTGACAAGCTGCCCAGCAGCAAGAGCTGACATTAGAGACAGCTCTCCTGCAAGAACTGAACCAGCGACAATGGTGGCTAGCCGTCTAGCATTTGATCCTGGAGCTTCCTTATTGGCACCCTTTACCCCAAGCAGGTTTAGGCAAGCTGACTGTGAGGCAAGTTGGGTCCCACCTCCAACCGTTCCAACCTGAACAAACAATTTCAGACTCTTGCTAATTATTCATAAATAAATATTATTGTTATTATATTACCTCGATAGAAGGCATGGTGACAGATACGTGAAGATCCTTCCCATCATTAACAGCTTCCATCATGGTGATGCAGTGTGAACTCTCAACATTCTGTGCAGGATCCTGTCCAGTGGCTATGAAAACTGCGGACACAATATTGCTGGCATGGGCATTGAAGCCACCCATAGCTCCGGCCATGGCAGAACCAGTGAGATTCTTAAGCATGTTGAGCTCCACCAACGAAGCAACATCTGTCTTTAGCACCTTCTTCACCACCTCCTCCTTTATGATCGCCTCACATACAACCGACTTCCCCCGCCCTTCAATCCAATTCACCGCAGCAGGTTTCTTGTCCGAGCAGTAGTTTCCTGATCCATACAAATTTCAGTTTAGATAATAAAAAACATCGCAATATAAATCACAAGAGATTGTTTGTTGTTGTTACTACCAGAAATGCCAATAACATCCATGTCAGGGAAGTGGCTGTTGAGGAAGTCCATGACGTTCTGCACACCCTTGGAGATCATGTTCATTCCCATTGCATCCCCTGTGCTGCAGGAGAATCTGATATAGAGATTCTTTCCTGCTACAGCACACTTGATGCTCTGAAGCCTCCCGAACCGGCTGGAGCTGTTGAAGACGAGTGAGAGGTCCTCGAAGTTAAGAGGATCCTCCAAAAAGAACTTTAGTTCCGCAGCTCTCTTAGCCGTCCCAAACCTCACCACAGGTGCCCTAGTCATCGCATCCCTCAGAAGGACACTATTGGCACCTCCAGAGACATAGATAGCTTTGCAACCCCTGTTTGTACTAGCCACAAGGCAGCCCTCTGTTGTGGCCATAGGAACGGAGTACTCCTTCCCGTCGAGAAGAAGCGGGCCCGCTATCCCGACTGGAATCTGCACGTAACCGACCGGCATTTCACAGCACTGCCCCAATATGGCCTCGTAATCGAAGCCCTCTAAAGGCAGCCCCGAGAGGGACTTTCCGGTCGTAATCTGCAAGGCCTCACGGCGGATGGCCGCAGCACGGCGGCAATCCCCGAGTTTTGACTCTAGAGAATAGGAAGGGGTTTTCCCCTCCACAACCGATCTAACCATCGTCTCCAACGAATCGGAGTGAGAGTCAGAGCCATCAATAGCAATACACGTGTTCCCCTTGAGCATTAAATCCTCGTAATCGTTTTCCTCTTCCTCTTCTTCTTCTTCTTCGTGGGAAGCGCGTGGTATAACGAGGGACTGGACAAATCCGATGCCGAAAAAGCCGAGGAGATAGATGAATGAAGCGACGAAGGAGAAGACGGCCACGATCTCGGAAAGTGTTACGACGTGGAGCGGAGTGGAGTTGCGTATCTTCTCCCGCCATCGGAGAAGCAGGTAATACACGACTGAAAAGAAGAGGGTGAAGAAGACGGCGTTGGTTAGGTAGAGAGGGAGGGGAAGGGCGTCGGAGGCCTTCAATGATTGGAGTTCGATTTCAGGATCAACGAAAACTTTCATCGATCGGCGCCTGGCTTCCATTTTCATTATTCAATTAATTAAATATTCAATTTCAAAATTTGAAGAAAATGGAATTCTAAGGGTTAGAGAACTTGAGGGCGAGGCCGGACAAATGTGTATATTAGTAGTAGTAGTATTAGATAGAAAAGGAAAAACATAAAAAAAAAAAAAAAAAAAAAAGGTGGAAGAGTGCTCTGACCTTTTTTGTTTTAAAACTAGTAAAATTGCTTTTCTAAGTTTTAACATTTAAAAAAAATAGGGAAATTTGGAAAATCAGAATCTTTTGACATGTGCGATGCACCGAGATTAACTTTCAGAAGCTTCTCCGTTTACTATTTTAATATAAGTATACTAATAAAAAAGTTTTAAAAAAATTTAAATACAAATTATGAAGACAACGATTGGAGAAAATAATCTTACCTCATAATAGATTTATAGCCTTATTCGTGAGTTCCCCATTCGAATTACAAATTAAGAATTTCAATCCTGCTTGATTAGTTACTCTAGAAACTGTAACATATAATTGTTCGTGTGTGAACACCGACCTTATCAACAACTATTTTTATTGAAAATTTGATATAGAAAATAAATAAAAATTGTTGAAGTGTTTTAACATAATGAAAAATTTCTTGCACTTTCATGGATCACTTAATCATAATGTGAATAATAAAAGATGAATGATTATATAATTAATAAAAATAAATGGTTAAATAATTATTTTTATTTTTATTTTAATTATCTCACTTTTCAATTTTGCTATTAAGTTATTTGTGTTAATAATTTTAAGGAATATAAAAATAAAATAAAAAGTGTACGTATTATATAATTTATTAGTTGTGTATTTAATAAAATAAAATTATTGAATAATTTTTTTTTCTATTTTAACTATTTCAAATAAAATTTTAAATGGTTATATAATTTATCAGTTATATTATTTGTTTTTATCATTAATTAATATAAATTGACATAAACAAATATATTTATAAAATTAAACATTCACAACAATTAGCTAATGGAGTTAAATTGTGGGTATTGAATGATCATGTAGAAGTTAAATAGTTGAATAATTAAGTGAATTTCAGATATTTCAAATTCACTAAGTTTAGTTTAGTCATTTTAATTTTTTTATTCATATTTCAATAGTTTAGTCATTTTAATTTTTTTATTCATATTTCAATATTTTAAGATATAGCTGGAAATTTATTATTGAATATGGTTAGAAGCTACAAAAATCAACATGTTATATATCATGAAGATGTTATGTTCAAGGAACACATTATATAATAAATTTTGATGTACAAACCTGCAATGCAACGGTCTATGCTAACAGTCAAAATATTTAGTTAATACTTGAATATATGTTATAATTTCAGATAACAGGACATATGCAGTCTGCTTTGAAGAAAACAGGGTGAATGAACTGTTTAAGAAAAAGATAATATATGTATCTGTGTTTAAGCAAATAGAATGAATCTATCTCTTTGAAAATGAAAATCAGAAACTTTGGGAATCTGAAATACAGAGCAACTTATGAATTTGGATAAGTTTTTGGATGAGAATTATTCTGCAAAGATAACAGGGGGAATGGACAGGGTAATACGAAATTGGGATATGATGAGGGATAAGAATCTAAACGAAAAAAAAACTTAAGAATTTGGAGCACGAAGAGGGATGGGAATTACTCTGCAAAAAATTGGCCACTAACAACGATTTATCAAATTGATGAATTCTGATAATGCAAAAATATAAATGATCAATATAAGCAGTGTAAATATATCAGGGGAAATGAATTGGGTAATTAATACGAATTTGGCATATGATGATGGATAAGAGATAAGAATCTGAACTACATAGAAACTTAAGAATTTGGAGCACAAAGAGGGATGAGAATTACACTGCAAAAAATTGGACACAAACAACGATTTATAAAATCGATGAATTCTGAAACTGCAAAATTATAAATGATCAATATAATCAGTGTAAAGATAACAGGGAGAATGGACCGGGTAATAGGAAATTTGGATATGATGAGGGATAAGAATCTGAACTAAAGAGAAACTTAAGAATTTGGAGCACGAAGAGGGATGACAATTGCACTGCAAAAAATAGGCCACAAACAATGATTTCTCAAATTGATGAATTCTGATACTGCAGAATTACAAATGATCAATATAATCAGTGTAAAGATAGCAGGGGGGATGGACCGGGTAATATGAAATTAGGATATGATGAAGTATAAGAATCTGAACTATAGAGAAACTTACGAATTTGGAGCACGAAGAGGGATGACAATTACACTGCAAAAAATAGATCACAAAAAATGATTTATATAATTGATAAATTCTGATATTGCAAAAATATAAATGATGAATATAATCAGTGTAAAAATAATAGGGGGAATGGACATGGTAATAAGAATATGAACTACCGAGAATTGAAAGAATTTGGGTCACGAAGATGGATGAGAATTACACTGCAAAAAATAGGCCACAAACAACGATTTATAACATTGATGAATTTTGATACTGCAAAATTATAAATGAGCAATAAGATTAGTGCCAAGAGAACTGGGGGTATGGATTGGGGAAGACGAATTTAGCATATGATGAGGGATAAGAATCTGATCTACAGAGAAACTTACGAATTTGGGAAACTTACGAATTTTGGGCACGAAGAAGGATGAGAATTATCCTGCAAAAAATTGGCCAGAATAAACGATTTATCAATTTGATAAATTCTGATACTGCAAAATTATAAAGGAGCAATACGATCAGTGCCAAGATACCTGCGGGTATGGACTGGGGAAGACGATAAGAGAAAAATACACGAAACCGTATAAAAAACTGAAAGAGATCAAAACTTACGGATTTTGAAGAAGAGAATCGATTTTCTGAGATTATTGAATTCAGAAACTGCAAAAAAAATATATATATATATATCAACATAATTATACAAACCCTAAAAACTTGAAAACTTAACCGAGGAAGATGAAATGAGAATAAGATCTGCAAACCTTGTCAATGAGAATAGGCTGACCATAGAGTCCCATGTATAATAGGGTTTGGATAAGTTACTGAAGATCATCTGATGAGAAAGTTATTTCATTTATAAAGGCATGGTAATAGGCTGACCATAGAGTCCCCTGTAAATGAAACCAGGTGAATATTGAAATAATTTGAAGAGTTATTTTTAATTGAAAAAATCAATAGAATCCTAATGAGACTTTTTCAAAATAATAATATAAGTGATGATTTATTGTGTGACTTTATTTTTTTAAGATTATTTAGCAAATGAAATAAAAGCGTTGATTTTACATTCTATTAGTTACCTTCTAATTAATCAACATATGACTTTGTGCGTTTTAAATTTTAACGGCCACTTTAAAGAAACCATCTTGCTCTAATGAAAAATAAATATTTCATGATATTTTTAGAATACAAAATTGAACATGTAAAACAACACACAAAACAAAAAAGGTAATTGCTATCAATAAATTATTAACATTCTAATTCTTTAAATTGCAAGAGAAATAATGAGAATAAAAATTTTCAATCACATCCAAATTTTCCGACGACAACGTGACTGTACTTATATATGTCGCCACTGAATGTATGTACAAAATACATACAACCAAAAATATTTCAACATCACAGTACTACTATTTTCGATATTAAAACACATGTCATATACAAAATCAATGAAAATATATTTTAAATATATACAGTAAAACCTTTATAAATTAATACTCTTGAGACCCTTAAATTTAATCAATTTAAAGAGTTTATTAATTTAGCAAAATTTTAGCAAAATTAATTAAAGTAATGTGGATATGAGATATAAGATACAAAATCAATACAAACACGGAAGTATTTATCACAATTCTATTTTTTCAAAAATAGACATAAATAATTAGTAATTAATAAACCGTGTAAAAGATAATTACAAAAGAAGAATTTATCAATATTAAATATATGGAGTACTTCATACTTCAATAATGTCTCATTCAAAAATTCATTTCATATCCAAAAACCAAATTCATGTTTCAGTTTCCATTAATATGAATTCTAAATTTTGCTTTTGGAATGAGATATTCGCCAAAACCTTTACTAAATAAGTGGAGTGTATAGTGAAATATTCGCCAAAACCATTCCATTATCAGTTCCAGTTAACGCCTTGCTGATCTGTTGGAAGAAAGAAAAAAGATCAGTAGTAAAACAATAATCGAATATGACTGATAATTGTAAATAAGTGGAGTGTATAGTGAAATTCGTGGGAGAAACCACAATATTAATTTGGCTCAATTAAAGTCTTTTTGTGTATGTATCAAATGTTACTTTCGCGGTAATGCATCTACAGATTGTTGTTCAAACATAATTATCACCTGAGGTGCCTAAACACAACCAAGTGCGCCCACAATTATTCCTCCTCAAATGAAGCCACCAACAAAGACGCTTGCACCGCTCGGCCTTCCACCATCACTGCCAAAAATCAACAAAACAACTTAAGATTCAGGAATTATATATTAATGAAATGAGAATAAGATCAGCAAACCTTGTTAATGAGAATAGGCTGACCATAGAGTCCCATGTATAATAGGGTCTGGATAAGTTACTGAAGATCATATGATGAGAAAGTTATTTCATTTATAAAGGCATGGTAATAGGCTGACCATAGAGTCCCCTGTAAATGAAACCAGGTGAATATTGAAATAATTTGAAGAGTTATTTTTAATTGAAAAAATCAATAAAATCCAAATTAGTGAAGGCGTATTCACTAATAGAATTTCCTTCTTAAATAATGGAAGCCAGTGTTTTTCAATGTCCTCACTACATTCATGCGTAGATCATATCATCATATGACCTCACCTCAGAAAACATAATTTGATATAACAGTTCTAAGGAGTAGGAGTATATAATTTATATAATTTGGTTGGGAAATGAAGTGTTCTCGTTCAGATCATTATTACTACATCCCGACATACATGATATAAATTTTCACCACGCATAACAATACTGACTAAAATACCATGACAGTTGCTAAGGAGTAAAAGGACCAAATTGTTCTACTTCAAAAAACATATGTATTCCAATACATGGAAAACAATCAAATTACCACCAAAGAATATGGATGAACTTTTTAATGATATTCAAAAACATAGTTTATAAACAGATTGTTAAATAAATCTGTTGGGTTCTCACTTGATGTTATCATTTACAAAGTTTGAATTAATAATATGGTGGTCAGTTCTTTGGTAATGGTATGACGACAAAAATGCAAGGTAAACAGCTAAGTCTGTTACCCAAAACCATCCCTGGAACTCATCTCTCTACTGATGCAACTTATTAATTTGAGATTTGAAAGCTGTTGTGGCTTTAGCCTCTTATTAAAATGTAATCCATATAATTTGCTTAGGAAATCTTTCGAAAAAAATAAACTCACCATTTAATATTTTCTAAGATTTCTTAAGGAAAATGTTTCTTTAGAATAAGTAGTATAAGTGGAAAGCATATAATACATAGCTTTGAAAAAACTTCTGGAATAAGGGGAGATGGCCTCCGGTAAAATAAAAAAAGTGGCGAATGCCTTTTCTTCATCATATAGATAAATTTGGGCAGTTTTTTCATGAGATCCTTTTTATCAGTTTCAGTTAACGCCTTGTTGATCTGTTGGAAGAAAGAAACAAGATAAGTAGTAAAACAATAATCGAATATGAGTGATAATTGTAAATAAGTGGAGTGTATAGTGAAATTCGTGGGAGAGACCACAATAATAATTTGGCTCAACTAAAGTCTTTTTGTGTATGTATCAAATGTTACTTTCGCGGTAATGCATCTACAGATTGTTGTTCAAACATAATTATCACCTGAGGTGCATAAACACACCCAAATGCACCCACAATTATTCCTCCTCAAACGAAGCCACCAACAAAGACGCTTGCACCGCTCGGCCTTCCACCATCACTGCCAAAAATCAACAAACAACTTCAGAAATCTTCTCAGATAAATAAATAGGAGCAGAGAAAATACATGAGCGCTGGTATAGAACAAACAACAGGAGAAAAATCTGAAATTAGTGAAGGCGGATTCGCTAATAGATTTTCCTTCTTAAATAATGGAAGCCAGTGTTTTTCAATGTCCTCACAACATTCATGCGTAGATCATATCATCATATGACCTTACCTCAGAAAACATAATCTGATATAACAGTTCTAAGGAGTAGGAGTATATAATTTCTATAATTTGGTTGGGAAATGAAGTGTTCACGTTCAGATCATTATTACTACATCCCGACATACATGATATAAATTTTCACCACGCATACCAATACTGACTAAAATACCACGACAGTTGCTAAGGAGTGAAAGGACCAAATTGCTCTACTTCAAAAAACATATGTATTCTAATACATGGAAAACAATCAAATTACCACCAAAATCGCGGGTCAGCAAGCAGGCCAACAAATGATATGTAGTCATCTAAAACTTTTTTGTGTCCTTGCTCCTTAATCAGAGAATAAGCAATCTGTGGACATTGAAATGAAGTGGCATGTTAATTGCAATTAAACCATCAAATGAGGAAAAAATTGCGCTGCTCAAATCCATAAGTAAATCAAATCACGGGAGAAAGCAATCACACAATAATGGCGATTATTGACTCTCAGAGGTCATGAACACAATGCAGGAGTAGTATACTTAATGTCTAGATTTGAGTATTCTGAACTCTTTGTACACTTTCATTTACCTATTAATAACAGACATTCATTTGCTTTTAATTATTATTAATTAAATATATGCAAATTATAGTCATGGATTTTATACGTTGTAGTTAGTATGGTGTGCATGGGCACACAGAAGATCATACTATCGGTTACTCGTATTTAATCGAACAGATGCTCACGACCTAGATGGACACTGACCAATCCATCGGTACAGTCGTTGTGTGAGAGAGAAAATAATTTATCTTAATTATTTTATCACACTTGTACACTTGGTGTATTGAGCGGATCGAATGAGACTCATCAATTAGGTTTGCTCGGCGATAATTGATTTGAGACTCAGTGTATTTTATTCTTAATCCCCGATACAATTGCGAGTGTGTATATTTAATATAAGTGACTTTGATTTTCCAAAGGAATTAACCGATTTAATTATTGGGTTAATTACCGGTTAAGTTGGGTCACTATATTTTATATATGGCATGCCGTGAATTCTTGACGGGACAGTGTATCCCGGAAGGGTTGATAATATCCCCGAGATGAGCTCATAAGGATTTATTATGTAAACCTCGCGAGTGGATTTGTTCCCGCATAATAAATAAGGTTGAGTGGTACTAGTCTCGGATATAAGAGATGAATAAATTTATTGAGCAATAAATAAATTTTATTCATGGATATTTAAATCTTAAATACACGGAATAAATAATACTACCGGAGAAATATTATTTGGATATAATATGGTTTAATATTGGGAGTGCAATTAATTTATATAGTGGAAAATAAATTAATTAATATTGATAAGGATTAATGGACTTGAGCATTGGGCTCGATTTAATCTTCAATATTGGAAGCCCAATATTCCACCTCCTTTAGATCCCCTACGTAGCCTATAAAAGTGTTGGAGTTGTGTACTTAATGTTTAGATTTGAGTATCGGTAAACTCCCGGTCATAGCATTTAACCTATTTAATTAATAAACAATTATTTGCATTTAATTATTATTAATTAATTATGCAAAGTATAGTCCTGGATTTTATACGTTGTAGTTAGTATGGTGTTGAATGGGCACACAGAAGATCATACTATCGGTTACTCGTATTTAATCAAACAGTTGCTCACGACCTAGATGGACATGGACCAATCCATCGGTATAGTCGTTGTGTGAGAGAGAAAATAATTTATCTTAATTATTTTATCACACTTGTACACTTGGTGTATTGGGCGGATCGCTTGAGATTTATTGATTAGGATTGCCTTGGATAATCAATTTAAATCTCAGAGTATTTTATTCTTAATCCCCGATATTATTACGGGTGTGTATATTTAATATAAGTGACTTTGATTTTCCAAAGGAATTAACCGATTTAATTATTGGGTTAATTACCGGTTAAGTTGGGTCGCTACATTTTATATATGACATGCCGTGAATACTTGACGGGAAAGTGTATCCCGGAAGGGTTGATAATATCCCCGAAATGAGTTCATAAGGAATTATTATGTAAACCCTGCAGGTGGATTTAATCCGCATAATAATTAAGGTTGAACGGTACTAGTCTCGGATATAAGAGATGAATAAATTAATTAGCAATGAATTAATTTTATTCATGGATATTTAAATCTTAAATACACGGAATAAATAATACTACCGGAGAAATATTATTTGATATAATATGGTTTAATATTGGGAGTGCAATTAATTTATATAGTGGAAAATAAATTAATTAATATTGATAAGGATTAATGGACTTGAGCATTGGGCTCAATTTAATCTTCAATATTGGAAGCCCAATATTCCACCTCCTTTAGATCCCCTACGTAGCCTATAAAAGCACTACATGGCCTTCATAATTCATAAGACAAGAATATCAATAATTGATAGTTCTAGAGAGTTGAAGGAGATCCATAGGAGTTCGATAGATCGTCGCCCACACGACGTTCGAACGGAGTGCAAGGAATATGTAGGAACATTCGAAGGTCTTCAAAGGTGTTTGATTTCGTTTCTCCGAACAACGAATCAAAGGTAAAATCATAAACCCTTTGATGAGCCATTTTATTTGCTCATCTTAGAGCACTTTTACACCCTTTTTCGGGTCAGTTTGAGTCGTTTACGTGTCTGGGAGGGCACAGTTAGGTGTTTGGGCAGAGTGTGTGGTGATGCAGGTAACAGGTGGCGCACTGGGCAAAAGAGGCAAGGAAATCCCCTTCTTTGGGCAAAGTTCTGGAGCGGTAGTGACAAGCAACAGTTTGACCACATCGGGCAAATGGGTAAGGTCACGAAGCAGAAGAGCCAGAAGTACCAAGTACCGTGCCTGGTCCGACCACCTGTGGAGGAGAAGAAATACCTGCAGAATTCCGGTTTGGGCAGAGAATGGCTGAAGACAGAAGATTCCCTGTGGGCAACGAGTCAACGCACCAGAATCCCTGGATTCGGGGGGATTTGACTTATCCCCAAATCATTGACCGCTGACCCCTATTCCTTAGGGAGGAGCAACAGCCGGGAATACAAAATTCAAATTCGAGCCTATAAAAGATGGGGCGCGGTGGGCAGCAAAGACAACAGATACGCACCGAGAAGTCGGAAGAGCCGCCGGTCCCTCAGTCGCCGTCGCCGCCGAAGTCGCCGGAGAAGGAAGCGGAGCTGTTCGTCCGGGTTCCTTTATTTGTTTTGTAGTAGAACCGACCTTCGGGTCGAGAAACAATTTCATGTTTTTCGTTTTAAATTTTCTTTAATTCCGTATTTCAATTCCTTCAAAAACGATTCTTCGATTTGAAGCTATGATTAATATAGTTGGTTTTCCCTTAATTATTTTGTCTTTTAATTTCTGTATGAGTAGCTAAGTTGATTTGCATCTGGGCAGGGGCGGATCGAAGGTGAAATTAGGGTTTAGTTAGACCGCGAGGTTGGAGGGGCTGAACTAACCGGTTGGGCGTTTGTTCCCGAGGCAAAGTTGTTTGAGGTTTATTTCTGGGGAGTTTGGGCAAACTAGGACGACCACTAGTGAACCTTTACAAACTGGGATACTGGTGATTGGCAAACCGCATAGATGTACCTTGTAGTATTGTTGCGGGCATAGCACTAGAACTTGCAGGAGATGCGGTCGTATGTTTCGAGCATGCTATTGGCCGAGCGGGTCTGTCTAGAGGGTAATGCGGGTTTGGGCAAACTAGATCCATGTTTGGTCGCATAGGTTATCGAATTGTTCAGATTCAGGGGGATTAGGCAAAGTGTTAGCTAGCCTTCTCTTTATACAGTAAGGATAGATAAGGGGTGGGGCAACTGTTGGGCGTGACACAATAGGACCACTTTTGTCTTACACACCCCATAACTGCTGACAAACCGCTGGTAAAAATCCTTAGTGCCAATGAACGGTAGTTTGCCCTAGCGATCCTGAGTGAAGTCGTCTGCCCGGATGCTTTGTTTCCTATTTGATTCAGTTTTGCTTTTAGTATTCTGTTAGATCTGAGTGTTTGGTTTGTTTACTTTTAGTTTTATTTAATTGCATGTTAGTTTGGTTAGCCGTAGTTAGTCAAAGTGTTGAAACGATTGCAAAACCGCTGTGCCCACAGCATCCCAAAATCAAATCTTTTTGTGACAACCCCTTGGGCAAAGCCGAGATCACCTACTGTAATTGCCTCCTTGTGGGACCGACCCCACGTACTTGCCATTATCTACGTTTTGTAGTGATAAAAGTACTGGCTAAATACAAATATTATTTTGACAGCTTGTTTGCCCCTAACGACAAGCATACGGGCTCGTCAAAATTGGCGCCGTTGCCGGGGAGGCAAATTTCCAACAGTAAGTCGTCTGTGCTAACAGTTTGACTGGTTTTGTTTATGCAGGATTTCACTTCGGGCAAAGAGATTGTACCCTGGTACGACCCTGAGATCGAAAAGACCGCGAAACGAATCCGAAAAGAGACAAGACTAGCCAGAGCGTTAGCACGTGCCGCCCAAGAAGCTGCCCGATCACCAAGGGCAGAAACTCCGAGAAGGGCAAGGAGAGGTGAACCAGTTACCCCACCAAGACCTTCACCGGAACCAGCCGTTATGGCAACCCTCAGGGAAATGATGTTCCCTGCCAATCTGAACCTCCAACCATCAGCCATCACTTTGCCCACCATCAACGAGAACTGGGAGATGAAACACAATTTCATCCAAATACTACCTAAGTTCAGCGATATGCCCATGGAAGACCCACAGAGGCATCTTCAAGACTTCGAGTTAGCCTGCGGAACCATAAGGGGAGGGCCCCCTTTGAGTGAATACATCCGACTGCTGGCTTTTCCTTTTTCACTTGGGGATGGAGCAAGAGAGTGGCTCTACACTCTGCCCGAAGGACAAATCACTACTTGGGCACAGCTCCAGCAGAAGTTTTTGGAAAAATACTTCCCTGCCGCCCGGATCCAACACATGCGAAGGAACATCAGTAGCATTAGGATGGGGGCAGGCGAAGAGTTTCCCGCTTATTGGGCACGGTTTAAGCAGATGTTGGCAAAGTGTCCTCAGCACCAAATCCCTGATCACGATTTGATCCAATACTTTGTGTCTGGGCTAAGGATGCACGAGAGAACCCTCTTGCATGCTGCCAGTGGAGGGTCCATCTTGAATAAAAGTGCTGAGGAGGCATTTAAACTCTTCAAGGAGATGGCAGAGGAGTTCAGAGATGATGGAAGTGAGTTGCCCAGGACCAATTTGGGGACAACCACTGCTGCGGATCTAAAAATCGACAAACTATGCAGCGCAATGGAAAAGTTTATGAACACTATGGCCACCGGGCCAAAGAGAGGTGTGAAAGCTTGCCAGATCTGCCAGGGCATAGAGCATGCCACTGATGAATGCCCCTCACTGTATGACGAGGAGGTCAAAGCGATGGGGCAGAGTAACGGTAATGGGCAAGGAAGGGGAAAACCATACTATGATAATAGGTATGGGAATAGCAACAACTACAATGAGGGGTATAATGGTAACCAGAATTTCCAGCGCTACAATCAGCAGGGGCAGTACCAACAGCAAGGCCCAGGGATGTACCACCAGCCCGCTCAGACCAAAGGGCCTACCTTGTCTGAAATGATGGAAACTTTGGTCAAAGAGAATATTAAGTTTCAGCAAGAGAATGCCAAAGCCCACCAAGAGAATGAGAAATTCAAGCAAGAGACTAGAGGGCAGTTCCAAAATCTAGGAGCCCAAGTCTCACATCTTACTCAAGTGGTGGCAAAGCTGGAACAGAAAGGAGGATCTTTGCCCCCAAAAGTCGAAGTGAACAATGCTCATGTTAATGCCATCCAGCTCAGAAGTGGCAAACCACTCACCATAGTGGACAAGTCTGCAGAAAAGGGCAAAGAGCCCGTAGTAGATGGCCCCACAGTCATTGAGGAAGACCCTGGGACAGATGTCGAGCAAAAAGAGGTGACAGTCAGGGCAAAGAGGGACAAATCTCCACCACCAAAAATCAAGCCACCCTTCCCGGGAAGACTGAGTAAAAACCGTGAGAAGGAAGAAACTCAAGAGATGTTCAAAATGTTCAAGAAGGTGGAAATCAATATGCCCCTTCTGACCATACTGAACGCTATGCCCAGATGTGCTAAGTTCTTGAAGGAGCTTTGCACAAAGAAGGTCAAATATCAGGATGATGCGAAGTTTGAGGTAGGGGAGAATGTCTCTGCAGTTATTAAAAAAACTGGACCTACAAAGTGTGGAGACCCAGGCATGTTCTACATTCCGTGCATCATAGGGCATATGAAGATAGAGAAAGCAATGCTCGATCTAGGAGCATCAATTAACGTTATGCCCAAAACGATGTACGAAGACCTGGAAATCGGGCAACTGAAGCCCACTCGAGTTGTGATCCAACTGGCTGATAGATCTAATGTTTATCCTGAGGGCATACTGGAAGATGTCCTGGTCAAAGTGGAAGAGTTGATATTTCCTGCTGATTTCTATGTACTCGATATGGGCAGATCAAGTAAAGCCCCTGTGATGATATTGGGCAGACCGTTCCTAAAAACAGCAAGGACCCACATCGACTGTGAAACCGGAAGGCTAACGTGCAAATTCGAGGGAGAGACGGTCACCTTTGACCTCTACAAATCCATGAAGCACCCAGCCGACACTGAGGAAATCCACTACATTGACCAAATTGAGAAAGCAGTGGAGGCAAAGGCACTCCAATGTGGCAAGTATGACCATACTGAGATAGCCATTCAGCAAGGGCTTACTGAGTTTGATATGGAGGGCGAACCAGAAGAATTACAAGAGGCAATTGAGCAGTTAGACTCTCTGGAGGATTTCAAAGGCAACCCGGGCAAACCGATAGAGATTGAAGAAATGATCATGGTGCCATCCCTTGAAAAGCCACCAATGCTGGAATTGAAAAAACTGCCCAAGCATCTCAAGTATCTATATTTGGGAGATAATGACACTTTGCCCGTCATCATAAGTGCCTATTTGCAAGAGGCAGAGGAGGCAAAGTTGAGATATGTGCTGGGGCAGTACAAACAAGCCATAGGGTGGACTTTGGCTGACATCAGAGGGATAAGTCCAAGCATCTGCCAACACCACATTCTTCTGGAAGATGACTCTATGCCCGTACGTGATCCCCAAAGGAAGCTCAATCCAGCAATGAAGGAAGTTGTGCTCAAAGAGATCAAAAAGCTTCTCAGTGTGGGCATAATCTACCCAGTGTCAGACAGCAAGTGGGTTAGCCCAGTGCACGTGGTACCAAAGAAGTCTGGAGTTCAAGTCATAGAGAACGAAAGGAATGAGCAGATTGCCACACGCCTACAAACTGGGTGGAGAGTTTGCATTGACTACCGCAAACTGAACAAGGTAACCCGCAAGGATCACTTCCCTTTGCCCTTCATAGATGAAATGTTAGAGAGATTGGCTGGGAAGAAGCACTTCTGTTTTCTAGATGGCTACTCAGGGTATATGCAGATATGGGTTGCTCAAGAGGATCAGGACAAAACCACCTTCACCTGTCCCTTTGGCACCTTTGCCTACAGGAGGATGCCCTTTGGCCTTTGCAATGCACCAGGAACTTTTCAAAGATGCATGATGAGTATCTTCGCTGACCTGCTCGAGAATGGAATTGAAGTATTCATGGACGATTTCACCGTGTATGGCAACTCCTTTGACTCCTGCCTGGAACACTTAGAGATGGTGCTCAAACGGTGTGTGGAGAAGAGCCTCGTACTGAATTACGAAAAATGCCATTTCATGGTCGAAGAGGGAATTGTCCTTGGACATGTTATTTCAGCTAAGGGCATAGAGGTGGACAAAGCAAAAATCGAAGTCATCTCGAAGCTACCATATCCAAGGAATGTGAAGCAAGTCAGAGGGTTCCTAGGGCATGCTGGTTTCTACAGACGCTTTGTGAAAGACTTTGCCCAAATTGCTCGCCCTTTGACCAGACTGCTTCAGAATGATGTAGAATGGGACTTCGATGAGGATTGCAAGGCTGCTTTCAACCACTTGAAGGAGAGATTGGTCACAGCGCCTATTATTCAACCACCAGAGTGGGGCATGCCATTCGAGCTGATGTGTGATGCAAGTGGATATGCAGTAGGAGCTGTGCTAGGGCAAATTAAAGGGAAAGAAAGGCATGTGATCTACTATGCCTCGAAGACCCTTAATGCTGCCCAAAGCAACTATGCCACGACCGAGAAGGAGCTTTTGGCCATAGTCTTTGCCTTCGAGAAATTTAGGTCATATCTGCTGGGCAGTAAGACCATAGTGTACACAGACCATGCTGCATTGAAGTACCTCATGGCAAAGAAGGAGACTAAACCAAGGCTTATTCGATGGATCCTGCTACTCCAGGAGTTTGACATTGAAATTCGAGACAAGTCTGGGAATCAAAATCTGGTGGCGGATCACCTCAGTAGGATTCTCCAGAAAGAAGAGGATATGCCTATTACCGAAACATTCCCCGATGAGCATTTATATTCTATTACCACTTTGGGCGAAGAGCCATGGTTTGCTGACCTTGTGAACTTTATGGTTACAGGGATTTTCAGGGAAGGCATGACGTATTATGAGAAAAACAAGATGAAACGCGAGGCAAGGAGTTACGTTTGGGATGAACCCTATTTGTGGAAAAGATGTGAAGACCAAGTCCTTAGAAGATGCATTCCTGAGTCTGAGCAGCAGGGCATAGTGGATCACTGCCACAAGCAACCCTGTGGAGGCCACTTTGGGCCTAGGCGAACGGCAAGAAAGGTTCTAGATTGCGGATTCTACTGGAACACTTTGCTCAAAGACTGCTATGACCTATGCAAGAAGTGTGACGAGTGTCAGAAGGAAGGCAACTTGACCAAGCGCAATGAAATGCCCTCTGTGCCCATACTGCCAGTAGAGATCTTTGATGTCTGGGGCATAGACTTCATGGGGCCATTTCCGAATTCACAAGGTAAAGAATACATACTTCTAGCAGTTGATTACGTCTCAAAGTGGGTCGAGGCAAAGGCCACCACCACCAATGATTCGCGCATTGTGGCTGAATTCCTCAAAGGGAACATCTTCACTCGATTCGGTGTGCCCAGAGCGCTTATCAGTGATCAGGGGACCCATTTCTGCAATTATATCATCGAGAGGCTACTAAAAAAATATGGAGTCACTCATAGAATCACCTGTGCCTATCACCCCCAGGCAAACGGCCAAGCAGAACTCTCTAACAGGATTATCAAGGCTATTCTGAGGAAGACAGTTAGACCAGAGGGGAAGGATTGGGCAGGCAAACTGGATGATGCACTGTGGGCATACCGCACTGCGTTCAAGACTCCATTTGGCATATCTCCTTACCGAATGATATTTGGGAAAGCCTGTCATTTGCCCGTAGAGATAGAGCACAAAGCACACTGGGCTGTGAACAAGGTCAACTTTGACTGGGATCTGGCTGGGAACGAGCGTAAACTTGACTTGGTCGAATTGGAGCAGCTTCGCATTGAGGCGTATGACCATGCTGCCCACTACAAAGAGCGGACCAAAAGAGCCCATGACAAACTGATTAAGAAGAAAAAGATTGAGGCTGGACAGTTAGTCTTACTGTACCAAACCAGGAGTCAGTTCCGTACGGGCAAACTGTCCTCTAAATGGGAAGGGCCTTATTTTGTTCACCATGTCAGCCCAAATGGATATGTGGAATTGAAAAGCAAAAAGGATGATGACTATATATTCAAAGTGAATGGCCATAGAGTGAAGCCCTACTTTGGGCAAGAGAATTTGGAAGGGCAGCTTGCCCTGATTGAGTGATCAAATAAGCAATTGGGTCCTGCCCGGGACTATAACTAGGGCGCTGGCCAGGAGGCAACCTGGTATGTTTGTTTATTTTTGTTATTTTCCTTTATTTAGATTAGGAATAAAACTACTGTTAACAAGAGACTTTGACTACGCCGTGAGAAAGGGTATGTTGTTTTTGATTTTGCAGGAGTTTACTTTGGGCAGACTGAGGCTTTGGGCATACAAGGGAGATGAGAATAATCAGGGATACGCAATTAGGCAGTTGCGATTTTCAAGGACTGAAAACCGTCCCATCAGGGACTCTGCAACTCACCATCATCACGACTCTATCCACTCCCCACAAAAATCGATAACTGCCATTAACTCCTTTATTTTCAAAATTCAAAAATCCCAATATATATCCTCTCTTTCTCTCTCCATATGGTATCTACAAGAGCAAAAAAACAAACTCAGAAAAATACCTACCGGAACCCTAATTGATTTAACCATTTAAACCGCTGCAGCCAAACTGAAGAAGATGGTGTCTCCAAAGCGATCGAGCCCAGCGAAACCCAAATCCCCCACCGCCGAAGAAGCCATCCACGCCGTCCCACTGGCCACCATACTGCCAAGCCCAACCACGACGGAGACGGACAACACCCCAATCGACGATTTGGCCAAAGAAATCGACGAGTCTAAGACCACCAGCGAGAAGGATCTGGAAACCCTAGCCACCGCCGCTCAGGAGGAGGAGGGCAAAGCAGCCGTTGACAGCCCCCCGAAAAAGAAGCAGAAAAGGGCTGCGGGCAAAGGCAAGAAGAAGGTTTCTCCCACCCCCACTGCCGGATCCATCTCCGACGAGAAAGAGAAGGAGGAATCGACGGCCGCCGGCAAGACTCCGATGGAGGAGGACGAGGTGGAGGAGGTGACCTACAAAACCCCCAAAAGCCGGACCCGCGCATCCACGAAGAAGAGAAAGGCGGTTGACACATCGGCGCGCGAATCGCGGCCCCCAAAACAGTGTGTTTCGACTCGCTCAAACTGATGGGTGTGGAGAAGGAGGTCCGAGGCTACTTCCAGGCTATTGGGTGGGAGCCGTTTCTTGAGTGGTCTGGGCAAATCAACGAAGGCGTCGTGAGAGAGTTCTTTGGGTCTCTGGGTATCAAAGAGACCAAAGACGAGGGAGTGATAGGAATACAGTTTGAGTTGTTTGGTCGAGGTGTTTCTATTGGTGGTAATGAATTAGATTTATGTTTGGATATGGCAGGTATTGCGGATCTGAAGTCAAAGGCCTACCAGGAAGCACTGAGGACTTTCCCGGAGTACACAAAGAGGGAGCTGCAGAAGATCTGGAAAGAGTTGGGCAAAGGAGGCGAGTTCGTGGGGCAAACCACCAAGTCCATCCAGTTCAAGAGCCATGCCCTTAGGATTTGTCACCGAATCCTGGCGGTCAACTTCTTTGGCAAAATCGACAGCAGCAGTGCAGTTTCCCAGATCGAGTTGGGAATACTGTGGTGCATGACCCAGAACATAAGACTGCACTTCAGTTCATGCCTCTGTGCCCAGATGAAGTGGCTCCATGCTCGCCCCCTCCAGCGCCTCTCACTGGCCCACTTCCCGATGGTGTATGCAACAAAGATGAACCTGATCAAGGAGGGCAAAGAGCTGGACATGATGATGGAAGGGAGGTTTGACATCCAGTGTTTCAAACGCATGCAGGACATTGTGACTTCGAGTGATGGCAGCGTGAAGTTCTTGGAGGAGAAACCAGTTGTGGTGAAGGCAGAGGCGAGAGATCCGATTGCAGAGGCTAAGGCCAAAGAGGAGATTGCAGAGAGACAAGGCGCGATTGAGGCACGGTTGGATAAGATCGAGAAGGCGTTCGAGGATGTGAAGGCGATGATGGTCGCCTACTTTGACTATTGTGGATTCAGGTACACACCTGCCTCCACCTCCTAAATTGTACCCTCCCTTGTTTTTAGTAGTTGTTAGTTTTTATTTTTCTATTTTTGTTTTGTTTGTTTTGTTAAGGTCACCCCCGAGTCACTTTGGTTCGGGGGAGACTAGGTTGATCTCCCTGCTGACACACTTTGCCCAGGCAAAGTGTGTGAGGGGGCAGGTGCGCCAAAATTTTTGAGTCATAGTCTAGTCGTGGGTAGCCCCTACCAATCTTATTACTTTTGCACACTTTGCCTAGGCAAAGTGTGTGAGGGGGGAAAGGGAAAGGGCAAACCCCTGTTTCTAATCGAGTCAGCATGATTATGTGATCACTTTGGGCAAACGTACATACAGTAACTCAAACTTTATAGTTAAGATGCATAAAATAGGGATGATGGAACTGTTCTAGGCAAACTGTGAGAATTGAGCCTACATTGATATATGATTTCTTTCTTTGAGAGTCTGCTGTGATATTTACAATGCCTGTCTTTGCCTGTTTGCTGAAATGAGTAGTTTGACTGAGTGGGGGTAGTTAGATGATTAGGGCATTTTCTTGTTTCCTTTTGCATAAATAAATAACACTGTCCCTTGCTAGCCCCTTTGAGCCTGATTGAATATTCTTTGTGAACCCATCTGGTATTATGCCCACATTACATAGGCAGCCAGAGAGAAAAGAGGGAGTTAGGGCATAGTGTGAAAAAAGAAAAAAAAAAGAAAAAAAAAAAGAAAAAAAAGAAAGAAAAAAAAATCAGAAAAAAAAAATAAAAATATAGAATAAAAGTTGTTGTGCTAAGGCCCGTAAGAAAGGGGCAAAGTGGCAGAGAAAAGGCTAACATCAAAAAGCCCTCTGCCCAAATAGAGCCTACTCCTCAAAATCTACCCATATGAGCCCAACACTACAACCCAATAAAAGCCCCTTTGATAACCCCCCTGCTTAGTTAAAACAAACTCAGATTAGCAATAAGGCAAATTTAGGCAAAGTGAAGTCACAGCAGAAAATGAGTGTCATTGAACCCATACACTAAAAAGAGAGAAACACTGTGAGGGAGTGAACCCAAAGACCTTGAACAGACTCTTGACTTGTTTTTATCTTTACTTGAATTTTGTGTTATCTGTATGTACTATGCCCTGTACTGATCATGCTAAAGTCCTTTGCTTTATTTCTCCCTACTTCTTTCATTTCTGTTTTCACTTTGGTTTTGAGTCAGGCAAATCAGAGCCCACGCTTGGGGACAAGCGTATCCAAGTGTGTGCGGTTCTGATGAGCCATTTTATTTGCTCATCTTAGAGCACTTTTACACCCTTTTTCGAGTCAGTTTGAGTCGTTTACGTTTCTGGGAGGGCACAGTTAGGTGTTTGGGCAGAGTGTGTGGTGATGCAGGTAACAGGTGGCGCACTGGGCAAAAGAGGCAAGGAAATCCCCTTCTTTGGGCAAAGTTCTGGAGCGGTAGTGACAAGCAACAGTTTGACCACATCGGGCAAATGGGTAAGGTCACGAAGCAGAAGAGCCAGAAGTACCAAGTACCGTGCCTGGTCCGACCACCTGTGGAGGAGAAGAAATACCTGCAGAATTCCGGTTTGGGCAGAGAACGGCTGAAGACAGAAGATTCCCTGTGGGCAACGAGTCAACGCACCAGAATCCCTGGATTCGGGGGGATTTGACTTATCCCCAAATCATTGACCGCTGACCCCTATTCCTTAGGGAGGAGCAACAGCCGGGAATTCAAAATTCAAATTCGAGCCTATAAAAGATGGGGCGCGGTGGGCAGCAAAGACAACAGATACGCACCGAGAAGTCGGAAGAGCCGCCGGTCCCTCAGTCGCCGTCGCCGCCGAAGTCGCCGGAGAAGGAAGCGGAGCTGTTCGTCCGGGTTCCTTTATTTGTTTTGCAGTAGAACCGACCTTCGGGTCGAGAAACAATTTCATGTTTTTCGTTTTAAATTTTCTTTAATTCCGTATTTCAATTCCTTCAAAAACGATTCTTCGATTTGAAGCTATGATTAATATAGTTGGTTTTCCCTTAATTATTTTGTCTTTTAATTTCTGTATGAGTAGCTAAGTTGATTTGCATCTGGGCAGGGGCGGATCGAAGGTGAAATTAGGGTTTAGTTAGACCGCGAGGTTGGAGGGGCTGAACTAACCGGTTGGGCGTTTGTTCCCGAGGCAAAGTTGTTTGAGGTTTATTTCTGGGGAGTTTGGGCAAACTAGGACGACCACTAGTGAACCTTTACAAACTGGGATACTGGTGATTGGCAAACCGCATAGATGTACCTTGTAGTATTGTTGCGGGCATAGCACTAGAACTTGCAGGAGATGCGGTCGTATGTTTCGAGCATGCTATTGGCCGAGCGGGTCTTTCTAGAGGGTAATGCGTGTTTGGGCAAACTAGATCCATGTTTGGTCGCATAGGTTATCGAATTGTTCAGATTCAGGGGGATTAGGCAAAGTGTTAGCTAGCCTTCTCTTTATACAGTAAGGATAGATAAGGGGTGGGGCAACTGTTGGGCGTGACACAATAGGACCACTTTTGTCTTACACACCCCATAACTGCTGACAAACCGCTGGTAAAAATCCTTAGTGCCAATGAACGGTAGTTTGCCCTAGCGATCCTGAGTGAAGTCGTCTGCCCGGATGCTTTGTTTCCTATTTGATTCAGTTTTGCTTTTAGTATTCTGTTAGATCTGAGTGTTTGGTTTGTTTACTTTTAGTTTTATTTAATTGCATGTTAGTTTGGTTAGCCGTAGTTAGTCAAAGTGTTGAAACGATTGCAAAACCGCTGTGCCCACAGCATCCCAAAATCAAATCTTTTTGTGACAACCCCTTGGGCAAAGCCGAGATCACCTACTGTAATTGCCTCCTTGTGGGACCGACCCCACATACTTGCCATTATCTACGTTTTGTAGTGATAAAAGTACTGGCTAAATACAAATATTATTTTGACAGCTTGTTTGCCCCTAACGAAAAGCATACGGGCTCGTCACCCTTCTATGATTTTATGTGATGTTAATTGTAGCGTATACATGAACACACGATCCGGATAAACGTACGAACTTCGGGGACGGGGATTCGAGATCCCCGGCGAAGATCGAGGAACCCTCGATGGGATCGAGGGAGGCGGCCGAACCCTAGGGTTCGACCGCCGGTGCGCGGACGAAGGGAGGAGCCCCGGCTGGACGCCGGGGCACGGGATCGACCGGGAGTCGATCGCCGGGGTTCGCCGTGGGCTGTGCCACGGCGGGAGAACCCCAGCCCCCCTCGACCGGCGGCGTTGCGGGCTGAAGCCCTCGGCTGGAGCCGAGGGGCGATCGAGCCGTGAGCTCGATCGCGGGTACGCTACGGGATGACCCGTAGCTGCCTCGCATGCGCTACGGGTTCACCCGTAGCAGGCGTGCGGGGCTGACCCCCCCGCGAGCAGCGAGTCACGCGACTCGCTGCGGGGCTGCTACGAGCAGCCCCGGGGATGCCTCGTGCATCCCCAGCGATCATCATAGAGATGATCGCGAGCCCCGTGCGGGGGCTCGGCTGAGTGCTCGCGGCCTTCGGGCCTCGCTGAGTATTTGGTCGAGCCTCGGCTCGTACGGTGGTTCGCGTTCGGATCTCGGACGATGAATTTTAATAGCCCGGGATATCGATTTCCAACAAAAAGCACTACATGGCCTTCATAAATCATAAGACAAGAATATCAATACTTGATAGTTCTAGAGAGTTGAAGGAGATCCATAGGAGTTCGATAGATCGTCGCCCACCCGACGTTCGAACGGAGTGCAAGGAATACGTGGGAAGATTCAAAGGTCATCTTGATATCGTTTCTCCGAACAACGAATCAAAGGTATGATATCTAAACGCCCTCGATATTGTTTGATTTTGAATTATCGAAAATACCGTAGAACAAGATCCGAATTATGAAATCCGGAACGAGGGACGATCGCGTGGTGGTGGTCGAACCACCGGACCACGGGATCGATCGCCCCTAGGGTTTCATGGGGCATGAGGGTCGAACCCTCGGCTGGATCTGAGGGCATGCGATCGATCCTTGTGATCGATCGCTGGGGGCGCGGGCTGGTGCCGCCCCCCATCCCGTCGTGAAGGCGGGGCCACCCCAGGCGGCGGCGAGTCGCCGGACTCGCCGCGGGGGCTGCTGGGCAGCCCCACCCCGATCGATCGCCCTTGTGCGATCGGTCCTTCGATCGCGCGAGCCCCGCGGACGGGGGCTCGGCTGGGCGCGCGTGCATGGCTCGACCATGTCGTGCGTTCGGTCGTGCTCTGGCGCGTTCGTCGGCGTTCATGTGATCTCCGGCGATGGGTTTTTGATCGGGCTATGGTTTCCGCAAATTTTAATAGCCCGGGATATCGAATTCCAACAATTGGTATCAGAGCGAGGTTTACGTTCGCGGTATTTTCGATAAAATTGTTCTACCTTGCAGGGTTCCGACTATTATGGCTTGATTAATTATTCGTTTAATTTATTTTGTCATGATTGTTGGTTTTATTAAACTCTCGGACATGTCGAGATTCGTTTTTGGTGGTGAATGCTTGTAATAGTAAAAATTCGGGGGTTGACCGAATTTAGGTTTATTATTATTGTTCTATCTTTTTCCGGAAAATGTATAGGGTCGATTTCATGTATAGAATCGATACCGGATAGTGTAAAATTATTTTGTAATTTATTTTGCGTTGGATCGATGCCGAAACGACCGCCGGAGAAGACGTGTGACGAAGGAGATGATCGTGAGGGTGAAAAAGGGCAAGGATCAACCATCCCCATGGTCGATCCCATGAGGATCGATCGATCCATGCATGGAGGAGCCGCCGGCGATGGTGGCCGGCCACCTCCTAGGCGTGGGTCGAAGGGTGGCGCGGGGATCCCCACCCCGTGCTATCCCGGTCCGGAGATTTGCTTTCCTAATTGATTCGGGTTTTTCCTATTTGAGTATTCCTATTTTTGGGAACTCTCATGGATTAGGAAAAGAATCAATTTGGAATTAATTAGGATTCCTAATTGATTATTTCTATTTTATGAAAATATTCATGGATTAGGAATCTAATTAATTTGGAAAGTAGAAGAGTCCTAAATTATTTTATTTCCTTATTTCATTATAGAAGTCTTCTAGAATATTCCAAGTGGATCTTGGATAGATTATTCTAGAGATTTAATGAAGTAGAAAAGAAAAATAAAATAAATAAAAATATTAATAATATTTAATTTTATTTTTGATTTATTAGATTGACTTAATTATTATTAATTAAGTATCTTTTGGATTTATTAAAAATAAATAGATTTAAATATTGGAAATTAATATTCTCGTCACATGGAGCATTCAAGAACGAAGACTGAAGACTAGAAGATGCGTACGGAGATGGAGTAAAGCCATAATAGTCGGAAAATAATATTCTAGAATTATTTTGACTATGTGATAATACTATGTACTTTATTACATGTATGCATGCTATATGTGTTTACTTTATGCACTAGATAGCGTATCCCTTTGTTATAAAAAGCTAAGTGGGAGAGGGTATGGAAACATACCCATGGTCTCCATTGCTGCTCTCTTGGTGACTTTTATAAACTTTTGAAGTTTATATAGACAAGTCATTGGAGGAGAGTTCTTGTAATTCCTCTTACGAGCCAAAGCCACTTGGTCAAACAATGCCTAATTTGTCTTTCCAAAACTGATTTCAAGTCGAATCATTCTCACCCTGGGGAGTGGAATGGAGCCAAAGCCACTTGGTCATGTCGAGGACACAAATTAGAGGCAGTCGTACCATCTTTTGAAAGTGGATCGATTGTCTGCTCGGCTCCCTCATTTATGAGAGATAGGGTTGTTCGCATGGTGAATCACTGGTAAGAAACTTCGAGTTTCATTTATGATTCTCCGCGTCTTGATTTACAAGATCGAATGGATCAAGTAATTGAGAGTCAATTATAAAGATCTCTTGGTGTAGTAAACGTCCACACCACGTGGCTTGCTATGCTGACGGATTTTGGATTAATTGATGTAGACAGTTGTAAGAAATTGTGAAGAGTTGTGAAGTTGTCGTAAACGTCCACACCACGTGGCTTGCGGTAATGTAGCAATTCCAAACGATTTACTTTGGTGCTGAGTAATGGTTTACAATTAGATACGCATTATAGTATTCCTCCCCACGAGGTTACGCTATAAGAGATGTATGACCAAAGAAAATCTAATTGCTAAATCATTTGGGTAGGTAAACGTCCACACCACGTGGCTTGCCTTACCTGATGGGATTTTAGAGGCGATTAGTGATTTAATGATATTATTAAAGGGAGATAATATCGGATATTAAATTGTTTGTTTGTTTTATGTGCTTATAGGTTAAGAATGACTGTGACCCCACTTTGTGATATACTTAAAGATGAAAACTCACTGGTTCCCTATAGTAATGTTTGGAAAAGAAATCTGGACAATGTTCAGACTGTTGAGCCTTCCGAATCCACTATTGTCCCAACTGATGAGGACATTGAAAATGACCTCAAGGAGATGTTAGGACATAGTAAGGAAGCCGGACTAGAGGTGATTGACATACTCATTAAGTTCAGTCCTCTTGAGGAATCGCTTAAAAACGATTTCAAAAGAGATGAACTGATAAGTATGATCAGAGAATCACAAGCTCTAGTGGCCAAGTTGGAAGTGCAAGCAAAGAAGCCCAGTGGTTGTGAACCACGGATTGGGAAGAGCAAGCCGCGAGGCAAGTGCTTTCGATGCAAGCAGTCTGGGCACTGGAAGTCTGATTGTCCTCTCATCAAAGGTACGGAATTTTCCTTAGTCACCGAAACATTATCAGTGGTTTTATCTACCAGCACCTGGTGTGTAGATACGGGGGCCACTGATCATGTCTGCAATTCATTGCAGGGGTTCCAGGAAACCCGGAGACTTAGAGAGGGAGAGATCGTGGTCTACATGGGCAATGCTGCGAGGGTGGCGGCTGTTGCAGTGGGAGACGTTCACTTACGCTTTAGTGGTGATATGGTTTTAGTTTTACATAATTGTCTTTATGTACCCAACTTCAGAAAGAATTTAATTTCGGTTTCTAAACTTATTATGAATGGATATTCTGTTTCTTTTGACCACTCTGTGATCATAAGAAGAAATAGTGAGATTATCTATTCTGGTACATTGGTAGACGATTTGTATGTGCTAAATCCTGAGTCTAACACGATGCAACTAACCGAGAGTAATAACACATCTACGAACACCAATAAGAGAAAGGAACCTTCTAAGATGAATCAATTATACTTGTGGCATCTAAGGCTAGGTCATATAAACTCAAATAGGCTTCAAAGGTTGAAAGCTGATGGTCTAATCAGCGATGTTGAAGGAGAGGACCTTCCAACCTGCGAATCCTGTTTAGAGGGTAAAATGGCCAAGCGTCCTTTTTCTGGTAAAGGACGTAGAGCTGAACAAGTATTGGATTTGATTCACTCTGATGTATGCGGACCTATGTCTACCCAGGCAAGGGGAGGGTACGAGTATTTTATCACTTTCACTGATGATTACTCAAGATATGGATATATATACCTGATGAGCCGCAAGAGCCAATCCTTTGGCAAGTTCAAAGAATTCAAGGCTCTTGTGGAGAACCTTCGTGGTAAATCCATAAAGTGCATGCGATCTGATCGCGGAGGCGAGTACCTGTCTGGAGAATTCAAGGCATACTTGGCAGAGAATGGGATTGAATCCCAACTGACTTCACCATATACTCCCCAGCAGAATGGTGTGTCAGAAAGAAGGAATAGGACTCTTATGGAAATGGTGCGATCGATGATGAGTTACTCGGACTTACCTATTATGTTCTGGGGACATGCCTTGGAAACAACGGCGTATATTTTGAATAGGGTTCCAACCAAAACGGTACCAACCACACCCATGGAATTGTGGAGTGGGCGCAAGCCTAACTTAAGACACATTCGGATCTGGGGATGTCCAGCACATGTGTTGCGATAAGGGGCCGATAAGTTAGAACCTAGATCAGAATTACGGCTGTTTGTAGGATACCCGAAAGGAACTAAAGGTGGCATGTTCTATAGTCCTACGGACCAGAAGATCGTTATAAGTACTAACGCTCGGTTCTTAGAGGGACTATGTCATGCACCACAAGCCCAAGAGTGACATAATACTTGATGAGTTGAGAGGTAACAAGGAAGACTTAGATACAGCCGAACCGAGTATAGATACACCACTAGAACCTGCACCTACTGTCACTGTTAATACACCGGAACGCCGTCGTAGTGGGAGGGTTGTTAAACAACCAGACAGATGGATTGGACTGGGTGAGTCTTCGGACTCTGGACCTGGAGTTCATGAAATCGATCCCTGTACCTATGATGAGGCGGTACAAGATATAGATGCGCCTTCTTGGAAGAAAGCGATGAAATCCGAAATTGAATCTATGGATTCTAATAAAGTCTGGGAACTTGTAGAACCACCAAGCGGCGTAAAGCAAATTGGGTGTAAATGGGTCTACAAGAGAAAGAGAGGATCTGACGGAAAGGTTGAAACCTTTAAAGCTCGGCTTGTTGCGAAAGGATATACTCAGAAAGAGGGAATCGATTATGAGGAGACCTTTTCGCCGGTAGCCAAGATAAAGTCAATCCGGATTCTCTTATCCATAGCAGCTCATATGGACTATGAGGTGTGGCAAATGGATGTCAAGACAGCTTTCCTAAATGGAAGTCTTGACGAGACGATTTGATGGGATTCGATGTCCCGGGCTATCAAAATTGCGGAAACGATAACCCGACCGAAAAACCCGTCGCCGGAGATCGCACGAACACCAACTCATCCGCAGGAGTCCGACCTTTGGAGACTACGTATCCGAAGACACGCAGCCCGCCCCCAGCCGATTTTCTCCCACGAGTCGGATCTACGAACTCGAACCACACGCGAAGAACCGGGCTCGACAAGAGCGTCGCCGCGGGATGAACCCGCGGCTAAACCCTAGCCGAACCCCATCCGCGGGGTTCGCGATCGCCGCGCATGGCGATCGCTGGGGCTGCTCCGGCAGCCCCCGGGTGGCGGTGAGTCCGGCGACTTCACCGCCGTCGCCATCGAGGGGAGGGCAGTCAGCCCAGCTGACCCGCCGCGGCCTAGCCGCGGCTGCCCTAGCGATCGACTTCCGAGTCGATCGCTCGCCCCGGCTTCAGCCGGGGCCCCCTTCGAGCGCACGCCGCCGTCGAGGGCGGCTGGGGTCCGCCACGGCACCAGCCCGTGGCACCCCAGCGATCGACCGGAGTCGATCGCATGCCCCGGCGTCCAGCCGGGGCTTCGCCCCTCGTCGCGCGCGCCGGGCGGTCAAACCCTAGGGTTTCGACCGCCCCCTTCGATCTTCGCCGGGGATCTCGAATCCCCGTCCGCGATGATCGTCGTTTTCCCGGATCGCGTCGTTCATGTATATATCACAACTATTCAACGCACATATAATCAAAGAGGGGGGGTTCTCGATTTTACCTCGAATCGTTGTACGGAGAAACGAATTCGGTTAACGACCTTGTGATCTTCCCGCGTATTCCTTGCACCTCGTCCGAACGTCGTGTGGGCGACGATCTATCGGATTCCTATGGATCTTCCTCACTCTCAGAACTTTATAATTGGCGTAACTTAGGTTAATGAAAAGTGAAGACCATGTAGTGCTTATATAGGCTACGAAGGGGATCATAAGGAGAATAAATATTGGGCTTCAATATTGAAAATTAAATTGGGTCCAACCCAAATCTATTAATTCTTATCAATATTAATTTTATTTATTTTCCACTATATAAATAAAATTGCACTCCCAATATTATTCCATATTATATCAAATAATATTTCTCCATCTTAGTATTATTTATTCCGTGTATTTAAGATTTAAATATCCATGAATAAATTTATTTATTGCTTAATAAATTATATTCATCTCTTGAATCCGAGACTAGTACCATTCAACCTTAATTATTGTGCGGAACGAATCCACTCATGAGGTTTACACAATAATTCCTTATGAACTCATCTCGGGGATATTATCAACCCTTCCGGGATACACTGCTCCTTCAATAATTCACGGCATGCCATATATAAAATATAGTGACCCAACTTAACCGGTAATTAACCCAATAATTAAATCGGTTAATTCCTTTGGTAAATCAAAGTCACTTATATTAAATATACACACCCGCAATTGTTTCAGGGATTAAGAATAAAATACTCCGAGTCTCAAATCAATTATCGCCGAGCAATCCTAATTGATGAGTCTCGATCGATCCGCCCAATACACCAAGTGTACAAGTGTGATAAAATAATTAAGATAAATTATTTTCTCTCTCACACAACGACTATACCGATGGATTAGTTCGTATCCATCTAGGTCGTGAGCAACTGTTCGATTAAATACGAGTAACCGATAGTATGATCTTCTGTGCGCCCATGCAGCACCATACTAACTACAACGTATAAAATCCAGAACCATGATTTGCATATAATTAAATGCAAATAATTGTTTATTAATTAAATAGATTAAATGCTATGATCGGGAGTTTACCGTTACTTAAATCTAGACATTAAGTACACAACTCCAACACGATTTATATGAAACAACCAGAAGGATTCATTGCTAAGGGGCGAGATCATCTAGTGTGCAAGCTTAATCGATCCATTTATGGATTGAAACAAGCCTCGAGATCGTGGAACCTGCGGTTTGATGAAGTAGTCCAATCTTTTGGATTCAATCAAAGCATGCACGAATCGTGTGTGTATTGGAAACGTGATGGAAAGAAGGTGGTGTTTCTCGTGCTTTATGTAGACGACATCCTTCTCATTGGCAACAGTGTGAAGATGTTATCAGACATAAAGGGATGGTTGTCTAGACAATTCGATATGGAAGATTTGGGAGAAGTTGGACATGTTCTAGGGATCAAGGTTATAAGGGATCGCCGGAATAGAACATTGTACCTATCCCAGCAATCTTACATAGACACGATTCTGGCTCGTTTTAACATGAAAGATTCCAAGAAGGGTGAACTACCCTTCAGTAAAGGAACTTATCTTTCTAAGGAGATGTGTCCTCGGACACAGAAGGAGAAAGATAGAATGAAAGCAGTTCCCTACGCTTCGGCTGTGGGAAGCTTGATGTATGCAATGTTATGCACGAGGCCTGATATCTGCTATGCAGTTGGCGTAGTAGCGAGATATCAGAGTAATCCTGTAGAGGCTCATTGGACTGCCGTAAAGAGCATTTTCAAGTATTTGCGAAATACTAAGGATTATGTTCTGAGTTACGGAGCAGACAATCTTATTCCTTTGGGTTACACAGATTCGGATTTCCAAGCTGATAAGGACCGGCGTAAGTCGACATCAGGCTATGTGTACATTTTGGGAGGTGGAGCCGTATCATGGAAGAGTGTTAAGCAAAAGTGCATTTCGGACTCTACCATGGAAGCTGAATATGTTGCAGCCTCAGAGGCAGCGAAAGAGTCAGTTTGGTTCCTTAATTTCCTCCAGGACTTAGATGTGATTCCGAGTTTGCCCAAAGCTATGACAATTTATTGTGATAATAGCGCTGCAGTGGCAAACAGTAAGGAACCACGGTCCCATAGTGCTACGAAACACATAGAGCGCAAGTACCACCTGATTCGAGACATCGTCAAGAGGGGCGATGCAATAGTCACCAAGATAGCTTCGGAGGACAACCTAGCGGACCCTTTCACCAAGATACTTCCTAAGGAAGTATATTTCAAGCACTTGGAGGGTTTGGGAGTCAGAAGTTTGGAAGATAAGACTAGACCTTAGTATAAGTGGGAGATTGCTGGAGTAGTATACTTAATGTCTAGATTTGAGTATTCTGAACTCCTTGTACACTTTCATTTACCTATTAATAACAGACATTCATTTGCTTTTAATTATTATTAATTAAATATATGCAAATTATAGTCCAGGATTTTATACGTTGTAGTTAGTATGGTGTGCATGGGCACACAGAAGATCATACTATCGGTTACTCGTATTTAATCGAACAGATGCTCACGACCTAGATGTACACGGACCAATCCATCGGTACAGTCGTTGTGTGAGAGAGAAAATAATTTATCTTAATTATTTTATCACACTTGTACACTTGGTGTATTGAGCGGATCGAATGAGACTCATCAATTAGGTTTGCTCGGCGATAATTGATTTGAGACTCAGTGTATTTTATTCTTAATCCCCGATACAATTGCGGGTGTGTATATTTAATATAAGTGACTTTGATTTTCCAAAGGAATTAACCGATTTAATTATTGGGTTAATTACCGGTTAAGTTGGTCACTATATTTTATATATGGCATGCCGTGAATTCTTGACGGGACAGTGTATCCCGGAAGGGTTGATAATATCCCCGAGATGAGCTCATAAGTATTTATTATGTAAACCTCGCGAGTGGATTTGTTCCCGCATAATAAATAAGGTTGAGTGGTACTAGTCTCGGATATAAGAGATGAATAAATTTATTGAGCAATAAATAAATTTTATTCATGGATATTTAAATCTTAAATACACGGAATAAATAATACTACCGGAGAAATATTATTTGGATATAATATGGTTTAATATTGGGAGTGCAATTAATTTATATAGTGGAAAATAAATTAATTAATATTGATAAGGATTAATGGACTTGAGCATTGGGCTCAATTTAATCTTCAATATTGGAAGCCCAATATTCCACCTCCTTTAGATCCCCTACGTAGCCTATAAAAGCACTACATAGCCTTCATAAATAATAAGACAAGAATATCAATATTTGATAGTTCTAGAGAGTTGAAGGAGATCCATAGGAGTTCGATAGATCGTCGCCCACCCGACGTTCGAACGGAGTGCAAGGAATACGTGGGAAGATTCAAAGGTCATCTTGATATCGTTTCTCCGAACAACGAATCAAAGGTATGATATCTAAACGCCCTCGATATTGTTTGATTTTGAATTATCGAAAATACCGTAGAACAAGATCCGAATTATGAAATCCGGAACGAGGGACGATCGCGTGGTGGTGGTCGAACCACCGGACCACGGGATCGATCGCCCCTAGGGTTTCATGGGGCATGAGGGTCGAACCCTCGGCTGGAGCCGAGGGCATGCGATCGATCCTTGTGATCGATCGCTGGGGGCGCGGGCTGGTGCCGCCCCCCATCCCGTCGTGAAGGCGGGGCCACCCCAGGCGGCGGCGAGTCGCCGGACTCGCCGCGGGGGCTGCTGGGCAGCCCCACCCCGATCGATCGCCCTTGTGCGATCGGTCCTTCGATCGCGCGAGCCCCGCGGACGGGGGCTCGGCTGGGCGCGCGTGCATGGCTCGACCATGTCGTGCGTTCGGTCGTGCTCCGGCGCGTTCGTCGGCGTTCATGTGATCTCCGGCGATGGGTTTTTGATCGGGCTATGGTTTCCGCAAATTTTAATAGCCCGTGATATCGAATTCCAACACACAACATGTTCAATCAAGTGCCATAAGCCATGCAAAAATTGAAAAGTGAAAAAAGACACCAAGAGTTTTTGGCATAAATCAAGCACTAAACTCTTCAAGTAACATCTAGACATCAAGATAAGAAGTCATTTTCGAGAGTTTTTCTCTAAATGCATAATATATTCATGGGCGTTAGAAATTAAAAAAAGATACAACTTAAAAAAAAAAAAAAGAGAAATGAAAATAATTGAACTGAATTTTAAACCGAAAGGAATACAAACCTGGATGTTGACAACATTGTGCAGGTTGATGCCAAACTGCCAAACTGAAAGTATAGTGCCTGCAATATATAAAAAAAGTGATGAGAATTAAATTATGAAAATATTTGAGCCACATGATTAGGGTAAGAAGAGTTAGCAAGAGACCTCACTATCTCTTTTGCAGTCCTGAATAACTTTGGTAAGAATTACCTTGAATAGGAACGGGAGGTTCGTCCCCCACCTCTCCAGCACCTTGTCACCGAGCACGCTAGGGTTTCGCCCAATCCAATCCTTCAGACCCACCTTATCGGTCGATCCGCCTGCTTCACTTTCAATAACAAAAAAAAGGTGAACTTACCGGTGTCGCTGGCCGACGAAATTTTCGTCTTACATGCGAAATTGAGGAAACTGAAATTTCGGATTAAAGGAACGATGACAATGTTGGAGTTGTGTACTTAATGTCTAGATTTAAGTAACGGAAACTCACGATCCATTGCCATTAATCTATTTAATTAAATAAACAATTATTTGCATTTAATTATTTATAATTAAATATATGCAAATTATAGTCCTGGATTTTATACGTTGTAGTTAGTATGGTGTTGTATGGACACACAGAAGATCATACTATCGGTTACTCTTATTTAATCGAACAGTTGCTCACGACCTAGATGGACACGGACCAATCCATCGGTATAGTCGTTGTGTGAGAGAGAAAATAATCTATCTTGATTATTTTATCACACTTGTACACTTGGTGTATTGAGCGGATCGTTTGAGATTTATCGATTAGGATTGCCGGCGATAATCGATTTAAGTCTCAGTGTATTTTATTCTTAATCCCCGATACTATTGCGGGTGTGTATATTTAATATAAGTGACTTTGATTTTCCAAAGGAATTAACCGATTTAATTATTGGGTTAATTACCGTTTAAGTTGGGTCGCTATATTTTATATATGACATGCCGTGAATACTTGACGGGAAAGTGTATCCCGTAAGGGTTGATAATATCCCCGAGATGAGTTCATAAGGAATTATTATGTAAACCCTGCAGGTGGATTTGTTCCGCATAATAATTAAGGATGAATGGTACTAGTCTCGGATATAAGAGATGAATAAATTAATTAGCAATAAATTAATTTTATTCATGGATATTTATATCTTAAATACACTGAATAAATAATACTACCGGAGAAATATTATTTGATATAATATGGTTTAATATTGGGAGTGCAATTAATTTTATATAGTGGAAAATAGAATTAATTAATATTAATGGATTAATAGATTTGGGCTTGGGCTCAATTTAATCATTAATATTGGAAGCCCAATATTCCACCTCCTTAAGATCCCCTACGTAGCCTATAAAAGCACTACATGGTCTTCTCTATTCTCATAACTTGAAGATCACAATTCTAGAGAGAGAAAGTAGAGAGGAGGATCCATGGAGTTCGGTAGATCGTCGCCCACACGACGTCCGGGCTAGTGCAAGGAATACGTGGGAAGATTTCAAGGTCATCATAAGATCTCGTTTCTCCGCACAACGAATCGAAAGGTGAATTAAATATTTCCGCTATTTAATTCTTATTGAAATCAATTATCGATAAACAAGATCCAAGGATCGAACCCCGGAGTAGACGGACGATCACGCGATGGTGGTGAAACCACCGGACCGCGTGGGATCGACCCGCCTAGGGTTTCGGCGAGAGGCGCGGAGGGGCGAACCCCGGCTGGACGCCGGGGTGCGATCGATCATCACGATCGATCGCTGGCCGCGGGCTGTGACCCGCGGTGGCCTGCTGGAGGTGGGCCAGCCCTCCAGGCGGCGGCGAGTCGCCGGACTCGCCGCGGGGGCTGCATGGGCAGCCCCACCCGATCGATCGCTTGATGCGATCGATCCCTCGATCGCATGAGCCCCGCGTGCGGGGGCTCGGGCTGGGCGTGCGCGCGGCTTCGGCCGTGTCGTGCGTTCGGCTCGTGCTCCGGCTCGTACGTGGTGTTCGTGTGATCTCCGGCGAAGGTTTTTGATCGGGTTATTGTTTCCGCAAATTTTAATAACCTGGGATATCGAATTCCAACAATTGGTATCAGAGCGTACGGTTACGTTTTTCGTTAATTGTTTCGATAATCGATTCTCGATATATATGGCCATAGATTAATTTAATTTGTTAAATTATTGTGCTATATTATTCTACGTCTTTGTATTCTCTCTCGTATGAATCTTGTAAATTTTATTAAATTAAAAATCGACGGAAAAATTAAATATTAAAACGAGGGTTTTCGGAATAATCGAACCGGATCGATCGACGGCTCGGTGCGGGCTGCCGGGGAGGTAGCTGGAGGCACGGGCTGTGCGTGCTGCTGGAAGTGGGCTGAACGCAGCTGGGCGTGTCGGCGTATGCCACCAGTGGTGGTGGTTCGCCGACAGCCGGCGGCTGCGTTGGCGGCATCGCGGGCGGCCTTGGATTCGAGCATGAACGGCTGGAGCGGGCTGATGGCAGAGGTCGACGGCTTGATTCACTAACATAGAGCTCGGGCAGTCGCGGCAACACGGATGAACCCCTTCGCTCGGGCTGCTGGTGCGCCCGTCCGAGCAACTGGGGATCTCGATGTTGTGCGGGCGAAGTCGATGGCATGAGACGTCGTCGGCGTTGTCAGGCCGGAAGTCGGCTGCTCCAGGGATAGACGCCTTGCTGGAGACGATCGATCAAGATGAAGCTGCTGGGTAATTTTTTTTTCTCTCGCTGGCGTGAATTAATTCTTGAAAGCATGGTTCGCATGGCATGACGTGAATCTTTTGATTCATGGTGCATATTGCATGTGTGCATGTCTTCATGCATGGCTAGCCCCACATGCATGGTTTCAAGTGGGTTCGATTTTGGGATTGGGTCGACCGGAATCGTAGTTTCGGTTCGTCCCGGAAAATCCGATCTTTCCGGAAATAATTTAATCTTTCTAATTTTATTTAATTTAATTTTGGAATTAATTCTCATTCTATTTGGATTAGATTTCTTAATTATGGAATTAAATAATGGAATTAGATGGAGAGTTAAATTAGGAAAGAAAATCCTAGTTTCTCTAGATATCCTATACCTACTTGGACTAGAAGTCTTAAGAAGAATCAAAATTCGATTTTGATTAGGATTCTTGAGATCTAATTTAAATAGGATTGAGAAATTATTAAAATATTGATTTTATTTAATTTAAGTATTTTATTTAAAATCATTAGATTAATTCAAAATTTATTTTGGATTGGAGAATCTTGGATTTTATTTAGAATAGAATTAAATATGGAAATCAATTGATTTTAATAATATTGATTTTATTTAATTTAAGTATTTTATTTAAAATCATTAGATTAATTCAAAATTTATTTTGGATTGGAAAATCTTGGATTTTATTTAAAGTAGAATTAAATATGGAAATCAATGGAATTGATTTTATTTAATTGGAGTATTTTATTTAAAATCATTAGATTGATTCGAATTGTTTTTTGAATTGGAATCTTGGATTTTATTTAAAATAAATTAAATATGAGAATCAAAGAATTTTTCCGTCGCTCGGCAAAGTATTCAAGACGTAGAATGAAGACTCAAGGCAAGCATGCTGGAATTCATCAAGGTACGAATAGTCGAGAAATAATTTTGCTTGAGTAATTATTTGATTATTTGTGAACGTACTTGCATGAAATGTATGTTTGTTATTATGCTTATATATTTAATTATGCATTAGATAGCGTATCCCTTTGTTATAAAAAGCTAAGTGGGAGAGGGAATGGAAACATTGCCATGGTCTCCATTGCTGTTCTCTTGGTGACTTTTATGGACTTTCGAAGTTCGTATAGACAAGTCATTGGAGGAGAATTCTTGTAATTCCTTTTACGAGAAACATTAATTAAGTTTATCAAACAATGCCTAATTTGTCTTTCTGAAACTGATTTCAAGTCGACTCATTCTCACCCCGGGGAGTGGAATGGAGCCAAAGCCACTTGGTCATGTGGATGACACAAATTAGAGACTTTCGTGTCATTTGATGACTAGATCGATTGTCTGCTCGGCTCCCTCATTCTATGAGAGATAGGGTCGTTCGCATGGTGAATCACTGGTTAGAAACTTTAAGTTTCACTTATGATTCTCCGCGTCTTGATTTACAAGATTAAATGATTCAAGTAATTGGATGTCAATTATAAAGATCTTTTGGTGTAGTAAACGTCCACACGAACGTATCTTGCTATGCTGAATGGGATCTTGGATTAATTGATGTAGACAGTTATAGAAGGGAGTGAAGGAGCGTATGTTAACGTAAACGTCCACACGAACGTGTCTTGCGGTGAATATACGTGTCCCAAACAATCTTCTTGGATACTGAGTAATGGTTTACACTTATGTACGCTTTATAGTATTCTTCCCAACGAAGTAACGCTATAATTGATGTACGACCGAAGCAAATCTAATTGCTAAATCATTTGGATAGGTAAACGTCCACACGAACGTGGCTTGCCATATCTGATGGGATTTTAGAGGTGATTAGTGGTTTAATGATATATTTAAGGGAGATAATATCGGAGATTAAATCGATTGTTTGTTGTTATATGTGCTCATAGATTAGGAAATGGCTTTGAACCCACTTTATGTGATACGTAAGGATTTTAACTCACTGGTCCCTAAATGTAATGATTGGAATAGAGATCTAGACATTACCCAAACTGTTAAAGAGTACAAGGTTGTACTCAGTGAGCTTTGTCCTCCCGAGCCTATTGACATAGGCGGCTAGACAAGAAGCGATGATGATACTCATAAAGGCCAGTCCTTCGAGGAAACGCTTAAACACGTTTTTGAGATGATTGACCTTTTGGACGAGTTGAGACGGAAATCGCAAGCTCTTGTAGCCAATGCCAAAGGTTTTGAACCTAAGGGCAAAATCGGGGGAAAGGAAAAGAAAGCAATGAATCCCAGTGGTCCTAAGTTACTTGGACCACGAGATGGGACGAGAAAGCCATGAGGCAAGAGTTCTCGATGCAAACAGTCTGGGTACTGGAAGTCTGACTATCCTCTCAAAGAAAGTACGAAATCTTCTTTAGTCGTAAAAACATAGTCAGTGGTATTATCTGCCGGAACCTGGTGTGTAGATATGGAACCACTGACGGTATGTGCATTTTAAATGCAAGTGTTCCAGGAAACCCGACGACTTAGAGAAGAAGAAATCGTAGTCTACATGGGCAATGCTGTGGAGGAGGCAGCAGTTGCAGTGGAGGACATTTTATAGGATTTCATTTTGGGTTATTGCTTTTATGTACCTTTCATATTAGAAAGAACTTTGTTCTGGATTTCTAATGAATAGATATTTTATTTCTTTTAATCATTTGATGGTTATAAGAAGAAATAATGATATTATGTATTTTGGTACATTATCTAGCAATATATAAATGATGAATCCTGAGTCCACCACGATGCAACGAACCGTTTTATATAACTCGTTTTACTAATAAGAGATTTCTTTATTAAATCATTTACACTTGTGGATTCTTATGCTAAGTCATATTTATTCAAATAAGAAGTTCGAAGGTCGAAAATTGATTGTAAGATCAATTAAGTTGAAGGAGTGGACCTTCCGACCTAAGAATCTAATTTGGAGGATAATACGACTAAGCAATCCTTTATGGATATAAGATATAAGATCCGGACAAGTATTAGAATTGATTAACTCTGATGTTTGATCAGAGCTTGGGATTGGATCCCAAGAGACTACACCATACAGTCCTCTGTAAGATTGGTGTGTCGGAAATAAGAAATGGAACTCTTATAGAAATAGTAAAAGCTTGAGTTATACGGAACTACCTATGTTCTATAGATATGTCTTGGTAACAACGGCGCATTTCAATGCGGTTGTAGAATATCTTAGAAGAACAAAAGATGTGTGTTCGATAGTACTATTAACCAGAAGGACGTTATAAGTTCTAACGCCCGGTTCTTAGAGGAAGACTATTAGATGAACCACAAGCCCAAAATGACATGATACTTCTGAAGAGAGAGAAAACAATTAAGACTTAGAACCAGCCGAACCGAGTAGCGGTACACCACTAACTGCACCTACTGTTATCACTGTTTATACACCGGAATGCCATTGTAGTGGGAGGTTGTGGGACAACCGGAGATATTCATAAGACTAGGAGAGTCTTCGGACTCTGGACCTAGTATACATGAAATCGATCCCTAGATCTACATGAAGGCAGTACTAGATGCTGGGATTCGATGTCCCGGGCTATCAAAAAAAATGCGGAACCGATAACCCGACCGAAACCCCGTCGCCGAAAACCGATCGCGAACACCGAACGAGCTAGAGCATGACCGAGGCGTCGCCACGGGCGAACCCGCGGCTAAACCCTAGCCATGCCCACGCCGGGGCTCGCGATCACCGTGCATGGTGATCGCCGGGGATGCGGAGTGCATCCCCGCGGGGCTGTCGGACCAGCACCCGCCGGCGGTGAGTCCGGCGACTCACCGCCACCATCACACGGGGAGGAGGGCGCCCAGTCGAGGCTCCAGCCCTCGGCTGCCCTCGCGATCGAGCCCAGCTCGATCGCCCGCCCCGGCTTCAGCCGGGGGTCCCCGTGCGCACGCCGCCGTCGAAGGGTGGCCGGGGGGTTCATCCGCCGTGGCTCCAGCCCACGGCGAACCCCCAGCGATCGACCGAAGTCGATCGCGTGCCCCGGCGTCCAGCCGGGGCTCCCCTTTGTCGGCGGTACCGGCGGTCGAAACCCTAGGGTTCGACCGCCCCTCGTTCGATCCCCACGGGGATCCAACGATCCCCGTATATAGGTCTCGACGCTTACCCGGATCATCTCGTTCATGTATATATCACGATTAACGAACACATAATCAAATAGGGGGTTTTAGATTATGTTACCTCAATTCGTTGTGCGGAGAAACGAATTAAACGTTGATGACCTTGCGATCTTCCTACGTATTCCTTGCACCTCGTTCGAACGTCGTGTGGGCGACGATCTATCGAACTCCTATGGATCTCCTTCAACTCTCTAGAACTATCAAGTATTGATATTTTTGTCTTATGTTTTATGAAGGCCATGTAGTGCTTTTATAGGCTACGTAGGGGATCATAAGGAGGTGGAATATTGGGCTTCCAATATTGAAGATTAAATTGAGCCCAATGCTCAAGTCCATTAATCCTTATCAATATTAATTAATTTATTTTCCACTATATAAATTAATTGCACTCCCAATATTAAACCATATTATATCAAATAATATTTCTCCGGTAGTATTATTTATTTCGTGTATTTAAGATTTAAATATCCATGAATAAATTTATTTATTGCTCAATAAATTATATTCATCTCTTGTATCCGAGACTAGTACCATTCAACCTTAATTATTGTGCGGAACAAATCCACTCATGAGGTTTACACAATAATTCCTTATGAACTCATCTCGGGGATATTATCAACCCTTCCGGGATACACTTTCCCGTCAAGTATTCACGGCATGTCATATATAAAATATAGCGACCCAACTTAACCGGGTTTTAACCCAATAATTAAATCGGTTAATTTCTTTGGAAAATCAAAGTCTCTAGTATTAAATATATACACCCGCAATAGTATCGGGGATTAAGAATAAAATACTCTGAGATTTAAATTGATTATCCAAGGCAATCCTAATCAATAAATCTCAAGCGATCTGCCCAATACACCAAGTGTACAAGTGTGATAAAATAATTAAGATAAATTATTTTCTCTCTCACACAACGACTATACCGATGGATTGGTCCATGTCCATCTAGGTCGTGAGCAACTATTTGATTAAATACGAGTAACCGATAGTATGATCTTCTGTGTGCCCATGCAACACCATACTAACTACAACGTATAAAATCCAGGACTATATTTTGCATAATTAATTAATAATAATTAAAAGCAAACAATTGTTTATTAATTTAATAGATTAAATGCTATGACCGGGAGTTTACCGTTACTTAAATCTAGACATTAAGTACACAACTCCAACAATCTCCCACTTGTACTAAGGTCTAGTCATTTCCTCCAAACTCCCGGTTCCCATACTCATCACGTGCTTTAAAGTGTACTTCCGAGAAGTACTATGTGAGTGAGCAATCTAGGTTGCCGCTCTGAAGTTATCTTGGTGACTACTACGTCGTCTCCCTTGACGATGACTCGTATCAGGTGGTACTTGCTCTATGTGTTAACATCACTTTTGACTTATGACTTCTTCCAGTTTACCGTGCACCGCTATCCAATAGCCTTTAGTAAACTACGAGTCATATCCAAGCCAAGAGGTTATCCCGGAACCTAACCAAAACTTCCGCTGCCTCTGAGGCTGCTATTCAGTTATGAGAGAGTCTGAGAAGCGTCCTGCTTATCACTCTTTCATGGTTCCACCTCTTTCTAAAAGTGAACACATAGCCTGATATCGACTTACACTGGTCCTTCTTTGATTTAAAATCTGAGAATCTGTAATCAAAGAAAATTTCGTCTTGCTTAATTATCCAGTACTTCGCAAGTACTATTACAGCATCCGAAAATCTCTTTTCTAGATTACCTTGATATCCTCCCACTACGCAAACCGCATAGTTGATATCAGGTTCTTGTTTTTATAACATTTCATCTATAAAGCTTTCCATACTTGAAGTATAGGAAACTGCTTTGTCTTCATCTATCTCCTTCATGTGTTCAAACACATACCCTTTAGATAGATGTATATTCTGTCTCTGAAAGGCAATAACCTTTCTCAGAAGTATGCATGTTTAAAACAAACCATAATCGTATAAGATATCTAGGAGAAGTACAATGTTCTTGTCCTTAGATCGAAAGATCTCAAGAACATGCTCTAACTTCTACTCAATCTTATATCTCGATTCATTTAGACAACCATCATCTTATGTCTGACAACATCTTTACATTGTTGCCAATGATAAAATGTTATCTACATAAAATCTCCGAGAAACACCACCTTGTTTCCATTACGTCTCCAATACACCTTTCGCCTTTGCCTTTTGATGAATCCATCAAATGGATTATCCTATCAATTCGCAAGTTCCACGACTCATAGCTTTGTTTCAATCCATAATGGATTTACCAAGCTTGTACTCTAAATGATCTTGCCTCTTAACAATAATCCTTATTGTTCTCTAAGCAGGCACATTTAGATCTAGTACTGCCTTTGTGCAGAGCTAGGGATCGATTTCATCTTTACCAGATCCAGAGTTAAAACTCTTCTAGTCTTATGAACATCTCCGGTTGTCTTAACAACCTCCCACTGCAATGGCGTCCCGGTGTATAACAGTAATAACAGTAGGTGCAGTATGTGGTGTACCTCTACTCGGTTTGGCTGGTTCCTAGTCTTTGTCCTTTTTCTCATTCCAAGGTACTGCGTCAGTTCGGGCTTTGTGATTCTTCTAATAGTCTTTCTCTAAGAACCGGGCGTTACACGTCCTTCTGGTTCATAGTACTATAGAACACACAACACTTTGTTCATCTAGGATATCCTACAACCATATTGAATATGCCGTTGTTTCCAGGAATATCCATAGAACATAGGTAGTTCCGAACAACTTGTCCTTTTACTATTAGAATTCTATTTCTTCCTGACTCACCATCTCTACACGTAAGTGTATGGTGTGGTCATTTGAGACTTAATCTCAATCTTTGATTGTGTTATGTGGTAGCCTCCGCGACTACGTCGCAGGCTTCCAATGGATATACTTTGAAGGTTCCCCATAATTGCTTTGTGACTAAAACACTTCGCTTTTATGGCACATCAAGCATTCTAATCCATCTTCGAGTATTCTTAAAAGAACTACTCCCTCATTACACATATCATTGATCATTCTTAATACTTGTCTGAATCCCATCCTTTACCGAAAGGTATGCTTAGCTGTATTATCTTCCAAATTCAATTCTTAGGTCGGAAGGTCCATTCCTTCAATTATAATTGATTGAATCAATTTCGACCTTTTGAATCATTATTTGAATAAATACTACTAAGTATAAGAATTCACAAGTATAATGATTGATAAAGAAATACATCTAATAAGTAAAACAAGTTATACAACGGATTGTTGCATCGTGGTAGACTAAGGATTCATCATTCATATATTGCTATCTAATGTACCAGAATAGATAACACCATTATTTCTTATCTAAATCACTGAATGATTAAAGAAATAAATATCCATTCATTAATAAAGAAAATCCAGAACAAAAGTTCTTTTCAGAATAAGGGGTACATAAAGCAATAACTTGAAATGAAATCCTAAAACTACTGAAAGCAGATAAATCTCTTCCACTGCAACCGCTGCTACCCCAACAGCTTCGCCCATGTAGACTCGAACTCTTCTTCTCTAAGTCGCCGGGTTTTCTGGAACCCCTGCATTCAAGAATGCACATACCGTCAGTGGTTCCATATCTACACACCAGAATTCTGGTAGATAATACCGCTGACTATGTTTTTACGACTAAAGAAAAATTCGTACCTTTGAGAGGACATTCAGACTTCCAGTGTCCAGACTTGTTGCATCGGAAGCACTTGCCCCTTGGCTTACTAGCCCCCACTCGTGGTCCATGCCTCTTGGCACCACTGGGTTTCCAGGCTTGCTTCCTTTTCTTGCCCCTACCTCCAACAGGCTTCGAGCCCTTGGACTTGGTAGCTACAAGCGCTTGAGACTTGCCCTTCTTGTAGATCCCCTCTGCCGCCTTTAGTTCAGTCAGGAGTTGCGCAAGAGTATAAGATAGTTTACCCATATTATAGCTCATACGAAACTGCTCAAAACTAGGGGTCAGAGACTGGAGTATGATGTCGACTTGCGTCTCAGCATCAATAGAAGCTCCTAGGACCTCAAGTTCATTCAACAAACTCATCATCTTAAACGTGCTCCCCAACGGGCGTTCCTTCAGACTGAGTAGTCGACATGAGGACTCTCATGGCTTCTTGCCTAGCCGCACGATCTTGCTCCCCAAACATCTCCTTGAGGTTAAACATCATATCATAGGCAGTGTCCATTGGCTCATGTTGGGTTTGGAGTACATTTGACATGGAAGCCAAAATATAACACCTAGCCATTTCATCAGCCTTTTTCCACTTCCGATATGCCAGTTTTTCCTCATCAGTTGAGGCAACCCTGGTCTCGGCAGGGCACACTTCATGGAGTACATACTTGTACTCCTCAGAAGTCAGGACAATGTCTAAATTTCTCTTCCAATCAATGTAATTTGGACCAGTGAGCTTATGCTGCTTGAGTATCACAGAAAGTGGGTTCATAGCTATTCTCTAAACCTATAAGCACATTTAAACAAACAATTAATTTAATGTCCGATATTATCTCCCTCAAATAATATCATTAAATTACTAATTACATCTAAAATCCCATCAGGTAAGGCAAGCCACGTGGTGTGGACGTTTACCCACCCAAATGATTTAGCAATTAGATTTTCTTTGGTCATACATCAATTATAGCGTGACTTCGTGGGGAAGAATCCTATAACGCGTATCTAAGTGTAAACCATTACTCAGCACCAAAGTACATCGTTTGGAATTGCTACATCACCGCAAGCCACGTGGTGTGGACGTTTACGATAACTTCACAACTCTTCACAATTACTTACAACTGTCTACATCAATTAATCCAAAATCCGTCAGTATAGCAAGCCACGTGGTGTGGGCGTTTACTACACTAAGAGACTTTTATAATTGACTCCCAGTTACAAGATCCATTCGATTCTCATAGATCAAGACGCGGAGAATCATAAGTGAAACTCGAAGTTTCTAACCAGTGATTCACCATGCGAACGACCCTATCTCTCATAAATGAGGGAGCCGAGCAGACAATCGATCCATCTATCAAAGAATGGTACGAAGGTCTCTAATTTGTGTCATCCACATGACCAAGTGGCTTTGGCTCCATTCCACTCCCCGGGGTGAGAATGAGTCGACTTGAAGTCAGTTTCAGAAAGACAAATTAGGCATTGTTTGATAAACTTGATCAATGTTTCTTGTAAAAGGAATTACAAGAATTCTCCTCCAATGACATGTCTATATGAACTTCGAAAGCTCATAAATGTCACCAAGAGAACAGTAATGGAGACCATGGGAATGTTTCCATCCCCTCTCCCACTTAGCTTTTTATAACAAAGGGATACGCTATCTAATGCATAATTAAACACATAAGCATGCATGCAAGTAATAAAGCACATATCACATAGTCAAATAATGCTAGGAAATTATTTTCCCGACTATCATGGCTTTACTCCTTCTTCATATGCATCTTCTAGTCTTCAGTCTTCGTTCTTGAATGCTCCATGTGACGAGAATATTAATCCCAATATTTAAATCTATTTATTTTTAATGAATCCAAAAGATACTTAATTCGAAAATTAAGTCAATCGAATAAATCAAAAATAAAATTAAATATTATTAATATTTTTATTTATTTATTTTCCTATCTAATTCTATTAAATCTCTAGAATAATCTATCCAAGTAAAACTTGGAATATTCTAGAAGACTTCTATAATAGAATAAGGAAATAAAATAAATTAGGACTCTTCTACTTTCCAAGATTAATTAATTTCCATTACTATGAAAATTCCCATAAAATAGGAATAGTCAATTAGGAAATAAATCAATCCTAAATTAACTTTTATTCCTTTCCAATTCTATCAAATCTCTAGGATCCTATTCCAAGTAGAACTCGGAATACTCTAGAAGACTTCCATAATAGAATAAGGAAATAAAATTAATTCCAATTAATTCTTTTCCTAATCCATGAGAGTTTCCAAAAGGAAGAACACTCAAATAGGAAAAACCGAATTAATTTAGGAAAGTGAATCTTGGTAGGAGTAGAAGGAGTTGGGGATCCCCACACCACCCCCACCGTCGACCACCACGAGGAGGGCCGCCGCAGCCACCACCCCAGCCGGCCAGCCACCACCCACCGGCGGCAGCCCACGGCCAAGGGAGGCGTCGCCCCCTCCCATCTTGATCGATGCAAGGGTCGATCATGGGGATGATCGGCCCTTCGGTCCTTCGTCTTCTTCGTCACATCTTCGTCTTCCGGTGATCGTCTCAACATCGAACCAACGTAAATAAATTACAAGAATTTAAATTACACTATCCGGTATCGATTCTATACATGAAATCGACCCTATACATTTTCCGGAAAACATAGAACGTAATAATAAATCCTAAATTCGGTCAACCCCCGAATTTTTACTATTACAAACATTCAACCACACAAAACGAATCTCGACATGTCCGAGAGTTTAATAAACGAATAATCATGATAATTAATTAATACAATAATTAAATCCAACCATGATAGCCGGAAATCCCTGCAAGGTAGAACAATAATCGAACATATACATGAACACGAAACCAAAAACGCTCTGATACCAATTGCTGGGATTCGATGTCCCGGGCTATCAAAAAAAATGTGGAACCGATAACCCGACCGAAACCCCATCGCCGGAAACCGATCGCGAACACCGAACGAGCTAGAGCATGACCGAGGCGTCGCCACGGGCGAACCCGCGGCTAAACCCTAGCCATGCCCACGCCGGGGCTCGTGATCACCGTGCATGGTGATCGCCGGGGATGCGGAGTGCATCCCCGCGGGGCTGTCGGACCAGCACCCGCCGGCGGTGAGTCCGGCGACTCACCGCCACCATCACACGGGGAGGAGGGCGCCCAGCCGAGGCTCCAGCCCTCGGCTGCCCTCGCGATCGAGCCCAGCTCGATCGCCCGCCCCGGCTTCAGCCGGGGGTCCCCGTGCGCACGCCGCCGTCGAAGGGTGGCCGGGGGGTTCATCCGCCGTGGCTCCAGCCCACGGCGAACCCCCAGCGATCGACCAAAGTCGATCGCGTGCCCCGGCGTCCAGCCGGGGCTCCCCTTTGTCGGCGGTACCGGCGGTCGAAACCCTAGGGTTCGACCGCCCCTCGTTCGATCCCCACGGGGATCCAACGATCCCCGTATCTAAGTCTCGACGCTTACCCGGATCGTCTCGTTCATGTATATATCACGATTAACGAACACATAATCAAATAGGGGGTTTTAGATTATGTTACCTCAATTCGTTGTGCGGAGAAACGAATTAAACGTTGATGACCTTGCGATCTTCCTACGTATTCCTTGCACCTCGTTCGAACGTCGTGTGGGCGACGATCTATCGAACTCCTATGGATCTCCTTCAACTCTCTAGAACTATCAAGTATTGATATTCTTGTCTTATGTTTTATGAAGGCCATGTAGTGCTTTTATAGGCTACGTAGGGGATCATAAGGAGGTGGAATATTGGGCTTCCAATATTGAAGATTAAATTGAGCCCAATGCTCAAGTCCATTAATCCTTATCAATATTAATTTATTTATTTTCCACTATATAAATTAATTGCACTCCCAATATTAAACCATATTATATCAAATAATATTTCTCCGGTAGTATTATTTATTCCGTGTATTTAAGATTTAAATATCCATGAATAAATTTATTTATTGCTCAATAAATTATATTCATCTCTTGTATCCGAGACTAGTACCATTCAACCTTAATTATTGTGCGGAACAAATCCACTCATGAGGTTTACACAATAATTCCTTATGAACTCATCTCGGGGATATTATCAACCCTTCCGGGATACACTTTCCCGTCAAGTATTCACGGCATGTCATATATAAAATATAGCGACCCAACTTAACCGGTAATTAACCCAATAATTAAATCGGTTAATTCCTTTGGAAAATCAAAGTCTCTAGTATTAAATATATACACCCGCAATAGTATCGGGGATTAAGAATAAAATACTCTGAGATTTAAATTGATTATCCAAGGCAATCCTAATCAATAAATCTCAAGCGATCCGCCCAATACACCAAGTGTACAAGTGTGATAAAATAATTAAGATAAATTATTTTCTCTCTCACACAACGACTATACCGATGGATTGGTCCATGTCCATCTAGGTCGTGAGCAACTGTTTGATTAAATATGAGTAAAGTATGATCTTCTGTGTGCCCATGCAACACCATACTAACTACAACGTATAAAATCCAGGACTATATTTTGCATAATTAATTAATAATAATTAAAAGCAAACAATTGTTTATTAATTTAATAGATTAAATGCTATGACCGGGAGTTTACCGTTACTTAAATCTAGACATTAAGTACACAACTCCAACACTAGATCTAAATGTGCCTTCTTGGAGAGCAATAAGGATTATTGCCAAGAAGCAAGATCATTTAGAGTACAAGCTTAGTTGATCCATTTATGGATTGGAACAAAGCATTGAGTTCGTGGTACTTGCAAATTGATGAGATAGTCTATTTTATGGATTCATCAAAGCATAGACGAATCGAGTGTATGGGAAACGTGATGGAAACAAGGTGGTGTTTCTCGGAGGTTTTATGTAGATAGCATTTTATCATTGGTAACAATGTAAAGATGTTGTCAGACATAAAATGATGGTTGTCTAGAAAAATCGATATATGAGATAAAGAAGAAGTTAGAGCATGTTCTTAAGATCTAGGATCTCAAGAAAAGAACATTGTACTTCTCTAGATATCTTATACGATTATGGTTCGTTTTAACATGCAAGATTCCGAGAAAGGTTCGTTACCTTTCAGAAACGGAATGCATCTATCTAAGGATATGTGTTTTGGAACACAAAAGGAGATAGAAGCAATGAAAGCGGATTCCTACACTTCGAGTGTGGAAAGCTTAATAAATGCGATGTTGAAAACAAGAACCTGATATCGGCTATGCGGTTAGCATAGTGGGAGGATATCAAGGTAATCCTGGAAAGGAATACTTGACTGCTGTAATGAACATTTTAAGTACTTTCGAAGTACTGGAGACTATGTTCTGGATTATGGATAAAGCAAGCCTTTCCTTTGGATTACATTCTCTTAGATTTCTAATCGAATGAGGACCGGTGTAAGTCGATATCAGGCTATGTGTTTCACTATTAAAGGAGAAGGAGTTTTAACATGGGAGAGTGATAAGCACGATGCTTTTCGGACTCTGCCATGGGTAACCAAATAGCGGCCTCAGAGGCAGCGGAAGTTTTGGTATAACTCCGGGATAATCTCTGGGACTTAGATGTGATTCTTAATTTGCCAAAGGCTATGTAAATAGCGGTGCGATGGCAAATGGTAAGAAATCACAAGTCCATAAGTGTAAGATAACACATAGTACAAGTACCACCTGATACGAGTCATCGTCGAGGGAGACGACGCTGTAGTCACCAAGATAACTTCTGAGCGGCAACCTAGAGTGCTCATTCACATAGTACTTCTTGGAAGTACAACTTAAGCACGTGATGAGTATGGGAGTCGGGAGTTTGGAGGAAATGACTAGACCTTAGTACAAGTGGGAGATTGTTGGAGTTGTGTACTTAATGTCTAGATTTAAGTAACGGAAACTCACGATCCATTGCCATTAATCTATTTAATTAATAAACAATCATTTGCATTTAATTATTTATAATTAAATATATGCAAATTATAGTCCTGGATTTTATACGTTGTAGTTAGTATGGTGTTGTATGGACACACAGAAGATCATACTATCGGTTACTCGTATTTAATCGAACAGTTGCTCACGACCTAGATGGACACGGACCAATCCATCGGTATAGTCGTTGTGTGAGAGAGAAAATAATCTATCTTGATTATTTTATCACACTTGTACACTTGGTGTATTGAGCGGATCGTTTGAGATTTATCGATTAGGATTGCCGGCGATAATCGATTTAAGTCTCAGTGTATTTTATTCTTAATCCTCGATACTATTGCGGGTGTGTATATTTAATATAAGTGACTTTGATTTTCCAAAGGAATTAACCGATTTAATTATTGGATTAATTACCGGTTAAGTTGGGTCGCTATATTTTATATATGACATGCCGTGAATACTTGACGGGAAAGTGTATCCCGTAAGGGTTGATAATATCCCCGAGATGAGTTCATAAGGAATTATTATGTAAACCCTGCAGGTGGATTTGTTCCGCATAATAATTAAGGATGAATGGTACTAGTCTCGGATATAAGAGATGAATAAATTAATTAGCAATAAATTAATTTTATTCATGGATATTTATATCTTAAATACACGGAATAAATAATACTACCGGAGAAATATTATTTGATATAATATGGTTTAATATTGGGAGTGCAATTAATTTTATATAGTGGAAAATAGAATTAATTAATATTAATGGATTAATAGATTTGGGCTTGGGCTCAATTTAATCATTAATATTGGAAGCCCAATATTCCACCTCCTTAAGATCCCCTACGTAGCCTATAAAAGCACTACATGGTCTTCTCTATTCTCATAACTTGAAGATCACAATTCTAGAGAGAGAAAGTAGAGAGGAGGATCCATGGAGTTCGGTAGATCGTCGCCCACACGACGTCCGGGCTAGTGCAAGGAATACGTGGGAAGATCTCAAGGTCATCATAAGATCTCGTTTCTCCGCACAACGAATCGAAAGGTGAATTAAATATTTCCGCTATTTAATTCTTATTGAAATCAATTATCGAAAAACAAGATCCAAGGATCGAACCCCGGAGTAGACGGACGATCACGCGATGGTGGTGAAACCACCGGACCGCGTGGGATCGACCCGCCTAGGGTTTCGGCGAGAGGCGCGGAGGGGCGAACCCCGGCTGGACGCCGGGGTGCGATCGATCATCACGATCGATCACTGGCCGCGGGCTGTGACCCGCGGCGGCCTGCTGGAGGTGGGCCAGCCCTCCAGGAGGCGGCTAGTCGCCGGACTCGCCGCGGGGGCTGCATGGGCAGCCCCACCCGATCGATCGCTGGATGCGATCGATCCCTCGATCGCATGAGCCCCGCGTGCGGGGGCTCGGGCTGGGCGTGCGCGCGGCTTCGGCCGTGTCGTGCGTTCGGCTCGTGCTCCGGCTCGTACGTGGTGTTCGTGTGATCTCCGGCGAAGTTTTTTGATCGGGTTATTGTTTCCGCAAATTTTAATAACCTGGGATATCGAATTCCAACAGACAAAACTTCTCAGACGATGAGAAAGGATGCTGCATAAACAAAAGAATAATAAAATCGATTTGCATATTAAGCAAATTCTATGAAATTCGTTTTCTTCACAAATTCTATTGATAAGCGATGGGAAAAAACCCTAAGCCTGAAATAGCAGCGGAAGTCAAACTAAAAGGGTTAACGCACATACCTTAATTTCGGAGATGATGACCTAATTACAGAAGTTAATCTGCGAAAAAAAATAAAATAATCGAATAGGACTTTATTGCTCCATTTCATTTTTGGCAAATCCTCAAATAGGACTTCATTTCCTAAATGACAATATTTTTAAACATACTTTTACTACTTTAAATGACATGAAATGATTAAATCTCATCCACTACTTCTGAGATAAATAATTACTAATGCGAGAGATTAACTATTTTAATTCCCAATTGAGAGTACGTACCAAACTTTGGAGGTAAAATTCATATGAAATGTGTAGTGATAATTACCTCACACACATAGAGAGAGATAGAGAAAGAACAAATCCACCCTCACTCTCATACACTGATACAAAGTTGAGAGTTTGCACCAAATACAAAGCCACCCTCAACCTCATCGCCCATTTTATCGGCTGATTTTATCGTAGAAACGCATATAAAACTCGAATTCAAAAACCCAAAAACCTTACAGTGAAATAGATGTTTTGCCAGGGTCTCATTGGGCATGATTCATGAACTTAGCCACCAGAAACCTCTCGCCCCCTTCGTAGCCTCACCCGATCAGATTCGACATTAACTCGTTTATCAGATTATCTACCGCCCTCGCTTCGTCCTTGAATTGAACAAACAATCAAAATCACAGAAACAGATTTCAACAGAGAAAATTTAGGGGAAAAAAGAAAAAAACACCGACTATGAACTGGTGGGCGTCTGGCCACGCCGAGTTGTTGAAGCGCTTGAGGGCGACCCATCCTTCGTTCTCGAGGAAGATATGTAGACCACGTTCGGATCCTCCTCACCGTGCTCTGATACGATGTTGTCAAAGATAAACCCTTTCGTTGCCGCCCAGAGCTGTCGCAACTGGGAAGAAGAAATGCAGCAAAAACCCTAATTTAGTGAAATTTGACCCGACAAAATTAAAAAAAAATGCGAAATAAATAAACTGAGAAAGTGGAAGGAGAAAACGAAGGTTGGACCTGTGCTACCGTTCTTACACTGGTCGGCTTGCAAAAATAAAATAATCGAAAAAAAATAAAACAATCGAACTTGCAATTTTAGATTCAAACTGCAAAAAAAAATTGATAAGAGCGCAAAAAAATCAAAGATTCCACCATATTTTCACCTTTCCTCTCCTCTGCAGTAAGGATGCTGCAAAAATCAAAAAACAAAATAAATCCAGATTAAATGGAGACGAAACAAAAACGTTCAAATACCCGAAATTAATAAGCACAGATTTAGGAAAAATATAAGAATGAAAAATCAGAATAGAGAAAGAAGTTCAGTGGGAAGACAACTGCGTGTATGGACGAAGAGAATCGATTTGGGAAATTTTTAAATCTAAATCTGTAAAAAAAAAATAGCAAACTCAAAAATCTTACACACGAAGAGGGATGAGAAAGAACCTGCAAAAACAATTCAAGAACGCACGATTTATAAATTAGATTAGATGAATTATGATACTGCTAAATTATACAAACCCTACAAAATGAATACCTAATCGAGGAAGATGAGGTCATATTTGAAAGTCTTTCTCGAGGAGAGAATAATGAAAAGATGAAGAAGCGGAAATAATAAATGGAATATGGAATATGAATATTTGACCGAATTAAATATAGAAGATTGGGGATGGGTAAATTGTGGATTCTGATTGGACAATAGAAATCTAGGTGGGGAAATAGAAGCATTTAATTGGCTATTGAAATGCAATAGAGAAAATGAGAGAAGATTGGGGATGGTAAAATTGAGCATTCTGATTGGCCAATAGAAAACTAAGTGGCAAAATTGAAGCATTTCATTGGCTATTCAACCAAAATTAAGATTCAGGAATTATATATTAATAGATAGGGTATTTTTACATACGTGTTTGACCAATTACAATTCATATTTTTTAAAATTTGCAACTATAACACACAAATTGTTAAATTTTCTAATATGTCATTTCTTTTTTTAAAAGGAGTGCATAATGCTGGGACATTTCCGTAATCGCACAAAAAAATAAAAAATGTGAGGACAAAATTTTCCTCCCTTCAGCATCATAATCAATGTCTCGATTTCATACTGAATATTTCAGACACCTATAATAGCACACTGAATGTTTCCAGACTGAATCTGTCACACTAAATGTCTCATTTTTACACTGAATGTCCTCGACAGCAGAAGACCACCCTAAATTTGTCCACACTGATTGTCCAATTTCTACACTGAATGTCATATTTTCACACTGAATGTATCGTTTTACAGTGAATGTCATAAAAAAACAATGAATGTTATAGAGTTGTATACTTAATGTCTAGATTTAAGTAACAAATGAACTCCGTATAAAGTCATTAATCCTATTTAATAATAATAAATAATTGTTTTGCATTTAATTATGTTTAATTAAATATATGCAAATTGATCGTCCTAGATTATACACGTTGTAGTTAGTATGGTGTGCGACGTCACACAAAAGATCATAATATCCGTTACTCGTATATAATCGAACAGTCGCTCACGACCTAGATGGACAGAGACCAATCCATCGGTATAGTCATTGTATAATTGGGAAAATAATTTGTCTTAGTTATTTTATTATACTTGTACACTTTGTGTATTGAGCGGGTCTGCTTGAGATTAATCGATTAGGATTGCCTTAGATAATCGAATTATATTTCAGTGTATTATATTTTTAATCCCTAATATTGTGCATTTAATATTAGTTGTTGGAAATCGATATCCCTGAGTCGCCAAAAATTGCGGAATTGACGACTCTGACCGAAATCCCGTTTGCCGGAGAACTCGCGAACCACCGCACGAGCCAGGCCTGACTGAATAATGCCGTCGTGGGATAAACCCGCGACTTGTCCAGCTGAGCCCCCGCGAGGGGCTCGCGATCGCGTATGCGATCGCATGTGGATGCGTCGCGCATCCCCCGGGGCTGCTCGTAGCAACCCCCCGGCGGTGAGTCCGGCGACTCACCGCCATCGCCGGAGGGGCTTCCGCCCATCGGACTGCCGCGGCTTGCCCCAGCGATCGACCACGCGGTCGATCGCCCTCCCCGGCGTCCAGCCGGGACGGCTCCTTCACGCCCAGCGATCGACCTCGTAGGGTTCGATCGCCACACTCGGCGTCCAGCCGAGGGTTTCTTCACGATCCCCGCCGGGGATCTCGACCGACGCGGTCTATCCCCGTCCCCGGGTTTCGTCCCTCAGATCTTGGTTCATGTATATATGCGATAATTAAAGTTTAAAATCATCGAGGGGGTTTTCATGATTTTACCTTTGTTCACGTTGTCCGGAAAAACGAGATCTTTGAAGACCTTGAGACCTTCCCACGTATTCCTTGCACAAGCTTGAACGTCGGGGTGGGCGACTATCCTCCAAGCTCTATGGATCTCATTTCTCTCTGTTTATTACTCTCTTATTCTTGTGATTGAATTAGTAAAATAGAGAAGACCATGTAGTGCTTTTATAGGCTACGTAGTGGACATTAAGGAGGTGGAATATTGAGCTTCCAATAAAATTAATTAAATTGAGATCAAGCCCAAGTCTATTAATTAATCTATTAATTATATTTAATTCTACTATATAAATATAATTGCACTCCCAATATTATACATATTATATCAAATAATATTTTCTCCGGAGTATTATTTATTCCGTGCGTTTAACATAGAAAAGTTCATGAATAAATTATATTTATTGCTAATTAATTTATTTATCTCTTGTATTCGAGAATAGTACCATTCAACCTTAATTATTATGCGGAACAAATCCACTCATGAGGTTTACATAATAATTCCTTATGAACTCATCTCGGGGACATTATCAACCTTTATCGGGATACACTTTCCCGTCAAGAATTCACAGCATGTCATACATAAAATACTGTGACCTAACTTTACCGGCAATTGACCGAATGTATCTAATTAGTGAATTCCTTTGGAAAATCAATGTCACTAATATTATATGCACACTCGCAATAATACCAGGGATTAAGAATAAAATACACTGAGATTTAAATGGATTATCCAAGGCAATCCTAATCGATAATTATTATGAGGTCCGCCCAATACACCAAGTGTACTAGTATGATAAAATAATTAAGACAAATTATTTTCTCTTTCATACAACGACTATACCGATGGATTGGTCCTTGTCCATCTAGGTCTTGAGCAACTGTTAGATTATATACGACTAACCGATAGTATGATCTTCCGTGTGACGTCGCACACCATACTAACTACAACGTATATAATCTAGGACTATAATTTGTTGGAAATCGATATCCCGGAATTAATAAATTTAGATAAAATTAATTAAATAAATTATCTAATTAATTCCGACCGATATCCTTTGGAGATCGAATATCCGGAGTTGTCAAAGTTGCGGAACAACAACTCCAATCGACTCCCGGTTGCCGGAAACCCGCCACGAACCACCACGAAGGCCGGCTCAACCAAAACCATAACCGCGGGCGAACCCGCGGCTGTTCGGTCGAGCCTCTGCGTGGGGCTCGCGGCTGTCCTTGGCAGCCGCCTAGGGCTGCTCGAAGCAGCCCCCTTGGAACGCCCAACCATCCCACGGTGATCGCACGACCTGCCACGGTCGAACCGTGGCTTGCGATCACCACCAGCCGCCGCCGCGCGAGCGGCGGTCCAGCCACGTGAGCGGGGCTGCTCCAGCCACGTGAGCGGGGCTGCTCCAGCAGTCCGCTGGAGGTGCACGGGCGATCGAGCTTGCCCTCGATCGAGTCTCGGCGTCCAGCCGAGGCTCACGCCCTTCGACCCCTCCCTAGTCGAGCCGTTGAGCCGCCGGCGGTCCGGTGGTCTTCGACCACCACCGCCCGGTTCAACCTCGTCATGGGTCGCGTTCTCGGATCTTGGTTCATGGTATTTTCACGATAATAAACGATTAAAATCATAAAGAGGGTTTTACGATTTACCTCGTTCTCGTTGTTCGGAAAAACGAAGAACTTTGATGACCTTGAAGTCTTCCCACGTATTCCTTGCACTAGCTTGAACGTCGGGGTGGGCGACGATCTTCCAAGCTTCCATGGATCACCTTCTCTCTCTACTTTCTCTCTCTAGAATTGTGTCTTGAGACTTATGAAAGAAGAGAAGACCATAGGAGTGCTTTTATAGGCTACGTAAGGGGACCTTAAGGAAGTAGAATATTGGGCTTCTCATAAATTAATTAAATTGAGCTCAAGCCCAAATTTATTAATTAATTCATGAATTATATATTACCTCCACTATATAAATATAATTGCACTCCCAATAGTTACCATATTATATCAAAATAATATTCTTCCGGTAGTATTATTTATTCCACATGTTTAATATATAAATGTCCATGAATAAATTATATTTATTGCTAATATTATTTATTCATCTCTTATAATTCCGAGAATAGTACCACTCAACTTTATTATCATGCGGATCAAATCCACTTGCAAGGTTTACATGATAATCCTTATGAGCTCATCTCGGAGACATTATCAACCCTTTCGAGGACATGCTTTCCCGTCAAGAATTCACAGCATGTCATACATAAAATACAGTGACCCAACTTTACCGGTAATTGACCGGTTATTCTAATCAGTCAATTCCTTTGGAAAATCAAAGTCACTAATATTATATGCACACACCCGTAGTAATATCAGGGATTAAGAATAAGATACACTGAGACTTAAATCGATTATCCAAGGTAATCCTAATCGATAAATCTCAAGCGGTCCGACCAATACACCAAGTGTACAAGTATGATAAAATAATTAAGACAAATTATTTTCTCACTCATACAACGAATATACTGATGGATTGGTCCTTGTCCATCTAGGTCGTGAGCAACTGTTCGATTATATACGAGTAACCGATAGTATGATCTTCCGTGTGACGTCGCACACCATACTAACTACAACGTGTATAATCTAGGATTATGGTTTGTATTAAATGCAAATGATTGTTTATTCTTAAATAGGATAAATGCTTTAGACGGAGTTCAGATGTTACTTAAATCTAAACATCTGACTCTCATACCATCCACGTGCCTACTAAATGCTTTCGCTCGCAGGGCCTTAGTGAACGAGTACTCTAGGGTGTCCCTGTTGGAGTTGTGTACTTAATGTCTAGATTTAAGTAACGGTAAACTCCCGGTCATAGCATTTAATCTATTAAATTAATAAACAATTGTTTGCATTTAATATATGCAAGATATAGTCCTGGATTATATACGTTGTAGTTAGTATGGTGTACGACGTCACACAGAAGATCATACTATCGGTTACTCGTATTTAATCAAACGGTTGCTCACGACCTAGATGGACACGGACCAATCCATCGGTATAGTCGTTGTGTGAGAGAGAAAATAATTTGTCTTAATTATTTTATCACACTTGTACACTTGGTGTATTGGGCGGATCGCTTGAGATTTATCGATTAGGATTGCCGGCGATAATCGATTCAAGTCTCAGAGTATTTTATTCTTAATCCCCGATACTATTGCGGGTGTGTATATTTAATATATGTGACTTTGATTTTCCAAAGGAATTAACCGATTTAATTATTGGGTTAATTACCGGTTAAGTTGGGTCACTATATTTTATATATGGCATGCCGTGAATACTTGACGGGAAAGTGTATCCCGGAAGGGTTGATAATATCCCCGAGATGAGTTCATAAGGAATTATTGTGTAAACCTCATGAGTGGATTCGTTCCGCACAATAATTAAGGATGAATGGTACTAGTCTCGGATTCAAGAGATGAATAAATTAATTAGCAATAAATTAATTTTATTCATTGATATTTAAATCTTAAATACACGGAATAAATAATACTACCGGAGAAATATTATTTGATATAATATGGTTTAATATTGGGAGTGCAATTAATTTATATAGTGGAAAATAAATTAATTAATATTAATGGGAGATTAATAGATTTGGGCTTGGGCTCAATTTAATCATTAATATTGGAAGCCCAATATTCCACCTCCTTTAGATCCCCTACGTAGCCTATAAAAGCACTACATGGTCTTCACTTTTTCATAAGACAAGATTATCATACTTGATATTCTAGAGAGTTGAAGAGGATCCATAAGCTTGGAAGATCGTCGCCCACCCGACGTTCAAGCTAGTGCAAGGAATACGTGGGAAGATCGTAAGGTCATCAATTGAGTTCGTTTCTCCGCACAACGAATCAAAAGGTAAAATCATAAACTCCCTTCTATGATTTTATGTGAATTGATTGTGATACATACATGAACGCACGATCCGGGTAAAACGACGAACTTCGGGGACGGGGATTCGAGATCCTCGGCGAAGGTTCGAAGGACCCTCGGCTGGGAGCCGAGGGGTGCGATCGAGCCCTAGGGGCGTCGATCGCGGGGCCCACACGAGGACGCCCCGGCTGGACGCCGGGGCATGCGATCGACCGTAGGGTCGATTGCCGGGCGAGCCGCGGCTGGGCCGCGGCGGGTGCGCTGGGCGCACCGCCCTCCTCGGCGGCGGCGGTGAGTCGCCGGACTCACCGCCGGGGGCTGTTCGGAACAGCCCCACGGGGATGCGCGTGCATCCCCGGCGATCGCTAGGGCTAGCGATCGCGAGCCCCGTGCGGGGGCTCGGCTGGGCGCGCGGGTTCGCCCGTGCGGTGCTCGGTCGAGCTCCAGCTCGTACGGTGGTTCGCGGTTTCATCTCCGGCGACGGGATTTCGGTCGGGTTGTCGGTTTCCGCATTTTTTGATAACCCGGTGTTGGAGTTGTGTACTTAATGTCTAGATTTGAGTAACGATAAACTCCCGATCATAGCATTTAATCTATTTAATTAATAAACAATTATTTGCATTTAATTAATTATGCAAAATATGGTTCTGGATTTTATACGTTGTAGTTAGTATGGTGTTGCATGGGCGCACAGAAGATCATACTATCGGTTACTCGTATTTAATCGAACAGTTGCTCACGACCTAGATGGACACGAACTAATCCATCGGTATAGTCGTTGTGTGAGAGAGAAAATAATTTATCTTAATTATTTTATCACACTTGTACACTTGGTGTATTGGGCGGATCAGCTTGAGATTCATCGATTAGGATTGCCGGCGATAATCGATTCGAGTCTCAGTGTATTTTATTCTTAATCCCCGATATTATTGCGGGTGTGTATATTTAATATAAGTGACTTTGATTTACCAAAGGAATTAACCGATTTAATTATTGGGTTAATTACCGGTTAAGTTGGGTCACTATATTTTATATACGACATGCCGTGAATACTTGACGGGAAAGTGTATCCCGTAAGGGTTGATAATATCCACGAGATGAGTTCATAAGGAATTATTATGTAAACCCTGCAGGTGGATTTAATCCGCATAATAATTAAGGTTGAATGGTACTAGTCTCGGATATAAGAGATGAATAATATTTATTGAGCAATAAATAAATTTATTCATGGATATTTAAATCTTAAATACACGGAATATATAATACTACCGGAGAAATATTATTTGATATAATATGGAATAATATTGGGAGTGCAATTTTATTTATATAGTGGAAAATAAATAAAATTTAATATTGATAAGGATTAATGGATTTGGGTTGGACCCAATTTAATCTTCAATATTTAGAAGCCCAATATTTATTCTCCTTATGATCCCCTACGTAGCCTATATAAGCACTACATGGTCTTCACTTTTCATAACACAATAATTGACCTACGCCAATCATAAAGTCTTGAGAGTGAGGAAGATCCATAGGAGTTCGATAGATCGTCGCCCACACGACGTTCGAACAAGGTGCAAGGAATACGTGGGAAGATCGCAAGGTCATCAAAGGTGTTTGATTTCGTTTCTCCGCACAACGAATCGAAGGTAAAAATCATAAACCCTCTCTTATGATTTCGTGTGAATTAATCGTAGTATATACATGAACACACGATCCGGATAAACATACGAACTTCGGGGACGGGGATTCGAGATCCCCGGCGAAGATCGAGAGAACCCTCGGCTTGGAACCGAGGGGGCGATCGAACCCTAGGGTTCGATCGCGGCGCGCGGACGAGGGAGCCCCGGCTGGAGCCGGGGCGAGCGATCGACCATGAGTCGATCGCGGGGAGACCGCCGTGGGCTGGTGCCACGGCAGCTGGTCCCCCCAGCCACCTCGACCGGCGGCCAGGCGCGACGGAGGAGCCCCGGCTGGAGCCGGGGCATGCGATCGACCGTGAGGTCGATCGCGGGGAAAGCCGCGGCTGGAGCCGCGGCGGGTCAGCTGGGGGCTGACCGCCCTCCTCCGGCGATGGTGGTGAGTCGCCGGACTCACCACCGGGGGCTGCTGGGCAGCCCCAGCGATCGCAAGGTGCGCGATCGCGAGCCCCCTCGCGGCGGGGGCTCGGCTAGGGTTTTGCCGCGGCTTGTCCGCGGTGGAGCTCTCGTCGGGCCCGGCTCCGTCGTATGGTGGTTCGCGTTCATGGATCCGACTCGCGGGAGAAAATCGGCTGGGGGCGGGCTGCGTGTCTTCGGGCGCGTAGTCTCCAAAGGTCGGACTCCTGCGGATGAGTCGGGGATCCAATCTCCGGCGATGAAGGATTTCGGTCGGGTTGTCGTTTCCGCTTATTTCGATAACCCGGGATATCGAATTCCAGCAAATGGTATCAGAGCGTTTGGTTTCGTGTTCATGTATATGCTCGATTATTGTTCTACCTTGCAGGATCTCCGGCTATCATGGTTGGATTTAATTAATTATTGTTTATTAATTAATTATCATGATTATTAAACTCTCGGACATGTCGAGATTCGTTTTGTGTGGATGAATGTTTGTAATAGTAAAAATTCGGGGGTTGACCGAATTTAGGATTTATTATTACGGTTTTTTCCGGAAAATGTATAGGGTCGATTTCATGTATAGAATCGATACCGGATAATTGTAATTTAAATTTTGTAATTTTAATTACGTTGGTTCGATGATGAGACGATCGCCGGAAGACGAAGACGTGTGACGAAGACGAAGAGGACGAAAAGCCGGGGGGGTCGATCATCCCCATGATCGATCCCCATGAGGATCGATCGACCCCATCCCGGGGGCTGCCCGCTAGGGTTTCTAGCCACGCCGGCCACCGGTGGTGGTGGCGCGTGGGCTGGGGGCGGCGGTGGTGGTGGTCCCGGGCGGTGGAGGTCGACGGTGGGGATGGCGTGGGATCTCCCAATCTCATGCTATTCCTACCAAGATCCACTTTCCCAATTAATTCGGATTTTTCCTTTTTGAGTACTTTCCTTTTGGAAACTCTCATGGTTTAGGAAAAGAATTAATTTAAATTAATTTTATTTTCTATTGATTTATTTCCTTCATGGAAATATTCATAGATTAGAAATTTAATTAATTTAGTACTAAATTTATTTTCCCTATTTGATTATTCCTACTCATGGGAATATTCATGGATTAGGAATAAAAATAAATTTGGAAAGTAGTAAGTCCTAATTTATTTTTCCTTGTTCTATTATAGATAACTTCTAGAGTATTCCAAATTTTATTTGGATAGATTATTCTAGAGTTTTAATAGAACTAGATAGGAAAAAAAATAAAAAAAAATATTAATAATATTTAATTTTATTTTTGATATATTTGATTGACTTAATTTTCGAATTAAGTAACTTTTGGATTAATTGAAAATAAATAGATTTAAATATTAGAGATTAATATTCTCGTCACATGGAGCATTCAAGAACGAAGACTGAAGACTAGAAGATGCGTACGGAGATGGAATAAAGCCATGATAGTCGGAAAATAATTTTCTAACCTTATTTTGACTATGTGATACTATGTGCTTTATTGCTTGTATGCATGCTATATGTGTTTATTTTTATGCACTAGATAGCGTATCCCTATTATTATAAAAAGCTAAGTGGGAGAGGGGATGGAAACATTCCCATGGTCTCCATTGCTGTTCTCTTGGTGACTCTTATGGACTTTCGAAGTTCGTATAGACGAGTCATTGGAGGAGAATTCTTGTAATTCCTTTTACAAGAAACATTGATCAAATTTATCAAACAATGCCTAATTTGTCTTTCTGAAACTGACTTCAAGTCGACTCATTCTCACCCCGGGGAGTGGAATGGAGCCAGAGCCACTTGGTCATGTAGAGGACACAAATTAGAGACTTCCGTGCCATTCTTTGATAGATGGGTCGCTTGTCTGCTCGGCTCCCTCATTTATGAGAGATAGGGTCGTTCGCATGGCGAATCACTGGTTAGAAACTTCGAGTTTCACTTATGATTCTCCACGTCTTGATTTACGAGATTAAATGGATCAAGTAATTGGGAGTCAATTATAAAAGTCTCTTAGTATAGTAAACGTCCACACCACGTGGCTTGCTGTGCTGACGGACTTTGGATTAATTGATGTAGACAGTTGTAAGTAATTATGAAGAGTTGTGAAGTTATCGTAAACGTCCACACCACGTGGCTTGCGATGATGTAGCGATTCCAAGTAATTTACTTTGGTGCTGAGTAATGGTTTACACTTAGATACGCCTTGTAGTATTCCTCCCCACGAGGTTCCGCTATAAGCGATGTATGACCAAAGAAAATCTAATTACTAAATCATTTGGGTGGGTAAACGTCCACACCACGTGGCTTGCCTTACCTGATGGGATTTTAGATGTGATTAGTAATTTAATGATGTTATTCCAGGGAGATAACGTCGGATATTAAATTAATTGTTTGTTTAAATGTGCTTATAGGTTTAGAGAATTGCTATGAATCCACTTTTGTTGATACTTGAGGAAATTAACGCACTGGTTCCATACTGTATTGAATGGAAAGAAGAGTTAGACATTGCTCAGACTGCAAAAGAGTACAATTACGTACTCAGTGAAACTTGTCCTCCTGGACTCACCATTAACTCAACTGAGGAGGAGATTTTTGACTTTGAAAGGTGGGGTAGTGCTCGTGCATTAGCCGCTAATCATGATGTCATGCTCAAACTCAAGTTGCTGTTTGGACATGATGAGAAGGCTAGAAAAGAGGCGATGAGGATACTCGTAAAGATCTGTTACTTCGATGAAACACTTGATCATGTTTTTGAGATGATGGATCTTTTGGACGAGTTGAAACAATCGCGAGCTCTTATAGCCAAAGCCAAAGGTTTCGGACCTAAAGGCAAGGGAAAGGAGAAGAAGACAAGAGGGTCTGATGGTCCTAAGGGACTTGGACCAAAGGGAGGGATAAAGAAGCCTTCTGGCAAACATCCCCAAGGAAAGCAGTCTGAGTACTGGGGGTCTACATCTTGTCCTCTCAAAGGTACAGATTTTTTCTTTAGTCGTAAAACATAGTCAGCGGTATTATCTACCAGAGTTCTGGTGTGTAGATATGGAACCACTGACGGTATGTGCATTCTAAATGCAGGGGTTCCAGAAAACCCAGCGACTTAGATAAGAAGAGTTCGAGTCCACTTGGGCAGAGCTGTTGAGGAAGCAGCGGTTGCAGTGGAAGACATTTATCTTTTTGATAATTATAGGATTTCATTTCAAGTTTATTGCTTTGTACCCTTCATTTTAGAAAGAACTTTTGTTCTGGATTTCTATTATTAATGGATATTTTATTTCTTTAATCATTCGATGGTTTAGACAAGAAATAATGGCGATATCTATTCTGGTACATTAGGTAGCAATATGTGAATGATGAATCCTTAGTCTACCACAATGCAACAAACCGTTATATATAACTTGTTTTACTTATTGGATGTATTTCTTTATCGATCATTGTACTTGTGAATTCTTGAACTTGGTAGTATCTATTCAAAAGGGATTCAAAAGGTCGAAATTGATTTGATCAATTATAGTTGGAGGAATGGACCTCCCGACCTAAGAATCGATCTTGAAAGATGATACAACTAAGTTACCCTTTCTGGGTAAAGGATGGAATTCGGACAAGTATTAAGAATGATCAAAGATGATATATGCAGACATATGTGTAATTAGAGAAGTACGAGTCGTTCTTTAAAGAATACTCGAAGGTGGATTAGAATACTTGATGTGCCATAAAAGCGGAGTGTTTTTCAACACAAAGCCATTATGGGGATCCTTCAAAGTATATCCATTAAAAGCCTGCGACTCGTTCGCGGAGGCTGTCACCTATCTAAATAACACATAGCATAAATCAAAGATTGAGATTAAATCTCAAACGACTGCACCATACACTGATGTGTAGACATGGTGTGTCAGGAATAAGAAATGGGATTCTAATAGTAAAAGAACAAGTTTGTTCGGAACTACCTATGTTCTATGGATATTTCTGGATACAATGACACATTCGATGTAATTGTAGAATATCCTAGAAGAACAAGTAATTGTATGTTCAATAGTACTACGAACCAGAATGGTGTCTTAGCCCGGTTCTTAGAGGAAGACTATTGGATGAACTACAATGCCCTAACTGACAAAGTAATTTATAAAGAGGAAAGAGTAGACTGAGAACCAGCCTAACCGAGTAGTAGTACACCACTAACTGCACCTAATGTTATTACTGTTATACACCGGAACGCCATTGCAGTGGGAGGTTGTTAAACAACCGGAGATGTTCATAAGACTAGAGGAGTTCGGACTCTGGATCTAGTAAAGATGAAATCGACCCCTAGATCTGCATAAGGGCAGTACTAGAACTAAATGTGCCTGCTTGGAACAATAAGGATTATTGTTAAGAGGCTAGATCATTTAGAGTACAAGCTTAGTAAATTCATTTATGGATTGAATTAAAGCTATGAATCGTGGAACTTGCAAATTGATGAGATAGTCCATTGTATGGATTCATCAAGAAGCATAGACAAGATTGGTGTATTGAAGACGTAATGGAAACAAGGTGGTGTTTCTCGGAATTTTATGTAGATAACACTTCATCATTGGCAACAATGTAAAAGCATTATCAGACATAAAATAAAGGTTGTCTAAGTAAATCGAAATATAAGATTAAGATGAAGTTGGATCAATGTTCTTAGAAATCTTTCGATCTCTAGATAAGAACATTTGTACTTCTCTTTAGATATCTTATACGATTATGGTTTGTTTTAAACATGCACTATTCTGAGAGAGGTTATTGCCTTACGAGAACAGAATGCATCTATCTAAAGTATGTGTCTGAAACACATGAAGGAGATAGATATAAACAAAGCAGAATCTTACACTTCGAGTGTAAAGGGTTTTGTAAATAAGGTGTTATAAAACAAGAACCTGATATCAACTATGCGGTTAGCGTAGTGGGAGGATATCAAAGTAATCTGGATAAGAGATGTTCGAATGCTGTAAAAGTACTTGGAAGTACTGGATAACTAGCAAAGCGAAATCTTCTTAGATTACATTTTCTCAGATCCAAAAATCAGAGAAGGACCAGTGTAAGTCGATATCAGGCTATGTGTTCATTTTAAAAGGAGGTGGAACCTAAGGATGAAAGAGTGATAAGCGTAATGCTTCTTGGACTCTATCATAAACCGAATAGCAGCCTCAGAGGCAGCGGAAGTTTTGGTTAGGTTCCGGAATGACCTCTGAACTTGGATATGACTCTTGGTTCACCAAAGTCTATGTACATAGCGGTGCATGGTAAACTGGAAGAAGTCATAAGTTCAAAAGATGATGATAACACATAGAGCAAGTACCACCTGATACGAATCATCGTCAGAGAGACGACGCAGTAGTCAACAGGATAACTTCAGAGCGGCAACCTAGATTGCTCATTCACATAATACTTCTGGGAAGTATAACTTAAGCACGTGATGAGTATGGGAGTCGGGAGTTTGGAGGAAATGACTAGACCTTAGTACAAGTGGGAGATTGTTGGAGTTGTGTACTTAATGTCTAGATTTGAGTAACGATAAACTCCCGATCATAGCATTTAATCTATTTAATTAATAAACAATTATTTGCATTTAATTAATTATGCAAAATATGGTTCTGGATTTTATACGTTGTAGTTAGTATGGTGTTGCATGGGCGCACAGAAGATCATACTATCGGTTACTCGTATTTAATCGAACAGTTGCTCACGACCTAGATGGACACGAACTAATCCATCGGTATAGTCGTTGTGTGAGAGAGAAAATAATTTATCTTAATTATTTTATCACACTTGTACACTTGGTGTATTGGGCGGATCAGCTTGAGATTCATCGATTAGGATTGCCGGCGATAATCGATTCGAGTCTCAGTGTATTTTATTCTTAATCCCCGATATTATTGCGGGTGTGTATATTTAATATAAGTGACTTTGATTTACCAAAGGAATTAACCGATTTAATTATTGGGTTAATTACCGGTTAAGTTGGGTCACTATATTTTATATACGACATGCCGTGAATACTTGACGGGAAAGTGTATCCCGTAAGGGTTGATAATATCCCCGAGATGAGTTCATAAGGAATTATTATGTAAACCCTGCAGGTGGATTTAATCCGCATAATAATTAAGGTTGAATGGTACTAGTCTCGGATATAAGAGATGAATAATATTTATTGAGCAATAAATAAATTTATTCATGGATATTTAAATCTTAAATACACGGAATATATAATACTACCGGAGAAATATTATTTGATATAATATGGAATAATATTGGGAGTGCAATTTTATTTATATAGTGGAAAATAAATAAAATTTAATATTGATAAGGATTAATGGATTTGGGTTGGACCCAATTTAATCTTCAATATTTAGAAGCCCAATATTTATTCTCCTTATGATCCCCTACGTAGCCTATATAAGCACTACATGGTCTTCACTTTTCATAACACAATAATTGACCTACGCCAATCATAAAGTCTTGAGAGTGAGGAAGATCCATAGGAGTTCGATAGATCGTCGCCCACACGACGTTCGAACAAGGTGCAAGGAATACGTGGGAAGATCGCAAGGTCATCAAAGGTGTTTGATTTCGTTTCTCCGCACAACGAATCGAAGGTAAAAATCATAAACCCTCTCTTATGATTTCGTGTGAATTAATCGTAGTATATACATGAACACACGATCCGGATAAACATACGAACTTCGGGGACGGGGATTCGAGATCCCCGGCGAAGATCGAGAGAACCCTCGGCTTGGAACCGAGGGGGCGATCGAACCCTAGGGTTCGATCGCGGCGCGCGGACGAGGGAGCCCCGGCTGGAGCCGGGGCGAGCGATCGACCATGAGTCGATCGCGGGGAGACCGCCGTGGGCTGGTGCCACGGCAGCTGGTCCCCCCAGCCACCTCGACCGGCGGCCAGGCGCGACGGAGGAGCCCCGGCTGGAGCCGGGGCATGCGATCGACCGTGAGGTCGATCGCGGGGAAAGCCGCGGCTGGAGCCGCGGCGGGTCAGCTGGGGGCTGACCGCCCTCCTCCGGCGATGGTGGTGAGTCGCCGGACTCACCACCGGGGGCTGCTGGGCAGCCCCAGCGATCGCAAGGTGCGCGATCGCGAGCCCCCTCGCGGCGGGGGCTCGGCTAGGGTTTTGCCGCGGCTTGTCCGCGGTGGAGCTCTCGTCGGGCCCGGCTCCGTCGTATGGTGGTTCGCGTTCATGGATCCGACTCCCGGGAGAAAATCGGCTGGGGGCGGGCTGCGTGTCTTCGGGCGCGTAGTCTCCAAAGGTCGGACTCCTGCGGATGAGTCGGGGATCCAATCTCCGGCGATGAAGGATTTCGGTCGGGTTGTCGTTTCCGCTTATTTCGATAACCCGGGATATCGAATTCCAGCACCCGGGATATCGATTTCCAGCAATTGGTATCAGAGCGTTTGGTTTCGTGTTCATGTATGTGTTCAATTGTGTTCTACCTTGCAGGGATTCCGACTATCATGGTTGAAATTAATTGTTCATTATTCGTTTAATTAATTGCTATTTAATTTTGCCATGATTATTCGTTATTAAACTCTCGGACATGTCGAGATTCGTTTTGTGTGGATGAATGCTTGTAATAGTAAAAATTCGGGGGTTGACCGAATTTAGATTTATTATTATTGTTCTATGTTTTCCGGAAAGTGTATAGGGTCGATTTCATGTATAGAATCGATACCGGAATTGTAAATTTATTTCTTGTAATTTATTTACGTTGGATCGATGCCGAGACGACCGCCGGAGAACTCGTGTGACGAAGAAGAAGATGAGAGGGAGAAAGGACCGAAGGGGTCGATCACCCCATGATCGACCCCATGATCGATCAAAGGGGAAAGGGGCGTCGCCCCCTTCGGCCGTGGGTTGTCGCCGGCAACGGTGGCGGCTGGCCGGCTGGAGTGGCGGCGGCGGGTGCTCCCTCCCGGTGGTCGATCGGTGGTGGTGGTGGTGGTACGGGGATCCCCAACCCGTGCTACTCCTACTCCTACCAAGATTCACTTTCCTAAATTAATTCGGTTTTTCCTATTTGAGTATTCTTCCTTTTGGAAACTCTCATGGATTAGGAAAAGAATTAATTAGAATTAATTTTATTTCCTTATTCTATTATGGAAGTCTTCTAGAGTATTCCGAGTTCTACTTGGAATAGGATCCTAGAGATTTAATAGAATTGGAAAGGAATAAAAGTTAATTAAGGATTGATTTATTTCCTAATTGATTATTCCTATTTTATGGGAATTTTCATAGTAATGGAAATTAATTAATCTTGGAAAGTAGAAGAGTCCTAATTTATTTTATTTTCCTTATTCTATTATAGAAGTCTTCTAGAATATTCCAAGTTTAACTTGGATAGATTATTCTAGAGATTTAATAGAATTAGAAGGGAAAATAAATAAATAAAAAATATTAATAATATTTAATTTTATTTTTGATTTATTCGATTGACTTAATTTTCGAATTAAGTATCTTTTGGATTCATTAAAAATAAATAGATTTAAATATTGGGATTAATATTCTCGTCACATGGAGCATTCAAAAACGAAGACTGAAGACTAGAAGACGCATACGGAGATGGAATAAAGCCATGATAGTCGGAAAATAATTTTCTAGTATTATTTTGACTATGTGATATGTGCTTTATTACTTGTATGCATGCTTATGTGTTTAATTATGCATTAGATAGCGTATCCCTTTGTTATAAAAAGCTAAGTGGGAGCGGGGATGGAAACATTCCCATGGTCTCCATTACTGTTCTCTTGGTGACATTTATGAGCTTTCGAAGTTCATATAGATATGTCATTGGAGGAGAATTCTTGTAATTCCTTTTACGAGAAACATTGATTAAGTTTATCAAACAATGCCTAATTTGTCTTTCTGAAACTGACTTCAAGTCGACTCATTCTCACCCCGGGGAGTGGAATGGAGCCAAAGCCACTTGGTCATATGGATGACACAAATTAGAGACATTCGTACCATTCTTTTAAAGATGGATCGTTTGTCTGCTCGGCTCCCTCATCTAATGAGAGATAGGGTTGTTCGCATGGTGAATCACTGGTTAGAAACTTCGAGTTTCACTTATGATTCTCCGCGTCTTGATTTACAAAATCGAATGATTCAAGTAATTGGATGTCAATTGTAAAAGTCTTTTGGTGTAGTAAACGTCCACACTATCGTGGCTTGCTGCATTGAATGGGATTTTGGAACGATTGATGTAGACAGTTATAGAAGGGAGTGAAGGAAACGTACGTTAACGTAAACGTCCACACTATCGTGGCTTGCGGTGACATACGAATCTTAAACAAACTTCTTAGTACTGAGTAATGGTTTACACTTAGGTACGCTCTATAGTATTCTTCCCATCGAAGTAACGCTATAGTGATGTACGACCGAAGCAAATCTAATTACTAAATCATTTGGATAGGTAAACGTCCACACTATCGTGGCTTGCCATATCTGATGGGATTTTAGATGTGATTAGTAATTTAATGATATTATTTGAGGGAGATAATATCGGATATTAAATTGATTGTTTATTTAAATGTGCTTATAGGTTTAGAGAATAGCTATGAACCCACTTTCTGTGATACTCAAGGAGCATAAGCTCACTGGTCCTAATTACATTGATTGGAAGAGAATTAAAGACATTGTCCTGACTTCTGAGGAGTACAAGTTTGTACTCCATGAAGTGTGCCCTGCCGAGCCCACGGCTGCCTCAACTGATGAGGAAAAACTGACATATCGGAAGTGGAAAAAGGCTGATGAAATGGCTAGGTGTTATATTTTGGCTTCCATGTCAAATGTACTCCAAACCCAACATGAGCCGATGGACACTGCCTATGATATGATGTTTAACCTCAAGGAGATGTTTGGGGAGCAAGATCGTGCGGCTAGGCAAGAAGCCATGAGAGTCCTCATGTCGACTACTCAGTCTGAAGGAACGCCCGTTGGGGATCACGTTCTTAAGATGATGAGTTTGTTGAATGAACTTGAGGTCCTAGGAGCTTCTATTGATGCTGAGACGCAAGTCGACATCATACTCCAGTCTCTGGCCCCTAGTTTTGAGCAGTTTCGTATGAGCTATAATATGGGTAAACTATCTTATACTCTTGCGCAACTCCTGACTGAACTAAAGGCGGCAGAGGGGATCTACAAGAAGGGCAAGTCTCAAGCGCTTGTAGCTACCAAGTCCAAACGCTCGAAGCCTGTTGGAGGTAAGGGCAAGAAAAGGAAGCAAGCCTGGAAACCCAGTGGTGCCAAGAGGAGTGGACCACGAGTGGGGGCTGCAAAGCCAAGAGGCAAGTGCTTTCGATGCAATAAGATTGGACACTGGAAGTCTGAATGTCCTCTCAAAGGTACGAATTTTTCTTTAGTCGTAAAAACATAGTCAGCGGTATTATCTACCAGAAGTCTGGTGTGTAGATATGGAACCACTGACGGTATGTGCATTTTAAATGCAGGGGTTCCAGAAAACCCGGCGACTTAGAGAAGAAGAGTTCGAGTCTACACGGGCGAAAGCTGTAGAGGAGGCAGCTGTTGCAGTGGAAGACATTTATCTGCTTTAGTAGTTAAATAGGATTTCATTTCAAGTTTATTGCATTATGTACCCTTTATTTTAGAAAGAACTTTTGTTCTGGATTTCTATTATTTTATGAATGGATATTTTATTTCTTTAATCATGGTGATGATTTTGATAAGAAATAATGGGTATTATCTATTCTGGTACATTAGATAGCAATATATGAATGATGAATCCTTAGTCTACCACGATGCAACAAACCGTTCTATAACTTGTGTTACTTGTTAGATATATTTCTTTATTAAATCATTATACTTATGAATTCTTATACTTAGTGGTGTTTATTCAAATAAGATTCAAAAGGTTGAAATTGATTTGATCAATTATAGTTGAAGGAATGGACCTTCCGACCTGAGAATCAAAATTTGGAAGATAATACAACTAAGCATACCTTTTTGGTAAAAGATAGAATTCGGACAAGTATTGAGAATGATCAATGATATATGCAGACATATGTGTGAGTAGTTCTTTCTTTTAAGAATACTCGAAAATGGATTAGAATGCTTGATGTGCCATAAAAGCAAAGTGTTTTAGTCACAAAGCAATTATGGAGAACCTTCAAAGTATATCCATTAGAAGCCTGCGACTTAGTCGCGGAGGCTACCACGTAACACATAGCATAATCAAAAGATTGAGATTAAGTCTCAAATGACTACACCATACACTTACGTGTAGAGATGGTGAGTCAGTAAGAAATAAAATTCTAATAGTAAAAGAACAAGTTGTTCGGAACTACCTATGTTCTATGGATATTCCTGGAGACAACGGCATATTCAATATGGTTGTAGGGTATCCTAGATGAACAAAGTATTGTGTGTTCTATAGTACTATGAACCAGAAGGACGTGTAACGCCCGGTTCTTAGAGAAAGACTATTAGAATAACCACAAAGCCTAAACTGACGAAATACCTTGGAATGAGAAAAGGGACAAAGACTAGGAACCAGCCAAACCGAGTAGAAGTACACCACACACTGCACCTACTGTTATTACTGTTATACACCGGGACGCCATTGCAGTGGGAGGTTGTTGAACAACCAGAGATGTTCATGAGACTAGAAGAGTTTCGGACTCTGGATCTAGTAAAGATGAAATCGATCCCTAGCTCTGCACGAGGGCGGTACTAGATCTAAATGTGCCTGCTTGGAAAACAATAAGGATTATTGTTAAGAGGCAAGATCATTTAGAGTACAAGCTTAGTAAATCCAATTATGGATTGAAACAAAGCTATAAATCGTGGAACTTGCAAATTGATGTGATAGTCCATTTGATGGATTCATCAAAAGGCATAGACGATAGGTGTATTGGAGAGGTAATAGAAACAAAGTGGTGTTTCTCGGAGATTTTATGTAGATGACAATTTCATCATTGGCAACAATGTAGAAAATGTTGTCAGACATAAAAATAATGGTTGTCTAAATGAATCGAGATATAAGATTGAGTAGAAGTTAGAGCATGTTCTTGAGATCTTTCGATCTAAGGATAAGAACATTGTACTTCTCCTAGATATCTTATACGATTATGGTTTGTTTTAAACATGCATACTTCTGAGAAAGGTTATTGCCTTTCAGAGACAGAATATACATCTATCTAAAGGGTATGTGTTCGAACACATGAAGGAGATAGATGAGGACAAAGCAGTTTCCTATACTTCAAGTATGGAAAGCTTTATAAATGCAATGTTGTAAAACAAGAACCTGATATCAACTATGCGGTTTGTGTAGTGGGAGGATATCAAGGTAATCTAGACAAGAGATTCTCGGATGCTGTAATAGTACTTGCGAAGTACTGGATTATTAAGCAAGACGAAATCTTCTTTGATTACAAATTCTCAGATCCTAATTCAGAGGAGGACCAGTGTAAGTCGATATCAGGCTATGTGTTCACTTTTAGAAAGAGGTGGAACCATGAAATGAAAGAGTGATAAGCAGGACGCTTCTCAGACTCTCTCATAACCGAATAAGCAGCCTCAGAGGCAGCGGAAGTTTTGGTTAGGTTCCGGGATAACCTCTTGGCTTGGATATGACTCTTAGTTTACCAAAAGGCTATTGGATAGCGGTGCACGGTAAACTGGAAGAAGTCATAAGTCAAAAGTGATGTTAACACATAGAGCAAGTACCACCTGATACGAGTCATCGTCAAGGGAGACGACGCAGTAGTCACCAAGATAACTTCAGAGCGGCAACCTAGAGTGCTCATTCACACAGTACTTCTTGGAAGTACAACCCTAAGCACGTGATGAGTATGGGAGTCGGGAGTTTGGAGGAAATGACTAGACCTTAGTACAAGTGGGAGATTGTTGGAGTTGTGTACTTAATGTCTAGATTTAAGTAACGGTAAACTCCCGGTCATAGCATTTAATCTATTAAATTAATAAACAATTGTTTGCATTTAATATATGCAAGATATAGTCCTGGATTATATACGTTGTAGTTAGTATGGTGTGCGACGTCACACAGAAGATCATACTATCGGTTACTCGTATTTAATCAAACGGTTGCTCACGACCTAGATGGACACGGACCAATCCATCGGTATAGTCGTTGTGTGAGAGAGAAAATAATTGGTCTTAATTATTTTATCACACTTGTACACTTGGTGTATTGGGCGGATCGCTTGAGATTTATCGATTAGGATTGCCGGCGATAATCGATTCAAGTCTCAGAGTATTTTATTCTTAATCCCCGATACTATTGCGGGTGTGTATATTTAATATATGTGACTTTGATTTTCCAAAGGAATTAACCGATTTAATTATTGGGTTAATTACCGGTTAAGTTGGGTCACTATATTTTATATATGGCATGCCGTGAATACTTGACGGGAAAGTGTATCCCGGAAGGGTTGATAATATCCCCGAGATGAGTTCATAAGGAATTATTGTGTAAACCTCATGAGTGGATTCGTTCCGCACAATAATTAAGGATGAATGGTACTAGTCTCGGATTCAAGAGATGAATAAATTAATTAGCAATAAATTAATTTTATTCATGGATATTTAAATCTTAAATACACGGAATAAATAATACTACCGGAGAAATATTATTTGATATAATATGGTTTAATATTGGGAGTGCAATTAATTTATATAGTGGAAAATAAATTAATTAATATTAATGGGAGATTAATAGATTTGGGCTTGGGCTCAATTTAATCATTAATATTGGAAGCCCAATATTCCACCTCCTTTAGATCCCCTACGTAGCCTATAAAATCACTACATGGTCTTCACTTTTTCATAAGACAAGATTATCATACTTGATATTCTAGAGAGTTGAAGAGGATCCATAAGCTTGGAAGATCGTCGCCCACCCGACGTTCAAGCTAGTGCAAGGAATACGTGGGAAGATCGTAAGGTCATCAATTGAGTTCGTTTCTCCGCACAACGAATCAAAAGGTAAAATCATAAACTCCCTTCTATGATTTTATGTGAATTGATTGTGATACATACATGAACGCACGATCCGGGTAAAACGACGAACTTCGGGGACGGGGATTCGAGATCCTCGGCGAAGGTTCGAAGGACCCTCGGCTGGGAGCCGAGGGGTGCGATCGAGCCCTAGGGGCGTCGATCGCGGGGCCCACACGAGGACGCCCCGGCTGGACGCCGGGGCATGCGATCGACCGTAGGGTCGATCGCCGGGCGAGCCGCGGCTGGGCCGCGGCGGGTGCGCTGGGCGCACCGCCCTCCTCGGCGGCGGCGGTGAGTCGCCGGACTCACCGCCGGGGGCTGTTCGGAACAGCCCCACGGGGATGCGCGTGCATCCCCGGCGATCGCTAGGGCTAGCGATCGCGAGCCCCGTGCGGGGGCTCGGCTGGGCGCGCGGGTTCGCCCGTGCGGTGCTCGGTCGAGCTCCAGCTCGTACGGTGGTTCGCGGTTTCATCTCCGGCGACGGGATTTCGGTCGGGTTGTCGGTTTCCGCAATTTTTGATAACCCGGGATATCGATTTCCAGCAATTGGTATCAGAGCGTTTGGTTTCGTGTTCATGTATGTGTTCAATTGTGTTCTACCTTGCAGGGATTCCGACTATCATGGTTGAAATTAATTGTTAATTATTCGTTTAATTAATTGCTATTTAATTTTGCCATGATTATTCGTTATTAAACTCTCGGACATGTCGAGATTCGTTTTGTGTGGATGAATGCTTGTAATAGTAAAAATTCGGGGGTTGACCGAATTTAGATTTATTATTATTGTTCTATGTTTTCCGGAAAGTGTATAGGGTCGATTTCATGTATAGAATCAATACCGGAATTGTAAATTTATTTCTTGTAATTTATTTACGTTGGATCGATGCCGAGACGACCGCCGGAGAACACGTGTGACGAAGAACACGAGGAGGACGAAATATCGGGGGGGGGGGGGGTCGATCATCCCCATGATTCGGTTTTTCCTATTTGAGTATTCTTTTTTTGGAAACTCTCATGGATTAGGAAAAGAATTAATTAGAATTAATATTATTTCCTTATTCTATTATGGAAGTCTTCTAGAGTATTCCGAGTTCTACTTGGAATAGGATCCTAGAGATTTAATAGAATTGGAAAGGAATAAAAGTTAATTAAGGATTGATTTATTTCGTAATTGATTATTCCTATTTTATGGGAATTTTCATAGTAATGGAAATTAATTAATCTTGGAAAGTAGAAGAGTCCTAATTTATTTTATTTCCTTATTCTATTATAGAAGTCTTCTAGAATATTCCAAGTTTAACTTGGATAGATTATTCTAGAGATTTAATAGAATTAGAAGGGAAAATAAATAAATAAAAAATATTAATAATATTTAATTTTATTTTTGATTTATTCGATTGACTTAATTTTCGAATTAAGTATCTTTTGGATTCATTAAAAATAAATAGATTTAAATATTGGGATTAATATTCTCGTCACATGGAGCATTCAAAAACGAAGACTGAAGACTAGAAGACGCATACGGAGATGGAATAAAGCCATGATAGTCGGAAAATAATTTTCTAGTATTATTTTGACTATGTGATATGTGCTTTATTACTTGTATGCATGCTTATGTGTTTAATTATGCATTAGATAGCGTATCCCTTTGTTATAAAAAGCTAAGTGGGAGCGGGGATGGAAACATTCCCATGGTCTCCATTACTGTTCTCTTGGTGACATTTATGAGCTTTCGAAGTTCATATAGATATGTCATTGGAGGAGAATTCTTGTAATTCCTTTTACGAGAAACATTGATTAAGTTTATCAAACAATGCCTAATTTGTCTTTCTGAAACTGACTTCAAGTCGACTCATTCTCACCCCGGGGAGTGGAATGGAGCCAAAGCCACTTGGTCATATGGATGACACAAGTTAGAGACATTCGTACCATTCTTTTAAAGATGGATCGTTTGTCTGCTCGGCTCCCTCATCTAATGAGAGATAGGGTTGTTCGCATGGTGAATCACTGGTTAGAAACTTCGAGTTTCACTTATGATTCTCCGCGTCTTGATTTACAAAATCGAATGATTCAAGTAATTGGATGTCAATTGTAAAAGTCTTTTGGTGTAGTAAACGTCCACACTATCGTGGCTTGCTGCATTGAATGGGATTTTGGAACGATTGATGTAGACAGTTATAGAAGGGAGTGAAGGAAACGTACGTTAACGTAAACGTCCACACTATCGTGGCTTGCGGTGACATACGAATCTTAAACAAACTTCTTAGTACTGAGTAATGGTTTACACTTAGGTACGCTCTATAGTATTCTTCCCATCGAAGTAACGCTATAGTGATGTACGACCGAAGCAAATCTAATTACTAAATCATTTGGATAGGTAAACGTCCACACTATCGTGGCTTGCCATATCTGATGGGATTTTAGATGTGATTAGTAATTTAATGATATTATTTGAGGGAGATAATATCGGATATTAAATTGATTGTTTATTAAAATGTGCTTATAGGTTTAGAGAATAGCTATGAACCCACCATCTGTGATACTCAAGGAGCATAAGCTCACTGGTCCCAATTACATTGACTGGAAGAGAAATTTAGACATTGTCCTGACTTCTGAGGAGTACAAGTTTGTACTCCATGAAGTGTGCCCTGCCGAGCCCACGGCTGCCTCAACTGATGAGGAAAAACTGACATATCGGAAGTGGAAAAAGGCTGATGAAATGGCTAGGTGTTATATTTTGGCTTCCATGTCAAATGTACTCCAAACCCAACACGAGCCGATGGACACTGCCTTTGATATGATGTTTAACCTCAAGGAGATGTTTGGGGAGCAAGATCGTGCGGCTAGGCAAGAAGCCATGAGATTCCTCATGTCGACTACTTAGTCTGAAGGAACGCCCGTTGGGGAGCACGTTCTTAAGATGATGAGTTTGTTGAATGAACTTGAGGTCCTAGGAGCTTCTATTGATGCTGAGACGCAAGTCGACATCATACTCCAGTCTCTGGCCCCTAGTTTTGAGCAGTTTCGTATGAGCTATAATATGGGTAAACTATCTTATACTCTTGCGCAACTTCTGACTGAACTAAAGGCGGCAGAGGGGATCTACAAGAAGGGCAAGTCTCAAGCGCTTGTAGCTACCAAGTCCAAAGGCTCGAAGCCTATTGGAGGTAGGGGCAAGAAAAGGAAGCAAGCCTGGAAACCCAGTGGTGCCAAGAGGAGTGGACCACGAGTGGGGGCTGCAAAGCCAAGAGGCAAGTGCTTTCGATGCAATAAGATTGGACACTGGAAGTCTGAATGTCCTCTCAAAGGTACGAATTTTTCTTTAGTCGTAAAAACATAGTCAGCGGTATTATCTACCAGAAGTCTGGTGTGTAGATATGGAACCACTGACGGTATGTGCATTTTAAATGCAGGGGTTCCAGAAAACCCGGCGACTTAGAGAAGAAGAGTTCGAGTCTACACGGGCGAAAGCTGTAGAGGAGGCAGCTGTTGCAGTGGAAGACATTTATCTGCTTTAGTAGTTAAATAGGATTTCATTTCAAGTTTATTGCATTATGTACCCTTTATTTTAGAAAGAACTTTTGTTCTGGATTTCTATTATTTTATGAATGGATATTTTATTTCTTTAATCATGGTGATGATTTTGATAAGAAATAATGGGTATTATCTATTCTGGTACATTAGATAGCAATATATGAATGATGAATCCTTAGTCTACCACGATGCAACAAACCGTTCTATAACTTGTGTTACTTGTTAGATATATTTCTTTATTAAATCATTATACTTATGAATTCTTATACTTAGTGGTGTTTATTCAAATAAGATTCAAAAGGTTGAAATTGATTTGATCAATTATAGTTGAAGGAATGGACCTTCCGACCTGAGAATCAAAATTTGGAAGATAATACAACTAAGCATACCTTTTTGGTAAAAGATAGAATTCAGACAAGTATTGAGAATGATCAATGATATATGCAGACATATGTGTGAGTAGTTCTTTCTTTTAAGAATACTCGAAAATGGATTAGAATGCTTGATGTGCCATAAAAGCAAAGTGTTTTAGTCACAAAGCAATTATGGAGAACCTTCAAAGTATATCCATTAGAAGCTTGCGACTTAGTCGCGGAGGCTACCACGTAACACATAGCATAATCAAAAGATTGAGATTAAGTCTCAAATGACTACACCATACACTTACGTGTAGAGATGGTGAGTCAGTAAGAAATAAAATTCTAATAGTAAAAGAACAAGTTGTTCGGAACTACCTATGTTCTATGGATATTCCTGGAGACAACGGCATATTCAATATGGTTGTAGGGTATCCTAGATGAACAAAGTATTGTGTGTTCTATAGTACTATGAACCAGAAGGACGTGTAACGCCCGGTTCTTAGAGAAAGACTATTAGAATAACCACAAATCCTAAACTGACGAAATACCTTGGAATGAGAAAAGGGACAAAGACTAGGAACCAGCCAAACCGAGTAGAAGTACACCACACACTGCACCTACTGTTATTACTGTTATACACCGGGATGCCATTGCAGTGGGAGGTTGTTGAACAACCAGAGATGTTCATGAGACTAGAAGAGTTTCGGACTCTGGATCTAGTAAAGATGAAATCGATCCCTAGCTCTGCACGAGGGCGGTACTAGATCTAAATGTGCCTGCTTGGAAAACAATAAGGATTATTGTTAAGAGGCAAGATCATTTAGAGTACAAGCTTAGTAAATCCAATTATGGATTGAAACAAAGCTATAAATCGTGGAACTTGCAAATTGATGGGATAGTCCATTTGATGGATTCATCAAAAGGCATAGACGATAGGTGTATTGGAGAGGTAATAGAAACAAAGTGGTGTTTCTCGGAGATTTTATGTAGATGACAATTTCATCATTGGCAACAATGTAGAAAATGTTGTCAGACATAAAAATAATGGTTGTCTAAATGAATCGAGATATAAGATTGAGTAGAAGTTAGAGCATGTTCTTGAGATCTTTCGATCTAAGGATAAGAACATTGTACTTCTCCTAGATATCTTATACGATTATGGTTTGTTTTAAACATGCATACTTCTGAGAAAGGTTATTGCCTTTCAGAGACAGAATATAAATCTATCTAAAGGGTATGTGTTCGAACACATGAAGGAGATAGATGAGGACAAAGCAGTTTCCTATACTTCAAGTATGGAAAGCTTTATAAATGCAATGTTGTAAAACAAGAACCTGATATCAACTATGCGGTTTGTGTAGTGGGAGGATATCAAGGTAATCTAGACAAGAGATTTTCGGATGCTGTAATAGTACTTGCGAAGTACTGGATTATTAAGCAAGACGAAATCTTCTTTGATTACAAATTCTCAGATCCTAATTCAGAGGAGGACCAGTGTAAGTCGATATCAGGCTATGTGTTCACTTTTAGAAAGAGGTGGAACCATGAAATGAAAGAGTGATAAGCAGGACGCTTCTCAGACTCTCTCATAACCGAATAAGCAGCCTCAGAGGCAGCGGAAGTTTTGGTTAGGTTCCGGGATAACCTCTTGGCTTGGATATGACTCTTAGTTTACCAAAAGGCTATTGGATAGCGGTGCACGGTAAACTGGAAGAAGTCATAAGTCAAAAGTGATGTTAACACATAGAGCAAGTACCACCTGATACGAGTCATCGTCAAGGGAGACGACGCAGTAGTCACCAAGATAACTTCAGAGCGGCAACCTAGAGTGCTCATTCACACAGTACTTCTTGGAAGTACAACCCTAAGCACGTGATGAGTATGGGAGTCGGGAGTTTGGAGGAAATGACTAGACCTTAGTACAAGTGGGAGATTGTTGGAGTTGTGTACTTAATGTCTAGATTTAAGTAACGGTAAACTCCCGGTCATAGCATTTAATCTATTAAATTAATAAACAATTGTTTGCATTTAATATATGCAAGATATTGTTGGAATTCGCTATCCCGGGTTATCAAAATTGCGGAACCGATAACCCGAACGAACCCTTCGCCGGAGATCATTCGAACGCCGACTCATCCGCCGGAGTCCGGGCTTTGGAGACCATGCATCCGAAGACGCACAGCCCGCCCCCACCCGAACCCCCGCGAGCCGGGGTTCATACGATCGAGGGATCGATCGCGCGCCGGCGATCGATCGGGGTGGGGCTGTTCCGACAGCCCCCGCGGCGGGTCCGGCGACCCGCCGCCACCAGGAAGCCCCCGCCTTCACGGCGGGGTAGGGCACGGCTCCAGCCCGTGCCCAGCGATCGACCATCGTGGTCGATCGCACACCCTCGGTCGAACCGAGGGTTCGCCCCCATGCCCCACGGCCGAAACCCTAGCCGGGCGATCCGCGGTCCGGTGGCTTCGCCACCACCGCGTGATCGTTCGTCTAATCCGGGCTTCGATTTTCGGATCTTCATCCTACGGTATTCTCGATAAAAACCAAATCGAACAATTAACAAGGGGGTTGAGAATTGTACCTACGATTCGTTGTTCGGAGAAACGAAATCGACGACCTCGTGACCTTCCCGCGTATTCCTTGCACTCCGTTCGAACGTCGGGTGGGCGACGAGCTATCGAACTTGTGGATCCTTTTCACTCTCAGAACTTTATTGTTGGCGTAACGTAGGTTAATAAAAGTGAAGACCACGTAGTGCTTTTATAGGCTACGAAGGGGATCAAAAGGAGAATAAATATTGGGCTTCAATATTGAAAATTAAATTGGGTCCAACCCAAATCCATTAATTCTTATCAATATTAATTTTATTTATTTTCCACTATATAAATAAAATTGCACTCCCAATATTATTCCATATTATACCAAATAATATTTCTCCATCTTAGTATTATTTATTCCGTGTATTTAAGATTTAAATATCCATGAATAAAATTTATTTATTGCTTAATAAATTTATTCATCTCTTATATCCGAGACTAGTACCACTCAACCTTATTTATTATGCGGAACAAGTCCACTCGCGAGGTTTACATAATAAATCCTTATGAGCTCATCTCGGGGATATTATCAACCCTTACGGGATACACTGCCCCTTCAAGAATTCACGGCATGCCATATATAAAATATAGTGACCCAACTTAACCGGTAATTAACCCAATAATCAAACCGGTTAATTCCTTTGGTAAATCAAAGTCACTTATATTAAATATACACACCCGCAATTGTTTCAGGGATTAAGAATAAAATACTCCGAGTCTCAAATCAATTATCGCCGAGCAATCCTAATTGATGAGTCTCAATCGATCCGCTCAATACACCAAGTGTACAAGTGTGATAAAATAATTAAGATAAATTATTTTCTCTCTCACACAACGACTATACCGATGGATTGGTCCGTGTCCATCTAGGTCGTGAGCAACTGTTCGATTAAATACGAGTAACCGATAGTATGATCTTCTGTGTGCCCATGCAACACCATACTAACTACAACGTATAAAATCCAGGACTATAATTTGCATGTATTTAATTAACAATAATTAAAAGCAAATGAATGTCTGTAATTAATAGGTAAATGAAAGTGCATACAGAGTTCAGAATACTCAAATCTAGACATTAAGTATACTACTCCATCAATCTCCCACTTATACTAAGGTCTAGTCTTATCCTCCAAACTTCTGACTCCCAAACCCTCCAAGTGCTTGAAATATACTTCCTTAGGAAGTATCTTGGTGAAAGGGTCCGCTAGGTTGTCCTCCGAAGCTATCTTGGTGACTATCGCATCGCCCCTCTGACGATGACTCGTATCAGGTGGTACTTGCTCTATGTGTTATCTTACACTTATGGACTTGTGATTTCTTACCATTTGCCATCGCACCGCTATGGACATAGCCTTTGGCAAATTAAGAATCACATCTAAGTCCCAGAGATTATCCCGGAGCTATACCAAAACTTCCGCTGCCTCTGAGGCCGCTTATTTGGTTACCCATGGCAGAGTCCGAAAAGCATCGTGCTTATCACTCTTCCATGTTAGAACTCCTTCTCCTTTAATAGTGAAACACATAGCCTGATATCGACTTACACCGGTCCTTATTCGATTAGAAATCTAAGAGAATGTAATCCAAAGGAAATGTTTGTCTGCTCCGTAATCCAGAACATAGTTTCCAGTACTTCGAAAGTACTTAAAATGTTCGTTACAGCAGTCAAGTATTCCTTTCCAGGATTACCTTGATATCCTCCCACTATGCTAACCGCATAGCCGATATCAGGTTCTTGTTTTCAACAATGCATTCATCGAGCTTTCCACACTTAAAGTGTAGGAAACTGCTTTCATTGCTTCTATCTCCTTCTGTGTTCCAAAACACATATCCTTAGATAGATGCATTCCGTATCTGAAAGGTAACGAACCTTTCTGGAAATCTTGCATGTTAAAACGAACCACAATCATATATATGTAAGATGTCCAGGAGAAGTACAATGTTCTCTCCTAGAGATCCAAGATCTCAAGAACAGGTCCAACTTCTTCCTATATCTTTCATAATGATTTATCCAGACAACCATCATTTCATGTCTGATTACATCTTTACATTGTTGCCAATGATAAAATGTTATCTACATAAAACCCGAGAAACACCACCTTGTTTCCATCACGTTTCCCATACACACGATTCGTCTATGCTTTGATGAATCCATAAAATGGACTATCTCATCAATTTGCAAGTACCACGAACTCGAGGCTTGTTTCAATCCATAAATGGATCGATTAAGCTTGCACACTAGATGATCTCGCCCCTTAGCAATGAATCCTTCTGGTTGTTTGTCTCGTCAAGACTTCCATTAAGGAAAGCTGTCTTGACATCCATTTGCCACACCTCATAATCCATATGAGCTGCTATGGATAAGAGAATCCGGATCGACTTTATCTTGGCTACCGGCGAGAAGGTCTCCTCATAATCGATTCCCTCTTTCTGAGTATATCCTTTCGCAACAAGCCGAGCTTTAAAGGTTTCAACCTTTCCGTCAGATCCTCTCTTTCTCTTGTAGACCCATTTACACCCAATTGGCTTCACGCCGCTTGGTGGTTCTACAAGATCCCAGACTTTATTAGAATCCATAGACTCTATTTCGGATTTCATTGCTTTCTTCCAAGAAAGCGCATCTATATCTTGTACCGCCTCATCATAGGTCCAGGGATCGATTTCATGAACTCCAGGTCCAGAGTCCGAAGACTCACCCAGTCCAATCCATCTATCTGGTTGTTTAACAACCCTCCCACTACGACGGCGTTCCGGTGTATTAACAGTGACAGTATTAGGTGCAGGTTCTAGTGGTGTATCTATACTCGGTTCAGCTGTATCCAGGTCTTCCTCGTTACCTCTCAACTCATCAAGTATTATGTCACTTTTGGGCTTGTGGTCCATGACATAGTCTTCCTCTAGGAACCGAGCGTTAGTACTTATAACGATCTTCTGGTCCGTAGGACTATAGAACATGCCACCCTTAGTTCCTTTCGGGTATCCTACAAACAGCCGTATTTCTGATCTAGGTTCTAACTTATCGGCGCCTTGTCGCAACACATGTGCTGGACATCCCCAGATCCGAATGTGTTTCAAGTTAGGCTTACGCCCACTCCACAATTCCATGGGTGTGGTTGGTACCGTTTTGGTCGGAACCCTATTCAGAATGTACGCTGCTGTTTCCAAGGCAAGTCCCCAGAACATAACAGGTAAATCCGAGTAACTCATCATCGATCGCACCATCTCCATAAGAGTCCTATTCCTTCTTTCTGACACACCATTCTGCTGAGGAGTATATGGTGAGGTCAGCTGGGATTCAATCCCATTCTCTGCCAAGTATGCCTTGAATTCTCCAGACAGGTACTCGCCTCCGCGATCAGATCGCAGGCATTTTATGGATTTACCACGAAGGTTCTCCACAAGAGCCTTGAATTCTTTGAACTTGCCAAAGGATTCGCTCTTGCGGCTCATCAGGTATACATATCCATACCTTGAGTAATCATCAGTAAAGGTGATGAAATACTCGTACCCTCCCCTTGCCTGAGTAGACATAGGTCCGCATACATCAGAGTGAATCAAATCCAATACTTGTTCAGCCCTCCGTCCTTTACCAAAAAAAGGACGCTTGGTCATTTTACCCTCCAAACAGGATTCGCAGGTTGGAAGGTCCTCTCCTTCAACGCCAGTGATTAAATCATCAGCTTTCAACCTTTGAAGCCTATTTGAGTTTATATGACCTAGCCTTAGATGCCACAAGTATAATTGATTCATCTTAGAAGGTTCCTTTCTCTTATTGGTGTTCGTAGATGTGTTATTACTCTCGGTTAGTTGCATCGTGTTAGACTCAGGATTTAGCACATACAAATCGTCTATCAATGTACCAGAACAGATAATTTCACTATTTCTTCTTATGATCACAGAGTGGTCAAAAGAAACAGAATATCCATTCATAATAAGTTTAGAAACTGAAATCAAATTCTTTCTAAAGTTGGGTACATAAAGACAATTACGTAAAACTAAAACCCTATCACTACTGAAACGTAAGTGAACGTCTCCCACTGCAACAGCCGCCACCTTCGCGGCATTGCCCATGTAGACCACGATTTCTCCCTCTCTAAGTCTCCGGGTTTCCTGGAACCCCTGCAATGAATTGCAGACATGGTCAGTGGCACCCGTATCCACACACCAGGTGTTGGTAGATATCACCGCTGACAATGTTTCAGTGACTAAGGAAAATTTCGTACCTTTGATGAGAGGACAATCAGACCTCCAGTGCCCAAACTGTTTGCATCGAAAGCATCTGCGAAACTGCTTGCTTACCCCAATCCGTGGTTTTAAACCACTGGGTCTCTTTGCACGCTTTTCTTTTAGCCTAGCCACAAGAGCTCGTGTTTCTCTTAACTTACGCACAAAAATCGCCTTCGCTGAGCCAGTTTTAAGGGACTCATTGAGGAACGATTCCGTGGGTATGTTAAACACCTCTTGCCTAGCTTCCACACCATGTCTCAACTTAGTTGGACCAACAGTGGATTCAGAAAGCTCAACAGTCTGGACAAATTAAGAGATTTCTTTTCCAATCATCACCATATGGAACCGGTGAGTTTTCATCTTTAAGTATATCACAAAGTGGGGTCACAGTCATTCCTAACCTATAAGCACATAAAACAAACAAACAATTTAATATCCGATATTATCTCCCTTAAATAATATCATTAAATCACTAATCACATCTAAAATCCCATCAGGTAAGGCAAGCCACGTGGTGTGGACGTTTACCCACCCAAATGATTTAGCAATTAGATTTTCTTTGGTCATACATCGCTTATAGCGGAACCTCGTGGGGAGGAATACTATAAGGCGTATCTAAGTGTAAACCATTACTCAGTACCAAAATAAGTTACTTGGAATCGCTACATCACCGCAAGCCACGTGGTGTGGACGTTTACGATAACTTCACAACTCTTCATAATTACGTACAACTGTCTACATCAATTAATCCAAAATCCGTCAGCATAGCAAGCCACGTGGTGTGGACGTTTACTACACTAAGAGACTTTTATAATTGACTCCCAATTACTTGATCCATTTAATCTCGTAAATCAAGACGTGGAGAATCATAAGTGAAACTCGAAGTTTCTAACCAGTGATTCACCATGCGAACAACCCTATCTCTCATAAATGAGGGAGCCGAGCAGACAAACGACCCATCTATAAAAGTATGGCACGAAAGTCTCTAATTTGTGTCCTCTACATGACCAAGTGGCTCTGGCTCCATTCCACTCCCCGGGGTGAGAATGAGTCGACTTGAAATCAGCTTTGGAAAGACAAATTAGGCATTGTTTGATAAACTTAATCAATGTTTCTCGTAAGAGGAATTACAAGAACTCTCCTCCAATAACTTATCTATATAAACTTCAAAAGTTTATAAAAGTCCTGGATTATATACGTTGTAGTTAGTATGGTGTGCGACGTCACACAGAAGATCATACTATCGGTAACTCGTATTTAATCAAACGGTTGCTCACGACCTAGATGGACACGGACCAATCCATCGGTATAGTCGTTGTGTGAGAGAGAAAATAATTTGTCTTAATTATTTTATCACACTTGTACACTTGGTGTATTGGGCGGATCGCTTGAGATTTATCGATTAAGATTGTCGGCGATAATCGATTCAAGTCTCAGAGTATTTTATTCTTAATCCCCGATACTATTGCGGGTGTGTATATTTAATATATGTGACTTTGATTTTCCAAAGGAATTAACCGATTTAATTATTGGGTTAATTACCGGTTAAGTTGGGTCACTATATTTTATATATGGCATGCCGTGAATACTTGACGGGAAAGTGTATCCCGGAAGGGTTGATAATATCCCCGAGATGAGTTCATAAGGAATTATTGTGTAAACCTCATGAGTGGATTCGTTCCGCACAATAATTAAGGATGAATGGTACTAGTCTCGGATTCAAGAGATGAATAAATTAATTAGCAATAAATTAATTTTATTCATGGATATTTAAATCTTAAATACACTGAATAAATAATACTACCGGAGAAATATTATTTGATATAATATGGTTTAATATTGGGAGTGCAATTAATTTATATAGTGGAAAATAAATTAATTAATATTAATGGGAGATTAATAGATTTGGGCTTGGGCTCAATTTAATCATTAATATTGGAAGCCCAATATTCCACCTCCTTTAGATCCCCTACGTAGCCTATAAAATCACTACATGGTCTTCACTTTTTCATAAGACAAGATTATCATACTTGATATTCTAGAGAGTTGAAGAGGATCCATAAGCTTGGAAGATCGTCGCCCACCCGACGTTCAAGCTAGTGCAAGGAATACGTGGGAAGATCGTAAGGTCATCAATTGAGTTCGTTTCTCCGCACAACGAATCAAAAGGTAAAATCATAAACTCCCTTCTATGATTTTATGTGAATTGATTGTGATACATACATGAACGCACGATCCGGGTAAAACGACGAACTTCGGGGACGGGGATTCGAGATCCTCGGCGAAGGTTCGAAGGACCCTCGGCTGGGAGCCGAGGGGTGCGATCGAGCCCTAGGGGCGTCGATCGCGGGGCCCACACGAGGACGCCCCGGCTGGACGCCGGGGCATGCGATCGACCGTAGGGTCGATCGCCGGGCGAGCCGCGGCTGGGCCGCGGCGGGTGCGCTGGGCGCACCGCCCTCCTCGGCGGCGGCGGTGAGTCGCCGGACTCACCGCCGGGGGCTGTTCGGAACAGCCCCATAGGGATGCGCGTGCATCCCCGGCGATCGCTAGGGCTAGCGATCGCGAGCCCCGTGCGGGGGCTCGGCTGGGCGCGCGGGTTCGCCCGTGCGGTGCTCGGTCGAGCTCCAGCTCGTACGGTGGTTCGCGGTTTCATCTCCGGCGACGGGATTTCGGTCGGGTTTTCGGTTTCCGCAATTTTTGATAACCCGGGATATCGATTTCCAGCAGGTTCGACTTCTCGACCCTCGTTCGTCCGGCCTTCGATCTTCTCTCGATTCACCAAGTAGCAGTAACACTACATAAGCAAAACTAACTACTTCCGGCATCGATCCTATACAGGTTGATCGATCCTATACATCCGGATATAACTAAAAATGAAATAAAACCTAAACGACTCAACCCGTCGTTTTAACTATTACAAGCAAGCAACGATGTAAAAACCAAAAGATCTCGACAACCCCGAGAGTTTAACAAACCACAATATACAGTACATACACATGACCATAATAATCGGGTTCGAATCCTGCAAAACAATTATCGCAAACATACAAAGAACGTACAAAACCGTCTCTGATACCAATTATTGGAAATCGACTACCCGGGATGCGTTCGTTCGATCAATCGAACAACCGAACGCTCCCAGTCGACCTCCGGTGGCGCTACTTCATTCACGTACACAGCCCGTGTCCCGATTCACACCCAGCCATCGCCCCGAAGGACAACCGCGCGAACCGGAGCTGATCTGGCTCAGGCAGCGACCGCTGCCTGCAGATCAGCGCTCGCTGGAAACACAGAAAACAGCGACCGCTGTTTGCCTTCCAGCGGGCGCTGTTCGTCCGCGAACAGCAACGCGACGTTGCTGTTCCGGGCTCGTTTCCGGGTCGTTTTTCCTCTTCCGACTACCGATCCGGAGGTCCTAGACCCCCCAGTAATCGAGGAATACAATCCACTACACCCGGAACCCGATCTTCGTTCAATGTATGATTAACGAGGTAATTGAGATCGAATAAATGCGGAATAAAGGATCCGATCTCATACCTTATCGGTCGAATTGTTGAGACCATAGCGATTGCTAGTGTATGCCTCTTCCCCGACTCCAACCGTTGTGTGGGCAACGATCCGTTGGGTCTGCCTTTTCTGCTCTCTCTTGATCTACCGGCGTAATATTCTTTTTCTCTCTGAGAGAAAAATATTAGCGCTAACTAATTTATTTTTACAGAGAAAAAGTATTTGCGCTAACGCAATTAATTTTCTCAGCAAAAATAAAAAACGGTGAAGTGTAGGTTTAAGAGAGGGCAAGGGGGGGGGGGGGGGGGGGTTATAGAGTTACACTAGGGACCTCTTAGGTAAATTAATTAGGGGCTAAAATGAAATATTAATTAACTTGGAATACTTAAAAGAAATTCCTTAATTAATCGATTCAATTTTAATTATTATTCACTCCACTAAAAAATAATAATTGAATTCCCGAAATTAATTTAATATTATATCAACAATAATATTTCCGCCGAATTACATATATGACTTTCCCCGTGTTTGAGATATCGAATGTCCACGAATTAATTTCAATTACTAATAATTAAATTAATTCGTTTCTTATTATCCGAGACTAGTACCACTCATCCTTATTGTCATGTGGAACAAATCCACCTATAGGTTTACATGATAAACTTTATGAGCTCATCTCGGGGACACGGTTTCCTGTCTATAATCTATAGCATGTCGTGCGTACAATTACGATTCCCAATTTACCGAGAATCTCGACTAATAAATTAGTCTCACTCATTGGCATATTAAAGAATCGAGAATTGGACACACGCACCTATAATTATATAGGGATTAGGAATTCGTATATCCGTAATATCTGAGGTCTAGTTCGATTACTGCGATTAGTATAAATCGAACGCCCTCCCGTGGTCCTGCTCAATACACCAAGTGTACGAGTGTAACATGATAATCAAGACCGACTATCTACCAGTCACACTACGACGTACCGATGGATTGTCCCTGTCCATCTAAGTCGTGAGCCACTGTTCAATAGTATACGAGTAACCGACAGTATGATCTTCCGCGTGTCTCCTCACGCCATACTGTCTACAACGTATATATCTAGGACTATGTCATAAAGTGTATGAAAGACAAAATGCAGATTGTTTGATTAATAGATAATAAAACACAGATAAGGAGTTCCATATTGTCACTAAACTAGACATTTAGAATATAACTCCATCATATAGTTTGTTTTCTCTTTTCCGAAACATAACCTTCATGTGCTTGTGAACTGATAGGTTCCACATACATCAGTATGGATCATCCCTAATAAATCACTCACTTGTTCTCCTTTCTCCAAGAAAGATGACATTGTTTTCTTGCCCATCACATATCATCCACATGTATCAAATGACTCTAAGTCAAATGATTCTAGAATGCATTCTAAAAGAAGCTTCGTTACATATTTAGATGTTGATTTGACCTAATCAACAATGTTATAGTTATGTCTCATTGAGACTTATTCGATTCGGCCTTTAGTGTTAATGTTATATATGATTTGTCAAGTTTAAAGTATACATAAACAATATAATAATCGTACCAAAACAAAGAATAATTCACAATTAAAATAGTTACCAAACTATTTAATAGTGAAAAACTAATCCATCAGTATCCAATACTGAACCAATATTCATTGTTTATTGATGGTACGAAATTACATAGTTATAATACTAAAACAAGGCCCTAAGGCAAAACAACATCATATGATCATGCGGCTAATGCAGCGATATTCGCTTCATTTCTCGCCCGTAGATCGACATCTCTACTCACCAAACTTACACTTCTATGTAGTTCCTCCACATACAAATGTGAGAACCACATTTGGCATCCAATACCCAAGAAGTAGAATTTGTGAAGTTTAATGTCTATATCATTAATACCTGAAGATGAAGCAACCCCGTTCTTCACATCTTCTTTGAACTTTGGGCAAATTCTATTATTCCCAATAATTGAGTCTCATTCAAATTTCCCATTCAAAATTATCTCAATGTCAAAACGTGATAAATCGTAAGTGAAAAATCGAAGTTTTCTAACCAGCGATATTATCATGCAATTGAAGCCCTATCTCTCATAAAATATGAGGGAGCCAACCAGACAATCGATTCACGCCATCCCATGGCTCGAAAGTCTCTAATTTGTGTCATTGATGAACTATGTGTTTTGGATTAAATCACTCCCCGAGGTGTAAATAATCTTAACTTTAGAATCCATCACATGAAAGACAAATCAGGCATTTGTTTTGAAATTGTATAAAATATGAAATTTTATATGTTTGCAAGTAGTGTCCAACACTTTTGCAGTAGACGCATTGAGATTCCCTAGGAACCCTAGTAGCCTTCTTGCCCATGCTCTTTTGAATACCCTATCCCATATCATAAGAATTTCCCTCTTAGGGTCATTCTCTATCACCGGCTCAGCAGCCTTGAGCATCCCGTGGAGCTCACGAAGCGATTTCTTCAAACCATTCATATGGAAAATTTAGCCTAAAGGCATTATAACCATCATGAGATTGAAGTATGAAATCGGTTGCCAACTAATCATCATAGGAAAAATCTAGGCGGTCACTTGAAGCAAATAATCCAATCATTTGTTGCACATGTGATCTCATATATTTCCATTTTTCCAGCCTAGCTGAAGCGATGACCCTGGTCATACCGAACCGCTCAATCATAGTCTGTTCCCCGAACATGCTATTGAGTTGTTCAATGATATCATAGGAATTGGTAGGCTAACACATTCTCTTTGTATTCGTATTTGAGGACCATCCTCAAATTACGTTGTCAATCAAGAAAATTTGTTTTGTTCAATTTTTCACAATCAAGAATTGAACTAAACTTGAATTGAGTTGATATTTGACATGATAAACTACAAAAGAAAGATACATACAATATGTAAACATCCACAAAGCGGTAAACAAATAAGGTTGTCTAACAATTGTACTTATTTATTTCATTTTGTTCAATTGATATCCAATATCATTGTCCCTTAGAACAAAACGATCCCGAGATCCTCATCTTGTAAATATTTAAGCCGACTGAGTCCGCACTTAAGTATTTCAAGATAGGTAGACATACCCATGTCAATGATATCTAATATCACTCTCGGTCGACGAGAATCTCATTCTCATCTCATGTCTCGATAGCCACGCCTGCAGTGGATCTATCGATGAGAAAACCAAATTCACGTGTAAAGGTCTAACCCTTACTCCCACTTATCCCAAGATAACAAGTAGTACCCCACTGAGGCGGACCTACCAACTTATGATCGAGGGCTTCATGAGTGTGATGTTTTTGGACAAGACATTATACTCATTATTTTGGGAACTTGCATGCATAGGTGTTTATATGTAAGTTGAACATTTATAACATAAAACATCCTAAAACTAGCAAAGCAATTAAATACGTAATCGAAAGGCCCCTAGAACCTCACAACTCTCAAAAGAAAAGATTAAAACAACAAAACAGGCCTTGAACATCTTGGACTGGTCCGCGCCCTCCGTTTCAGTTCCGCGCCCACCGATTTTGGTCAAACCTATTCCGTACCCAAAACCACGAACGGCGCCCACCGTTTCATAAACGGCGGTCGCCGAACACCACTGGCAGTCGCCGTTTTCAAAACGGCGCCCGCCAAAAGGGTACAAAACCTGGCTGACCAAAAAACAGCCTTTCGGCGGTCGCCGTTTCCAAAACGGAGCACGCCGGAGCACAAACGGCGCCCGCTGTTTTGCTCCAGCAGCCCGGTTTTCGCCCGTTTTGCTTCGTTTTGCTTCGTTTCTTCTCGTTTTCACCGGAGAGCCGATATCCAATGTCGATCCATGAATTCAATCCATTGCTTACACATTGAACAATACATTTTTGAATAGAAAAAACCTATCTATTACAAAAGATTCCAAGGGACGCAGCCCTCCAAAACTATGGTCAATCGTACGTAAAAAACGACAATTTCATTCACCCGACCACTAACGGTGGCCGGCCTTATATCTAATCACATAATCACAATTAAGCCAATTATTTTGATTTTAAACATATTGTGTCCAACACAAAAGTGTGCACGAGCCCTAGGCTCTGATACCAATTGAAGGTACCGGTACACCGATCCGATCGATATACCGTGTGTGCGGAATCCTATTTCTTATTTTTCGACACACCATTTCTGTTGGAAATCGACTACCCGGGATGCGTTCGTTCGATTGCTCGAACATCCGAACCATCCCAGTCGACCTCCGAAGTCACTACTTCGTTCGCTTAACAGCCCTTATCCCGAATCATGCCCAGCCATCGCCCCGAAGGACAACCGCACGAAACGGAACTGGACTGCATCGATTCGGCGACCGCCGAAAGCAGTCCAGCGGTCGCTGAAAGGAACTGCAAACGGCGACCGCCGTTTGCCCTTTGGCGACCGCCGTTTTGTCCGCGAACAGCAACGTGATGTTGCTGTTTCGGGCTCGTTTCCGGGTCGTTTTTCCTCATCCGACTACCGTTCCGGAGGTCCTAGAACCCCCAGTAGTCGAGGAACACGATCCACGACCCCGGAACCCGATCCACGTTCATGTATGTTCAACGAGAAATTAGATCGAATAAATGCGGAATTTAGAGATCCGATCTCATACCTTCTCGGTCGATTGTTGAGACCTTAGAGCTTCTAACGTATTCTCTTCCTGATTCCAGCCGTTGTGTGGGCAACGATCCGCTGGAAATTCCTTGTCCGCTCTCTCCTTTCTGAAACCAGCGCAATGATTTAATTATTCTCTCTGAGAGAATAATAATTGCGTTAACTTAATTATTTTAACAGAGAAAAATGTTTTTGCGCTAACGCAATAATTTTTCTCAGAAAAATAATAGTTGCGGCGAACTGTAGGTTTTAGGAGAGGGCAAGGGGGGGGGGGGGGGGGTTTAAATAGAGCTACGTTAGGGACCTAAGGGAAATTAATTAAGGGCTAAATTGAAATATTAATTAACTTGGAATACGTAAACGCAATTCCTTAATTAATCGATTTCAATTTTAATTATTATTAACTCCACTATAAAATAATAATTGAATTCCCGAAATTAATTTTAATATTATTTCAACAATAATAAATCCGCCGAAATTACATATACGACTTTCCCCGTGTTTAAGATATCGAACGTCCACGAATTTATTTAATTACTAATAATTAAATTAATTCGTTTCTTATTATCCGAGACTAGTACCACTCATCCTTTTTATCATGTGGAACAAATCCACCTGCAGGGTTTACATGATAAACTTTATGAGCTCATCTCGGGGACGTTATCAACCCGATAAACGGGACACGGTTTCCTGTCTATAATCTACAGCATGCCGTGTGTACAATTTCGATTCCCAATTTACCGAGTATCTCGACTAATCAAATAGTCTCACTCATTGGCAAGTTAAAGAACCGAGAATTGGACATACGCACCTATAATTATATAGGGATTAAGAATTCGTATATCCGTAATTCTGAGGTCTGGTTCGATTACGTCGATTAGTATAAATCGAACGCCCTCCCGTGGTCCTGCTCAATACACCAAGTGTACTAGTGTAACATAATAGCCAAGACCAACTATTACCCAGTCACACTACGACGTACCGATGGATTGTCCCTGTCCATCTAAGTCGTGAGCTTCTGTTCGATAGTATACGAGTAACCGACAGTATGATCTTCCGCGTGTCTCCTCACGCCATACTGTCTACAACGTATATATCTAGGACTATTTCATTCAAGTACAAGATAGACAAAAATGCCGACAGTTTGATTATTAGATAATGTAAAACACAGATAAGGAGTTCCATATTGTCACTAAACTAGACATTTAGAATATAACTCCATCAATCTCCCACTTATACTAAATCTCTAGTTGCCCTCTACCATACATCCGATACCCATCCCCTTCACGTGTCTCTTGAACGCTTCCGCTGGAAGTGCCTTCGTAAAGGGGTCAGCCAGGTTATCCGCTGATGCAATCTTGGTGACAACCGCATCGCCCCTCCTGACGATGTCTCTAATCAGGTGGTACTTGCGATCTATGTGTTTACTCGCATTGTGGGCTCGTGGTTCCTTTGCATTAGCCACTGCACCGCTATTGTCACAATAAATTGTGATAGCTCTAGGAATCTTAGGAACCACATCCAAGTCCATAAGGAAGTTCCGGAGCCACGTCGATTCTTTAGCTGCCTCAGAGGCTGCTACATATTCGGCTTCCATGGTAGAGTCCGAAATGCATTTCTGCTTAACACTCTTCCATGAGACTGCTCCACCTCCCAATGTGAACACATAGCCTGATGTAGACTTTCGCTGATCCTTATCAGATTGGAAATCCGAGTCTGTGTAACCAATAGGAATCAACTCGGACGCTTTGTAACTCAGAACATAATTCCTAGTCCTTCGCAGGTACTTAAGTATATTCTTTACAGCAGTCCAGTGACCCTGTCCAGGGTTACTCTGATATCTAGCTACCATGCCCACGGCATAGCAGATATCAGGCCTCGTACACAACATGGCATACATTAGACTTCCTACTGCCGAAGCATAAGGAACCTTCTTCATGTAATCTATCTCCTTTTGTGTTTTGGGACACATGTCTTTAGATAGATGAATTCCATGGCAGAAAGGTTGAGCACCTCTCTTGGAATTCTGCATGTTGAAACGAGCCAGAATCGTATCAATATATGAAGCCTGGGACAAGCTTAATGTTCTTTTCCGGCGATCCCTTATAACCTTGATCCCAAGAACATGTCCAATTTGTCCTAAGTCTTTCATATCGAATTGCTTGGACAACCATCCCTTTATGTCTGACAACATCTTCACATTGTTGCCAATTAGAAGGATGTCGTCTACATAAAGCACGAGAAACGCCACACTGTTTCCGTCACTTCTCCGGTATACACACGACTCGTCCATGCTTTGAATGAATCCATAAGACTGGATAACCTCATCAAACCGCATGTTCCAAGATCTAGAAGCTTGCTTCAATCCATAAATGGATCGGTTTAGCTTACACACTAGATGCTCTTGGCCTTTCTTGATGAAACCTTCTGGCTGTCTCATGTAAATGGTCTCGTCAAGATTCCCATTCAAGAATGCTGTCTTGACGTCCATTTGCCACACCTCATAATCCATATAAGATGCTATAGACAAAAGAATCCGGATCGACTTTAGCATAGCTACCGGCGAAAAGGTTTCCTCATAATCGATCCCTTCTTTCTGAGTATACCCTTTCGCAACAAGCCTAGCCTTGAAGGTTTCAACCTTCCCGTCAGACCCTCTTTTTCTCTTGTACACCCACTTGCACCCAATGGCTTTTACACCTTTGGGCGGTGCTACAAGATTCCAGACCTGATTTGAATCCATTGATTCAATCTCAGATTTCATCGCTTTTTGCCAAGACTGAGCATCTTGATCTTTAAGCGCCTCGCCATAGGTCCAGGGATCGGCTTCATGTTCTCCAGGTAACAAGTCCGAAGACTCACCTATAAACATGAACCTATCGGGTTGTCGAACAACCCTCCCACTACGACGAGGCTCCGGTGTAACCTCAGTAACTACAGGTGCAGACTGTGGTGGCGTATCACCCGGTTCGGTTGGATCTAAGCCTTGATCGTCCCCTCTCAGTTCATTTAGTATTATCTCACTCTTGGGCTTGTGATCCATTATATAATCCTCTTCCAAGAACCGAGCGTTGGTGCTAACAACGATCTTCTGGTCCTTAGGACTATTGAATAGACCACCTTTCGTTCCTCTAGGATATCCTATAAACAACCGAATATCTGAACGAGATTCCAACTTATCAGCCCCATGCTTCAGCACATGTGCTGGACAACCCCAGACCCGAATGTGTTTCAAATTTGGCTTTCGCCCGGTCCACAATTCCGAGGGCGTCTTAGGGACTGATTTAGAAGGAACTAAGTTCAGGATATACGCCGCTGTTTCCAAGGCATATCCCCAGAACGAAACTGGTAGTTCTGAATAACTCATCATAGATCTTTACCATTTCCATAAGAGTCCTATTCCTTCTTTCTGCTACACCATTCTGCTGGGGCGTGTATGGTGCAGTCATCTGGGAATCAATCCCATTCTCTAATAAGTACGCCTTAAACTCTCCCGAGAGGTACTCTCCTCCACGATCAGATCGTAAAGTCTTTATGGTTTTACCATGAAGGTTCTCCACAAGAGCTTTGTACTCGTTGAACTTATCAAAGCACTCGCTCTTGCGGCGCATCAGGTATATAAAACCATACCTTGAGTAATCATTAGTGAAGGTTACGAAAAATTCATAACCTCCTCTCGCTTGGACAGATAAAGGCCCGCACAAATCAGAGTGAATCAATTCCAGTACTTCCTTGGATCTATACCCCTTATCACTAAAGGGTCGCTTGGTCATTTTTCCTTCCAGGCATGATTCGCAGGTTGGAAAGTCCTCATCTTTCACACCACTGAGTATTCCATCAGTTATCAACCTTTGAATCCTACCCAAGTTAATATGACCTAGCCTAAGATGCCATAAGTACTTTTGATTCATCCTAGAAGGCTCATTTCTCTTATTGGTACTAGATGTGTTATATGACTCTACACTTTGCATCGTGGGATTAAGTATATATAAGTTGTCTATCAATGTACCAGAACAGATATAATCACCATTCTTCTTGATGATAACAGAATTATCAAAAGAAACAGAATATCCATTCAAAACCAACTTAGAAACCGAAACAAGGTTCTTTCTAAAATTCGGTACATAAAGACAATTATTCAATACTAAAACTTTATTATTAAAAGATAAATGAATATCTCCCACTGCAACTGCCGCCACTCTCGTAGCGTTGCCCATGTAGATAGTGATCTCTCCCTCTCTAAGCCGCCGGGTTTCCTGGAACCCCTGCAAAGAATTGCAGACATGATCAGTGGCTCCCGTATCCACACACCAGGTACCGGTGGATAACACCGCTAAACATGTTTCAGTGACTAAGGAAAAGTTCAAACCTCCTTGTCTGAGAGGACAATTAGACTTCCAATGTCCAGACTGCTTGCAACGGAAACACTTGCCCTTAGGCTGGTTCATTCCAATCTGTGGTCCACCATTTCTGGGTCCACTGGGTTTCCGTTGATGCCTTTTCTTTCTTTTGCCGCCCGGAGGCCTAGAAAGATCTAACTTCACAGCCGCAATCATTTGTGATTTTCTTAACTCACTCACAAATTCCATTCTTTTGGAATCGCTTTCAAGTGATTCCTTAAGAGGACCGAATTTCTTGAGTAAGTTAATCACTTCTTGCCCGGCTTCCGCACTATGTCTTAACATCTTCCTGAGTTCATCTTTAATGTCCTCATCAGTTAAGACTTCAGTGGGATTAGAAGTTTTATCAGTCTGGACAATGTCCAAGTTTCCTTTCCAATCATTATAATCCGGACCAGTGAGCTTGTTTTCTTTTAGTATAGACAGCGGGTTAAGTGCCATATCTATAAAAGAGACAAATCAAACCGTCAAATTTAATTCGATATTAACTCCCTTAATTAATATCATTAAATTTACCAATCAATCCTAAAATCCCATCAGACTAGCATGCCACGTTCATGTGGACGTATACTAGTCCAAACGATTTTATAACTGGACTTTTACTTTGGTCGTACATCATTACAGCAGTGACTCCGATGGAGAGGATACTGTAAAGCGTACCTAAGTGTATACCATTTCTCAGTACTAAGTTAACCGCTCGGAAACTACATGCCCACCGCAAGCCACGTTAGTGTGGACGTTTACGTTGACATGCGGTCCCTTTACGATTTCCTATAACTGTCGAGCCTCAATTAACCCAAAGTTCCGTTTCCGTCTAGTAAGCCATGATAGTGTGGACGTTTACTAAACAAACAACTTTGTTAATTGAATTCCATTTAATAAATTTCACAATTTCGTTAATCAAAGCTTGATATCTCGTAAGTGAAACTCGAAGTTTCTAACCAGCGATCAATCATGCAATTGAGCCCTATCTCTCACAAAGTGAGGGAGCCAACCAGACAATCGATCTAGTCATCAAATGACTCGAATGTCTCTAATCTGTGTCATCGACATAACCAAGCGCTTTGGCTCCATTCCACTCCCCGGGGTGAGAATGAGTCGAGTTGAAATTAGTCTTTGAAAGACAGATTAGGCATTGCTTTGAAAAACTTAAGTGTTCAATTCTATAAATGGAATTGAATTCGAATTTTGATCCAGTGATATCCGTGTGTCAACTTTATCCGATAGGGAGGATGACACTAAAGCCAACTCGTAAGCGACACACATCACCATCAAAACAGAGAATGGAGACCGCGGGATTGTTTCCAATCCCTCTCCCACTTAGTTTTTACGAAAGGGATTAACAAGCATGCATGAAATTTAAAGCATAATAAAAGCACGTTAAACACACAAAAAAACATTAACGTGGCCCGATTATTATGGCCTTTAAAATCTTCGATGCACGTCTTCTCGGATCTTCGTCTCGTTGCTCGTCTCGGTCTCGGTCCATCACCGACTCGTCTAAGGACCAAGAGACGAACTCCTCCCACTGGAGTATCATCCCGGGCCCTCGACAAGCGATCCGTGATGTCCGTCGAACCCCCGCGTCGCTGCTGCCAAAACTCAAAACAGCGCCCGCCGTTTGAGGAACAACGGTCGCTGGAGGACCTGCAAACGGCGACCGCCGTTTGCCCTCCAGCGGGCGCCGTTTTTGCACAGTAGCCGCGGGTTCGACTCCTCGACCCTCGTTCGTCCGTCCTTCGATCTTTTCTCGATCCACCAAGCAGCAGCAACATTACAAGAGTAATACTAACTACTTCCGGTATCGATCCTATACAGGAATGATCGATCCTATACACCCGGATAAACGAAAAACGAAAAAATCCTAAACGACTCAACCCGTCGTTTTAAACTATTACAAACAAGCAACGTTAAAACCAAAAGATCTCGACAACCCCGAGAGTTTAACAAACCACAACATACAGTACATAAACATATGACCATAATAATCGGGTTACCTGCAAAACAAACTCGCAAACAATACAAGAACGCATAACCGGCTCTGATACCAATTGTTGGAAATCGACTACCCGGGATGCGTTCGTTCGATTGCTCGAACATCCGAACCATCCCAGTCGACCTCCGAAGTCACTACTTCGTTCGCTTAACAGCCCTTATCCCGAATCATGCCCAGCCATCGCCCCGAAGGACAACCGCACGAAACGGAACTGGACTGCATCGATTCGGCGACCGCCGAAAGCAGTCCAGCGGTCGCTGAAAGGAACTGCAAACGGCGACCGCCGTTTGCCCTTTGGCGACCGCCGTTTTGTCCGCGAACAGCAACGTGATGTTGCTGTTCCGGGCTCGTTTCCGGGTCGTTTTTCCTCATCCGACTACCGTTCCGGAGGTCCTAGAACCCCCAGTAGTCGAGGAACACGATCCACGACCCCGGAACCCGATCCACGTTCATGTATGTTCAACGAGAAATTAGATCGAATAAATGCGGAATTTAGAGATCCGATCTCATACCTTCTCGGTCGATTGTTGAGACCTTAGAGCTTCTAACGTATTCTCTTCCCGATTCCAGCCGTTGTGTGGGCAACGATCCGCTGGAAATTCCTTGTCCGCTCTCTCCTTTCTGAAACCAGCGCAATGATTTAATTATTCTCTCTGAGAGAATAATAATTGTGTTAACTTAATTATTTTAACAGAGAAAAATGTTTTTGCGCTAACGCAATAATTTTTCTCAGAAAAATAATAGTTGCGGCGAACTGTAGGTTTTAGGAGAGGGCAAGGGGGGGGTTTAAATAGAGCTACGTTAGGGACCTAAGGGAAATTAATTAAGGGCTAAATTGAAATATTAATTAACTTGGAATACGTAAACGCAATTCCTTAATTAATCGATTTCAATTTTAATTATTATTAACTCCACTATAAAATAATAATTGAATTCCCGAAATTAATTTTAATATTATTTCAACAATAATAAATCCGCCGAAATTACATATACGACTTTCCCCGTGTTTAAGATATCGAACGTCCACGAATTTATTTAATTACTAATAATTAAATTAATTCGTTTCTTATTATCCGAGACTAGTACCACTCATCCTTTTTATCATGTGGAACAAATCCACCTGCAGGGTTTACATGATAAACTTTATGAGCTCATCTCGGGGACGTTATCAACCCGATAAACGGGACACGGTTTCCTGTCTATAATCTACAGCATGCCGTGTGTACAATTCCGATTCCCAATTTACCGAGTATCTCGACTAATCAAATAGTCTCACTCATTGGCAAGTTAAAGAACCGAGAATTGGACATACGCACCTATAATTATATAGGGATTAAGAATTCGTATATCCGTAATTCTGAGGTCTGGTTCGATTACGTCGATTAGTATAAATCGAACGCCCTCCCGTGGTCCTGCTCAATACACCAAGTGTACTAGTGTAACATAATAGCCAAGACCAACTATTACCCAGTCACACTACGACGTACCGATGGATTGTCCCTGTCCATCTAAGTCGTGAGGTTCTGTTCGATAGTATACGAGTAACCGACAGTATGATCTTCCGCGTGTCTCCTCACGCCATACTGTCTACAACGTATATATCTAGGACTATTTCATTCAAGTACAAGATAGACAAAAATGCCGACAGTTTGATTATTAGATAATGTAAAACACAGATAAGGAGTTCCATATTGTCACTAAACTAGACATTTAGAATATAACTCCATCAATTTCTACACGTGAGTGTATGGTGTAGTCATTTGAGATTTAATCCCAATATTTGATTATGCTTTGTGTTATTTAGATAGGTGGTAGCCTCCGCGATCAAGTCGCACGCTTCTAATGGATATACTTCGAAGGTTCTCCATAATTGCTTTGTGACTAAAACACTTCGCTTTTATGGCACATCAAGCATTCTAATCCATCTTTGAGTATTCTTAAAAGAATCACTCATACCTTTCTAATTTCACATATGGCTGCATAAATCAGTATTTGATCATTCTCAATACTTGTCCGAATTCTACCCTTTATCCAGAAAGGTTTGTTTAGTTGTATTATCTTCCAAATTCAATTCTTAGGTCGGAAGGTCCATTCCTTCAACTATAATTGATCAAATCAATTTCGACCTTTTGAATCTTATTTGAATAAATACTAATAAGTTTAAGAATTCACAAGTATAATGATTTAACAAGAAATATATCTAATAAGTAAAATAAGTTATAGAACGGTTTGTTGCATCGTGGTAGACTAAAGATTCATCATTCATATTATTGCTATCTAATGTACCAGAATAGATAATGTTGGAAATCGATATCCCGGGCTATTAAAATTTGCGGAAAATAATAACCCGACCGAAATCCTCTCGCCGGAAACCGATCACGAACACCACGAAGAACCGAGGCCCGACCGGAGAATCGCCGCGAGGGCGAAACCCTAGCCGAATCCCCATGCATGGGGTTCGCGATCGCCGTACATGGCGATTGCCGGGGATGCGGGGTGCATCCCCGCGGGGCTGTCCGACCAGCACCCGCCGGCGGTGAGTCCGGCGACTCACCGCCACTGCCACATGAGGAGGAGGGCGCCCAGCCGAGGCTCCAGCCCTCGGCTGCCCTCGCGATCGAGCCCAGCTCGATCGCCCGCCCCGGCATCATCCGGGGCTCCCCGTGCGCACGCCGCCGTCGAAGGGGCGGCTGGGATCCGCCGCGGCGCCAGCCCGCGGCATCCCAGCTATCGACCGAAGTCGATCGCATGCCCCGGCGTCCAGCCGGGGCTCGTCCCTCGTCGCGCGGTTCCGGCGGTCGAACCCTAGGGTTCGGCCGCCCCTTATTCGATCCCGACGGGGATCTCGAATCCCCGTATCCCGGTCTCGACGTTTTCCCGGATCGTGTGTTCATGTACGTATTACAATTAAATCACATAAAATCATAAGAGGGGTTTTACGATTTTACCTTTCGATTCGTTGTGCGGAGAAACGAAATCAAGATAATGACCTTACGATCTTCCCACGTATTCCTTGCACTAGCTTGAACGTCGGGTGGGCGACGATCTTCCAAGCTTATGGATCCTCTTCAACTCTCTAGAATATCAAGTATGATAATCTTGTCTTATTAAAAGTGAAGACCATGTAGTGCTTTTATAGGCTACGTAGGGGATCTAAAGTGGGTGGAATATTGGGCTTCCAATATTAAAGATTAAATTGAGCCCAAGCCCAAATCTATTAATCCTCTATTAATATTAATTAATTTATTTTCCACTATATAAATTAATTGCACTCCCAATATTAAACCATATTATATTAAATAATATTTCTCCGGTAGTATTATTTATTCCGTGTATTTAAGATTTAAATATCCATGAATAAAATTAATTTATTGCTAATTAATTTATTCATCTCTTGAATCCGAGACTAGTACCATTCAACCTTAATTATTGTGCGGAACGAATCCACTCATGAGGTTTACACAATAATTCCTTATGAACTCATCTCGGGGATATTATCAACCCTTCCGGGATACACTTTCCCGTCAAGTATTCACGGCATGTCGTATATAAAATATAGTGACACAACTTAACCGGTAATTAACCCAATAATTAAATCGGTTAATTCCTTTGGAAAATCAAAGTCACATATATTAAATATACACACCCGCAATAATATCGGGGATTAAGAATAAAATACTCTGAGACTTGAATCGATTATCTCAAGGCAATCCTAATCGATAAATCTCAAGCGATCAGCCCAATACACCAAGTGTACAAGTGTGATAAAATAATTAAGACAAATTATTTTCTCTCTCACACAACGACTATACCGATGCATTGGTCCGTGTCCATCTAGGCCGTGAGCAACTGTTTGATTAAATACGAGTAACCGATAGTATGATCTTCTGTGTGGGCCCGCACACCATACTAACTACAACGTATAGAATCCAGGACTATATTTTGCATATATTTAATTATCAATAATTAAACGCAAACAATTGTTTATTAATTTAATAGATTAAATGCTATGATCGGGAGTTTACCGTTACTTAAATCTAGACATTAAGTACATAACTCCAACAATCTCCCACTTGTACTAAGGTCTAGTCATTTCCTCCAAACTCCCGACTCCCATACTTATCACGTGCTTAAGTTGTACTTCCAAGAAGTACTATGTGAATGAGCACTCTAGGTTGCCGCTCTGAAGTTATCTTGGTGACTACTGCGTCGTCTCCCTCGACGATGACTCGTATCAGGTGGTACCTGCTCTATGTGTTAACATCACTTTTTGACTTATGACTTCTTCCAGTTTACCATGCACCGCTATACAATAGCCTTTTGTAAACCAAGAGTCATATCCAAGTCTTAGAGGTTATCCCGGAACCTAACCAAAACTTCCGCTGCCTCTGAGGCTGCTATTTGGTTATGGGAGAGTCTGAGAAGTGTCCTGCTTACCACTCTTTCATTTCATGGTTCCACCTCTTTCTAAAAGTGAACACATAGCCTGATATCGACTTACACTGGTTCTTCTCTGATTTGAGATCTGAGAACATGTAATCCAAGAAGATTTCGTCTTGCTTAGTAATCCAGTACTTCGCAAGTACTATTACAGCATCCGAAAATCTCTTGTCCAGATTACTTTGATATCCTCCCACTATGCAAACCGCATAGTTGATATCAGGTTCTCGTTTTATAACATTGCATCTATAAAGCTTTCCACACTCGAAGTGTAGGAAACTGCTTTGTCTTTATCTATCTCCTTCATGTGTTCGAAACACATACCCTTTAGATAGATATATATTCTGTATCTGAAAGGCAACAACCTTTCTCAGAATTATGCATGTTTAAAACAAACCATAATCGTATAAGATATCTAGGAGAAGTACAATGTTCTTATCCTTAGATCAAAAGATCTTAAGAACACGTTCTAACTTCTACTCAATCTTATATCCCGATTTATTTAGACAACCATCATTTTATGTCTGACAACATCTTTACATTGTTGCCAATGATGAAATGTTATCTACATAAAATTCCGAGAAACACCACCTTGTTTACATTACGTCTCCAATACACCTTTTTCGTCTATGCCTTTTTGATGAATCCATCAAATGCACTATCCCATCAATTCGCAAGTTCCACGATTTATAGCTTTGTTACAATCCATAAATGGATTTACTAAGCTTGTACTCTAAATGATCTAGCCTCTTAACAACAAACCTTATTGTTCTTCAAGCAGGCACATTTAGATCTAGTACTGCCCTTATGCAGAACTAGGGATCGATTTCATCTTTACTAGATCTAGAGTCCAAACTCCTCTAGTCTTATGAACATCTCCGGTTGTCCAACAACCTCCCACTGCAATGGCGTCCCGGTGTATAACAGTAATAACAGTAGGTGCAGTTAGTGGTGTACTACTACTCGTTTTAGCTGGTTAATAGTCTTTGTCCTTTTTCTCATTCCAAGGTATTATATCAGTTCGGGCTTTGTGGTTCATCTAATAGTCTTCCTCTAAGAACCGGACGAAATGTCCTTCTGGTTCATAGTACTATAGAACACAATCCTTTTGTTCACCTAGGATATCCTACAAACACATTGAATGTGCCGTTGTCTCTAGAAATATCCATAGAACATAGGTAGTTCCGAACAACTTGTTATTTTACTATTAGAATCCTTTTCTTGTCACTGACACACCATTTCTACACGTAAGTGTATGGTGTAGTCATTTTGGGATTGAATCCCAATCTTTGATTATGCCATGCGTTATGTGGTGGCTTCCGCGACTAAGTCGCAGGCTTCCAATGGATATACTTTGAAGGTTCCCCATAATGGCACATCAAGCACTCTAATCCATCTTCGAGTATTCTTAAAAGAACTACTCGCATCTTACACATATGACTGCATATATCATTGATCATTCTCAATACTTGTCCGAATTCTACCCATTACTCATAAAGGTATGCTTAGTTGTATCATCTTCCAAATTCAATTCTTAGGTCGGAAGGTCCATTCCTTCAACTTTAATTGATCAAATCAATTTCGACCTTTTGAATTTTATTTGAATAAATACTACTAAGTATAAGAATTCACAAGTATAATGATTTAACAAGAAATATATCCAATAAGTAAAACAAGTTATAGAACGGTTTGTTGCATCGTGGTAGACTAAGGATTCATCATTCATAGTATTGCTATCTAATGTACCAGAATAGATAATACCCATTATTTCTTATCAAAATCATCAAATGATTAAAGAAATAAAATATCCATTCATAAATAATAGAAATCCAGAACAAAACGTTCTTTCTAAAATAAAGGGTACATAATGCAATAAACTTGAAATGAAATCCTATTTAACTACTAAAGCAGATAAATGTCTTCCACCGCAACAGCTGCCTCCTCTACAGCTTTGCCCATGTAGACTCGAACTTTTCTTCTCTAAGTCGCCGGGTTTTCTGGAACCCCTGCATTTAAAATGCACATACCGTCAGTGGTTCCATATCTACACACCAGATTTCTGGTAGATAATACCGCTGACTATGTTTTTACGACTAAAGAAAAATTCGTACCTTTGAGAGGACATTCAGACTTCCAGTGTCGAGACTTATTGCATCGGAAGCACTTGCCCCTTGGCTTTGCAGCCCCCACTCGTGGTCCACTCCTCTTGGCACCACTGGGTTTCCAGGCTTGCTTCCTTTTCTTGCCCCTACCTCCAACAGGCTTCAAGCCTTTGGACTTGGTAGCTACAAGCGCTTGAGACTTGCCCTTCTTGTAGATCCCCTCTGCCGCCTTCAGTTCAGTCAGGAGTTGCGCAAGAGTATAGGATAGTTTACCCATATTATAGCTCATGCGAAACTGCTCAAAACTAGGGGTCAGAGACTGGAGTATGATGTCGACTTGCATCTCAGCATCAATTTGAGCTCCTAGGATCTCAAGTTCATTCAACAGACTCATCATCTTAAGAACGTGCTCCCCTACGGGCGTTCCTTCAGACTGAGTAGTTGTCATGAGGACTCTCATGGCTTCTTGCCTTGCCGCAAGATCTTGCTCCCCAAACATTTCTTTGAGGTTAAACAACATATCATAGGCAGTGGCCATCGACTCATGTTGGGTTTGGAGTACATTTGACATGGAAGCCAAAATATAACACCTAGCCATTTCATCAGCGTTTTTCCACTTCCGATATGCCTCTCTTTCCTCATTAGTTGAGGCAGTCGTGGGCTCAGCAGGGCACAATTCATGGAGTACAAATTTGTACTCTTCAGAAGTCAGGACAATGTCTAAATTTCTCCTCCAATCAATATAATTGGGGCCAGTGAGTTTATGCTCCTTGAGTATCACAGAAAGTGGGTTCATAGCTATTCTCTAAACCTATAAGCACATTTAAACAAACAATCAATTTAATATCCGATATTATCTCCCTAAAATAATATCATTAAATTACTAATTACATCTAAAATCCCATCAGGTAAGGCAAGCCACGTTCGTGTGGACGTTTACCCACCCAAATGATTTAGCAATTAGATTTGCTTCGGTCGTACATCATTATAGCGTTACTTCGTTGGGAAGAATACTATAAAGCGTACCTAAGTGTAAACCATTACTCAGTACTAAGGTGAATCATCTGGAATTGCTACGTCACCGCAAGCCACGTTAGTGTGGACGTTTACGATAACTCACAATCCTTCACAATTCCCTATAACTGTCTACATCAACTATTCCAAAATCCCATTCAGTATAGCAAGCCACGTTCGTGTGGACGTTTACTATACCAAAAAGATTTTTACAGTTGACTTCCAATTACTTGATCCATTCGATTTTCGTAAATCAAGACGCGGAGAATCATAAGTGAAACTCGAAGTTTCTAACCAGTGATCCACCATGCGAACAACCCTATCTCTCATTAGATGAGGGAGCCGAGCAGACAATCGATACATCTTTAAAAGAATGGTACGAATGTCTCTAATTTGTGTCATCCACATGACCAAGTGGCTTTGGCTCCATTCCACTCCCCGGGGTGAGAATGAGTCGACTTGAAGTCAGTTTCAGAAAGACAAATTAGGCATTGTTTGATATACTTAATCAATGTTTCTCGTAAAAGGAATTACAAGAATTCTCCTCCAATGACACATCTATATGAACTTCGAAAGCTCATAAATGTCACCAAGAGAACAGTAATGGAGACCATGGGAATGTTTCAATCCCCTCTCCCACTTAGATTTTTATAACAAAGGGATACGCTATCTAATGCATAATTTAACACATAAGCATGCATACAAGTAATAAAGCACATATCACATAGTCAAAATAATGCTAGAAAATTATTTTCCGACTATCATGGCTTTATTCCATCTCCGTATGCGTCTTCTAGTCTTCAGTCATCGTTCTTGAATGCTCCATGTGACGAGAATATTAATCCCAATATTTAAATATATTTATTTTTAATAAATCCAAAAGATACTTAATTCGAAAATTAAGTCAATCGAATAAATTAAAAATAAAATTAAATATTATTAATATTTTTTATTTATTTATTTTCCTATCTAATTCTATTAAATCTCTAGAATAATCTATCCAAGTAAAACTTGGAATATTCTAGAAGACTTCTATAATAGAATAAGGAAATAAAATAAATTAGGACTCTTCTACTTTCCAAAATTAATTAATTTCCATGTCCATGAAAATTCCAATAAAATAGGAATAATCAAATAGGAAATAAATCAATTTATTAATTAATTATTTTCCTATCTAATTCTATTAAATCTCTAGAATCCTATTCCAAGTAGGACTTGAAATATTCTAGAAGACTTCCATAATAGAATAAGGAAATAAAATAATTCCAATTAATTCTTTTCCTATCTCCATGAGAGTTCCCAAAAATAGGAGTACTCAAAATAGGAAAACCGAATCAATTAGGAAAATGAATCTTGGTAGGAATAGCACAGGATGGGGTACCCCGCGCCACCCCCACCTTCGACCACCACCACCGCCGCCGGTCAAGGCCCACGCGCCACCTCCCTTGGTGGCCGGCGTGGCAGAGAACCCTAGGGCAGCCCGGGGTCGATCGATCTCCATGGGATCGATCTCATGATCGATCCCTAGCCCTAGTTCTCCCTCTCATCATCTCCTTCGTCACACGAGTTCTCCGGCGGTCGTCTCAGCATCGATCTGGTGGAAATCGATATCCCGGGGTATCAAAAAATTGCGGAACCGATAACCCCGACCGAAATCCCATCGCCGGAGATGAAACCGCGAACCACCGTACGAGCCGGAGCTCGACCGAGCACCGCACGGGCGAACCCGCGCGCCCAGCCGAGCCCCCGCACGGGGCTCGCGATCGCTAGCCCTAGCGATCGCCGGGGATGCACGCGCATCCCCGTGGGGCTGTTCCGAACAGCCCCCGGCGGTGAGTCCGGCGACTCACCGCCGGACTCACCGCCACCGCCGAGGAGGGCGGTGCGCCCAGCGCACCCGCCGCGGCCCAGCCGCGGCTCGCCCGGCGATCGACCCCACGGTCGATCGCGTGCCCCGGCGTCCAGCCGGGGCGTCCTCGTGTGGGCCCCGCGATCGACGCCCTAGGGCTCGATCGCACCCCTCGGCTCCCAGCCGAGGGTCCTTCGAACCTTCGCCGGGGATCTCGAATCCCCATCCCCGAAGTTCGTCGTTTTCCCGGATCGTGCGTTCATGTATGTATCACAATCAATTCACATAAAATCATAGAAGGGAGTATATGATTTTACCTTTTAATTCGTTGTGCGGAGAAACGAATTTAAGTTGATGACCTTACGATCTTCCCACGTATTCCTTGCACTAGCTTGAACGTCGGGTGGGCGACGATCCTCCAAGCTTATGGATCCTCTAGAATATCAAGTAGGATAATCATGTCTTATGAAAAAGTGAAGATCATGTAGTGCTTTTATAGGCTACGTAGGGGATCTAAAGGAGGTGGAATATTGGGCTTCCAATATTAATGAATAAATTGAGCCCAAGCCCAAATCTATTAATCTCCCATTAATATTAATTAATTTATTTTCCACTATATAAATTAATTGCACTCCCAATATTAAACCATATTATATCAAATAATATTTCTCCGGTAGTATTATTTATTCCGTGTATTTAAGATTTAAATATCCATGAATAAAATTAATTTATTGCTAATTAATTTATTCATCTCTAATACCATTCATCCTTAATTATTGTGCGGAACGAATCCACTCATGAGGTTTACACAATAATTCCTTATGAACTCATCTCGGGGATATTATCAACCCTTCCGGGATACACTTTCCCGTCAAGTATTCACGGCATGTCATATATAAAATATAGTGACCCAACTTAACCGGTAATTAACCCAATAATTAAATCGGTTAATTCCTTTGGAAAATCAAAGTCTCTAATATTAAATATATACACCCGCAATAGTATCGGGGATTAAGAATAAAATACTCTGAGATTTAAATTGATTATCCAAGGCAATCCTAATCAATAAATCTCAAGCGATCCGCCCAATACACCAAGTGTACAAGTGTGATAAAATAATTAAGATAAATTATTTTCTCTCTCACACAACGACTATACCGATGGATTGGTCCATGTCCATCTAGGTCGTGGCAACTGTTCGATTAAATACGAGTAACCGATAGTATGATCTTCTGTGTGCCCATGCAACACCATACTAACTACAACGTATAAAATCCAGGACTATATTTCGCATAATTAATTAATAATAATTAAATGCAAATAATTGTTTATTTAATTAAATAGATTAAATGCTATGACCGGGAGTTTACCGTTACTTAAATCTAGACATTAAGTACACAACTCCAACAATCTCCCACTTGTACTAAGGTCTAGTCATTTCCTCCAAACTCCCGACTCCCATACTCATCACGTGCTTAGAGCTGTACTTGTAAGAAGTACTGTGTGAATGAGCAATCTAGGTTGCCGCTCTGAAGTTATCTTGGTGACTACTGCATCGTCTCCCTCGACGATGACTCGTATCAGGTGGTACTTGCTCTATGTGTTAACATCACTTTTGACTTATGACTTCTTCCAGTTTACCGTGCACCGCTATCCAATAGCCTTTGGTAAACTAAGAGTCATATCCAAGCCAAGAGGTTATCCCGGAACCTAACCAAAACTTCCGCTGCCTCTGAGGCTGCTTATTCGGTTATGAGAGAGTCTGAGAAGCGTCCTGCTTATCACTCTTTCATTTCATGGTTCCACCTCTTTCTAAAAGTGAACACATAGTCTGATATCGACTTACACTGGTCCTCCTCTGATTTAGGATCTGAGAATTTGTAATCAAAGAAGATTTCGTCTTGCTTAATAATCCAGTACTTCGCAAGTACTATTACAGCATCCGAAAATCTCTTGTCTAGATTACCTTGATATCCTCCCACTACACAAACCGCATAGTTGATATCAGGTTCTTGTTTTACAACATTGCATCTATAAAGCTTTCCATACTTGAAGTATAGGAAACTGCTTTGTCCTCATCTATCTCCTTCATGTGTTCGAACACATACCCTTTAGATAGATGTATATTCTGTCTCTGAAAGGCAATAACCTTTCTCAGAAGTATGAATGTTTAAAACAAACCATAATCGTATAAGATATCTAGGAGAAGTACAATGTTCTTATCCTTAGATCGAAAGATCTCAAGAACATGTTCTAACTACTACTCAATCTTATATCTCGATTCATTTAGACAACCATTATCTTATGTCTGACAACATTTTCTACATTGTTGCCAATGATGAAATTGTTATCTACATAAAATCTCCGAGAAACACCACCTTGTTTCTATTACATCTCCAATACACCTTTCGTCTATGCCTTTTGATGAATCCATCAAATGGACTATCCCATCAATTCGCAAGTTCCACGATTTATAGCTTTGTTTCAATCCATAAATGGATTTACTAAGCTTGTACTCTAAATGATCTTGCCTCTTAACAATAATCCTTATCGTTTTCCAAGCAGGCACATTTAGATTTAGTACCGCCCTCGTGCAGAGCTAGGGATCGATTTCATCTTTACTAGATCCAGAGTCCGAAACTCTTCTAGTCTTATGACCATCTCTGGTTGTTCAACAACCTCCCACTGCAACGGCGTCCTGGTGTACAACAGTAATAACAGTAGGTGCAGTGTGTGGTGTACTTCTACTCGGTTTGGCTGGTTCCTAGTCTTTGTCCCTTTTTCTCATTCCAAAGTACTACGTCAGTTAGGGCTTTGTAGTCCATCTAATAGTCTTCCTCTAAGAACCGGACGAAACACGTCCCTCTGGTTCATAGTACTATAGAACACACAATACTTTGTTCATCTAGGATATCCTACAACCATATTGAATATGCCGTTGTCTCCAGGAATATCCATAGAACATAGGTAGTTACGAACAACTTGTTCTTTCACTATTAGAATTCTATTTCTCACTGACTTACCATCTCTACACGTAAGTGCATGGTGAAGTCATTTGTTAGGATTTAATCCCAATCTTCGATATATGCTATGTGTTATTTAGATAGGTGATGGCCTCCGCGACCCAGTCGCAGGCACCTTAATGGATATACTTTAATGGTTCCCCATAATAGCTTTGTGTCCATTGACTAGTCAAAACACTTTGCTTTTATGGCACATTAAGTATTCTAATCCATCAGCGAGTATTTTTGGAAGAACTACTCGTACCTTTCTTATAAACACATATGTCTGCATATATAAATCATTCCCAATACTTGTCCGAATTCTATCCTTTATCCAGAAAGGTCTACTTAGATGTATTATCCTCCAAATTCAATCCTTAGGTCGGAAGGTCCATTCCTTCAACTATAATTGATCAAATCAATTTCGACCTTTTGAATCTCATTTGAATAAATACTACTAAGTGTAAGAATTCACAAGTATAATGATTTAACAAGAAATATACCTAAATAGTAAAACAAGTTATAGAACGGTTTGTTGCATCGTGGTAGACTAGGGATTCATCATTCATATATTGCTATCTAATGTACCAGAATAGATAATACCCATTATTTCTTATCAAAATCATCACCATGATTAAAGAAATAAAATATCCATTCATAAATAATAGAAATCCAGAACAAAAGTTCTTTCTAAAATAAAGGGTACATAATGCAATAAACTTGAAATGAAATCCTATTTAACTACTAAAGTAGATAAATGTCTTCCACTGCAACAGCTGCTTCCTCTACAGCTTTCGCCCGTGTAGACTCGAACTCTTCTTCTCTAAGTCGCCGGTTTTTCTGGAACCCCTGCATTTAAAATGCACATACCCTCAGTGGTTCCATATCTACACACCAGATTTCTGGTAGATAATACCGCTGACTATGTTTTTACGACTAAAGAAAAATTCGTACCCTTGAGAGGACATTCAGACTTCCAGTGTCCAGTCTTATTGCATCGGAAGCACTTGCCTCTTGGCTTTGCAGCCCCCACTCGTGGTCCACTCCTCTTGGCACCACTGGGTTTCCAGGCTTGCTTCCTTTTCTTGCCCCTACCTCCAACAGGCTTCAAGCCCTTGGACTTGGTAGCTACAAGCGCTTGAGACTTGCCCTTCTTGTAGATCCCCTCTGCCGCCTTTAGTTCAGTCAGGAGTTGCGCAAGAGTATGAGATAGTTTACCCATATTATAGCTCATACGAAACTGCTCAAACCTAGGGGTCAGAGACTGGAGTATGATGTCGACTTGCGTCTCAGCATCAATAGAAGCTCCTTGGACCTCAAGTTCATTCAACAAACTCATCATCTTAAGAACGTGCTCCCCAACGGGCGTTCCTTCAGACTGAGTAGTCGACATGAGGACTCTCATGGCTTCTTGCCTAGCCGCACGATCTTGCTCCCCAAACATCTCCTTGAGGTTAAACATCATATCATAGGCAGTGTCCATTGACTGATGTTGGGTTTGGAGTACATTCGACATGGAAGCCAAAATATAACACCTAGCCATTTCATCAGCCTTTTTCCACTTCCGATATGTCAATTTTTCCTCATCAATTGAGGCAGTCGTGGGCTCGGCAGGGCACACTTCATGGAGTACAAACTTGTACTCCTCAGAAGTCAGGACAATGTCTAAATTTCTCTTCCAATCAATGTAATTGGGACCAGTGAGCTTATGCTCCTTGAGTATCACAGAAAGTGGGTTCATAGCTATTCTCTAAACCTATAAGCACATTTAAACAAACAATCAATTTAATATCCGATATTATCTCCCTCAAATAATATCATTAAATTACTAATTACATCTAAAATCCCATCAGGTAAGGCAAGCCACGTTCGTGTGGACGTTTACCCACCCAAATGATTTAGCAATTAGATTTGCTTCGGTCGTACATCATTATAGTGTTACTTCGTTGGGAAGAATACTATAAAGCGTACCTAAGTGTAAACCATTACTCAGTCCTAAGGTGAATCATTTGGAATTGCTACGTCACCGCAAGCCACGTTAGTGTGGACGTTTACGACAACTCACAATCCTTCATAATTCCCTATAACTGTCTACATCAACTATTTCCAAAATCCCATTCAGCATAGCAAGCCACGTTCGTGTGGACGTTTACTACACCAAAAGACTCTTATAGTTGACTCCCAATTACTTGAAGCATTCGATTTTGTAAATCAAGACGCGGAGAATCATAAGTGAAACTCGAAGTTTCTAACCAGTGATTCACCATGCGAACAACCCTATCTCTCATTAGATGAGGGAGCCGAGCAGACAATCGATCCATCTATCAAAGAATGGTACGAAGGTCTCTAATTTGTGTCATCCACATGACCAAGTGGCTTTGGCTCCATTCCACTCCCCGGGGTGAGAATGAGTCGACTTGAAGTCAGTTTCAGAAAGACAAATTAGGCATTGTTTGATAAACTTAATCAATGTTTCTTGTAAAAGGAATTACAAGAATTCTCCTCCAATGATATATCTATATGAACTTCGAAAGCTCATAAATGTCACCAAGAGAACAGTAATGGAGACCATGGGAATGTTTCCATCCCCGCTCCCACTTAGCTTTTTATAACAAAGGGATACGCTATCTAATGCATAATTAAACACATAAGCATGCATACAAGCAATAAAGCACATATCACATAGTCAAAATAATGCTAGAAAAATTATTTTCCGACTATCATGGCTTCATTCCATCTCCGTATGCGTCTTCTAGTCTTCAGTCTTCGTTCTTGAATGCTCCATGTGACGAGAATATTAATCCCAATATTTAAATCTATTTATTTTTAATAAATCCAAAAGACACTTAATTCGAAAATTAAGTCAATCGAATAAATCAAAAATAAAATTAAATATTATTAATATTTTTTATTTATTTATTTTCCCATCTAATTCTATTAAATCTCTAGAATAATTTATCCAAGTAAAACTTGGAATATTCTAGAAGACTTCTATAATAGAATAAGGAAATAAAATAAATTAGGACTCTTCTACTTTCCAAGATTAATTAATTTCCATGTCCATGAAAATTCCCATAAAATAGGAATAATCAAATAGAAATAAATTAATTCATTAATTAATTATTTTCCTATCTAATTCTATTAAATCTCTAGATTCCTATTCCAAGTAGAACTTGTAATATTCTAGAAGACTTCCATAATAGAATAAGGAAATAAATAATATTAATTAAATCTTTTCCTATCTCCATGAGAATTCCCAAACTTAGGAATACTCAAAATAGGAAAACTTGAATCAATTAGGAAAGTGAATCTAGGTAGGAGTAGGAGTAGCACGGGTTGGGGATCCCCGCACCACCCCCACCGTCGACCACCACCATCGCCGGGCACCACCGCCGCCGCCCCCTAGCCACGCGCCACCACCACCGGTGGCCGGCGTGGCCGGAAACCCTAGCGGGCAGCCCCTTGGCGTGGGGTCGATCGATCCTCATGGGGATCGATCATGGGGATGATCGACCCCCCGGTTTTTCGTCCTCTTTGTCTTCTTCGTCACACGAGTTCTCCGGCGGTCGTCTCGGCATCGATCCAACGTAAATAAATTACAAGAAATAAATTTACAATTCCGGTATCGATTCTATACATGAAATCGACCCTATACACTTTCCGGAAAAACATAGAACAATAATAATAAATCTAAATTCGGTCAACCCCCGAATTTTTACTATTACAAGCATTCATCCACACAAAACGAATCTCGACATGTCCGAGAGTTTAATAATCATGGTAAAATTAAATAACAATTAATTAAACAATTAATCAATTAATTAACCATGATAGTCGGAATCCCTGCAAGGTAGAACACAATTGAACACAAACATGAACACGAAACCAAACGCTCTGATACCAATTGCTGGAAATCGATATCCCGGGGTATCAAAAAATTGCGGAACCGATAACCCCGACCGAAATCCCATCGCCGGAGATGAAACCGCGAACCACCGTACGAGCCGGAGCTCGACCGAGCACCGCACGGGCGAACCCGCGCGCCCAGCCGAGCCCCCGCACGGGGCTCGCGATCGCTAGCCCTAGCGATCGCCGGGGATGCACGCGCATCCCCGTGGGGCTGTTCCGAACAGCCCCCGGCGGTGAGTCCGGCGACTCACCGCCACCGCCGAGGAGGGCGGTGCGCCCAGCGCACCCGCCGCGGCCCAGCCGCGGCTCGCCCGGCGATCGACCCCACGGTCGATCGCGTGCCCCGGCGTCCAGCCGGGGCGTCCTCGTGTGGGCCCCGCGATCGACGCCCTAGGGCTCGATCGCACCCCTCGGCACCCAGCCGAGGGTCCTTCGAACCTTCGCCGGGGTTCTCGAATCCCCATCCCCGAAGTTCGTCGTTTTCCCGGATCGTGCGTTCATGTATGTATCACAATCAATTCACATAAAATCATAGAAGGGAGTATATGATTTTACCTTTTAATTCGTTGTGCGGAGAAACGAATTTAAGTTGATGACCTTACGATCTTCCCACGTATTCCTTGCACTAGCTTGAACGTCGGGTGGGCGACGATCCTCCAAGCTTATGGATCCTCTTCAACTCTCTAGAATATCAAGTATGATAATCTTGTCTTATGAAAAAGTGAAGACCATGTAGTGCTTTTATAGGCTACGTAGGGGATCTAAAGGAGGTGGAATATTGGGCTTCCAATATTAATGATTAAATTGAGCCCAAGCCCAAATCTATTAATCTCCCATTAATATTAATTAATTTATTTTCCACTATATAAATTAATTGCACTCCCAATATTAAACCATATTTTATCAAATAATATTTCTCCGGTAGTATTATTTATTCCGTGTATTTAAGATTTAAATATCCATGAATAAAATTAATTTATTGCTAATTAATTTATTCATCTCTTGAATCCGAGACTAGTACCATTCATCCTTAATTATTGTGCGGAACGAATCCACTCATGTGGTTTACACAATAATTCCTTATGAACTCATCTCGGGGATATTATCAACCCTTCCGGGATACACTTTCCCGTCAAGTATTCACGGCATGTCATATATAAAATATAGTGACCCAACTTAACCGGTAATTAACCCAATAATTAAATCGGTTAATTCCTTTGGAAAATCAAAGTCTCTAATATTAAATATATACACCCGCAATAGTATCGGGGATTAAGAATAAAATACTCTGAGATTTAAATTGATTATCCAAGGCAATCCTAATCAATAAATCTCAAGCGATCCGCCCAATACACCAAGTGTACAAGTGTGATAAAATAATTAAGATAAATTATTTTCTCTCTCACACAACGACTATACCGATGGATTGGTCCACGTCCATCTAGGTCGTGAGCAACTATTCGATTAAATACGAGTAACCGATAGTATGATCTTCTGTGTGCCCATGCAACACCATACTAACTACAACGTATAAAATCCAGGACTATATTTCGCATAATTAATTAATAATAATTAAATGCAAATAATTGTTTATTTAATTAAATAGATTAAATGCTATGACCGGGAATTTACCGTTACTTAAATCTAGACATTAAGTACACAACTCCAACACGATCCAACGTAAATAAATTACAAGAAATAAATTTACAATTCCGGTATCGATTCTATACATGAAATCGACCCTATACACTTTCCGGAAAACATAGAACAATAATAATAAATCTAAATTCGGTCAACCCCCGAATTTTTACTATTACAAGCATTCATCCACACAAAAAGAAACTCGACATGTCCGAGAGTTTAAAAACGAATAATCATGGTAAAATTAAATAACAATTAATTAAATAAATAATTAAAAATTAATTAAATAAATAATTAACGAACACCACGAAGAACCGGGGCCAGACCGGAGAATCGCCGCGAGGGTGAAACCCTAGCCGAACCCCCATGCATGGGGTTCGCGATCGCCGTGCATGGCGATCGCCGGGGATGGGGGTGCATCCCCGCGGGGCTGTCCGACCAGCACCCGCCGGCGGTGAGTCCGGCGACTCACCGCCACCGCCACACGAGGAGGAGGGCGCCCAGCCGAAGCTCCAGCCCTCGGCTGCCCTCGCGATCGAGCCCAGCTCGATCGCCCGCCCCGGCTTCAGCCGGGGCTCCCCGTGCGCACGCCGCCGTCGAAGGGGCGGCTGGGATCCGCCGAGGCGCCAGCCCGCGGCATCCCAGCGATCTACCGAAGTCGATCGCATGCCCCGGCGTCCAGCCGGGGCTCGTCCCTCGTCGCGCGGTTCCGGCGGTCGAACCCTAGGGTTCGGCCGCCCCTTATTTGATCCCGACGGGGATCTCGAATCCCCGTATCCCGGTCTCGACGTTTTCCCGGATCGTGTGTTCATGTACGTATTACAATTAAATCACATAAAATCATAAAAGGGGTTTTATGATTTTACCTTTCGATTCGTTGTGCGGAGAAACGAAATCAAGATGATGACCTTACGATCTTCCCACGTATTCCTTGCACTAGCTTGAACGTCGGGTGGGCGACGATCTTCCAAGCTTATGGATCCTCTTCAACTCTCTAGAATATCAAGTATGATAATCTTGTCTTATTAAAAGTGAAGACCATGTAGTGCTTTTATAGGCTACGTAGGGGATCTAAAGGAGGTGGAATATTGGGCTTCCAATATTAAAGATTAAATTGAGCCCAAGGCCAAATCTATTAATCCTCTATTAATATTAATTAATTTATTTTCCACTCTATAAATTAATTGCAGTCCCAATATTAAACCATATTATATCAAATAATATTTCTCCGGTAGTATTATTTATTCCGTGTATTTAAGATTTAAATATCCATGAATAAAATTAATTTATTGCTAATTAATTTATTCATCTCTTGAATCCGAGACTAGTACCATTCAACCTTAATTATTGTGCGGAACGAATCCACTCATGTGGTTTACACAATAATTCCTTATGAACTCATCTCGGGGATATTATCAACCCTTCCGGGATACACTTTCCCGTCAAGTATTCACGGCATGTCATATATAAAATATAGTGACCCAACTTAACCGGTAATTAACCCAATAATTAAATCGGTTAATTCCTTTGGAAAATCAAAGTCTCTAATATTAAATATATACACCCGCAATAGTATCGGGGATTAAGAATAAAATACTCTGAGATTTAAATTGATTATCCAAGGCAATCCTAATCAATAAATCTCAAGCGATCCGCCCAATACACCAAGTGTACAAGTGTGATAAAATAATTAAGATAAATTATTTTCTCTCTCACACAACGACTATACCGATGGATTGGTCCACGTCCATCTAGGTCGTGAGCAACTATTCGATTAAATACGAGTAACCGATAGTATGATCTTCTGTGTGCCCATGCAACACCATACTAACTACAACGTATAAAATCCAGGACTATATTTCGCATAATTAATTAATAATAATTAAATGCAAATAATTGTTTATTTAATTAAATAGATTAAATGCTATGACCGGGAATTTACCGTTACTTAAATCTAGACATTAAGTACACAACTCCAACACGATCCAACGTAAATAAATTACAAGAAATAAATTTACAATTCCGGTATCGATTCTATACATGAAATCGACCCTATACACTTTCCGGAAAACATAGAACAATAATAATAAATCTAAATTCGGTCAACCCCCGAATTTTTACTATTACAAGCATTCATCCACACAAAAAGAAACTCGACATGTCCGAGAGTTTAAAAACGAATAATCATGGTAAAATTAAATAACAATTAATTAAATAAATAATTAAAAATTAATTAAATAAATAATTAACGAACACCACGAAGAACCGGGGCCAGACCGGAGAATCGCCGCGAGGGTGAAACCCTAGCCGAACCCCCATGCATGGGGTTCGCGATCGCCGTGCATGGCGATCGCCGGGGATGGGGGTGCATCCCCGCGGGGCTGTCCGACCAGCACCCGCCGGCGGTGAGTCCGGCGACTCACCGCCACCGCCACACGAGGAGGAGGGCGCCCAGCCGAAGCTCCAGCCCTCGGCTGCCCTCGCGATCGAGCCCAGCTCGATCGCCCGCCCCGGCTTCAGCCGGGGCTCCCCGTGCGCACGCCGCCGTCGAAGGGGCGGCTGGGATCCGCCGAGGCGCCAGCCCGCGGCATCCCAGCGATCTACCGAAGTCGATCGCATGCCCCGGCGTCCAGCCGGGGCTCGTCCCTCGTCGCGCGGTTCCGGCGGTCGAACCCTAGGGTTCGGCCGCCCCTTATTTGATCCCGACGGGGATCTCGAATCCCCGTATCCCGGTCTCGACGTTTTCCCGGATCGTGTGTTCATGTACGTATTACAATTAAATCACATAAAATCATAAAAGGGGTTTTATGATTTTACCTTTCGATTAGTTGTGCGGAGAAACGAAATCAAGATGATGACCTTACGATCTTCCCACGTATTCCTTGCACTAGCTTGAACGTCGGGTGGGCGACGATCTTCCAAGCTTATGGATCCTCTTCAACTCTCTAGAATATCAAGTATGATAATCTTGTCTTATTAAAAGTGAAGACCATGTAGTGCTTTTATAGGCTACGTAGGGGATCTAAAGGAGGTGGAATATTGGGCTTCCAATATTAAAGATTAAATTGAGCCCAAGGCCAAATCTATTAATCCTCTATTAATATTAATTAATTTATTTTCCACTCTATAAATTAATTGCAGTCCCAATATTAAACCATATTATATCAAATAATATTTCTCCGGTAGTATTATTTATTCCGTGTATTTAAGATTTAAATATCCATGAATAAAATTAATTTATTGCTAATTAATTTATTCATCTCTTGAATCCGAGACTAGTACCATTCAACCTTAATTATTGTGCGGAACGAATCCACTCATGAGGTTTACACAATAATTCTTTATGAACTCATCTCGGGGATATTATCAACCCTTCCGGGATACACTTTCCCGTCAAGTATTCACGGCATGTCGTATATAAAATATAGTGACCCAACTTAACCGGTAATTAACCCAATAATTAAATCGGTTAATTCCTTTGGAAAATCAAAGTCACATATATTAAATATACACACCCGCAATAATATCGGGGATTAAGAATAAAATACTCTGAGACTTGAATCGATTATCTCAAGGCAATCCTAATCGATAAATCTCAAGCGATCCGCCCAATACACCAAGTGTACAAGTGTGATAAAATAATTAAGACAAATTATTTTCTCTCTCACACAACGACTATACCGATGGATTGGTCCGTGTCCATCTAGGCCGTGAGCAACTGTTTGATTAAATACGAGTAACCGATAGTATGATCTTCTGTGTGGGCCCGCACACCATACTAACTACAACGTATAGAATCCAGGACTATATTTTGCATATATTTAATTATCAATAATTAAACGCAAACAATTGTTTATTAATTTAATAGATTAAATGCTATGATCGGGAGTTTACCGTTACTTAAATCTAGACATTAAGTACATAACTCCAACAATCTCCCACTTGTACTAAGGTCTAGTCATTTCCTCCAAACTCCCGACTCCCATACTCATCACGTGCTTAAGTTGTACTTCCAAGAAGTACTATGTGAATGAGCACTCTAGGTTGCCGCTCTGAAGTTATCTTGGTGACTACTGCGTCGTCTCCCTCGACGATGACTCGTATCAGGTAGACCTGCTCTATGTGTTAACATCACTTTTTGACTTATGACTTCTTCCAGTTTACCATGCACCGCTATACAATAGCCTTTTGTAAACCAAGAGTCATATCCAAGTCTTAGAGGTTATCCCGGAACCTAACCAAAACTTCCGCTGCCTCTGAGGCTTCTATTTGGTTATGGGAGAGTCTGAGAAGCGTCCTGCTTACCACTCTTTCATTTCATGGTTCCACCTCTTTCTAAAAGTGAACACATAGCCTGATATCGACTTACACTGGTTCTTCTCTGATTTGAGATCTGAGAACATGTAATCCAAGAAGATTTCGTCTTGCTTAGTAATCCAGTACTTCGCAAGTACTATTACAGCATCCGAAAATCTCTTGTCCAGATTACTTTGATATCCTCCCACTATGCAAACCGCATAGTTGATATCAGGTTCTCGTTTTATAACATTGCATCTATAAAGCTTTCCACACTCGAAGTGTAGGAAACTGCTTTGTCTTTATATATCTCCTTCATGTGTTCGAAACACATACCCTTTAGATAGATATATATTCTGTATCTGAAAGGCAACAACATTTCTCAGAATTATGCATGTTTAAAACAAACCATAATCGTATAAGATATCTAGGAGAAGTACAATGTTCTTATCCTTAGATCAAAAGATCTTAAGAACACGTTCTAACTTCTACTCAATCTTATATCCCGATTTATTTAGACAACCATCATTTTATGTCTGACAACATCTTTACATTGTTGCCAATGATGAAATGTTATCTACATAAAATTCCGAGAAACACCACCTTGTTTACATTACGTCTCCAATACACCTTTTTCGTCTATGCCTTTTTGATGAATCCATCAAATGGACTATCCCATCAATTCGCAAGTTCCACGATTTATAGCTTTGTTACAATCCATAAATGGATTTACTAAGCTTGTACTCTAAATGATCTAGCCTCTTAACAACAAACCTTATTGTTCTTCAAGCAGGCACATTTAGATCTAGTACTGCCCTTATGCAGAACTAGGGATCGATTTCATCTTTACTAGATCCAGAGTCCAAACTCCTCTAGTCTTATGAACATCTCCGGTTGTCCAACAACCTCCCACTGCAATGGCGTCCCGGTGTATAACAGTAATAACAGTAGGTGCAGTTAGTGGTGTACTACTACTCGTTTTAGCTGGTTAATAGTCTTTGTCCTTTTTCTCATTCCAAGGTATTACATCAGTTCGGGCTTTGTGGTTCATCTAATAGTCTTTCTCTAAGAACCGGACGAAATGTCCTTCTGGTTCATAGTACTATAGAACACAATCCTTTTGTTCACCTAGGATATCCTACAAACACATTGAATGTGCCGTTGTCTCTAGAAATATCCATAGAACATAGGTAGTTCCGAACAACTTGTTATTTTACTATTAGAATCCTTTTCTTGTCACTGACACACCATTTCTACACGTAAGTGTATGGTGTAGTCATTTTGGGATTGAATCCCAATCTTTGATTATGCCATGCATTATGTGGTGGCTTCCGCGACTAAGTCGCAGGCTTCCAATGGATATACTTTGAAGGTTCCCCATAATGGCACATCAAGCACTCTAATCCATCTTCGAGTATTCTTAAAAGAACTACTCGCATCTTACACATATGACTGCATATATCATTGATCATTCTCAATACTTGTCCGAATTCTACCCATTACTCATAAAGGTATGCTTAGTTGTATCATCTTCCAAATTCAATTCTTAGGTCGGAAGGTCCATTCCTTCAACTTTAATTGATCAAATCAATTTCGACCTTTTGAATTTTATTTGAATAAATACTACTAAGTATAAGAATTCACAAGTATAATGATTTAACAAGAAATATATCCAATAAGTAAAACAAGTTATAGAACGGTTTGTTGCATCGTGGTAGACTAAGGATTCATCATTCATATTATTTGTATCTAATGTACCAGAATAGATAATACCCATTATTTCTTATCAAAATCATCAAATGATTAAAGAAATAAAATATCCAATCATAAATAATAGAAATCCAGAACAAAACGTTCTTTCTAAAATAAAGGGTACATAATGCAATAAACTTGAAATGAAATCCTATTTAACTACTAAAGCAGATAAATGTCTTCCACCGCAACAGCTGCCTCCTCTACAGCTTTGCCCATGTAGACTCGAACTTTTCTTCTCTAAGTCGCCGGGTTTTCTGGAACCCCTGCATTTAAAATGCACATACCGTCAGTGGTTCCATATCTACACACCAGATTTCTGGTAGATAATACCGCTGACTATGTTTTTACGACTAAAGAAAAATTCGTACCTTTGAGAGGACATTCAGACTTCCAGTGTCGAGACTTATTGCATCGGAAGCACTTGCCCCTTGGCTTTGCAGCCCCCACTCGTGGTCCACTCCTCTTGGCACCACTGGGTTTCCAGGCTTGCTTCCTTTTCTTGCCCCTACCTCCAACAGGCTTCAAGCCTTTGGACTTGGTAGCTACAAGCGCTTGAGACTTGCCCTTCTTGTAGATCCCCTCTGCCGCCTTCAGTTCAGTAAGGAGTTGCGCAAGAGTATAAGATAGTTTACCCATATTATAGCGCATGCGAAACTGCTCAAAACTAGGGGTCAGAGACTGGAGTATGATGTCGACTTGCATCTCAGCATCAATTTGAGCTCCTAGGATCTCAAGTTCATTCAACAGACTCATCATCTTAAGAACGTGCTCCCCTACGGGCGTTCCTTCAGACTGGGTAGTTGTCATGATGACTCTCATGGCTTCTTGCCTTGCCGCAAGATCTTGCTCCCCAAACATTTCTTTGAGGTTAAACAACATATCATAGGCAGTGTCCATCGACTCATGTTGGGTTTGGAGTACATTTGACATGGAAGCCAAAATATAACACCTAGCCATTTCATAAGCGTTTTTCCACTTCCGATATGCCTCTCTTTCCTCATTAGTTGAGGCAGTCGTGGGCTCAGCAGGGCACAATTCATGGAGTACAAATTTGTACTCTTCAGAAGTCAGGACAATGTCTAAATTTCTCCTCCAATCAATATAATTGGGGCCAGTGAGTTTATGCTCCTTGAGTATCACAGAAAGTGGGTTCATAGCTATTTTCTAAACCTATAAGCACATTTAAACAAACAATCAATTTAATATCCGATATTATCTCCCTAAAATAATATCATTAAATTACTAATTACATCTAAAATCCCATCAGGTAAGGCAAGCCACGTTCGTGTGGACGTTTACCCACCCAAATGATTTAGCAATTAGATTTTCTTCGGTCGTACATCATTATAGCGTTACTTCGTTGGGAAGAATACTATAAAGCGTACCTAAGTGTAAACCATTACTCAGTACTAAGGTGAATCATCTGGAATTGCTACGTCACCGCAAGCCACGTTAGTGTGGACGTTTACGATAACTCACAATCCTTCACAATTCCCTATAACTGTCTACATCAACTATTCCAAAATCCCATTCAGTATAGCAAGCCACGTTCGTGTGGACGTTTACTATACCAAAAAGATTTTTACAGTTGACTTCCAATTACTTGATCCATTCGATTTTCGTAAATCAAGACGCGGAGAATCATAAGTGAAACTCGGAGTTTCTAACTAGTGATCCACCATGCGAACAACCCTATCTCTCATTAGATGAGGGAGCCGAGCAGAAAATCGATCCATCTTTAAAAGAATGGTACGAATGTCTCTAATTTGTGTCATCCACATGACCAAGTGGCTTTGGCTCCATTCCACTCCCCGGGGTGAGAATGAGTCGACTTGAAGTCAGTTTCAGAAAGACAAATTAGGCATTGTTTGATAAACTTAATCAATGTTTCTCGTAAAAGGAATTACAAGAATTCTCCTCCAATGACACATCTATATGAACTTCGAAAGCTCATAAATGTCACCAAGAGAACAGTAATGGAGACCATGGGAATGTTTCAATCCCCTCTCCCACTTAGATTTTTATAACAAAGGGATACGCTATCTAATGCATAATTAAACACATAAGCATGCATACAAGTAATAAAGCACATATCACATAGTCAAAATAATGCTAGAAAATTATTTTCCGACTATCATGGCTTTATTCCATCTCCGTATGCGTCTTCTAGTCTTCAGTTTTCGTTCTTGAATGCTCCATGTGACGAGAATATTAATCCCAATATTTAAATCTATTTATTTTTAATAAATCCAAAAGATACTTAATTCGAAAATTAAGTCAATCGAATAAATTAAAAATAAAATTAAATATTATTAATATTTTTTATTTATTTATTTTCCTATCTAATTCTATTAAATCTCTAGAATAATCTATCCAAGTAAAACTTGGAATATTCTAGAAGACTTCTATAATAGAATAAGGAAATAAAATAAATTAGGACTCTTCTACTTTCCAAAATTAATTAATTTCCATGTCCATGAAAATTCCCATAAAATAGGAATAATCAAATAGGAAATAAATCAATTTATTAATTAATTATTTTCCTATCTAATTCTATTAAATCTCTAGAATCCTATTCCAAGTAGGACTTGGAATATTCTAGAAGACTTCCATAATATAATAAGGAAATAAAATAATTCCAATTAATTCTTTTCCTATCTCCATGAGAGTTCCCAAAAATATGAGTACTCAAAATAGGAAAACCGAATCAATTAGGAAAGTGAATCTTGGTAGGAATAGCACAGGATGGGGTACCCCGCGCCACCCCCACCTTCGACCACCACCACCGACGCCGGTCAAGGCCCACGCGCCACCTCCCTTGGTGGCCGGCGTGGCCGAGAACCCTAGGGCAGCCCGGGGTCGATCGATCTCCATGGGATCGATCTCATGATCGATCCCTAGCCCTAGTTCTCCCTCTCATCATCTCCTTCGTCACACGAGTTCTCCGGCGGTCGTCTCGGCATCGATCCATCGTAAATAAATTACAAGAAATAAATTTACAATTCCGGTATCGATTCTATACATGAAATCGACCCTATACACTTTCCGGAAAACATAGAACAATAATAATAAATCTAAATTCGGTCAACCCCCGAATTTTTACTATTACAAGCATTCATCCACACAAAACGAATCTCGACATGTCCGAGAGTTTAAAAACGAATAATCATGGTAAAATTAAATAACAATTAATTAAATAAATAATTAACAATTAATTAACCATGATAGTCGGAATCCATGCAAGGTAGAACGATAATTGAACACATACATGAACACGAAACCAAACGCTCTGATACCAATTGTTGGAAATCGATATCCCGGGCTATTAAAATTTGCGGAAAATAATAACCCGACCGAAATCCTCTCGCCGGAAACTGATCACGAACACCACGAAGAACCGGGGCCAGACCGGAGAATCGCCGCGAGGGCGAAACCCTAGCCGAACCCCCATGCATGGGGTTCGCGATCGCCGTGCATGGCGATCGCCGGGGATGGGGGTGCATCCCCGCGGGGCTGTCCGACCAGCACCCGCCGGCGGTGAGTCCGGCGACTCACCGCCACCGCCACACGAGGAGGAGGGCGCCCAGCCGAGGCTCCAGCCCTCGACTGCCCTCGCGATCGAGCCCAGCTCGATCGCCCGCCCTGGCTTCAGCCGGGGCTCCCCGTGCGCACGCCGCCGTCGAAGGGGCGGCTGGGATCCGCCGCGGTGCCAGCCCGCGGCATCCCAGCGATCTACCGAAGTCGATCGCTTGCCCCGGCGTCCAGCCGGGGCTCGTCCCTCGTCGCGCGGTTCCGGCGGTCGAACCCTAGGGTTCGGCCGCCCCTTTTTTGATCCCGACGGGGATCTCGAATCCCCGTATCCCGGTCTCGACGTTTTCCCGGATCGTGTGTTCATGTACGTATTACAATTAAATCACATAAAATCATAAGAGGGGTTTTATGATTTTACCTTTCGATTCGTTGTGCGGAGAAACGAAATCAAGATGATGACCTTACGATCTTCCCACGTATTCCTTGCACTAGCTTGAACGTCGGGTGGGCGACGATCTTCCAAGCTTATGGATCCTCTTCAACTCTTTAGAATATCAAGTATGATAATCTTGTCTTATTAAAAGTGAAGACCATGTAGTGCTTTTATAGGCTACGCAGGGGATCTAAAGGAGGTGGAATATTGGGCTTCCAATATTAAAGATTAAATTGAGCCCAAGCCCAAATCTATTAATCCTCTATTAATATTAATTAATTTATTTTCCACTATATAAATTAATTGCAGTCCCAATATTAAACCATATTATATCAAATAATATTTCTCCGGTAGTATTATTTATTCCGTGTATTTAAGATTTAAATATCCATGAATAAAATTAATTTATTGCTAATTAATTTATTCATCTCTTGAATCCGAGACTAGTACCATTCAACCTTAATTATTGTGCGCAACGAATCCACTCATGAGGTTTACACAATAATTCCTTATGAACTCATCTCGGGGATATTATCAACCCTTCCGGGATACACTTTCCCGTCAAGTATTCACGGCATGTCGTATATAAAATATAGTGACCCAACTTAACCGGTAATTAACCCAATAATTAAATCGGTTAATTCTTTTGGAAAATCAAAGTCACATATATTAAATATACACACCCGCAATAATATCGGGGATTAAGAATAAAATACTTTGAGACTTGAATCGATTATCTCAAGGCAATCCTAATCGATAAATCTCAAGCGATCCGCCCAATACACCAAGTGTACAAGTGTGATAAAATAATTAAGACAAATTATTTTCTCTCTCACAGAACGACTATACCGATGGATTGGTCCGTGTCCATCTAGGTCGTGAGCAACTGTTTGATTAAATACGAGTAACCGATAGTATGATCTTCTGTGTGGGCCCGCACACCATACTAACTACAACGTATAGAATCCAGGACTATATTTTGCATATATTAAATTATCAATAATTAAACGCAAACAATTGTTTATTAATTTAATAGATTAAATGCTATGATCGGGAGTTTACCGTTACTTAAATCTAGACATTAAGTACATAACTCCAACAGATAATACCATTATTTCTTATCAAAATCATCAAATGATTAAAGAAATAAAATATTCATTCATAAATAATAGAAATCCAGAACAAAAGTTCTTTCTAAAATTAAAGGGGTACATAAAGCAATAAACTTGAAATGAAATCCTAATTAACTACTCATAGATAAATGTCTTCCACTGCAACACCTGCCTCCTCTACATCTTTGCCCATGTAGACTCGAACTCTTCTTCTCTAAGTCGTCGGGTAATCTGGAACCCCTGCATTATAAAATGCACATACCGTCAGTGGTTTCCATATATACACACCAGAATTCTGGTAGATAATACCGCTGACTATGTTTTTACGACTAAAGAAAAATTCGTACCTTTGAGAGGACATTCAGACTTCCAGTGTCCAGACTTATTGCATCGGAAGCACTTGCCTCTTGGCTTGGCAGCCCCCACTCGTGGTCCATTCCTCTTGGCACCACTGGGTTTCCAGGCTTGCTTCCTTTTCTTGCCCCTACCTCCAACAGGCTTCAAGCCTTTGGACTTGGTAGCTACAAGCGCTTGAGACTTGCCCTTCTTGTAGATCCCCTCTGCCGCCTTCAGTTCAGTCAGGAGTTGCGCAAGAGTATAAGATAGTTTACCCATATTATAACTCATGCGAAACTGCTCAAAACTAGGGGTCAGAGACTGGAGTATGATGTCGACTTGCGTCTCACCATCAATTTGAGCTCCTAGGATCTCAAGTTCATTCAAAAAACTCATCATCTTAAGAACGTGCTCCCCAACGGGCTTTCCTTCAGACTGAGTAGTTGTCATAAGCACTCTCATGGCTTCTTGCCTTGCCGCACGATCTTGCTGCCCAAACATATCCTTGAGGTTGTACAACATATCCTCAGCAGTGTCCATCGACTCATGTTGGGTTTGGATTACATTTGACATAGAAGCCAAAATATAACACCTAGCCATTTCATCAGCCTTTTTCCACTTCCGATATGCTTCTTTTTCCTCAGTAGTTGAGGCATCCGTGGGATCAGCAGGGCACACATCATAGAGTACAAATTTGTACTCTTCAGAAGTCAGGACAATGTCCAAATTTCTCCTCCAATCAATATAATTGGGGCCAAAGAGTTTATTCTCCTTGAGTATCACAGAAAGTGGATTCATAGCTATTCTCTAAAGCTATAAGCACATTTAAACAAACAATCAATTTAATATCCGATATTATCTCCCTCAAATAATATCATTAAATTACTAATTACATCTAAAATCCCATCAGATATGGTAAGCCACGATAGTGTGGACGTTTACCTATCCAAATGATTTCGTAATTAGATTTGCTTCGGTCGTACATCACTATAGCGTTACTTCGATGGGAAGAATACTATATAGCGTACCTAAGTGTAAACCATTACTCAGTACTAAGAAGATTGTTTGAGACTCGTATGTCACCGCAAGCCACGATAGTGTAGACGTTTACGTTAACACACGATCCTTCACTTTCTTCTATAACTGTCTACATCAATTGATCCAAAATCCCATTCAGTATAGCAAGCCACAATAGTGTGGACGTTTACTACACCAAAAGATTTTTACAATTGACATCCAATTACTTGAACCATTCGATTTCGTAAATCAAGACGCGGAGAATCATAAGTGAAACTCGAAGTTTCTAACCAGTGATTCACCATGCGAACAACCCTATCTCTCATTAGATGAGGGAGCCGAGCAGACAATCGATCCATTTCAAGAAATGGTACGAAGGTCTCTAATTTGTGTCATCCACATGACCAAGTGGCTTTGGCTCCATTCCACTCCCCGGGGTGAGAATGAGTCGACTTGAAGTCAGTTTCAGAAAGACAAATTAGGCATTGTTTGATAAACTTAATCAATGTTTCTCGTAAAAGGAATTACAAGAATTATCCTCCAATGACATGTCTATGTGAACTTCGAAAGCTCATAAATGTCACCAAGAGAACAGTATGGAGACCATGGGAATGTTTCCATCCCCTCTCCCACTTAGCTTTTTATAACAAAGGGATACGCTATCTAGTGCATAAAGTAAACACATATAGCATGCATACAAGCAATAAAGCACATAGTATCACATAGTCAAAATAATGCTAGAAAATTATTTTCCGACTATCATGGCTTTATTCCATCTCCGTACGCATCTTCTAGTCTTCAGTCTTCGTTCTTGAATGCTCCATGTGACGAGAATATTAATTCCAATATTTAAATCTATTTATTTTTAATAAATCCAAAAGATACTTAATTCGAAAATTAAGTCAATCGAATAAATCAAAAATAAAATTAGATATTATTAATATTTTTATTTATTTATTTTTCCTTTCTAATTCTATTACATCTCTAGAATCCTATCCAAGTAAGACTTGGAACATTCTAGAAGATTTCTATAATAGAATAAGGAAATAAAATAAATTAGGACTCTTCTACTTTCCAAAATTAATTAATTTCCATGTCCATGAAAATTCCCATAAAATAGGAATAATCAATTAGGAAATAAATTAAATTAATAATTAATTATTTTCCTTTCTAATTCTATTAAATATCTAGAATCCTATCCAAGTTAGACTTGGAATATTCTAGAAGACTTCCATAATAGAATAAGGAAATAAATTAATTCCAATTAATTCTTTTCCTATTTCCATGAGAGTTCCCAAACTTAGGAATACTCAAAATAGGAAAACCGAATCAATTAGGAAAATGAATCTTGGTTAGGAGTAGCACGGGGTGGGGATCCCCGCGGTTGGAAATCGATATCCCGGGGTATCAAAAAATTGCGGAACCGATAACCCCGACCGAAATCCCATCGCCGGAAATCCAATCGCGAACACCACGAAGAACCGGGCCCGACGAGAGCATCGCCGCGGGATGAACCCGCGGCTAAACCCTAGTCGAGCCCCACCGTGGGGCTCACGATCGAAGTCGATCGCATGGGGCTGCCTTGCAGCCCCCGGCGGTGAGTCTGGCGACTCACGGCCACCACCGACCGGGGAAGGGACCGCCAGCCACGGCGCCAGCCCGCGGCTGTCCCCAGCGATCGACCCTAGGTCGATCGCTTGCCCCGGCGTCCAGCCGGGGCTACCCTCGGAATCGCTGCCGGCGGTCGAAGCCCTAGGGCTCGACCGCCACGCCCTCGGCTCCCAGCCGAGGGTTCGTTCGATACTTCGCCGGGGATCTCGAATCCCCGTCCCCGAAGGTCGTCGTTATCCCGGATCGTGCGTTCATGTATATATTACAATTAATTCACATAAAATCATACAAGGGAGTTTATGATTTTACCTTTGATTCGTTGTGCGGAAAAACGAAATCAATTGAAGACCTTTGAATCTTCCTACGTATTCCTTGCACCTCGTTCGAACGTCATGTGGGCGACGATCCTCCGAACTCTATGGATCTACTTCACGAACTCTCTAGAATATCAAGTATGATAATCTTATGGTGTGTTTAATTGTGAAGACCATGTAGTGCTTTTATAGGCTACGTAGGGGATCTAAAGGAGGTCGAATATTGGGCTTCCAATATTGATGAATAAATTGAGCCCAAGCCCAAATCTATTAATCTCATCAATATTAATTAATTTATTTTCCACTATATAAATTAATTGCACTCCCAATATTAAACCATATTATATAAAATAATATTTTTCCGGTAGTATTATTTATTCCGTGTATTTAAGATTTAAATATCCATGAATAAAATTAATTTATTGCTAATTAATTTATTCATCTCTTATATCTGAGACTAGTACCATTCAACCTTAATTATTATGCGGAACAAATCCACTCATGAGGTTTACATAATAATTCCTTATGAACTCATCTCGGAAATATTATCAACCCTTCCGGGATAAACTTTCCCGTCAAGTATTCACGGTATGTCGTATATAAAATACAGTGACCCAACTTAGCCGGTAATTAACCCAATAATTAAATCGGTTAATTCCTTTGGTAAATCAAAGTTACTTATATTAAATATACACACCCGCAATAGTATCGGGGATTGAGAATAAAATACTCTGAGACTTGAATCAATTATCAACGGCAATCCTAATTGATAAGTCTCAAGCGATCCGCTCAATACACCAAGTGTACAAGTGTGATAAAATAATTAAGACAAATTATTTTCTCTCTCACACAACGACTATACCGATGGATTGGTCCGTGTCCATCTAGGTCGTGAGCAACTGTTTGATTGAATACGAGTAACCGATATTATGATCTTCTGTGTGGGCACGCACACCATACTAACTACAACGTATAGAATCCAGGACTATATTTTGCATATATTTAATTATCAATAATTAAATGCAAACGATTATTTATTTATTAAATAGATTAAATGCTATGATCGGGAGTTACCGTTACTTAAATCTAGACATTAAGTACACAACTCCAACAATCTCCCGCTTGTACTAAGGTCTAGTCATTTCCTCCAAAATCCCGACTCCCATAATCATCACGTGCTTAAGTTGTACTTCCAAGAAGTACCATGTGAATGAGCAATCTAGGTTGCCGCTCTGAAGTTATCTCGGTGACTACAGCGTCGTCTCCCTCAACGATGAGTCGTATCAGGTGGTACTTGCTCTATGTGTTATCATCACTTTTTGACTTATGACTTCTTCCAGTTTACCGTGCACCGCTATACAATAGCCTTTGGTAAACTAAGAGTCATATCCAAGTCCAGAGGTTATCCCGGAACCTAACCAAAACTTCCGCTGCCTCTGAGGCTGCTATTCGGTTATGAGAGAGTCTGAGAAGCATCCTGCTTATCACTCTTTCATTTCAAGGTTCCAACTCTTTTAAAAAATGAACACATAGCCTGATATCGACTTACACTGGTCCTTCTCTGATATGAGATCTGAGAATATGTAATCAAAGAAGATTTCGTCTTGCTTAGTAATCTAGTATTTCAAAGCATTCGAATATCTCTTGTCCAGATTACTTTGATATCCTCCCACTACGCTAACCGCATAGTTGATATCAGGTTCTCGTTTTACAACATTGCATCTATAAAGCTTTCCACACTTGAAGTGTAGGAAACTGCTTTGTCTGTATCTATCTCCTTCATGTGTTCGAAACACATACCCTTTAGATAGATATATATTTTGTATCTGAAAGGCAATAACCTTTCTCAGAATTATGCATGTTTAAAACAAACCATAATCGTATAAGATATCTAGGAGAAGTACAATGTTCTTATCCTTAGATCGAAAGATCTCAAGAACATGTTCCAACTTCTACTCAATCTTATATCCCGATTCATTTAGACAACCATCATTTTATGTCTGATGACATCCTTACATTGTTGCCAATGATAAAATGCTATCTACATAAAATTCCGAGAAACACCACCTTGTTTCCATCACGTTTCCAATACACTTTTCGTCTATGCCTTTTGATGAATCCATCAGATGGACTATCTCATCAATTCGCAAGTTCCACGATTTACATCCTTGCATCAATTCCATAAATGGATTGAGTTGTACTCTAAATGATCTTGTCTCTTAACAATAAACCTTTATTGTTTTCTAAGCAGGCACATTTAGATCCAGTACTTTCCTTGTGCAGAGCTAGGGATCGATTTCATCTTTACTAGATCCAGAGTTGGAAACTCTTCTGGTCTTATGAACATCTCTGGTCATTTAACAACCTCCCACTGCAATGGCATTCCGGTGTATAAACAGTAATAACAGTAGGTGCAGTTAGTGGTGTACTCCTACTCGGTTTGGCTGGTTCTAAGTCTTTGTCCTTTTCTCATTCCAAAGTATTACGTCAGTTAGGGCTTTGTTGTTCATCTAATAGTCTTCCTCTATGTTGGAAATCGACTACCTGGGACATGTCCGTTCGACTACTCGAACATCCGGACAAGCCCAGTCGACCCCCGGCGTCCCTACTACACTCAGCACGAAGCCCCAGACCCGGTTTACGCCCAGCCATCATGCCCGAGGCACAACCGCGCAAAACCGAGGGCTTCTGCCCTGTCTGTCGCCCGACACCAGGAGGGTGTCGTCCGACAGGGCTGTGTCGGCCGACAGTTATACATGTCGGTCGACAGCGTCGCTGTTCCAGCAGCGGGTCGCGGCTGTTCGGGCTGTTCTGGCCGTTTTTCTCGATCCGACTACTGTTCCGGCGATCGGAGAACGCCCAGCAGTCTGAGACCATCGAAACCCAAGCCATCGAACACGATCGGTGGTTCGTTATATCATTACGTACGAGAAGAATCGAATAAGATGCGGAATAGGGTTTTCGATTCTTTACCTTTGATGCGTGATTCGGAGAAGCGGAATTGGCGAACACCCCAGATCTTCTAGTGTGTATCCTAGCCCTCGACTCCAGACGTTGTGTGGGCAACGATCCACCGGAAGTCTCCTCTTCTTCTTCTCTCTCGAACCCTCTTTACGCTCTTTTGTTTTTATTTCTTTCTTACGCAGAAAAGAAAAGAAAAATAAAAGACTGTGAATGTTAGGTCTAGAGAAGAGAGGGGGAGGGGTTTAAATAGGCCACACTAGGGACCTTAGGTTAATTAATTAATTAGGCTAAATTGCAATTTAATTAAACCGGTGTCCTTAAAAGAAAACCTTTAATTAAATCCAATTTTAATTATAATTAATTCCACTATAAAATTATAATTGAATTCCCAATTAATTAATCCATATTATTTTACCAATAATATTTTCCGCCGAAATTACATATATGATTTTCCCCGTGTTTAAGATATCGCATGTCCACGAATTAACTTTAATTACTAATAATTAAATTAATTCATTTCTTATTTTCCGAGACTAGTACCACTCATCCTTATTATCATGTGGAACGAATCCACCTGCAGGGTTTACATGATAAACTTTATGAGCTCATCTCGGGGACATCATCAACCCAATAAATGGGACACGGTTTCCTGTCTATAATCTATAGCATGCCGTGTGTACAATACCGATTCCCAATTTACCGAGGATATTGACTAATCAATTAGTCTCACTCATTGGCACATTAAAGAACCGAGCATTGGACACACGCACCTATAATTATATAGGGATTAGGAACTCATATATCCATAATATCTGAGGTCTAGTTCGATTACTCCGATTAGTACAAATCGAACGCCCTCCCGTGGTCCTGCTCAATACACCAAGTGTACGAGTGTAACATGATAGTCAAGACCGACTATCTACCAGTCACACTACGACGTACCGATGGATTGTCCCTGTCCATCTAAGTCGTGAGCTACTGTTCGATAGTATACGAGTAACCGATAGTATGATCTTCCGCGTGTCTCCTCACGCCATACTATCTACAACGTATATATCAAGGACTATTGCATTAAATGCAATCATGTTTGAATTATGTATAGACTAAGGCATAGATAAGGAGTTCCGTATTTGTACTAAACTAGACATTTAGAATACAACTCCATCAATCTCCCACTTATACTAAAAGTCTAGTCGCCCTCTCCCAAACATCAGATTCCCATAACCTTATCACGCCTATCCAACGCTTTCGCTGGAAGAGCCTCTGTGAACAGTTTTACCAGGCAATCCTCTCGATGCTATCTAGGTGACAACTGTATCGTCTTACTAGACGATCTCTCGAATCAGGTGGTACTTGCGCTCTACGTGTTATCTCCCACTGTGGACTCGTGGCATTTCAAGTTTTGCCAATACACAGCTATTCAAAATAGCCTTGGGCAAACTAGAAACCACATCTAAGTCCCTCAGGATGTTTTGGAGCCACACTATCCTTTTAACTGCCTCAGAGGCCGTTATCTTTTCAGTTTCCATGGTAGAGTCCGTAATGCATCATTGCTTTACACTCTTCCATGTGACTGCTCCACTTCACAGTGGGAACACATAGCCTGACTTCGACTTTCGACTGTCCCAGTTTGATTGGAAATCCAATTCTATGTAATCCAAAGGAAACAACTTGACTGCTTTGTAACTCAGAACATATTTCCTGGTCTTCTGCAGGCGCCTAAACATGTTCTTTACGTCAGTCGAGTGATCCTTTCCAGGATTACTATGATATCTCACCACCATGCCCACGGCATAGTAGATATCAATCTCGTGTACAGCATTGCATACATTAAGCTTCCTACCGTCAAGGTGTAAGGAACTGCTTACTTTTCATTTATCTCCTTATTGTGTCAGACACAAAACTTTAGATAAATAATTCCACATCTAAAAGGTGAAAACCTTTCTTGGAATTCTGCATGCTAAAACGAGCAAGAATTTTATTTATGTATGAGGCTTGGGATAAGTACTATGTTCTTTTCTGGCGATCCCTTATAACTTTGATGCCAAGAACATGCCTAACTTATCCTAAGTCCTTCATATCGAATTGCTCGGACAACCATCCCTTTATGTATGATAACATCTTTCACATTGTTGCCAATTTAGAAGGATGTCGTCTACATAAAGAATGAGAAAACACCACAACTTTTCCGTCACTTCTTTGTTACACACAGGACCCAAACATGCCTTGAATAAATCCATAAAATGGATTTTCTGATAGATCCGCATGTGTCCAAGATTTTGAAGCTTCCTTCAATCCAAAGATCGATTAAGCTTGCTTACCAAATGCTCTTGGCTCTTTTCGATGAATCCCTCTAGCTGTTCCACACAGATGGTCCCGTCAAGACTTTGATTAAGGAAATCCGTCTTGACTTCCATCTTCCTTGTGAAGACAAAAGAATCTGGATCGACTTTAGCATAGCTACCGGCGAAAAAAGTTTACTCATAATCGATCCCTTTCTTTCTGAGTGTACCCTTTCGCAACAAGCCTAGCCTTGAAGGTTTACACCTTCCCGTCAGACCCTCTTTTCTTCTTGTACACCCTCTTGCAACCAATGGCTTTTACACCTTTGGGCGGTGCTACAAGATCCTAGACCTGATTTGAATCCAAAGATTCAATCTCAGATTTCATCCCCTTTTGCCAAGACTGAGCATCTTGATCTTTCAGCATCTCGTCATAGGTCCAGGGGTCGGCTTCATGTTCTCCAGGTAACAAGTCCGAAGACTCACCTATAACCATGAACCTACCGGGTTGTCTAACAACCCTCCCACTACGACGACGCTCCGGTGTATCTTTAGTGACTAAAGATTATAGTAGTGAACTACTCAGTTAGGCTGGTTCTAAGTTTTTATCAGTCTCTCTAAGCTCATTTAAGTATTACCCTACTCTTGGGCTTGTGATCTTGCATATATAATCCATGTCAAGAACCGAACGTTGATGTAATCAACGAACATCTGGTCCTTTGGAATATATTACATATCTCAATTCATTTTCTTAGGGTATCCTATAAACAGCCGAATATCTGTACAAGTTTCCAAAAGGAATCAAGTTCAGGATAAACGCCGCTGTTCCCAAAGCATATCCCAAAACCGAATTAGGTAACTCCGAATAACTCATTTTCTACTTTCCCATATCTATAAGAGTCCTATTTCTTCTTACTAACACATCATTTTTGCCGAGGCAGGAATGGTGTAGTCAATTTGGGAGTTAATCCCATCTTTCTGATAAGTATGCCTTACTCCTCAAAGAGGTCTGCATACATCAGAGCGAATCAACTCTAGTACTTTCTTGGATCTTTGCTCTTTAACCGTAAGGGGTTGCTTGGTCATTTAAACTTCCAAGTATGATTCAAAGGTTAGAAAGTCCTTTCCTTCAACCTAGCTGAGTAGTCCATCAGCTTTCACCCTTTGAATCGTACTCAAGTTAAAATGATCTAGCCTAAGATGCCATAAGTACATTTGATTCATCTAGAAGGATCTTTACTCTTATTGGGGTTCGAAAGTGTGTTATTAGCTCCGGTCTGTTGCACCGTGGAAGAATATGGATTTAGTATTAAATTGTCTATCAATGTACCAGAATAGATATTATCCCCGTTTCCTACTCTGATAGGTATAAAACCATCCAAAGAAACGGAATATCCATTCTAAGCCAATTTAGAAATCCGAAATGAAACTTCGTTCTAAATGCCGACACATAAAGACAATTTATTAGAACTAAAATCCTACCGTTAAAACATTTAACATCTCCCACTGCAACGACTGTTACCATAGCAGTATTGCCCATGTAGGTTATTACTTCTTTCTTTCTAAGTCTCCTGGTTTCCTGGAACCCCCGCATGTAAGTGCAGACATGATTAGTGGTTTCCGTATCCACACACCAGGTACTGGTAGATAACACCTCTAAACATGTTTCGGTGACTAAGGAGAAGTTAACTTCTAGTTGCTTTGAGAGGACAATTAAAACTCCCAGTATCCAGACTGCTTGCAACGGAAGCACTTGCCCTGTTGGGCTTGCTTGTCCCATTCTGTGGTCCAGATATATTAGGCCCACTGGGTTTCCGTCTTTGCTTCTTCTTCCTTTTGCCGCCCGAAGGCCTAGGAAGAGTCAATTTCTCAGCCATAAGTGCTTTGAGGACCCTTAAAGATTCTCTCAGCCGCTAGAAGTTCAATCAGGAGCTCCGCCAATGAGTAAGACCCCTTATTCATATTATAGTTCAGGCGAAATTGCTCAAAACTTCTCGGCAGAGACTGGAGCACAATATCGACTTGGGTTACCCCATCGATAACTGATCCTAGAATCTCTATCTCATTCAGATAGCACATCATCCTAAGAACGTGATCCCTCATGGGCGTTCCTTCGGACGCGATGCCGTCATGAGTTGCCTCATTGCATTTTGCCCGGTTGTCCTGTCCTGTAACCAAAAAGCTCCTTGAGGTTAAGCATCATATCATAGGTAATGGTCATGGCTTGATCCTGATGTCGCAGCACATTTGACCTCAAAGCCATGATGTTGCTCCACGTCATCTCATAGCCTTGATCCATTTCCAATGAGCTTCCTTTCCTCAGTAATGGAAGCATCACTTGGTTCAGCAGGTCAATTGACTTGGAGTACATATTTGTACTCCTCTGCAGTTAGGACAATGTCCAAGTTTCATCTCCAATCCTTACAATCAGGGTCAGTGAGTTTGTTGACTTTTAATGGGAATAATACCATATAAAACAAACAATGAGTTTAATTCGATATCATTTCCCTCGAATAATATCATTAAACTACCAATCATTTCCAAAATCCTATCAGACTAGCATGCCACTTTCTTGTGGACGTATACTGATCCAAACGATTTTATAACTGGATTTTTACTTCGGTCGTACATCATTATAGCAGTGACTCTGATGGGGAGGATACTATAAAGCGTACCTAAGTGTATACCATTTCTCAGTACTAAGTCAACCGCTCGGGAACTACAGGTCCACCGCAAGCCACTTTCTTGTGGACGTTTACGTTGACATGCGGTCCTTTACGATTTTCTATAACTGTCGAGCCTCAATTAACCCAAAGTTTCGTTTCCATTTAGCAAGCCACTTTCTTGTGGACGTTTACTAAACAAACAACTTTGTTAATTGAATCACACTTATTTACATGTTATAGAATCTCAATTAACCCAAAGTTCCGTTCCCATTTAGCAAGCCACTTTCTTGTGGACGTTTACTAAAACAAACAACTTTGTTAATTGACTCTTACATTTATTAAATTTCACAATTTTATTAATCAAAGCTTGATATCTCGTAAGTGAAACTCGAAGTTTCTAACCAGCGATCAATCATGCAATTGAGCCCTATCTCTCACTAGGTGAGGGAGCCAACCAGACAATCGATCTAGTCATCGAATGACTCGAAAGTCTCTAATCTTTGTCATCGACATAACCAAGCGCTTTGGCTCCATTCCACTCCCCGGGGTGAGAATGAGTCGAGTTGAAATTAGTCTTTGAAAAACAGATTATGCATTGCTTTTGAGAAATATAATTGTTCATTTTTTTATAAGTTGAATTTTAATTCGAATTTTGATCCAGTGATATCCGTGTATCGACTTTATCCGATAGGGAGGATGACACTAAAGCCAACTCGTAAGTCAATACACATCACATTCAAAACAGAGAATGGAGACCGCGGGATTGTTTCCAATCCCTCTCCCACTTAGTATTTTACGACAAGGGATAACATGCATAAACAATTAAGCATAATAATAAAGCACGTAAAACAAGCAAAAAGCAATTAACGTGGTCCCGATTATTATGGCCTTAAGTGTTCTCCAATGCACGTCTCTTGGATCTCGTTGCTCGTCTCGGTCTCGACCCACCACCGAATCGCTCGAGGGTCAAGAGACGAACTCCTCCCACTGGAGCCCCGTCTCGAGCCTCGTTGAGTCGCTCGTGGGGCCGAACGAACCCCAGCCTCGCTGCTGCCCGTTGCCGGTTCGTCTCCTCGACTCTCGTTTCTCCGGGTTTCGATCTCGTCTCGATCCACCAAAATTAGCAAGAAAAATTTCAAGAATAAATCTACTAAATCCGGCATCGATCCTATACAGGGTGATCGATCCTATACATGCCCGGAAAAACAACGGAAATAAATAAATAAACCTAACGACTCAACCCGTCGTTTTTATCTATTACAAACAAGCAACGTTTTCCAAAACAAAACAATCTCGACAAGCCCGAGAGTTTAACAAACCACAACAAAATTATCATACAACATCCCATAATGTTGGCCATAATAATTGGGTTCATCCTGCATCACAAACGTACGAACAATACAACAAACCGATAAACAGGCTCTGATACCAATTGTTGGAAATCGACTACCCGGGAGATGTCCGTTCGACTACTCGAACATCCGGACAAGCCCAGTCGACCCCCGGCGTCCCTACTACACTCAGCACGAAGCCCCAGACCTGGTTTACGCTCAGCCATCATGCTCGAGGCACAACCGCGCAAAACCGAGGGCTTCTGCCCTGTCTGTCGCCCGACACCAGGAGGGTGTCGTCCGACAGGGCTGTGTCGGCCGACAGTTATACATGTCGGCCGACAGCGTCGCTGTTCCAGCAGCGGGTCGCGGCTGTTCGGGCTGTTCTGGCCGTTTTTCTCGATCCGACTACTGTTCCGGCGATCGGAGAACGCCCAGCAGTCCGAGACCATCGAAACCCAAGCCATCGAACACGATCGATGGTTCGTTATATCATTACGTACGAGAAGAATCGAATAAGATGCGGAATAGGGTTTTCGATTCTTTACCTTTGATGCGTGATTCGGAGAAGCCGAATTGGCGAACACCCCAGATCTCCTAGTGTGTATCCTAGCCCTCGACTCCAGACGTTGGGTGGGCAACGATCCACCGGAAGTCTCCTCTTCTTCTTCTCTCTCGAACCCTCTTTACGCTCTTTTGTTTTTATTTCTTTCTTACGCAGAAAAGAAAAGAAAAATAAAAGACTGCGAATGTTAGGTCTAGAGAAGAGAGGGGGAGGGGTTTAAATAGGCCACTGATGAGCCATTTTATTTGCTCATCTTAGAGCGTTTTTACACCTTTTATTGAGTCAGTTTGAGTCAGTATTGTGTCTGGGAGGGCACATTGGAGTGTTTGGGCAAAGTATGCAGGTATTCATGTCAGCTGGTGGAGATTGTGCGGAAAAGTCAAATTAATGGTCCACTTTGGGCAAACGCGGGATTCTGAAGCAGAGGTGACTCAGGCAGTTGGGCCTAATAAGGCAAAGTCGCCACTGTGAGGCAAAGACGTCACTATGGGCAAAGTCACTATGCGTAAGAGTCAACCGCGTAACAAGCATCGCGCATGGTTCACCCACCTGGAAGGAAAAGTCCAAGATCAAAGAGGCATGAAGAAAGCAGCAGCAGCACTTTGGGCAAAGGGCAGAAGGTGCCCAGTTTGGGCAAACGGCGAGTATCGGGCATACCAGAGTAACAGATTCCGAAAGTTGGGGGATTCTGCCTAATCCCCCCATCTTTATCCGGTCAGCTGATAAGGAAAGAATCCCTAAAGACCAGGACTTTCTTTGACCGCCAAGAGTCCCAGCAAAAACAAACTCTGGACGGACTACGCCCAAACGGCCCAAGCCCACCAGGCCCATCAGCCCATTAAAACGAATCTGATGCCCTAGAGACTGCACATATATAATTCCTGATCAGCAAAAGAAGCACACGATATACAGGAGAGAGAGGAACGAAATCAACACCCAAAAATTCAGAAAAACACCATTGATGAGCTCAAGAAGAAGGAATCGAGTTCTCGCCGGTTATGGGCCTTCGGGCATAGCAGGGCGAATTCGTTTTGATTTCATGTTTTTATTTTCGTCAATTAATTTATTTATGTTCTAGACATTCAGTACTTTAATTTAATATTTAATTCCAGCATGTTTTGTTTTGTTTTTATTTTGTTTATTTTCGATTTGATTATGCATAGCTAGTAATCTGCGTCTGGGCAAAGGCAGATCGAGGGGGATTTTGGATTTAGTTAGGCCGCGAGGTTGGAGGGGCTAAAGTAACCGGTTGGGTGTTTGTTCCCGAGGCAAAGTTGGTTGAGGTTTATTTCTGGGGAGTTTGGGCAAACTAGGACGACCACTAGTGAACCCTTACAAACTGGGATACTGGTGATTGGCAAACCGCATAGATGTACCTTGTAGTATTGTAGCGGGCATAGCACTAGAACTTGCAGGAGATGCGGTCGTATGTTTCGAGCATGCTATTGGCCGAGCGGGTCTTTCTAGAGGGTAATGCGGGTTTGGGCAAACTAGATCCATGTTTGGTCGCATAGGTTATCGAATTGTTCAGATCCAGGGGGTTAGGCATATTGTTAGATTGCCTTCTCTTACACAGTAAGGATAGATGAGGGGTGGGGCAATTGTTGGGCGTGACGCAATAGGACCACTTTTGTTTTTGCACCCTATAACTGCTGACAAACCGCTGGTAGAAATCCTTAGTGCCTATGACCGGTAGTGTGCCCAGATGACCCTGAGAGATGTTGTATGCCCAGATGCTTGTTTTTCCATTATTTGATTTCCGTTTTCTGTTTGCATTCTGTTTGGTCATAGTGTTTAGTATATTTTCTGTCTGTTTAGTTTGGTCATAGTGAGTTTATATTTAATTGTTTGAGTTTGGTAGCTTGATTAAAACCGCTGTGCCCACAGCAACCAATCAAAACCTTTTTCAAAACGTGACAACCCTTGGGCTAGCCGAGATCACTTATTGCAATTGCCTCCTCGTGGGACCGACCCCACATACTTATCACTATCTACCTTGTAGTGTTAGGTGTTGGCAGAATTACAAATTTATTTTGGCAGCGCGTTTGCTCAAACGACAAGCAAATCGCCCTTGTCAAAATTGGCGCCGTTGCCGGGGAGGCAATATTCCAGCAATAAGTCTTCTGTGTTATTTGACTTGTTATTTTTGTTTTTGCTCCAGCTTGACCGTACAGGGCAAAGGAGGGCAGAACGAGAAGAGCAAGGCAAAGAGCACGTGCAGTCCAAAGAAGAGCAAGAGGGCAGTACCCTTTTGGCTTGAGAAGAGAGATGGGTAACCAGTATGACCCACCAGTAGTCCAGACCTTGAGGGAAATGATGTTCCCCATCGATTTGAGCTTTGGACCCCTGGGCATCACTTTGCCCAGAATCACTGCAGATTGGGAGATGAAGCAGAGTTTTATTCAGATCTTGCCCAGATTCAGCGATATGCCTTGGGAGGACCCTCAACGACATTTGCAAGATTTTGAGATGGCATGTGGTACTATACGTGCTATGGGCACACTGGCAGAATACATTCGACTGTTATCCTTTCCATTCTCCCTTGCTGATGGGGCAAGAGATTGGCTGTACAGTTTGCCCAGAGGCGAAATTACAACATGGCAAGAATTGAAGCACCAATTCTTGAAGAAGTACTTCCCCATGTCTCGAATCTTGCAAGTGAAGAAGAGAATTTACAACATTAAAATGGGCACTGGAGAATCGTTCCATGACTATTGGGTTCGATTCAAAGAAATTCTAGCGCTATGCCCATACCATCAGATTCCAGATCATGAATTGGTCCAATACTTCGTATCCGGGCTAAGAGGACAAGAGAGGATGATAATTCGTGCAGCATGTGGGGGTTCTATTTTGAATAAAAGTGCAAGTGAGGCGTTCAAAATATTCAAAGAGTTGGCTGAAGAATCCCGTGAAGATGAGTATGAATTGCCCAAACAGATAGTTGCTATGCCCATAGCAACCGATAATAAAATCGATCAGCTTTGCAGCACCATTGAGAAATTCATGGAGCATATGGTCATTGGACCACTCAAGGCCGTCGATAGATGTGAACTTAACAGCTTTGGGCAAAGCAGAATGGATTACTATGATCCGTATGCCCATACCAGCATACCAAAATGGAGATATCAAGAGAATTTTGGGTATGGGCAAGAAAACTGTCAAGAGGGAAGCCAAGAGAGCGATCAACAATACTTTGAACCCCAACAATATGATGAAAGTGAAGAGTCGTCTCTAGCCGAGCTTGTGAACCGTGTCATGATGGAGAATATGAAAGCTCAACAAGAGAACATAAAAGCTCAACAAGAGACCGAAAATTTCAAGAAGGAGATGGCGAAAGGATTTCAGAATCTTAATGACCAAATATCACAGCTTGCCCAAACTGTGGCAAGATTGGAAGAGAAAACAGAGGAGCAGTCTGCCCAGGAGGAGCAATCAGCCCAAGAGGCGCAACAAAGTACCGTCCAAATGAAGAGTGAAGACATACTTCCAGAGAAGGGAAAGAGACCAAACCGAGATATGGTAGAATTTGAAGCCCTAAAGAGACTTTTCAAGCGTGAAAACATGTCTGCCCAAATCAAGGAGTCAAAGCCCAAACCACAAACTATAGTGATCAAACCTCCATTTCCAGGAAGGTTAGCAAAGGTCAATAAATCAGAAAAAGAACATTTGGGCACACCTGATAGTCTGGGCAGAGAAGCAGGTCTAAACATAGCAACCGGTTTGGGCAAAGTGGCGAATGTTGAACAGTTTGCCAAAGATAACGAAATGGAAGAGAGAATGGAGGCGGTACTACATATTGGAATCCTAGAACCATCTAATACTTTCATCCCCACGAGCCCAAGTAATAGATTTGTCCCAGAGGAGAGATTGGTGCCGCCCTTTGAGCAAGCACCTGATGAAGAATTGAAGAAGTTGCACAAACTTATCAAATATCTCTACCTGAGACAAGTGAATAAAATCTCTGAGAGAAGCAGTGATGAGTCTAGCGAAAGTTCAGAAAGGAAAGCCCATGAGTCGTTTGCCCAACATCCAAAAGACAAGAGGAAGACGCCCACCACCAACATGCGAATACCATTTAGTTTGGGCAAAGCTCCTGATACTTTACATGGATGGATGATGAGCAACTTTTCAGATCTACTCAAGTATTTGAAGGCTTCTTATGGGCACAACGAGGAGAAGCTTAAACCTCGCTCCATGAAGAATGGTGAACATACATCACGTCATGCCCATGACGATAACTAAGGCGCTGACCGGGAGGCAACCTGGTATCTTTTTGTATAGTATTTTACTTTATTTTGATAAATCGAATGGAGGACTTTGACTTGTTTGATCCCAGAAGGAGAAAGGGTTTATTTGTTTTTGAGGTGCAGGTCAAGGAGGGCGAAAGGGTAGCTGTGTGGGCATACTGGCTACTTGGTCAAACTGCAGATTATGCCAGAAGATGGATGAGCTACCTAAAGTTGAAAGGATGACCCTGGAACGAAGTCAAGGTCTGGGCAGTTGTGCTCACGCTACTGATTCTGGGCAAAGTCCTAAGGCGACAAGGCCGCATGTAACAAGGCCTCCTGGAGCTGCTGAACACATTAATGGCCCACTTTGCCCGTGCCTAATTCAGGTTCTACCTTGCGCTTACCTCCACCTCATTCGCCCTCCCATGTTTTTTTATTTTTATTTTTATTTTTATTTTTGAGTCGGTTTCCCTTTGAGTTAAGGGATGATCTTTTCATTGGCACACTTTGCCCAAGGCAAAGTGTGTGAGGGGGAAGGTGCGCCGACGATTTTAGAGTCATAGTATGGTCGTGGGTAGCCCCTACCAATCTTATTACTTTTGCACACTTTGCCCAGGCAAAGTGTGTGAGGGGGGAAAGGGAAAGGGCAAACCCCTGTTTCTAATCGAATCAGCATGATTATGTGTCACCTTGGGCAAACATACATACAGTAACTCAAACTTTATAGTTAAGATGCATGAAATAGGGATGATGGAACTGTTCTAGGCAAACTGTGAGAATTGAGCCTACATTGATAAATGATTTCTTTCTTTGAGAGTCTGATGTGATCTTTACAATGCTTGTCTTTGCCTGTTTGCTGAATTGAGTAGTTTGACTGAGTAGGGTTGTTAAATGATTAGGGAATTTTCTTGTTTCAGTTTGCTTGAATAAATAACACTGCCCCTTGCTAGCCCTTAGAGCCTGATTGATTTTCTTTGTGAGCCCATTCTGGTATTATGCCCACATTACATAGGCAGCCATAGAGAAGAAAGGGAGTTAGGGCATAGTGTTAAAAAAAAAAAAAAAAAAAAAAAAAAAAAAAAAAAAAAACGAAAAAAAAAGAAAAAAAAAGAGAAAAAAATCAGAAAAAAAAAAAAAAAAAAAAAGATGAATAAAAAGTTGTTGTGCTAAGGCCCGTAAGAAAGGGGCAAAGTGGCAGAGAAAAGGCTAACATCAAAAAGCCCTCTGCCCAAATAGATCCTACTCCCAGAAAAATCTACCCATATGAGCCCAACACTACAACCCAATAAAAGCCCCTTTGATAACCCCCTGCTTAGTTAAAACAAACTCAGACTAGCAATAAGGCAAATTTAGGCAAAGTGGAATCACAGCAGAAAATGAGTGTCATTGAACCCATACACTGAAAAGAGAGAGACACTGTGAGGGAGTGAACCCAAAGACCTTGAACAGACTCTTGACTTATTTTTGTCTTTACTTGAATTTTGTGTTATCTGTGTGTACTATGCCCCGTACTGATCATGCTAAAGTCCTTTGTTTTGTTTCCCCCTCCTTCCTTCATTTCTGTTTTCACTTTGGTAGAGTCAGGTAAATCAGAGCCCACGCTTGGGGACAAGCGTATCCAAGTGTGTGCGGTTCTGATGAGCCATTTTATTTGCTCATCTTAGAGCGTTTTTACACCTTTTATTGAGTCAGTTTGAGTCAGTATTGTGTCTGGGAGGGCACATTGGAGTGTTTGGGCAAAGTATGCAGGTATTCATGTCAGCAGGTGGAGATTGTGCGGAAAAGTCAAATTAATGGTCCACTTTGGGCAAACGCGGGATTCTGAAGCAGAGGTGACTCAGGCAGTTGGGCCTAATAAGGCAAAGTCGCCACTGTGAGGCAAAGACGTCACTATGGGCAAAGTCACTATGCGTAAGAGTCAACCGCGTAACAAGCATCGCGCATGGTTCACCCACCTGGAAGGAAAAGTCCAAGATCAAAGAGGCATGAAGAAAGCAGCAGCAGCACTTTGGGCAAAGGGCAGAAGGTGCCCAGTTTGGGCAAACGGCGAGTATTGGGCATACCAGAGTAACAGATTCCGAAAGTTGGGGGATTCTGCCTAATCCCCCCATCTCTATCCGGTCAGCCGATAAGGAAAGAATCCCTAAAGACCAGGACTTTCTTTGACCGCCAAGAGTCCCAGCAAAAACAAACTCTGGACGGACTACGCCCAAACGGCCCAAGCCCACCAGGCCCATCAGCCCATTAAAACGAATCTGATGCCCTAGAGACCGCACATATATAATTCCTGATCAGCAAAAGAAGCACACGATATACAGCAGAGAGAGGAACGAAATCAACACCCAAAAATTCAGAAAAACACCATTGATGAGCTGAAGAAGAAGGAATCGAGTTCTCGCCGGATATGGGCCTTCGGGCATAGCAGGGAGAATTCGTTTTGATTTCATGTTTTTATTTTCGTCAATTAATTTATTTATGTTCTAGACATTCAGTACTTTAATTTAATATTTAATTCCAGCATGTTTTGTTTTGTTTTTATTTTGTTTATTTTCGATTTGATTATGCATAGCTAGTAAAATAGCGTCTGGGCAAAGGCAGATCGAGGGGGATTTTGGATTTAGTTAGGCCGCGAGGTTGGAGGGGCTAAAGTAACCGGTTGGGTGTTTGTTCCCGAGGCAAAGTTGGTTGAGGTTTATTTCTGGGGAGTTTGGGCAAACTAGGACGACCACTAGTGAACCCTTACAAACTGGGATACTGGTGATTGGCAAACCGCATAGATGTACCTTGTAGTATTGTTGCGGGCATAGCACTAGAACTTGCAGGAGATGCGGTCGTATGTTTCGAGCATGCTATTGGCCGAGCGGGTCTTTCTAGAGGGTAATGCGGGTTTGGGCAAACTAGATCCATGTTTGGTCGCATAGGTTATCGAATTGTTCAGATCCAGGGGTTAGGCATATTGTTAGCTTGCCTTCTCTTACACAGTAAGGATAGATGAGGGGTGGGGCAATTGTTGGGCGTGACGCAATAGGACCACTTTTGTTTTTGCACCCTATAACTGCTGACAAACCGCTGGTAGAAATCCTTAGTGCCTATGACCGGTAGTGTGCCCAGATGACCCTGAGAGATGTTGTATGCCCAGATGCTTGTTTTTCCATTATTTGATTTCCGTTTTCTGTTTGCATTCTGTTTGGTCATAGTGTTTAGTATATTTTCTGTCTGTTTAGTTTGGTCATAGTAAATTTATATTTAATTGTTTGAGTTTGGTAGCTTGATTAAAACCGCTGTGCCCACAGCAACCAATCAAAACCTTTTTCAAAACGTGACAACCCTTGGGCTAGCCGAGATCACTTATTGCAATTGCCTCCTCGTGGGACCGACCCCACATACTTATCACTATCTACCTTGTAGTGTTAGGTGTTGGCAGAATTACAAATTTATTTTGGCAGCGCGTTTGCTCAAACGACAAGCAAATCGCCCTCGTCAGCCACACTAGGGACCTTAGGTTAATTAATTAATTAGGCTAAATTGCAATTTAATTAAACCGGTGTCCTTACAAGAAAACCTTTAATTAAATCCAATTTTAATTATAATTAATTCCACTATAAAATTATAATTGAATTCCCAATTAATTAATCCTTATTATTTTACCAATAATATTTTCCGCCGAAATTACATATATGATTTTCCCCGTGTTTAAGATATCGCATGTCCACGAATTAACTTTAATTACTAATAATTAAATTAATTCATTTCTTATTTTCCGAGACTAGTACCACTCATCCTTATTATCATGTGGAACGAATCCACCTGCAGGGTTTACATGATAAACTTTATGAGCTCATCTCGGGGACATCATCAACCCAATAAATGGGACACGGTTTCCTGTCTATAATCTATAGCATGCCGTGTGTACAATACCGATTCCCAATTTACCGAGGATATTGACTAATCAATTAGTCTCACTCATTGGCACATTAAAGAACCGAGCATTGGACACACGCACCTATAATTATATAAGGATTAGGAACTCATATATCCATAATATCTGAGGTCTAGTTCGATTACTCCGATTAGTACAAATCGAACGCCCTCCCGTGGTCCTGCTCAATACACCAAGTGTACGAGTGTAACATGATAGTCAAGACCGACTATCTACCAGTCACACTACGACGTACCGATGGATTGTCCCTGTCCATCTAAGTCGTGAGCTACTGTTCGATAGTATACGAGTAACCGATAGTATGATCTTCCGCGTGTCTCCTCACGCCATACTATCTACAACGTATATATCAAGGACTATTGCATTAAATGCAATCATGTTTGAATTATGTATAGACTAAGGCATAGATAAGGAGTTCCGTATTTGTACTAAACTAGACATTTAGAATACAACTCCATCACTCTAAGAACCGGGCGTTAGAGCTTATAACGTCCTTCTGGTTCATAGTACTATAGAACACAATATTTTGTTCATCTAGGATATCCTACAACCACTTTGAATGTGCCGTTGTCTCCAGAAATATCCATAGAACATAGGTAGTTCCGAACAACTTGTCCTTTTACCATTAGAATCCTATTTCTTATTTCCGACACACAATTTCTACACGTGAGTGTATGGTGTAGTCATTTGAGACTTAATCCCAATATTTGATTATGCTATGTGTTATTTAGATAGATGGTAGCCTCCGCGACTAAGTCGCAGGCTTCCAATGGATATACTTAGAAGGTTCCCCATAATTGCTTTGTGACTAAAACACTTCGCTTTTATGGCACATCAAGTATTCTAATCTATCTTCGAGTATTCTTAAAGAAGAATCACTCGCACCTTCTTATTACACATATGTCTGCATATATCAGTAACAATCGATTTCAATACTTGTCTGAATTCTATCCTTTACCGAAAGGTATGCTCAGTTGTATTATCTTCCAAATTTAATTCTAATTAGGTCGGAAGGTCCATTCCTTTTAACTATAATTGATCAAATCAATTTCGACCTTTTGAATCTCATTTGAATAAATACTACTGAGTCTAAGAATTCACTAGTATAATGATTTAACAAGAAATATATCTAATAAGTAACACAAGTTATAGAACGGTTTGTTGCATCGTGGTAGACTAAGGATTCATTATTATTGCTATCTAATTTACCAGAATAGATAATACCATTACTTCTTATCAAAATCATCAAATGATTAAAGAAATAAAATATCCATTCATAAATGATAGAAATCCAGAACAAAAGTTCTTTCTATAATTAAAGGGGTACATAAAGCAATAAACTCAAAATGAAATCCTAATTAACTACTCAAAAGCAGATAAAATGTCTTCCACCGCAACAGCTGCCTCCTCTACAGCTTTGCCCATGTAGACTCGAACTTTTCTTCTCTAAGTCGCCGGGTTTTCTGGAACCCCTGCATTTAAAAATGCACATACCGTCAGTGGTTCCATATCTACACACCAGAATTCTGGTAGATAATACCGCTGACTATTTTTTTACGACTAAAGAAAAATTCGTACCTTTGAGAGGACATTCAGACTTCCAGTGTCCAGACTTATTGCATCGGAAGCACTTGCCTCTTGGCTTGGCAGCCCCCACTCGTGGTCCATTCCTCTTGGCACCACTGGGTTTCCAGGCTTGCTTCCTTTTCTTGCCCCTACCTCCAACAGGCTTCAAGCCTTTGGACTTGGTAGCTACAAGCGCTTGAGACTTGCCCTTCTTGTAGATCCCCTCTGCCGCCTTCAGTTCAGTCAGGAGTTGCGCAAGAGTATAAGATAGTTTACCTATATTATAACTCATGCGAAACTGCTCAAAACTAGGGGTCAGAGACTGGAGTATGATGTCGACTTGCGTCTCACCATCAATTTGAGATCCTAGGATCTCAAGTTCATTCAACAAACTCATCATCTTAAGAACGTGCTCCCCTACGGGCGTTCCTTCAGACTGAGTAGTTGTCATAAGGACTCTCATGGCTTCTTGACTTGCCGCACGATCTTGCTCTCCAAACATTTCTTTGAGGTTAGACAACATATCATAGGCGGTGTCCATCGACTCATGTTGGGTTTGGAGTACATTTGACATAGAAGCCAAAATATAACACCTAGCCATTTTATCAGCCTTTTTCCACTTCCGATATGCCTCTTTTTCCTCATTAGTTGAGGCATCCGTGGGCTCAGCAGGGCACACATCATGGAGTACAAAGTTGTACTCTTCAGAAGTCAGGACAATGTCCAAATTTCTCCTCCAATCAATATAATTGGGGCCAGTGAGTTTATTCTCCTTGAGTATCACAGAAAGTGGATTCATAGCTATTCTCTAAACCTATAAGCACATTTAAACAATCAATCAATTTAATATCCGATATTATCTCCCTCAAATAATATCATTAAATTACTAATTACATCTAAAATCCCATCAGGTAAGGCAAGCCACGTTGCGTGGACGTTTACCCACCCAAATGATTTAGCAATTAGTTTTTCTTTGGTCATACATCACTTATAGCGTAACCTCGTGGGGAGGAATACTATAATGCGTATCTAAGTGTAAACCATTACTCAGTACTAAAGTAAATCGTTTGGAATTGCTACATCACCGCAAGCCACGTTGTGTGGACTTTTACGATAACTTCACAACTCTTCACAATTCCTTATAACTGTCTACATCAATTAATCCAAAATCCGTTAGTATAGCAAGCCACGTTGTGTGGACGTTTACTACACTAAGAGACTTTTATAATTGACTCCCAATTACAAGATCCATTCAATTTTTGTAAATCAAGACGCGGAGAATCATAAGTGAAACTCGAAGTTTCTAACCAGTGATTCACCATGCGAACAACCTTATCTCTCAATAGATGAGGGAGCCGAGCAGACAATCGATCCATTTCAAGAAATGGTACGAAGGTCTCTAATTTGTGTCATCCACATGACCAAGTGGCTTTGGCTCCATTCCACTCCCCGGCGTGAGAATGAGTCGACTTGAAGTCAGTTTCAGAAAGACAAATTAGGCATTGTTTGATAGACTTAATCAATGTTTCTCGTAAAAGGAATTACAAGAATTCTTCTCCAATGACATGTCTATATGAACTTCGAAAGCTCATAAATGTCACCAAGAGAACAGTAATGGAGACCATGGGAATATTTCCATCCCCTCTCCCACTTAGCTTTTTATAAAAAAGGGATACGCAATCTAGTGCATAAAGTAAACACATATAGCATGCATACAAGCAATAAAGCACATAGTATCACATAGTCAAAATAATGCTAGAAAATTATTTTCCGACTATCATGACTTTATTCCATCTTCGTACGCATCTTCTAGTCTTCAGTCTTCGTTCTTGAATGCTCCATGTGACGAGAATATTAATTCCAATATTTAAATCTATTTATTTTTAATAAATCCAAAAGATACTTAATTCGAAAATTAAGTCAATCGAATAAATCAAAAATAAAATTAAATATTATTAATATTTTTATTTATTTATTTTTCCTTTCTAATTCTATTAAATCTCTAGAATTCTATTCAAGTAAGACTTGGAACATTCTAGAAGATTTCTATAATAGAATAAGGAAATAAAATAAATTAGGACTCTTCTATTTTCCAAAATTAATTAATTTCCATGTCTATGAAAATTCCCATAAAATAGGAATAATCAATTAGGAAATAAATTAATTTATTAATTAATTATTTTCCTTTCTAATTCTATTAAATCTCTAGAATCCTATCCAAGTAAGACTTGAATATTCTAGAAGACTTCTATAATAGAATAAGGAAATAAATTAATTCCAATTAATTCTTTTCCTATTTCCATGAGAGTTCCCAAACTTAGGAATACTCAAATTAGGAAAACCGAATCAATTAGAAAAGTGAATCTTGGTAGGAGTAGCACGAGATCACAAGGACCCCGCGCGCCCCCCCCCCCCCCCCATCTCGATCGCCGGCCGGGAGCACCACCGCCGCCATCCCCAGCCCACGCGCCACCACCTCCGGTGGCCGGCGTGTCCGAGGAGCATCGCGGACAGCCCCCACGATCGATCTCCATGGGATCGATCTCCATGATCGATCCCGAGCCCTAGTTCTCCCTCTCATCTTCTCCTTCGTCACACGTGTTCTCCGGCGGTCGTCTCGGCACCGATCCAACGTAAATAAATTACAAAAAAAAATTACAATTCCGGTATCGATTCTATACATGAAATCGACCCTATACAATTTCCGGAAAACATAGAACAATAATAATAAATCTAAATTCGGCCAACTCCCAAATTTTTACTATTACAAGCATTCATCCACACAAAACGAATCTCGACATGTCCGAGAGTTTAATAAACGAATAATCATGGTAAAAATAATTAACAATTAATTAAACCATGATAGTCGGATCCCTGCAAGGTAGAACGATAATTGAACATATACATGAACACGAAACCAAACGCTCTGATACCAATTGTTGGAAATCGATATCCCGGGGTATCAAAAAATGGGGGAAACGATAACCCCGACCGAAATCCCATCGCCGGAAATCCAATCGCTAACACCACGAAGAACCGGGTCCGACGAGAGCATCGCCGCGGGATGAACCCGCGGCTAAACCCTAATCGAGCCCCACCGTGGGGCTCGCGATCGAAGTCGATCGCATGGGGCTGCCTTGCAGCCCCCGGCGGTGAGTCCGGCGACTCACCGCCACCACCGACCGGGGAGGGGACCGCCAGCCGCGGCGCCAGCCCGCGGCTGTCCCCAGCGATCTACCCTAGGTCGATCGCTTGCCCCGGCGTCCAGTCGGGGCTCCCCTCGGGATCGCTGCCGGCGGTCGAAGCCCTAGGGCTCGACCGCCACGCCCTCGGCTCCCAGCCGAGGGTTCGTTGGATACTTCGCCGGGGATCTCGAATCCCCGTCCCCGAAGTTCGTCGTTTCCCCGGATCGTGCGTTCATGTATATATTACAATTAATTCACATAAAATCATACAAGGGAGTTTATGATTTTACCTTTGATTCGTTGTGCGGAGAAACGAAATCAATTGAAGACCTTTGAATCTTCCTATGTATTCCTTGCACCTCGTTCGAACGTCGTGTGGGCGACAATCCTCCAAACTCTATGGATCTACTTCACGAACTCTCTAGAATATCAAGTATGATAATCTTATGGTGTGTTTAATTGTGAAGACCATGTAGTGATTTTATAGGCTACGTAGGGGATCTAAAGGAGGTGGAATATTGAGCTTCCAATATTGATGATTAAATTGAGCCCAAGCCAAATCTATTAATCCCATCAATATTAATTAATTTATTTTCCACTATATAAATTAATTGCACTCCCAATATTAAACTATATTATATCAAATAATATTTCTCCGGTAGTATTATTTATTCCGTGTATTTAATATTTAAATATCCATGAATAAAATTAATTTATTGCTAATTAATTTATTCATCTCTTATATCCGAGACTAGTACCATTCAACCTTAATTATTATGCGGAACAAATCCACTCATGAGGTTTACATAATAATTCCTTATGAACTCATCTCGGGGATATTATCAACCCTTCCGGGATACACTTTCCCGTCAAGTATTCACGGCATGTCGTATATAAAATATAGTGACCCAACTTAGCCGTTAATTAACCCAATAATTAAATCGGTTAATTCCTTTGGTAAATCAAAGTTACTTATATTAAATATACACACCCGCAATAGTATCGGGGATTGAGAATAAAATACTCTGAGACTTGAATCAATTATCAACGGCAATCCTAATTGATAAGTCTCAAGCGATCCGCTCAATACACCAAGTGTACAAGTGTGATAAAATAATTAAGACAAATTATTTTCTCTCTCACACAACGACTATACCGATGGATTGGTCCGTGTCCATCTAGGTCGTGAGCAACTGTTTGATTAAATACGAGTAACCGATAGTATGATCTTCTGTGTGGGCCCGCACACCATACTAACTACAACGTATAGAATCCAGGACTATATTTTGCATATATTTAATTATCAATAATTAAATGCAAACGATTATTTATTAATTAAATAGATTAAATGCTATGATCGGGAGTTACCGTTACTTAAATCTAGACATTAAGTACACAACTCCAACACCCGCACCACCCCCAACCGATCGACCACCACCACCGGAGGAGCGCCGCCGCCCAGCCCAGCCGACCAGCCACCACCGTGACCGGCGGCAGCCCCAGCCGAGGGCGATCGGCCCCCTCCTCGCGGTCGATCGCTCGGGATCAATCAAGGGGTTTGATCGATCCCCGGTCCTTCGTCCTCTTCGTCTTCTTCGTCACACGTGTTCTCCGGCGGTCGTCTCGGCACCGATCCAACGTAAATAAATTACAAAAAAAATTTACAATTCCAGTATCGATTCTATACATGAAATCGACCCTATACAATTTCCGGAAAACATAGAACAATAATAATAAATCTAAATTCGGTCAACCCCCGAATTTTTACTATTACAAGCATTCATCCACACAAAACGAATCTCGGCATGTCCGAGAGTTTAATAAACGAATAATCATGGTAAAAATAATTAACAATTAATTAAACCATGATAGTCGGAATCCCTGCAAGGTAGAACGATAATTGAACACATACATGAACACGAAACCAACGCTCTGATACCAATTGTTGGAAATCGATATCCCGGGGTATCAAAAATTGCGGAACCGATAAACCCGACCGAAATCCCATCGCCGGAAACCAATCACGAACACCACGATGTCCGGAGCCCGACCGGAGAATCGCCGCGGGATGAACCCGCGGCCGAAACCCTAGCCGAGCCCCATCGGGGCTCGCGATCATCATCGATCGCGTGGGGCTGCTCCGGCAGCCCCGGGACGGTGAGTCCAGCGACTTCACCGCCCACGCCGTCGGGAGGGGCGCCAGCCGCGGCACCAGCCCGCGGCAGCCCCAGCGATCGAGCCTAGCTCGATCGCTCGCCCCGGTGTCCAGTCAGGGCTCCCTTCGCGCGGATCACCGCGATCGAACCCTAGGTTCGATCGCCCCTCGGCTCCCAGCTAAGGGCTCCTCTCGATCTTCGCCGGGGATCTCGAATCCCCGTCCCCGAAGTTCGTCGTTTTCCCGGATCGTGCGTTCATGTATATATCACAATTATATTCACATAAAATCATACAAGGGAGTTTATGATTTTACCTTTGATTCGTTGTGCGGAGAAACGAAATCAAATTGAAGACCTTTTAATCTTCCTACGTATTCCTTGCACCTCATTCGAACGTCGTGTGGGCGACGATCCTCCGAACTTCTTATGGATCTCCTTCTCTCTCTAATTTCTCTCTCTAGAAGAATTATGATCTTCAAGTTATGAGAATAGAGAAGACCATGTAGTGCTTTTATAGGCTACGTAGGGGATCTAAAGGAGGTGGAATATTGGGCTTTCAATATTAATGATTAAATTGAGCCCAAGCCCAAATCTATTAATCCCATTAATATTAATTAATTTATTTTCCACTATATAAATTAATTGCACTTCCAATATTAAACCATATTATATCAAATAATATTTCTCCGGTAGTATTATTTATTCCGTGTATTTAAGATTTAAATATCCATGAATAAAATTAATTTATTGCTAATTAATTTATTCATCTCTTGTATCCGAGAATAGTACCATTCAACCTTAATTATTATGCGGAACAAATCCACTCATGAGGTTTACATAATAATTCCTTATGAACTAATCTCGGGGATATTATCAACCCTTCCGGGATACACTTTCCCGTCAAGTATTCACGGCATGCCATATATAAAATATAGTGACCCAACTTAACCGGTAATTAACCCAATAATTAAATCGGTTAATTCCTTTGGAAAATCAAAGTCACTTATATTAAATATACACACCCGCAATAGTATCGGGGATTGAGAATAAAATACTCTGAGACTTGAATCAATTATCGAAGGCAATCCTAATTGATAAGTCTCAAGCGATCCGCCTAATACACCAAGTGTACAAGTGTGATAAAATAATTAAGACAAATTATTTTCTCTCTCACACAACGACTATACCGATGGATTGGTCCATGTCCATCTAGGTCGTGAGCAACTGTTTGATTAAATACGAGTAACCGATAGTATGATCTTCTGTGTGTGCCCGCACACCATACTAACTACAACGTATAGAATCCAGGACTATATTTTGCATATATTTAATTATCAATAATTAAATGCAAACGATTATTTATTAATTAAATAGATTAAATGCTATGATCGGGAGTTATCGTTACTTAAATCTAGACATTAAGTACACAACTCCAACAAAAAGATGGTACGAAAGTCTCTAATTTGTGTCCTCGACATGACCAAGTGGCTTTGGCTCCATTCCACTCCCCGGGGTGAGAATGAGTCGACTTGAAATCAGTTTTGGAAAGACAAATTAGGCATTGTTTGATAAACTTAATCAATGTTTCTCGTAAGAGGAATTACAAGAACTCTCATCCAATAACTTGTCTATATAAACTTCAAAAGTTTATAAAAGTCACCAAGAGAGCATCAATGGAGACCATGGGAATGTTCCATTCCCTCTCCCACTTAGCTTTTTACAATAAAGGGATACGCTATCTAGTGCATATAAAATAAACACATATAGTGGCATACATGTAATAAAGCACATAGTATTATCACATAGTCAAAATAATACTAGAATATTATTTTCCGACTATTATGGCTTTATCGCATCCCCGTACGCATCTTCTACTCTTTAGTCTTCGTTCTTCAATGCTCCATGTGACGGGAATATTAATTCCAATATTTAAATCTATTTATTTTTAATAAATCCAAAAGATACTTAATTAATAATAATTAAGTCAATCGAATAAATCAAAAATAAAATTAAATATTATTAATATTTTTATTTATTTTATTTTCATTTTCCAATTTCATTAATTATCTAGAATTATATCCAAGACCCACTTGGAATATTCTAGAAGATTTCCATAATGAAATAAGTAAATAAAATAATTTAGGACTCTTCTACGTTCCAAATTAATTCTTTTCCTATTCCATGAGAGTTCCAAAAAAAAAAGAACACTCAAAATAGGAAAAACGATTTAATTAGGAAAGTGGATCTACCGGGAGAGAACGAAGATCACAAGGACCCCCGCGCCCCCACCGGACCGCCGCCATGAGGGTGGCCGGCCACCGTTGCCGGCAGCCCCTCCCTCCGTGGTCGATCCCTCGGCCATGGGGATGGCCGAGAGGGTCCTCCCCCTCTCGTTCGTCTCCTCCGTCACACGTCTTCTCCGGCGGTCGTTTCGGCATCGATCCAACGCAAAATAAATTACAAATTTATTTCTACACTATCCGGTGTCGATTCTATACATGAAATCGACCCTAAACAATTTCCGGAAAAACATAGAACAATAATAATAAATCCTAAATTCGGTCAACCTCCGAATTTTTACTATTACAAGCACTCACCACCAAAAACGAATCTCGACATGTCCGAGAGTTTAATAAACCAACAATTATGACAAAATTAATTAACAAGAATTAAACAAGCCATAATAGTCGGAAACCCTGCAAGGTAGAACAATTTTATCGAAAATACCCCAAACGTAAACCACGCTCTGATACCAATTGTTGGAATTCGATATCCCGGGCTATTTAAATTTGCGGAAACAATGACCCGATCAAAAACCTTCTCCGGAGATCACACGAACACCGCATACGAGCCGAAGCCCGAACCGAACGCACGACGTGGCCGAAGCCGCGCTCGCGATCGATTGCATCGCTTGAGGCGATCGGTCGGGGCTGCCCAGCAGCCCCCGCGGCGAGTCTGGCGACTCGCCGCCGCTGGGGTGTCGGTCTGGCTAGCGGACCACCGCGGGGCCCAGCCCTCGCGGCTCGCGATCGATCGGGGTGATCGATCGCGCCCCCGGCTCCCAGCCGAGGTTCGCCCCCTTCGCGCATGCAAAACCCTAGGGGCGATCGATCCCGTGGTCCGGTGGTTCGACCACCACCACGCAATCGTCCCTCGTTCCGGGTCTCGTACCTCGGATCTTGCGTTCTACGTTATTTCACGATAAATATCGAATAAAATCATCAGGGGTGTTTAGGATTTTATACCTTCAATTCGTTGTTCGGAGAAACGAGATCAATCGATGACCTTTGAATCTTCCCACGTATTCCATGCACTCGTTCGAACGTCGGGTGAGCGACGATCCTCCGAACTCTATGGATCTCCTTCAACTCTCTAGAATATCAAGTGTGATATTCTTGTCTTATGATTTATGAAGGCCATGTAGTGATTTTATAGGCTACGTAGGGGATCTAAAGGAGGTGGAATATTGGGCTTCCAATATTAATGATTAAATTGAGCCCAAGCCCAAATCTATTAATCCCATTAATATTAATTAATTTTATTTTCCACTATATGAAATTAATTGCACTCTCAATATTAAACTATATTATATCAAATAATATTTCTCCGGTAGTATTATTTATTCCGTGTATTTAAGATCTAAATATCCATGAATAAAATTAATTTATTGCTAATTAATTTATTCATCTCTTATATCCGAGAATAGTACCACTCAACTTTATTATTATGCGGGAACAAATCCACTCGCGAGGTTTACATAATAATTCCTTATGAGCTCATCTCGGGGATATTATTATTAACCGATTTAATTATTGGGTTAATTACCGGTTAAGATGGGTCACTATATTTTATATATGGCATGCCGTGAATACTTGAAGGGAAAGTGTATCCCGGAAGGGTTGATAATATCCCCGAGATGAGTTCATAAGGAATTATTGTGTAAACCTCATGAGTGGATTCGTTCCGCACAATAATTAAGGATGAATGGTACTAGTCTCGGATTCAAGAGATGAATAAATTAATTAGCAATAAATTAATTTTATTCATGGATATTTAAATCTTAAATACACGGAATAAATAATACTACCGGAGAAATATTATTTGATATAATATGGTTTAATATTGGGAGTGCAATTAATTTATATAGTGGAAAATAAATTAATTAATATTAATGGGAGATTAATAGATTTGGGCTTGGGCTCAATTTAATCATTAATATTGGAAGCCCAATATTCCACCTCCTTTAGATCCCCTACGTAGCCTATAAAAGCACTACATGGTCTTCACTTTTTCATAAGACAAGATTATCATACTTGATATTCTAGAGAGTTGAAGAGGATCCATAAGCTTGGAAGATCGTCGCCCACCCGACGTTCAAGCTAGTGCAAGGAATACGTAGGAAGATCGTAACGTCATCATCTTGATTTCGTTTCTCCGCACAACGAATCAGAAGGTAAAATCATATACTCTCTTCTATGATTTTATGTGAATTGATTGTGATACATACATGAACGCACGATCCGGGAAAACGACGAACCTCGGGGACGGGGATTCGAGATCCCCGGCGAGGATCGAAGGTGGCGGTCGAACCCTAGGGTTTGGACCGCCGGGACACGTAACGCGAGAACCCTCGGCTGGAGCCGATGGATCGATCGAGCCCGTAGGCTTGATCGCTGGGAGCTGCGGGAGTTGCCCGCAGCGACTCGAGGCGTGCTGCGGGACTTCCCGCAGCGGTGCGCTGGGACGAGCCCAGCGCGTTGAGCAGCGGGTCACGCGACCCGCTGCGGGGGCTGCTACGAGCAGCCCCGGGGATGCCGTGAGGCATCCCAGCGATCATCGCGAGATGATCGCGAGCCCCGTGCGGCGGCTCGGCTGGGCACCACGGGCGGACCGTGGTGGTGCTCGGTTGAGCTCCGGCTCGTACGGTGGTTCGTGATCGGATCTCCGGCGATCGAGGATTTCGGTCGGGTTATTATTTTCCGCAATTTTAATGGCCCGGGATATCGATTTCCAGCACCCGCTTCGTATGGCCTGGCAGCGGCGAATCCACGGGGCTTCGCCGGAGCTGCACGGGGCTGAACGGACCGAACCCTAGCGCACGTCCGGTGACGTGCGCATGCCTTCATCGAACAACGGCGGCTCGGGCTGCTGCTAGGGTTCGACGAGGGGCTGTCCGCGAGGGTTCGGGCATGATCGACGGGCTGCCAAGGGCAGCCCTAGGCGGCTGCCTTGAACAGCCGCGAGCCCACGCGAGGGCTCGACCGAACCAGCCGTGGGTTCGCCCTCGGTTAGGGTTTGGTTGAGTTCGGCTTCGTGTGGTTGTTCGTGGCGGGTTTCCGGGAACCGGGATTTCGATTGGAGTTGTTGTTCCGCAATTTTACAACTCCGGATATTCGATCTCCGAAGGATTTCGGTCGGAATTAATTAGATAATTTATTTATTTAAATTTATTAATTCCGGGATATCGATTTCCAACAATTGGTATCAGAGCGTTGGTTTTAGTTCATGGTATTTTTCGATAAATTGTTCTACCTTGCAGGGTTTCCGATTATTATGGCTAGATTTAATTATTGTTAATTAATGTCATAATAATGTTCTTGATTATTAAACTCTCGGTGATGTCAATATTCGTTCTTGTGTGGTGAATGTTTGTTCTTAATTTTTCCGGAAATTGTTTGAGGTCGTTTTCATGTAGAGAATCGATACCGGATAGCGTAGTAATAAATTTTAATTTATTTTACGTTGGATCGAGGACGAAACGACGACCGGAAAATTGTGACGGAGGATACGAACGAGAGGGAGGACTCGGATCGATCATCCCCATGATCGATCCATGGAGGATCGACCCAAGAGAGAGGGGGCAGCCGCGGGAGGCTCTCGGCCACGCCTAGCCACCGGTGGTGGTGGCGCGCCGGCTGGGGGCGGCGGTGGTGCTCCTCCTCGGTGGTGGTCGATCGGTTGGGGGTGGTGCGGAGATCCCCACTCCGTGCTACTCCTAACCGAGATTTACTTTCCTAAATTATTCGGTTTTCCTATTTTGAGTATTCCTATTTTTGGGAATTCTCATGGAATAGGAAAAGAATAAATTTAGAATAAATTTATTTTTCCTTATTGATTATTCCTATTATTGGGAGTTTTCATTGAATAAGAAAATGAATAAATTTATAATTAATTTATTTTTCCTATTTAATTATTCCTTTATGGAATTTTTAATGGATTAGGAAAATAATTAATTTGGAAAGTTTTAAGAGTCCTTAATTAATTTTTCCTTATTTAATTATTCCTTTATGGAATTTTTAATAGAAAAGGAAAGGAATTAATTTGGAAGGATTAGGAGTCCTAGATTATTTTATTTCCTTACTCTATTATAGAAATCTTCTAGAATATTTCAAGTGGGTCTTGGATAGGATTCTAGATGTTTAATGGAGTAGAAAAGGAAAATAAAAATAATAAAAAATATTAATAATATTTAATTTTATTTTTGATTTATTCGATTGACTTAATTTTCGAATTAAGTGACTTTTGGATTTATTAAAAATAAATAGATTTAAGTATTGGGATTAATATTCCCGTCACATGGAGCATTCAAAGAACGAAGACTAAAGACTAGAAGACGCATACGGGGATGCGATAAAGCCATAATAGTCGGAAAATAATATTCTAGTATTATTTTGATTATGTGATAATATTCTATGTGCTTTATTTCATGTATGCATGCTTATGTGTATTTAATTATGCATTAGATAGCGTATCCCTTTGTTATAAAAAGCTAAGTGGGAGAGGGTATGGAAACATATCTATGGTCTCCATTGCTGTTCTCTTGGTGACTTTTATGAGCTTTCGAAGATCGTATAGACAAGTCATTAGAGGGGAATTCTTGTAATTCCTCTTACGAGAAACATTGATTGAGTTTATCAAACAATGCCTAATTTGTCTTTCTGAAACTGATTTCAAGTCGACTCATTCTCACCCCGGGGAGTGGAATGGAGCCAAAGCCACTTGGTCATGTGGATGACACAAATTAGAGACATTCGTACCATTTCTTGTAATGGATCGATTGTCTGCTCGGCTCCCTCTTTTATGAGAGATAGGGTCGTTCGCATGGTGAATCACTGGTTAGAAACTTCGAGTTTCACTTATGATTTTCCGCGTCCTAATTTACAAGATTAAATGATTCAATTAGTTGGATGTCAATTGTAAAAGTCTTTTGGTGTAGTAAACGTCCACACTATCGTGGCTTGCTACATTGAATGGGATTTTGGAACGATTGATGTAGACAGTTATAGAAGGGAGTAAAGGAGCGTATGTTAACGTAAACGTCCACACTATCGTGGCTTGCGGTGAATATGCGTGTCCCAAACAATCTTCTTAGATACTGAGTAATGGTTTACACTTAGGTACGCTTCTTAGTATTCTTCCCATCGAAGTAACGCTAATGATGATGTACGACCGAAGCAAATCTAATTGCTAAATCATTTGGATAGGTAAACGTCCACACTATCGTGGCTTGCCATATCTGATGGGATTTTAGATGCGATTAGTGGTTTAATGATATTATTTGAGGGAGATAATATCGGAGATTAAATCGATTGTTTGTTGTTATATGTGCTCATAGATTAGGATATGGCTTTGAACCCACTTTCTGTGAAACTTAAGGAAATTAAACTCATTGGTCCCTGAATGCAATGATTGGAATAGAGATCTAGACATTGCCCAGACTGTTAGAGAGTACAAGTTTGTACTCAGTGAGCTTTGTCCTCCCAAGCCTACAAATGTCTTAACTGATGAGGAAAGGACTGATTTTGATATCATGTTCAAACTCAAGGAGATGTTTAGACATGAAGTAGTGGCTAGACAAGAGGCGATGAGGATACTCATAAAGGCCATTCATTCAAGGAAACGCTTAAACACGTTTTTGAGATGATTGACCTTTTAGACGAGTTGAAACGGAAATCGCAAGCTCTTGTAGCCAATGCCAAAGGTTTTGAACCTAAGGGAAAAATCGGGGGAAAGGAAAAGCAAGCAAAGAAACCCAGTGGTCATAAGTTACATGAACCACGAGATGGGACGAGAAAGCCAATAGGCAAGTATTCTCGATACAAACAGTCTGGGTACTGGAAGTCTGATTATCCTCTCAAAGAAAGTACGAAATTTTCTTTAGTCGTAAAACATAGTCAGTGGTATTATCTACCGGAACCTGGTGTGTAGATATGGAACCACTGACGGTATGTGCATTTTAAATGCAAGGGTTCCAGGAAACCCGACGACTTGGAAAAGAAGAAATCGTAGTCTACATGGGCAATGCTGTAGAGGAGGCAGCAGTTGCAGTGGAGGACATTTTATAGGATTTCATTTTGGGTTATTGCTTTTATGTACCTTTCATATTAGAAAGAACTTTGTTCTGGATTTCTAATAAATGGATATTTTATTTCTTTTAATCATTTGATGGTTATAAGAAGAAATAATGATATTATCTATTTTGGTACATTGGCTAGCAATATATAAATGATGGATCCTGAGTCCACCACAATGCAACGAACCGTAGTAAAACTCGTTTTACTAATAAGAGGTTTCTTTATCAATTATACTTGTGGATTCTTATGCTGAATCATGTTTATTCAAATAAGAAGTTCAAAGGTCGAAAATTGATATTTGGTCAATTAAGTTGAAGGAGTGGACCTTCCGACCTAAGAATTTAATTTGGAAGATAACATGACTAAGCAATCCTTTATGGATATAAGATGTAAGATCCGGACAAGTATAAGAATTGATTGACTCTGATGTATGCAGACCTATGTTTACTCAGACAATGAGGTACGAGTACTTCATTTGATGATTACTCGAGAAATGGATTAGAATACCTGATGTGCCACAAAAGCAAGTGTTTTGATAAGTCAATGGACACTAAGCAATTGTGGAGAACCATCAAGGTGTATCCATTTGTAGCCTGAGATTTGATCGCGGAGGCAAGTACCTGTCTGAGAAATGCATGGCATACTAATCAGAAATTGGGATTTGATCCTAAATGACTTCACCATACACTGTTGTGTAGAAATGGTGTGTCGTAAACAAGAAATGGAACTCTTATAGAAATAGTAAAAACATGAGTTATACGGAACTACCTATGTTCTATGGATATGTCTGGAAACAACGGCGCATTCAAATGCGGTTGTAGAATATCCTAGAAGAACAAAAGATGTGTGTTCAATAGTACTATGAACCAGAAGGACGTTATAAGTTCTAACGCCCGGTTCTTAGAGAAAGACTATATAATGAACCACAAGCCCAAGGTGACGTAATACTTTGAAATGAGAGAGAAAGATTAAGACTTAGAACCAGCCGAACCGAGTAGCGGTACACCACTAACTGCACCTACTGTTATCACTGTTTATACACCGGAATGCCATTGTAGTGGGAGGTTGTGGGACAACCGGAGATATTCATAAGACTAGGAGAGTCTTCGGACTCTGGACCTAGTATACATGAAATCGATCCCTAGATCTACATGAAGGCCGTACTAGATCTAAATGTGCCTTCTTGGAGAGCAATAAGGATTATTGCTAAGAGGTGAGATCATTTAGAGTACAAGCTTAGTTGATCCATTTATGGATTGAAACAAAGCATTGAATTCGTGGTACTTGCAAATTGATGAGATAGTCCATATTATGGATTCATCAAAAGCATAGACGAATTGTGTGTATTGGAAACGTGATGGAAAACAAGGTGGTGTTTCTCGGAGGTTTTATGTAGATGACACTCTTATCATTGGCAACAATGTAAAGATGTTATCAGACATAAAATGATGGTTGTCTAGATGAATCATTATGAAATATAAAGGAAGAAGTTAGACATGTTCTTGAGATCTTGGATCTCTAGAAAGAACATTGTACTTCTCCTAGACATCTTACATAAATGATTATGGTTCGTTTTAAACATGCAAGATTCTGAGAAAGATTCGTTACCTTTCAGAGACGGAATGCATCTATCTAAGGATATGTGTTTTGGAACACAAAAGGAGATAGAAGCAATGAAAGCAGTTTCTTACACTTTGAGTGTGGAAAGCTTAATAAATGCATTGTTGAAAGCAAGAACCTGATATCGGCTGTGCGGTTAGCATAGTGGGAGGATATCAAGGTAATCCTGGAAAGGAATACTTGACTGCTGTAATGAACATTTTAAGTACTTTCGAAGTACTGGAAACTATGTTCTGGATTACGGAGCAAACAAGATTTTCCTTTGGATTACATTCTCTTAGATTTCTAATCAAATGAGGACCGATGTAAGTCGATATCAGGCTATGTGTTTCACTATTGAAGGAGAAGTAGTTTTAACATGGAAGAGTGATAAGCACGATGCTTTTCGGACTCTGCCATGGGTAACCAAATAGCAGCCTCAGAGGCAGCGGAAGTTTTGGTGTAACTCCGGGATAATCTCTGGGACTTAGATGTGATTCTTAATTTGCCAAAGGCTATGTAAATAGCGGTGCACTCTAGATAACACATAGTGCAAGTACCACCTGATACGAGTCATCATCGAGGGAGACGACGCTGTAGTCACCAAGATAACTTCAGACCGGCAACCTAGAGTGCTCATTCACATAGTACTTCTTGGAAGTACAACTTAAGCACGTGATGAGTATGGGAGTCAGGAGTTTGGAAAAAATGACTAGACCTTAGTACAAGTGGGAGATTGTTGGAGTTGTGTACTTAATGTCTAGATTTAAGTAACGGAAACTCACGATCCATTGCCACTAATCTATTTAATTAAATAAACAATTATTTGCGTTTAATTATTTATAATTAAATATATGCAAATTATAATCCTGGATTATATACGTTGTAGTTACTATGGTGTGCGACGTCACACAGAAGATCATACTATCGGTTACTCGTATTTAATCGAACAGTTGCTCACGACCTAGATGGACACGGACCAATCCATCGGTATAGTCGTTGTGTGAGAGAGAAAATAATCTGTCTTGATTATTTTATCACACTTGTACACTTGGTGTATTGAGCGGATCTGCTTGAGATTTATCGATTAGGATTGCCGGCGATAATCGATTCAAGTCTCAGTGTATTTTATTCTTAATCCCCGATACTATTGCGGGTGTGTATATTTAATATAAGTGACTTTGATTTTCCAAAGGAATTAACCGATTTAATTATTGGGTTAATTACCGGTTAAGTTGGGTCACTATGTTTTATGTATGGCATGCCGTGAATACTTGACGGGAAAGTGTATCCCGTAAGGGTTGATAATATCCCCGAGATGAGTTCATAAGGAATTATTATGTAAACCCTGCAGGTGGATTCGTTCCGCATAATAATTAAGGTTGAATGGTACTAGTCTCGGATATAAGAGATGAATAAATTAATTAGCAATAAATTAATTTTATTCATGGATATTTAAATCTTAAATACACGGAATAAATAATACTACCGGAGAAATATTATTTGATATAATATGGTTTAATATTGGGAGTGCAATTAATTTTATATAGTGGAAAATAGAATTAATTAATATTAATGGATTAATAGATTTGGGCTTGGGCTCAATTTAATTATTAATATTGGAAGCCCAATATTCCACCTCCTTAAGATCCCCTACGTAGCCTATAAAAGCACTACATGGTCTTCTCTATTCTCATAAGTTCATAACTTGAAGATCACAATCCTAGAGAGAGAAAGTAGAGAGGGAGATCCATGGAGTTCGGTAGATCGTCGCCCACAAGACGTCCGAGCTAGTGCAAGGAATACGTGGGAAGATCTCAAGGTCGTCAAATTGAGTTCTTCGTTTTTCCGAACAACGAGAACGAGGTAAAATCGTAAAACCCTCTTTATGTTTTTTAATCGTTTTAATTATCGTAAAAATATCGTGAACAAAGATCCGAGGTTTGGGATCCTCACCGGGGTCGAGCCGAGCGGTGGTGATCGAAGATCACCGGACCGCCGCGGCTGGAACGACCCGGCGGCAAGGATCGAACGCCGGTGCTGGCTGGGGAGGCAGGCGCTCGCCTGGGGACCAGGCGCCCGCCTGGTCCATGTCGCGCGCTACCGCCCGGCAGCCAGGTGCTCGCTTCGTATGGCCTGGCAGCGGCGAATCCACGGGGCTTCGCCGGAGCTGCACGGGGCTGAACGGACCGAACCCTAGCGCACGTCCGGTGACGTGCGCATGCCTTCATCGAACAGCGGCGGCACGGGCTGCTGCTAGGGTTCGACGAGGGGCTGTCCGCGAGGGTTCGGGCATGATCGACGGGCTGCCAAGGGCAGCCCTAGGCGGCTGCCTTGAACAGCCGCGAGCCCACGCGAGGGCTCGACCGAACCAGCCGTGGGTTCGCCCTCGGTTAGGGTTTGGTTGAGTCCAGCTTCGTGTGGTTGTTCGTGGCGGGTTTCCGGCAACCGGGATTTCGATTGGAGTTGTTGTTCCGCAAGTTTACAACTCCGGATATTCGATCTCCGAAGGATTTCGGTCGGAATTAATTAGATAATTTATTTATTTAAATTTATTAATTCCGGGATATCGATTTCCAACAAAATCGGCTTCCCGGAATTAATAAATTAATTTAAATAAAATTAATTAAATAAATTATCTAATTAATTCCGACCGACGCCCCTTTGGAGATCGAATATTCGGAGTTGTCAAAATTGCGGAACAACAACTCCAATAGACTCCCGGAACACGTACATGACCATACGAAAAAGTTATACGAGACTTACGCGAGAAATACTGATTCGATGCGGGTCCGCTGCGGGAAAACCCGCAGCACCCAGTGAATCCCCCGTAGCAGCCCGCAACAACCCGCAGCGAATCGCCTGACTCGCTGCTGCTGGGACGCTACTGGATCGCTACGGGTCCGCTACGGGAAATCCCGTAGCACCCGGCGAAACTCCCGTAGCAGCCCGCAGCGAGTCGCCTGACTCGCTGCTGCTGGGCGCTAGGGGTCGCTGCGGGAAAACCCGTAGCAGGCAGCTGATCCCTACGGGAAAACCCGCAGCCGATCCGCGTGATCGAGCCCTAGGCTCGATCCACCTCGCGCGATCCTCGTCCAGCCGAGTTGTCGATCCGCCGGCGGTCCGGTGGTCCAACCACCACCGCCCGGCTCGACCTCGCCTATAGGGTTCGTTCCTCGGATCTTGGTTCGCGGTATAATCACGATAATTAAATATTAAAATCATCGAGGGGGTTCTATGATTTTACCTTGTTCTCGTTTGCCGGAAAATCAAGATCTTGATGACCTTGAGATCTTCCCACGTATTCCTTGCACTAGCTTGAACGTCGGGGTGGGCGACGATCTTCCAAGCTTCCATGGATCTCCTTCTCTCTCTACGTTCTCTCTCTAGAATTATGTTATGAATAATCTTATCTTGAGAATTATGAAAGAAGAGAAGACCATAGGAGTGATTTTATAGGCTAGGGACCTTAAGGTAGTAGAATATTGGTCTTCCTATGAATTAATTAAATTGAGCTCAAGCCAAAATCTATTAATTAATCCATGAATTATATTTAACTCCACTATATAAATATAATTATAAATATAATTGCACTCCCAATATTAAACTATATTATATTAAAATAATATCTTCGGTAGTATTATATATTCCGCATGTTTAAGATATAAATGTCCATGAATAAATTATATTTATTGCTAATTAATTTATTCATCTCTTATATTTCCGAGAATAGTACCACTCAACTTTATTATCATTCGGATCATAATCCACTTGCAAGGTTTACATGCAAGGTTTACATGATAATTTTTATGAGCTCATCTCGGGGACATTATCAACCCTTATCGGGACACACTTTCCCGTCAAGAATTCACTGTTGGAGTTGTGTACTTAATGTCTAGATTTAAGTAACGGAAACTCACGATCCATTGCCACTAATCTATTTAATTGAATAAACAATTATTTGCGTTTAATTATTTATAATTAAATATATGCAAATTATAGTCCTAGATTATATACGTTGTAGTTAGTATGGTGTTGCATGGGCGCACAGAAGATCATACTATCGGTTACTCGTATTTAATCGAACAGTTGCTCACGACCTAGATGGACACGGACCAATCCATCGGTATAGTCGTTGTGTGAGAGAGAAAATAATCTGTCTTGATTATTTTATCACACTTGTACACTTGGTGTATTGAGCGGATCTGCTTGAGATTTATCGATTAGGATTGCCGGCGATAATCGATTCAAGTCTCAGTGTATTTTATTCTTAATCCCCGATACTATTGCGGGTGTGTATATTTAATATAAGTGACTTTGATTTTCCAAAGGAATTAACCGATTTAATTATTGGGTTAATTACCGGTTAAGTTGGGTCACTATATTTTATGTATGTCATGCCGTGAATACTTGACGGGAAAGTGTATCCCGTAAGGGTTGATAATATCCCCGAGATGAGTTCATAAGGAATTATTATGTAAACCCTGCAGGTGGATTCGTTCCGCATAATAATTAAGGTTGAATGGTACTAGTCTCGGATATAAGAGATGAATAAATTAATTAGCAATAAATTAATTTTATTCATGGATATTTATATCTTAAATACACGGAATAAATAATACTACCGGAGAAATATTATTTGATATAATATGGTTTAATATTGGGAGTGCAATTAATTTTATATAGTGGAAAATAGAATTAATTAATAATAGTAAGGATTAATAGATTTGGGCTTGGGCTCAATTTAATCACTATTATTGGAAGCCCAATATTCCACCTCCTTAAGATCCCCTACGTAGCCTATAAAAGCACTACATGGTCTTCTCTATTCTCATAAGTTCATAACTTGAAGATCACAATTCTAGAGAGAGAAAGTAGAGAGGGAGATCCATGGAGTTTGGAAGATCGTCGCCCACACGACGTCCGAGCTAGTGCAAGGAATACGCGGGAAGATCTCAAGGTCGTCAAATTGAGTTCTTCGTTTTTCCGAACAACGAGAACGAGGTAAATCGTAAAACCCTCTTTATGATTTTATCGTTTAATTATCGTAAAAATATCGTGAACCAAGATCCGAGAACGCGACCTTTGTCGAGGTTGAACCGGGCGGTGGTGATCGAAGATCACCGGACCGCCGGCGGCTCAACGGCTCGAACAAGAGAGGGTCGAGAGGGGCGAGCCTCGGCTGGACGCCGAGACTCGATCGAGGGCGAGCTCGATCGCCCGTGCACAACCAGCGGGCTGCTGGAGCAGCCCCGCTCACGCGGCTGGACCGCCGCTCGAGCGGCGGTGGCTGGTGGTGATCGCAAGCCACGGTTCGCCGTGGCTGGTCGTGCGATCACCGGGGGCGGCTGGGCGTGCATAGGGGGCTGCCAAGGGCAGCCCTAGGCGGCTGCCAAGGACAGCCGCGAGCCCCACACGAGGGCTCGACCGAACAGCCCGGGCTATCCCCGTGGTTAGGCTTTGGTTGAGTCCGGCTTCGCGTGGTGGTTCGTGGCGGATTTCCGGCAACCGGGATTTCGATTGGAGTTGTCGTTCCGCACTTTGACAACCCCGGATATTCGATCTCCAAAGGATTTCGGTCGGAATTAATTAGATAATTAATTTTAATTAATTTATTAATTCCGGGATATCGATTTCCAACATTCACATCATGTCATACATAAAATACAGTGACCCAACTTTACCGGTAAATCGACCGGTTATTCTAATTAGTCAATTCCTTTGGAAAATAAAAGTCACTAATATTATATGCACACACCCGCAATAATATCAGGGATTAAGAATAAAATACACTGAGACTTAAATCGATTATCTAAGCAATCCTAATCGATAAATCTCAAGCAGATCCGCCCAATACACCTGTTGGAAATCGACTACCCGGGACGAGTCTGTTCGACCATTCGAACATCCGAACAAGCCCAGTCGACCCATAGCATCCCTACTGTGCTCACGACGAAGCCCCAGACCCGGTTTACGCCCAGCCATCATGCCCGAAGCACAACCGCGCAAAACCGAGGGGTTGTTGACCTCTGTGTCGTCCGACACCATAAGGTGTCGTCCGACAGGCCCTTGTATGTGGGTTCGGCTAGGGTTTCGCCCTCGCGGCGATTCTCCGGTCGGGCCCCAGTTCTTCGTGGTGTTCGTGATCGGTTTCCGGCGAGAGGATTTCGGTCGGGTTATTATTTTCCGCAATTTTTTTAATAGCCGGGGATATCGATTTCCAACAATTGGTATCAGAGCGTTTGGTTTCGTGTTCATGTATATGTTCAATTATCGTTCTACCTTGCAGGGATCTGACTATCATGGTTTAATTAATTGTTAATTATTTTTACCATGATTATTCGTTTATTAAACTCTCGGACATGTCGAGATTCGTTTTGTGTGGATGAATGCTTGTAATAGTAAAAATTCGGGGGTTGACCGAATTTAGATTTATTATTATTGTTCTATGTTTTCCGGAAATTGTATAGGGTCGATTTCATGTATAGAATTGATACCGGAATTGTAAATTTATTATTTTATAATTTATTTACGTTGGATCGATGCCGAGACGACCGCAGGAGAACACGTGTGACGAAGAAGACGAAGAGGACGAAAAACCGGGGGGGTCGATCATCCCCATGATCGATCCCCATGAGGATCGATCGACCCGCCGCGGAGGGGCTGCCCGCTAGGGTTTCCGGCCACGCCGGCCACCGGTGGTGGTGGCGCGTGGGCCGGGATCGGCGGCGGTGGTGGTGCCCGGCGGTGGTGGTCGACGGTGGGGGTGGTGTGGGGTTCCCCAACCCATGCTACTCCTACCAAGATTCACTTTCCTAATTGATTCGGTTTTCCTATTTTGAGTATTCCTATGTTTGGGAACTCTCATGGAAATAGGAAAAGAATTAATTGGTATTGATTTATTTCTTTATTCTATTATGGAAATCTTCTAGAATATTCAAGTCATACTTGGATAGGATTCTAGAGATTTAATAGAATTGGAAAGGAAAATAATTAATTAATAAATTAATTTATTTCCTAATTGATTATTCCTATTTTTATGGGAATTTTCATGGACATGGAAATTAATTAATTTTGGAAAGTAGAAGAGTCCTAATTTATTTTATTTTCTTATTCTATTATAGAAATCTCCTAGAATGTTCCAAGTCTTACTTGGAAAGGATTCTAGAGATTTAATAGAATTAGAAAGGAAAATAAATAAATAAAAAATATTAATAATATTTAATTTTATTTTTGATTTATTCAATTGACTTAATTTTCGAATTAAGTATCTTTTGGATTTATTAAAAATAAATAGATTTAAATATTGGGATTAATATTCTCGTCACATGGAGCATTCAAGAACGAAGACTGAAGACTAGAAGATGCGTACGGAGATGGAATAAAGCCATGATAGTCGGAAAATAATTTTCTAGCATTATTTTGACTATGTGAAACTATGTGCTTTATTGCTTGTATGCATGCTATATGTGTTTACTTTATGCACTAGATAGCGTATCCCTTTGTTATAAAAAGCTAAGTGGGAGAGGGGATGGAAACATTCCCATGGTCTCCATTGCTGTTCTCTTGGTGACATTTATTAGCTTTCGAAGTTCATATAGACATGTCACTGGAGGGGAATTCTTGTAATTCCTTTTACAAGAAACATTGATTAAGTCTATCAAACAATGCCTAATTTGTCTTTCTGAAACTGACTTCAAGTCGACTCATTCTCACCCCGGGGAGTGGAATGGAGCCAAAGCCACTTGTGTTGGAGTAGTATACTTAATGTCTAGATTTGAGTATTCTGAACTCCTTGTACACTTTCATTTACCTATTAAATACAAACATTCATTTGCTTTTAATTATTGTTAATTAAATATATGCAAATTATAGTCCTGGATTTTATACGTTGTAGTTAGTATGGTGTGTCGGGCCCACACAGAAGATCATACTATCGGTTACTCGTATGTAATCGAACAGATGCTCACGACCTAGATGGACACGGACCAATCCATCGGTATAGTCGTTGTGTGAGATAGAAAATAATTTGTCTTAATTATTTTATCACACTTGTACACTTGGTGTATTGAGCGGATCGATTGAGACTCATCAATTAGGTTTGCTCGGCGATAATTGATTTGAGACTCAGTGTATTTTATTCTTAATCCCCGATACAATTGCGGGTGTGTATATTTAGTATAAGTGACTTTGATTTTCCAAAGGAATTGACCGGTTTAATTATTGGGTCAATTACCGGTTAAGTTGGGTCACTATATTTTATATATGGCATGCCGTGAATTCTTCACGGGACAGTGTATCCCGGAAGGGTTGATAATATCCCGAGATGAGCTCATAAGGATTTATTATGTAAACCTCGCGAGTGGATTTAATTCCGCATAATAAATAAGGTTGAGTGGTACTAGTCTCGGATAAAAGAGATGAATAAATTTATTAAGCAATAAATAAATTTTATTCATGGATATTTATATCTTAAATACACGGAATAAATAATACTACCGGAGAAATATTATTTGGATATAATATGGTTTAATATTGGGAGTGCAATTAATTTATATAGTGGAAAATAAATTTAATTAATATTGATAAGGATTAATGGACTTGAGCAGTGGGCTCAATTTAATCTTCAATATTGGAAGCCCAATATTCCACCTCCTTTAGATCCCCTACGTAGCCTATAAAAGCACTACATGGCCTTCATAAATCATAAGACAAGATTATCATACTTGATATTCTAGAGAGTTGAAGGAGATCCATAGGAGTTCGATAGATCGTCGCCCACCCGACGTTCGAACGGAGTGCAAGGAATACGTGGGAAGATTCAAAGGTCATCTTGATTTCGTTCCTCCGAACAACGAATCGTAGGTATGATATCTAAACTAACTTGATATTATTCGATTTTATTTATTGAAAATACCGTAGAACGAAGATCCGAAGTATGAAACCGGGAAGGAGGACGAACGCGTGGTGGTGGCGAAGCCACCGGACCACGGCGGACGCCCGCCTAGGGTTTCTTGGGCACGGCGGAGAGCGACCCTCGGCTGGGCCGAGGGCGCGCGGTCGATCACAAGGATCGACCGCCGGGGCGCGGGCTGGAGCCGCACCCCACCCCACCTTGACGGTGGGGACCTCCAGGCGGCGGCGAGTCGCCGGACTCGCCGCGGGGGCTGCCGATGCAGCCCCACCCAATCGCGTGGGACGCGATGTTCGATCGCGTGAACCCCGGCTCGCGGGGGTTCGGCTGGGGGCGGGCTGCGTGTCTTCGGGCGCGTGGTCTCCAAAGGCCGGACTCCGGCGGATGAGTCGGCGTTCATGTGATCTCCGGCGAAGGGTTTGATCGGGTTATTGGTTTCCGCAAATTTAAATAACTCGGGATATCGAATTCCAACAATTGGTATCAGAGAGAGGTTTACGTTCGCGGTATTTTCGATAATATTGTTCTACCTTGCAGGGTTTCCGACTATTATGACTTAATTTATTATTCGTTTAATTTATTTTGTCATGATTGTTGGTTTGATTAAACTCTCGGACATGTCGAGATTCGTTTTTGGTGGTGAATGCTTGTAATAGTAAAAATTCGGGGGTTGACCGAATTTAGGATTTATTATTACGTTCTATGTTTTTCCGGAAATTGTATAGGGTCGATTTCATGTATAGAATCGATACCGGATAGTGTAGAATTTATTTTGCGTTGGATCGATGCCGAAACGACCGTCGGAGAAGACGTGTGACGAAGGAGATGATCGTGAGGGTGAAGGGCTCGGATCGACCGCCCCATGGTCGATCCATGAGGACAATCGACCCACGCCCTAAAGGGCTGCCCGCGGGAGCTCCGGCCACGCCGGCCACCAAGGGAGGTGGCGCGTGGGCTAGGCGGCGGCGGCTTGAAGGCGGCGGTCGAGGGGTGGCGCGGGGATCCCCACCCCGTGCTATCCCGGTCCGGTAATTCACTTTCCTAATTGGTTTGGGTTTTTCCTATTTGAGTGTTCCTATTTTTTGGGAACTCTCATGGATTAGGAAAAGAATCAATTTGGAATTGATTAGGATTCCTAAATTGATTATTTCTATTTTATGGAAATATTCATGGATTAGGAATCTAATTAATTTGGAAAGTAGAAGAGTCCTAAATTATTTTATTTCCTTATTTCATTATGGAAATCATCTAGAATATTCCAAGTGGGTCTTGGATAGATTATTCTAGAGATTTAATGAAGTAGAAAGGGAAAATAAAATAAATAAAAATATTAATAATATTTAATTTTATTTTTGATTTATTTGATTGACTTAATTATTATTAATTAAGTATCTTTTGGATTTATTAAAAATAAATAGATTTAAATATTGGAAATTAATATTCTCGTCACATGGAGCATTCAAGAACGAAGACTAAAGACTAGAAGATGCGTACGGAGATGGAGTAAAGCCATAATAGTCGGAAAATAATATTCTAGTAATTATTTTGACTATGTGATAATACTATGTGCTTTATTACATGTATGCATGCTATATGTGTTTACTTTTATGCACTAGATAGTGTATCCCTTTATTGTAAAAAGCTAAGTGGGAGAGGGTATGGAAACATACCCATGGTCTCCATTGCTGCTCTCTTGGTGACTTTTATAAACTTTTGAAGTTTATATAGACAAGTTATTGGAGGAGAGTTCTTGTAATTCCTCTTACGAGAAACATTGATTAAGTTTATCAAACAATGCCTAATTTGTCTTTCCAAAGCTGATTTCAAGTCGACTCATTCTCACCCCGGGGAGTGGAATGGAGCCAGAGCCACTTGGTCATGTCGAGGTCACAAATTAGAGGCAGTCGTACCATTATTTGATAGATGGATCGATTGTCTGCTCGGCTCCCTCATTTATGAGAGATAGGGTTGTTCGCATGGTGAATCACTGGTTAGAAACTTCGAGTTTCACTTATGATTCTCCGCGTCTTGATTTACAAGATCGAATGGATCAAGTAATTGGGAGTCAATTATAAAGATCTCTTAGTGCAGTAAACGTCCACACAACGTGGCTTGCTGTACTGACGGATTTTGGATTAATTGATGTAGACAGTTGTAAGAAATTGTGAAGAGTTGTGAAGTTATCGTAAACGTCCACACAACGTGGCTTGCGGTGATGTAGCAATTCCAAACGATTTACTTTGGTGCTGAGTAATGGTTTACACTTAGATACGCCTTATAGTATTCCTCCCACCGAGGTTCCGCTATAAGTGATGTATGACCGAAGGAAATCTAATTGCTAAGTCGTTTGGGTGGGTAAACGTCCACACACCGTGGCTTGCCTTACCTGATGGGATTTTAGATGTGATTAGTGATTTAATGATATTATTTAAGGGAGATAATATCGGATATTAAATTGTTTGTTTGTTTTATGTGCTTATAGGTTAAGAATGACTGTGACCCCACTTTGTGATATACTTAAAGATGAAAACTCACTGGTTCCATATAGTGATGTTTGGGAAAGAAATCTAGACATTGTTCAGACTGTCAAGCTTTCTGAATCCACTGTTGTCCCAACTACGTTGAGACATGGTGTGGAAGCTGGACAAGAGGTGTTTAACATACCCACAGAATCGTTCCTCAATGAGTCCCTTAAAAACGGCTCGGCGAAGGCGAATTTTGTGCGTAAGTTAAGAGAAACACGAGCTCTTGTGGCTAGGCTAAAAGAAAAGCGTGCAAAGAGACCCAGTGGTTTAAAATCACGGATTGGGAAAGGCAAGCCGTTAGGCAGATGCTTTCGATGCAAACAGTTTGGGCACTGGAGGTTCTATTGTCCTCTCATCAAAGGTACCAAATTTTCCTTAGTCACTGAAACATTATCAGTGGTGTTATCTACCAGCACCTGGTGTGTAGATACGGGGGCCACTGATCATGTCTGCAATTCATTGCAGGGGTTCCAGGAAACCCGGAGACTTAGAGAGGGAGAGATCGTGGTCTACATGGGCAATGCCGCGAGGGTGGCGGCTGTTGCAGTGGGAGACGTTCACTTACGCTTTAGTAGTGATAGGGTTTTAGTTTTACATAATTGTCTTTATGTACCCAACTTTAGAAAGAATTTAATTTCGGTTTCTAAACTTATTATGAATGGATATTCTGTTTCTTTTGACCACTCTGTGATCATAAGAAGAAACAGTGAGATTATCTGTTCTGGTACATTGGTGGACGATTTGTATGTGCTAAATCCTGAGTCTAACACGATGCAACTAACCGAGAGTAATAACACATCTACGAACACCAATAAGAGAAAGGAACCTTCTAGGATGAATCAATTATACTTGTGGCATCTAAGGCTAGGTCATATAAACTCGAATAGGCTTCATAGGTTGAAAGCTGATGGTCTAATCAGCGATGTTGAAGGAGAGGACCTTCCGACCTGCGAATCCTGTTTAGAGGGTAAAATGACCAAGCGTTCTTTTTCTGGTAAAGGACGGAGGGCTGAACAAGTATTGGATTTGATTCACTCTGATGTATGCGGACCTATGTCTACTCAGGCAAGGGGAGGGTACGAGTATTTCATCACTTTCACTAATGATTACTCAAGGTATGGATTTGTATATTTGATGCGCCGCAAGAGCGAATCCTTTGACAAGTTCAAGGAGTTCAGGGCTTTTGTGGAGAACCTTCAAAATAAATCCATTAAATGCCTGCGATCTGATCGCGGAGGCGAGTACCTCTCCGGAGAATTCAAGGCATACTTGGCAGAGAATGGGATTGATTCCCAAATGACATCACCATATACTCCTCAGCAGAATGGTGTGTCAGAAAGAAGGAATAGGACTCTTATGGAAATGGTGCGATCAATGATGAGTTACTCGGACTTACCTATTATGTTCTGGGGACATGCCTTGGAAACAGCGGCGTATATCTTGAATAGGGTTCCAACCAAAACGGTACCCACAACACCCATGGAATTGTGGAGTGGGCGCAAGCCTAACTTGAAACACATTCGGATCTGGGGTTGTCCAGCACATGTGTTGCGACAAGGTGCCGATAAGTTAGAACCTAGATCAGAATTACGGCTGTTTGTAGGATACCCGAAAGGAACTAAAGGTGGCATGTTCTATAGTCCTACGGACCAGAAGATCGTTATAAGTACTAACGCTCGGTTCTTAGAGGAAGACTATGTCATGGACCACAAGCCCAAAAGTGACATAATACTTGATGAATTGAGAGGTGACAAGGAAGACTTAGATACAGCCGAACCGAGTAGTAATACACCACTAGAACCTGCACCTACTGTCACTGTTAATACACCGGAACGCCGTCGTAGTGGGAGGGTTGTTAAACAACCAGAAAGATGGATTGGACTGGGTGAGTCTTCGGACTCTGGACCTGGAGTTCATGAAATCGATCCCTGGACCTATGATGATGCGGTACAAGATATAGATGCGCCTTCTTGGAAGAAAGCGATGAAATCCAAAATAGAATCTATGGATTCTAATAAAGTCTGGGATCTTGTAGAACCACCAAACGGCGTAAAGCCAATTGGGTGTAAATGGGTCTACAAGAGAAAGAGAGGATCTGACGGAAAGGTTGAAACCTTTAAAGCTCGGCTTGTTGCGAAAGGATATACTCAGAAAGAGGGAATCGATTATGAGGAGACCTTCTCGCCGGTAGCCAAGATAAAGTCGATCCGGATTCTCTTATCCATAGCAGCTCATATGGATTATGAGGTGTGGCAAATGGAAGTCAAGACAGCTTTCCTAAATGGAAGTCTTGACGAGACGATTTATATGAAACAACCAGAAGGATTCATTGCTAAGGGGAGAGATCATCTAGTGTGCAAGCTTAATCGATCCATTTATGGATTGAAACAAGCCTCGAGATCGTGGAACGTGCGGTTTGACGAAGTAGTCCAATCTTTTGGATTCAGTCAAAGCATGGACGAATCGTGTGTGTATTGGAAACGTGATGGGAAGAAGGTGGTGTTTCTCGTGATTTATGTAGACGACATTCTTCTCATTGGCAACAGTGTGAAAATGTTATCATGTTGGAGTTGTGTACTTAATGTCTAGATTTAAGTAACGGTAAACTCCCGATCATAGCATTTAATCTATTTAATTAATAAACAATTATTTGCATTTAATTATATGCAAATCATGGTTCTGGATTTTATACGTTGTAGTTAGTATGGTGCTGCATGGGCGCACAGAAGATCATACTATCGGTTACTCGTATTTAATCGAACAGTTGCTCACGACCTAGATGGACACGAACTAATCCATCGGTATAGTCGTTGTGTGAAAGAGAAAATAATTTATCTTAATTATTTTATCACACTTGTACACTTGGTGTATTGGGCGGATCAATTGAGACTCATCAATTAGGATTGCTCGGCGATAATTGATTTGAGACTCGGAGTATTTTATTCTTAATCCCTGAAACAATTGCGGGTGTGTATATTTAATATAAGTGACTTTGATTTACCAAAGGAATTAACCGATTTAATTATTGGGTTAATTACCGGTTAAGTTGGGTCACTATATTTTGTATATGGCATGCCGTGAATTCTTGAAGGGACAGTGTATCCCGGAAGGGTTGATAATATCCCCGAGATGAGTTCATAAGGAATTATTGTGTAAACCTCATAAGTGGATTCGTTCCGCACAATAATAAAGGTTGAACGGTACTAGTCTCGGATATAAGAGATGAATATTATTTATTAAGCAATAAATAAATTTATTCATGGATATTTAAATCTTAAATACACGGAATAAATAATACTAAGATGGAGAAATATTATTTGATATAATATGGAATAATATTGGGAGTGCAATTTTATTTATATAGTGGAAAATAAATAAAATTAATATTGATAAGAATTAATAGATTTGGGTTGGACCCAATTTAATTTTCAATATTGAAGCCCAATATTTATTCTCCTTATGATCCCCTACGTAGCCTATATAAGCACTATATGGTCTTCACTTTTCATAACTTAAGAAAACCTACGGAATTCATAAAGTCTTGAGAGTGAGGAAGATCCATAAAGTTCGATAGCTCGTCGCCCACCCGACGTTCGAACGGAGTGCTAGGAATACGCGGGAAGATCACAAGGTCGTCAATTAGATTCGTTTCTCCGTACAACGAATCGAGGTAATAATCGAGAAACCCCTTCTTTGATTATGTGCGTTGAATAATTGTGATGTATACATGAACGACGCGATCCGGGAAAAACGACGAATCTCGGGGACGTGGATTCGAGATCCCCGGCGAGGATCGAAGGAGGCGGTCGAACCCTAGGGTTCGGACCGCCCCACCGCGCGACGAGGGACGAGCCCCGGCTGGACGCCGGGGCATGGGATCGACTTCGGTCGATCCCCGGGGTGCCACGGGCTGGTGCCGTGGCGGACCCCAGCCCCTTCGTCGGAGGCGCGTGACGCGAAGCCCTCGGCTGGAGCCGAGGGGCGATCGAGCCCGTGAGCTCGATCGCGGGTCGCTGCGGGGATAACCCGCAGCCGCCTCGTGCGCGCTACGGGGTTTCCCGTAGCGGATGCGCACGGGGCTGACCCCGTGCGAGCAGCGAGTCATCGCGACTCGCTGCAGGGCTGCTACGAGCAGCCCTAGGGATCGCTAGTAGAGATCCCAGCGATCGTCCGTAGACGATCGCGAACCCCTCGCGGGGGTTCGGCTGGGCACACGGGGCCTTCGGGTCTCGATGGCGTTCGGTCGGGCCCCGGCTCGTGAGGTGGTTCGCGTTCGTGGATCCGACTCGTGGGAGAAAATCGGCTGGGGGCGGGCTGCGTGTCTTCGGGCGCGTAGTCTCCAAAGGTCGGACTCCTACGGATGAGTCGGGGATCCAATCTTCGGTGATCGAGGGTTTTTGATCGGGTTATCGGTTCCGCAATTTTGATAGCCCGGGACATCGAATCCCATCAAATGGTATCAGAGCGTTCGGTTTCGTGTTCATGTATATGTTCGATTATTGTTCTACCTTGCAGGATTTCCGGCTATCATGGTTGGATTTAATTAATGTTTTTTTTTAATTAATTATCATGATTATTAAACTCTCGGACATGTCGAGATTCGTTTTGTGTGGTTGAATGTTTGTAATAGTAAAAAATTCGGGGGTTGACCGAATTTAGGATTTATTATTACGTACTTTATTTTCCGGAAAATGTATAGGGTCGATTTCTTGTTTAGAATCGATACCGGAATTGTAATTTAAATTTTGTAATTTTAATTACGTTGGTTCGATGTTGAGACGATCGCCGGAAGACGAAGAAGTGACGAGAAGACAAGGGCTTGGGATCGATCACATGGTGGTGATCGACCCATGGCCTAGCCGGCGGTGGCTAGGCGGTGGCGGCGCTCCTCCCGAGTGGCCGGCCGATCCATCATCGTGGGGATGGCGTGGGATCTCCTAATCCCGTGCTATTCCTACAAAAATCTACTTTCCCAATTAATTCGGATTTTTCCTATTTGAGTACTTTCCTTTTGGAAACTCTCATGGATTAGGAAAAGAATTAATTTAAATTAATTTTATTTTCTATTGTTTTATTTCCTTCATGGAAATATTCATAGATTAGAAATTTAATTAATTTAGTACTAAATTTATTTTTCCTATTTGATTATTCCTACTCATGGGAATATTCATGGATTAGGAATAAAAATAAATTTGAAAAGTAGTAGTCCTAATTTATTTATTTTATTTCCTTGTTCTATTATAGATATCTTCTAGAATATTCCAAGTTTTACTTGGATAGATTATTCTAAAGATTTAATAAGAACTAGATATGAAAATAAATAAATAAAAAATATTAATGATATTTAATTTTATTTTTGATATATTCGATTGACTTAATTTTCGAATTAAGTAACTTTTGGATTAATTGAAAATAAATAGATTTAAATATTAGAGATTAATATTCTCGTCACATGGAGCATTCAAGAAACGAAGACTGAAGACTAGAAGATGCATATGAAGATAAAGCCATGATAGTCGGGGAAAAATAATTTCTCTAGCATTATTTTTTGACTATGTGCTATGTGCTTTATTGCTTTCATGCATGCTTATGTGTTTAATTATGCATTAGATAGCATATCCCTTTGTTATAAAAAGCTAAGTGGGAGAGGGGATGGAAACATTCCCATGGTCTCCATTACTGTTCTCTTGGTGACTCTTATGGACTTTTGAAGTTCGTATAGATGTGTCATTGGAGGAGAATTCTTGTAATTCCTCTTACAAGAAACATTGATCAAGTTTATCAAACAATGCCTAATTTGTCTTTCTGAAACTGACTTCAAGTCGACTCATTCTCACCCCGGGGAGTGGAATGGAGCCAGAGCCACTTGGTCATGTAGAGGACACAAATTAGAGACTTTCGTGCCATTCTTTTATAGGTGGGTCGTTTGTCTGCTCGGCTCCCTCATTCGTGAGAGATAGGGTCGCTCGCATGGTGAATCACTGGTTAGAAACTTCGAGTTTCACTTATGATTCTCCGCGTCTTGATTTACGAAAATCGAATGGATCTGGTAATTGGGAGTCAATTATAAAAGTCTCTTAGTGAAGTAAACGTCCACACCACGTGGCTTGCTGCACTGACGGATTTTGGATTAATTGATGTAGACAGTTGTAAGGAATTGTGAAGAGTTGTGAAGTTGTCGTAAACGTCCACACCACGTGGCTTGCGGTAATGTAGCAATTCCAAACGATTCACTTTGGTGCTGAGTAATGGTTTACACTTAGATACGCCTTGTAGTATTCCTCCCCACGAGGTTACGCTATAAGTGATATATGACCAAAGAAAAACTAATTGCTAAATCATTTGGGTGGGTAAACGTCCACACCACGTGGCTTACCTTACCTGATGGGATTTTAGATGTGATTAGTAATTTAATGATATTATTTAAGGGAGATAATATCGGATATTAAATTAATTGTTTGTTTAAATGTGCTTATAGGTTTAGAGAATATCTATGAACCCACTTTCTATGATACTCAAGGAGCATAAGCTCACTGGCCCCAACTATATTGATTGGAAGAGAAATTTAGACATTGTCCTGACTTCGGAGGAGTACAAGTTTGTACTCCATGAAGTGTGCCCTGCTGAGCCCACGGCTGCCTCAACTGATGAGGAAAAACTAACATATCGGAAGTGGAAAAAGGCTGATGAGATGGCTAGGTTTTATATTTTGGCTTCCATGTCAAATGTACTCCAAACCCAACATGAGTCGATGGACACTGCCTATGATATGATGTTTAACCTCAAGGAGATGTTTGGGGAGCAAGATCGTGCGGCAAGGCAAGAAGCCATGAGAGTCCTTATGTCGACTACTCAGTCTGAAGGAACGCCCGTTGGGGAGCACGTTCTTAAGATGATGAGTTTGTTGAATGAACTTGAGGTCCTAGGAGCTTCTATTGATGGTGAGACGCAAGTCGACATCATACTCCAGTCTCTGGCCCCTAGTTTTGAGCAGTTTCGTATGAGCTATAATATGGGTAAACTATCTTATACTCTTGCGCAACTCCTGACTGAACTAAAGGCGGCAGAGGGGATCTACAAGAAGGGCAAGTCTCAAGCGCTTGTAGCTACCAAGTCCAAAGGTTTTAAGCCTGGTGGAGGTAGGGGCAAGAAAAGGAAGCAAGCCTGGAAACCCAGTGGTGTCAAGAGGACTGCACCACGAGTGGGGGCTGCAAAGCCAAAGGGCAAGTGCTTCCGATGCAACAAGATGGGACACTGGAAGTCTGAATGTCCTCTCAAAGGTACGAATCTTTCTTTAGTCGTAAAAACATAGTCAGCGGTATTATCTACCAGAATTCTGGTGTGTAGATATGGAACCACTGACGGTATGTGCATTTTTGAATGCAGGGGTTCCAGAAAACCCGGCGACTTAGAGAAGAAGAATTCGAGTCTACATGGGCGAAGCTGTTGGGGTAGCAGCGGTTGCAGTGGAAGACATTTATCTGTTTTTAAATTTTCATTTCAGTTATTGCTTATGTACCCCTTTATTTTGAAAAAGAACTTCGTTCTGTTTTTCTTTATTAATGGATATTTTATTTCTTTAATCATTGGATGGTTTGGATAAGAAATAATGGTGATATTCATTATGGTACATTAGATAGCAATATGTGAATGATGAATCCTTAGTCTACCACGATGCAACAAACCGTTATATAACTTGTTTTACTTATTAGATATTTCTTTATCATTATACTTGTGAAATCTTTACTTAGTAGTATTTTCAAATGAAATTCAAATGGTCGAAATTGATTTGATCAATTATAGTTGAAGGAATGGACCTTCCGACCTAAGGATTGAATTTGGAGGATAATACGTCTAAGCAAACCTTTCTGGAAAAAGGATAGAATTCAGACAAGTATTGGAAATGATTAGATATGCAAATATATGTGTATATTAGAGAGGTATGAGTAATTCTTTCAAAGAATACTCAGTGATGGATTAGAATGCTTGATGTGCCATAAAAGCAAAGTGTTTTGACTTGTCATTGGACACAAAGTTATTATGGGGAACCATCAAAGTATATCCATTAGAAGCCTGCGACTCGGTCGCGGAGGCCATCACCTATCTAGATAACACATAGCATAATCAAAGATTGGGATTAAATCCCAAAAGAGACGCGCCATACACTTACGTGTAAAGATGGTGCGTTGTAAAGAAATGGAAATCAAAAAGTAAGAGAACAAGTTGTTCGGAACTATCTATGTTCTATGGATATTCCTAGGTACAACGGCATATTGAATATGGTTGTGGGATATCCTAGATGAACGAAGTTTTGTGTGTTCTATAGTACTATGAACCAGAGGGACGTCTCGTCCGGTTCATAGAGAAAGACTATTAGATGAACCACAAAGCCTGAACTGACGTAATACCTTGAAATGAGAAGAAGGACAAAAGACTAGGAACCAGCCAAACCGGGTAGAAGTACACCACATACTGCACCTATTGTTATTACTGTTATACACCGGAACGCCATTGCAGTGGGAGGTTGTTGGACAACCAGGGATATTCATAAGACTAGAGGAGTTCGGACTCTGGATCTAGTAAAGATGAAATCGACCCCTAGATCTGCATAAAGGCGGTACTAGACCTAAATGTGCCTGCTTGGAATAATAAGGATTATTGTTGAAAGGCTAGATCATTTAGAGTACAGGCTTAGTAAATCCATTTGTAGATTGAAATGAAGCTATGAATCGTGGAACTTGCGAATTGATGGGATAGTCCATTTGATGGATTCATCAAAAGGCATACACGAGAGGTGTGTTAAAGACGTAATGGAAACAAGGTGGTGTTTCTCGGAGATTTTATGTAGATAACATTTTATCATTGGCAACAATGTAAAAGTGTCATCAGACATAAAATAATGGTTGTCTAAATAAATCAAGATATAAGATTGAGAAGAAGTTAGAGCATGTTCTTAAGATCTTATGATCTAGAGATAAGAACATTGTACTTCTCCTAGACATCTTGTACGATTAAGGTTTGTTTCAAACATGCATACTTCTGAGAAAGGTTATTGCCTTTCAGAGACAGAATATACATCTATCTAAAGGGTGTGTGTTCGAACACATGAAGGAGATAGATGAAGACAAAGCAGTTTCCTGTACTTCAAGTATGGAAAGCTTTATAGATGCAATGTTGTAAAAACAAGAACCTGATATCAACTATGCGGTTTGCGTAGTGGGAGGATATCAAAGTAATCTGGATAAGGGATATTCGAATGCTGCAAGAGGACTTTCATAGTACTGGCTTAAGCAAGACGAAATCTTCTTAGATTACAGATTCTCAGATCCAAAAATCAGAGAAGGACCAGTGAAAGTCGATATCAGGCTATGTGTTCACTTTTAGAAAGAGGTGGAACCATGAAGTGAAGGAGTGATAAGCAGGACGCTTCTCAGACTCTCTCATAACCGAATAGCAGCCTCAGAGGCAGCGGAAGTTTTGGTTAGGTTCCGGGATAACCTCTTGACTTGGATGTGACTCTTGGTTCACCAAAAGGCTATTAGATAGCGGTGCACGGTGAACTAGAAGAGGTCATAAGTCAAAAGTGATGATAACACATAGAGCAAGTACCACCTGATACGAGTCATCGTCAGGAGAGACGACGTAGTAGTCACCAAGATAACTTCAGAGCGGCAACCTAGATTGCTCACTCACATAGTACTTCTCGGAAGTACACTTTAAAGCACGTGATGAGTATGGGAACCGGGAGTTTGGAGGAAATGACTAGACCTTAGTACAAGTGGGAGATTGTTGGAGTTGTGTACTTAATGTCTAGATTTAAGTAACGGTAAACTCCCGATCATAGCATTTAATCTATTTAATTAATAAACAATTATTTGCATTTAATTATATGCAAATCATGGTTCTGGATTTTATACGTTGTAGTTAAGTATGGTGCTGCATGGGCGCACAGAAGATCATACTATCGGTTACTCGTATTTAATCGAACAGTTGCTCACGACCTAGATGGACACGAACTAATCCATCGGTATAGTCGTTGTGTGAAAGAGAAAATAATTTATCTTAATTATTTTATCACACTTGTACACTTGGTGTATTGGGCGGATCAATTGAGACTCATCAATTAGGATTGCTCGGCGATAATTGATTTGAGACTCGGAGTATTTTATTCTTAATCCCTGAAACAATTGCGGGTGTGTATATTTAATATAAGTGACTTTGATTTACCAAAGGAATTAACCGATTTAATTATTGGGTTAATTACCGGTTAAGTTGGGTCACTATATTTTGTATATGGCATGCCGTGAATTCTTGAAGGGACAGTGTATCCCGGAAGGGTTGATAATATCCCCGAGATGAGTTCATAAGGAATTATTGTGTAAACCTCATGAGTGGATTCGTTCCGCACAATAATAAAGGTTGAACGGTACTAGTCTCGGATATAAGAGATGAATATTATTTATTAAGCAATAAATAAATTTATTCATGGATATTTAAATCTTAAATACACGGAATAAATAATACTAAGATGGAGAAATATTATTTGATATAATATGGAATAATATTGGGAGTGCAATTTTATTTATATAGTGGAAAATAAATAAAATTAATATTGATAAGAATTAATAGATTTGGGTTGGACCCAATTTAATTTTCAATATTGAAGCCCAATATTTATTCTCCTTATGATCCCCTACGTAGCCTATATAAGCACTATATGGTCTTCACTTTTCATAACTTAAGAAAACCTACGGAATTCATAAAGTCTTGAGAGTGAGGAAGATCCATAAAGTTCGATAGCTCGTCGCCCACCCGACGTTCGAACGGAGTGCTAGGAATACGCGGGAAGATCACAAGGTCGTCAATTAGATTTGTTTCTCCGTACAACGAATCGAGGTAATAATCGAGAAACCCCTTCTTTGATTATGTGCGTTGAATAATTGTGATGTATACATGAACGACGCGATCCGGGAAAAACGACGAATCTCGGGGACGGGGATTCGAGATCCCCGGCGAGGATCGAAGGAGGCGGTCGAACCCTAGGGTTCGGACCGCCCCACCGCGCGACGAGGGACGAGCCCCGGCTGGACGCCGGGGCATGGGATCGACTTCGGTCGATCCCCGGGGTGCCACGGGCTGGTGCCGTGGCGGACCCCAGCCCCTTCGTCGGAGGCGCGTGACGCGAAGCCCTCGGCTGGAGCCGAGGGGCGATCGAGCCCGTGAGCTCGATCGCGGGTCGCTGCGGGGATAACCCGCAGCCGCCTCGTGCGCGCTACGGGGTTTCCCGTAGCGGATGCGCACGGGGCTGACCCCGTGCGAGCAGCGAGTCATCGCGACTCGCTGCAGGGCTGCTACGAGCAGCCCTAGGGATCGCTAGTAGCGATCCCAGCGATCGTCCGTAGACGATCGCGAACCCCTCGCGGGGGTTCGGCTGGGCACACGGGGCCTTCGGGTCTCGATGGCGTTCGGTCGGGCCCCGGCTCGTGAGGTGGTTCGCGTTCGTGGATCCGACTCGTGGGAGAAAATCGGCTGGGGGCGGGCTGCGTGTCTTCGGGCGCGTAGTCTCCAAAGGTCGGACTCCTACGGATGAGTCGGGGATCCAATCTTCGGTGATCGAGGGTTTTTGATCGGGTTATCGGTTCCGCAATTTTGATAGCCCGGGACATCGAATCCCATCATATCAGACATAAAGGGATGGTTGTCTAGACAATTCGATATGAAAGATTTGGGAGAAGTCGGGCATGTTCTAGGCATCAAGGTTATAAGGGATCGCCGGAATAGAACATTGTACCTATCCCAGCAATCTTACATAGACACGATTCTGGCTCGTTTTAACATGCAAGATTCCAAGAAGGGTGAGCTACCCTTCAGCAAAGGAACTTATCTTTCTAAGGAGATGTGTCCTCAGACACAAAAGGAGAAAGATGAAATGAAAGCAGTTCCCTACGCTTCGGCTGTGGGAAGCTTGATGTATGCAATGTTATGCACGAGACCTGATACCTGCTATGCAGTTGGCGTAGTAGCGAGATATCAGAGTAACCCTGGAAAGGCTCATTGGACTGCCGTAAAGAGCATTTTCAAGTATTTGCGAAATACGAAGGATTATGTTCTAAGTTACGGGGCAGACAATCTGATTCCTTTGGGTTATACGGATTCGGATTTCCAAGCTGATAAGGACCGGCGAAAGTCGACATCAGGCTATGTGTACACTTTGGGAGGTGGAGCCGTATCATGGAGGAGTGTTAAGCAAAAGTGCATTTCGGACTCTACCATGGAAGCTGAATATGTTGCAGCCTCAGAGGCAGCGAAAGAATCAGTTTTGTTCCTTAATTTCCTCCAGGACTTAGATGTGATTTCGAGTTTGCCTAGAGCTATGACAATTTATTGTGACAATAGCGGTGCAGTGGCAAACAGTAAGGAACCACGGTCCCATAGTGCTACAAAACACATAGAGCGCAAGTACCACCTGATTCGAGTCATCGTCAAGAGGGGCGATGCGATAGTCACCAAGATAGCTTCGGAGGACAACCTAGCGGACCCTTTCACCAAGATACTTCCTAAGGAAGTATATTTCAAGCACTTGGAGGGTTTGGGAGTCAGAAGTTTGGGAGATAAGACTAGACCTTAGTATAAGTGGGAGATTGTTGGAGTAGTATACTTAATGTCTAGATTTGAGTATTCTGAACTCCTTGTACACTTTCATTTACCTATTAAATACAAACATTCATTTGCTTTTAATTATTGTTAATTAAATATATGCAAATTATAGTCCTGGATTTTATACGTTGTAGTTAGTATGGTGTGTCGGGCCCACACAGAAGATCATACTATCGGTTACTCGTATTTAATCGAACAGATGCTCACGACCTAGATGGACACGGACCAATCCATCAGTATAGTCGTTGTGTGAGAGAGAAAATAATTTGTCTTAATTATTTTATCACACTTGTACACTTGGTGTATTGAGCGGATCGATTGAGACTCATCAATTAGGTTTGCTCTGCGATAATTGATTTGAGACTCAGTGTATTTTATTCTTAATCCCCGATACAATTGCGGGTGTGTATATTTAGTATAAGTGACTTTGATTTTCCAAAGGAATTGACCGGTTTAATTATTGGGTCAATTACCGGTTAAGTTGGGTCACTATATTTTATATATGGCATGCCGTGAATTCTTGACGGGACAGTGTATCCCGGAAGGGTTGATAATATCCCCGAGATGAGCTCATAAGGATTTATTATGTAAACCTCGCGAGTGGATTTAATTCCGCATAATAAATAAGTTTGAGTGGTACTAGTCTCGGATAAAAGAGATGAATAAATTTATTAAGCAATAAATAAATTTTATTCATGGATATTTATATGTTAAATACACGGAATAAATAATACTACCGGAGAAATATTATTTAGATATAATATGGTTTAATATTGGGAGTGCAATTAATTTATATAGTGGAAAATAAATTTAATTAATATTGATAAGGATTAATGGACTTGAGCAGTGGGCTCAATTTAATCTTCAATATTGGAAGCCCAATATTCCACCTCCTTTAGATCCCCTACGTAGCCTATAAAAGCACTATCGTGGCTTGCTATACTGAATGGGATTTTGGATCAATTGATGTAGACAGTTATAGAAGAAAGTAAAGGATCGTGTGTTAACGTAAACGTCCACACTATAGTGGCTTGCGGTGACATACGAGTTTGAAACAATCTTCTTAGTACTGAGTAATGGTTTACACTTAGGTACGCTCTATAGTATTCTTCCCATCGAAGTAACGCTATAGTGATGTACGACCAAAGCAAATCTAATTACGAAATCATTTGGATAGGTAAACGTCCACACTATCGTGGCGTACCATATCTGATGGGATTTTAGATGTAATTAGTAATTTAATGATATTATTTGAGGGAGATAATATCGGATATTAAATTGATTGTTTGTTTAAATGTGCTTATAGGTTTAGAGAATAGCTATGAATCCACTTTCTGTGATACTCAAGGAGAATAAACTCACTGGCCCCAATTATATTGATTGGAGGAGAAATTTGGACATTGTCCTGACTTCTGAAGAGTAAAAATTTGTACTCTATGATGCGTGCCCTGCTGAGCCCACGGATGCCTCAACTAATGAGGAAAACGAAGCATATCGGAAGTGGAAAAAGGCTGATGAAATGGCTAGGTGTTATATTTTGCCTTCAATGTCAAATGTACTCCAAACCCAACATGAGTCGATGGACACTGCTGAGGATATGTTGTACAACCTCAAGGATATGTTTGGGCAGCAAGATCGTGCGGCAAGGCAAGAAGCCATGAGAGTCCTTATGACAACTACTCAGTCTGAAGGAACGCCCGTTGGGGAGCACGTTCTTAAGATGATGAGTTTGTTGAATGAACTTGAGATCCTAGGAGCTCAAATTGATGGTGAGACGCAAGTCGACATCATACTCCAGTCTCTGACCCCTAGTTTTGAGCAGTTTCGCATGAGTTATAATATGGGTAAACTATCTTATACTCTTGCGCAACTCCTGACTGAAATGAAGGCGGCATAGGGGATCTACAAGAAGGGCAAGTCTCAAGCGCTTGTAGCTACCAAGTCCAAAGGCTTGAAGCCTGTTGGAGGTAGGGGCAAGAAAAGGACGCAAGCCTGGAAACCCAGTGGTGCCAAGAGGAATGGACCACGAGTGGGGGCTGCCAAGCCAAGAGGCAAGTGCTTCCGATGCAATAAGTCTGGACACTGGAAGTCTGAATGTCCTCTCAAAGGTACGAATTTTTCTTTAGTCGTAAAGACATAGTCAGCGGTATTATCTACCAGAATTCTGGTGTGTAGATATGGAACCACTGACGGTATGTGCATTTGGAAAGTAGAAGAGTCCTAATTTATTTTATTTCCTTATTCTATTATAGAAATCTCCTAGAATGTTCCAAGTCTTACTTGGAAAGGATTCTAGAGATTTAGTAGAATTAGAAAGGAAAATAAATAAATAAAAAATATTAATAATATTTAATTTTATTTTTGATTTATTCGATTGACTTAATTTTCGAATTAAGTATCTTTTGGATTTATTAAAAATAAATAGATTTAAATATTGGGATTAATATTCTCGTCACATGGAGCATTCAAGAACGAAGACTGAAGACTAGAAGATGCGTACGGAGATGGAATAAAGCCATGATAGTCGGAAAATAATTTTCTAGCATTATTTTGACTATGTGATACTATGTGCTTTATTGCTTGTATGCATGCTATATGTGTTTACTTTATGCACTAGATAGCGTATCCCTTTGTTATAAAAAGCTAAGTGGGAGAGGGGATGGAAACATTCCCATGGTCTCCATTGCTGTTCTCTTGGTGACATTTATTAGCTTTCGAAGTTCATATAGACATGTCACTGGAGGAGAATTCTTGTAATTCCTTTTACAAGAAACATTGATTAAGTCTATCAAACAATGCCTAATTTGTCTTTCTGAAACTGACTTCAAGTCGACTCATTCTCACCCCGGGGAGTGGAATGGAGCCAAAGCCACTTGGTCATGTGGATGACACAAATTAGAGACATTCGTACCATCCTTTTGAAGGTGGATCGATTGTCTGCTCGGCTCCCTCATCTAATGAGAGATAGGGTTGTTCGCATGGTTAATCACTGGTTAGAAACTTTGAGTTTCACTTATGGTTCTCCGCGTCTTGATTTACGAAATCGAATGCTTCAAGTAAATGGATGTCAATTGTAAAAATCTTTTGGTGTAGTAAACGTCCACACTATCGTGGCTTGCTATACTGAATGGGATTTTGGATCAATTGATGTAGACAGTTATAGAAGAAAGTAAAGGATCGTGTGTTAACGTAAACGTCCATACTATAGTGGCTTGCGGTGACATACGAGTTTGAAACAATCTTCTTAGTACTGAGTAATGGTTTACACTTAGGTACGCTCTATAGTATTCTTCCCATCGAAGTAACGCTATAGTGATGTACGACCAAAGCAAATCTAATTACGAAATCATTTGGATAGGTAAACGTCCACACTATCGTGGCTTACCATATTTGATGGGATTTTAGATGTAATTAGTAATTTAATGATATTATTTGAGGGAGATAATATCGGATATTAAATTGATTGTTTGTTTAAATGTGCTTATAGGTTTAGAGAATAGCTATGAATCCACTTTCTGTGATACTCAAGGAGAATAAACTCACTGGCCCCAATTATATTGATTGGAGGAGAAATTTGGACATTGTCCTGACTTCTGAAGAGTAAAAATTTGTACTCTATGATGCGTGCCCTGCTGAGCCCACGGATGCCTCAACTAATGAGGAAAACGAAGCATATCGGAAGTGGAAAAAGGCTGATGAAATGGCTAGGTGTTATATTTTGCCTTCAATGTCAAATGTACTCCAAACCCAACATGAGTCGATGGAAACTGCTGAGGATATGTTGTACAACCTCAAGGATATGTTTGGGCAGCAAGATCGTGCGGCAAGGCAAGAAGCCATGAGAGTCCTTATGACAACTACTCAGTCTGAAGGAACGCCCGTTGGGGAGAACGTTCTTAAGATGATGAGTTTGTTGAATGAACTTGAGATCCTAGGAGCTCAAATTGATGGTGAGACGCAAGTCGACATCATACTCCAGTCTCTGACCCCTAGTTTTGAGCAGTTTCGCATGAGTTATAATATGGGTAAACTATCTTATACTCTTGCGCAACTCCTGACTGAATTGAAGGCGGCATAGGGGATCTACAAGAAGGGCAAGTCTCAAGCGCTTGTAGCTACCAAGTCCAAAGGCTTGAAGCCTGTTGGAGGTAGGGGCAAGAAAAGGACGCAAGCCTGGAAACCCAGTGGTGCCAAGAGGAATGGACCACGAGTGGGGGCTGCCAAGCCAAGAGGCAAGTGCTTCCGATGCAATAAGTCTGGACACTGGAAGTCTGAATGTCCTCTCAAAGGTACGAATTTTTCTTTAGTCGTAAAGACATAGTCAGCGGTATTATCTACCAGAATTCTGGTGTGTAGATATGGAACCACTGACGGTATGTGCATTTTCAAATGCAGGGGTTCCAGAAAACCCGGCGACTTAGAGAAGAAAAGTTCGAGTCTACATGGGCAAAGCTGTAGAGGAGGCAGCTGTTGCGGTGGAAGACATTTTATCTGCTTTTGAGTAGTTAATTAGGATTTCATTTCAAGTTTATTGCTTTATGTACCCCTTTAATTTTAGAAAGAACTTCTGTTCTGGATTTCTATTATTTATGAATGGATATTTTATTTCTTTAATCATGTTGATGATTTTGATAAGAAATAATGGTATTATCTATTCTGGTACATTAGATAGCAATAATGATGAATCCTTAGTCTACCACGATGCAACAAACCGTTCTATAACTTGTTAATAGATATATTTCTTGTTAAATCATTATACTTGTGAATTCTTCAACTTAGTAGTATTTATTCAAATAAGATTCAAAAGGTTGAAATTGATTTGATCAATTATAGTTGAAGGAATGGAACTTCCGACCTAAGAATTGAATTTGGAAGATAATACAACTGAGCATACCTTACGGTAAAGGGTAGAATTCAGACAAGTATTGAGAATGATCACTGATTTATGCAGACATATGTGTAATTAGAAAGGTATGAGTGATTTTTTTTTTTAAGAATACTCAAAGATGGATTAGAATGCTTGATGTGCCATAAAAGCAAAATGTTTTAGTCACAAAGCAATTATGGGGAACCTTCGAAGTATATCCATTGGAAGCTTGCGACTTAGTCGCGGAGGCTACCACCTATCTAAATAAACACATAGCATAATCAAAGATTGAGATTAAGTCTCAAATGACTACACCATACACTCACGTGTAGAAATGGTGTGGCGGAAATAAGAAATGGGATTCTAATAGTAAAATAACAAGTTGTTCGGAACTACCTATGTTCTATGGATATTTCTGGAGACAACGGCACATTCAATGTGGTTGTAGGATATCCTAGATGAACAAAAATATTGTGTTCTATAGTACTATGAACCAGATGGACGTTATAAGCTCTAACGCCCGGTTCTTAGAGGAAGACTATTAGATGAACTACAAAGCCCTAACCGACGTAATACCTTGGAATGAGAAAAGGACAAAGACTTAGAACCAGCCAAACCGAGTAGAAGTACACCACTAACTGCACCTACTGTTATTACTGTTTATACACCGGAATGTCATTGCAGTGGGAGGTTGTTTGACGACCAGAGATGTTCATAAGACTAGAAGGGTTTCCAACTCTGCATCTAGTAAAGATGAAATCGATCCCTAGCTCTGCACAAGGAAAGTACTGGATCTAAATGTGCCTGCTTAGAAAACAATAAAGGTTTATTGTTAAGAGGCAAGATCATTTAGAGTACAACTCAATCCATTTATGGAATTGATGCAAGGCTGTAAAGTGGAACTTGCGAATTGATGAGATAGTCCATCTGATGGATTCATCAAAAGGCATAGACGAAAAGTGTATTGGAAACGTGATGGAAACAAGGTGGTGTTTCTCGGAATTTTATGTAGATAGCATTTTATCATTGGCAACAATGTAAGAATGTTATCAGACATAAAATGATGGTTGTCTAAATTAATCGGGATATAAGATTGAGTAGAAGTTGGAACATGTTCTTGAGATCTTTCGATCTAAGGATAAGAACATTGTACTTCTCCTAGATATCTTATACGATTATGGTTTGTTTTAAACATGCATAGTTCTGAGAAAGGTTATTGCCTTTCGGGTACAGAATATATATCTATCTAAGGGTATGTGTTTCGAACACATGAAGGAGATAGATAAAGACAAAGCAGTTTCCTACACTTCGAGTGTGGAAAGCTTTATAAAGGCAATGTTATAAAACAAGAACCTGATATCAACTATGCGGTTTGCGTAGTGGGAGGATATCAAAGTAATCTGGACAAGAGATATTCGAATACTGTAAAAGTACTTGAAAGTACTAAAGTACTAGCAAGACGAAATCTTCTTTGATTACATATTCTCAGATCTCAAATCAGAGAAGGACCAGTTAAAGTCGATATCCACCACCGCCCGGTTCGATCCTCGTCCGGGGTTCGTCCTCGGATCTTGGTTCTACGGTATTTTCAATAATAATCGATTAAAATCATAAAGGGTGTTTACGATTTTACCTTCGATTCGTTGTTCGGAGAAACGAGATCAATCGATGACCTTGAGATCTTCCGACGTATTCCTTGCACTAGCCCGGACGTCGTGTGGGCGACGATCTACTGAACTCCATGGATCTCCTTCACGAACTCTCTAGACTAATCAAGTATGATTATCTTGTCATGTCTAATTGTGAAGACCATGTAGTGCTTTTATAGGCTACGTAGGGGATCTTAAGGAGGTGGAATATTGGGCTTCCAATAATAGTGATTAAATTGAGCCCAAGCCCAAATCTATTAATCCTTACTATTATTAATTAATTCTATTTTCCACTATATAAAATTAATTGCACTCCCAATATTAAACCATATTATATCAAATAATATTTCTCCGGTAGTATTATTTATTCCGTGTATTTAAGATATAAATATCCATGAATAAAATTAATTTATTGCTAATTAATTTATTCATCTCTTATATCCGAGACTAGTACCATTCAACCTTAATTATTATGCGGAACGAATCCACCTGCAGGGTTTACATAATAATTCCTTATGAACTCATCTCGGGGATATTATCAACCCTTACGGGATACACTTTCCGGTCAATCATTCACGGCATGCCATATATGAAATATAGTGACCCAACTTAACCGGTAATTAACCCAATAATTAAATCGGTTAATTCCTTTGGTAAATCAAAGTCACTTATATTAAATATACACACCCGCAACAATATCGGGGATTAAGAATAAAATACACTGAGACTCGAATCGATTATCGCCGGCAATCCTAATCGATGAATCTCAACGATCCGCTCAATACACCAAGTGTACAAGTGTGATAAAATAATCAAGACAGATTATTTTCTCTCTCACACAACGACTATACCGATGGATTGGTCCGTGTCCATCTAGGTCGTGAGCAACTGTTCGATTAAATACGAGTAACCGATAGTATGATCTTCTGTGTGGGGCCCGACACACCATACTAACTACAACGTATAGAATCCAGGACTATGTTTTGCATATATTTAATTATAAATAATTAAACGCAAACAATTGTTCATTTAGTTAAATAGATTAATGGCAATGGATCGTGAGTTTATGTCACTTAAATCTAGACATTAAGTACACAACTCCAACAAAAAGGTGATGATAACTCATAGAGCAAGTACCACCTGATACGAGTCATCGTCGAGGGAGACGACGCTGTAGTCACCAAGATAACTTCAGAGCGGCAACCTAGATTGCTCATTCACATGGTACTTCTTGGAAGTACAACTTAAGCACGTGATGAGTATGGGAGTCGGGAGTTTGGAGGAAATGACTAGACGTTAGTACAAGTGGGAGATTGTTGGAGTTGTGTACTTAATGTCTAGATTTAAGTAACGGTAACTCCCGATCATAGCATTTAATCTATTAAATTAATAAACAATCGTTTGCATTTAATTATTGATAATTAAATATATGCAAAATATAGTCCTGGATTATATACGTTGTAGTTAGTATGGTGTGCGACGTCACACAGAAGATCATACTATCGGTTACTCGTATTTAATCAAACAGTTGCTCACGACCTAGATGGACACGGACCAATCCATCGGTATAGTCGTTGTGTGAGAGAGAAAATAATTTGTCTTAATTATTTTATCACACTTGTACACTTGGTGTATTGGGTGGATCGCTTGAGACTTATCAATTAGGATTGCCGTTGATAATTGATTCAAGTCTCAGAGTATTATATTCTCAATCCCCGAAACTATTGCGGGTGTGTATATTTAATATAAGTGACTTTGATTTACCAAAGGAATTAACCGATTTAATTATTGGGTTAATTACCGGCTAAGTTGGGTTCCTATATTTTATATACGACATGCCGTGAATGCTTGACGGGAAAGTGTATCCCGGAAGGGTTGATAATATCCCCGAGATGAGTTCAAAAGGAATTATTATGTAAACCTCATGAGTGGATTTGTTACGCATAATAATTAAGGTTGAATAGTACTAGTCTCGGATACAAGAGATGAATAAATTAATTGCAATAAATTAATTTTATTCATGGATATTTAAATCTTAAATACATGGAATAAATAATACTACCAGAGAAATATTATTTGATACAATATGGTTTAATATTGGGAGTGCAATTAATTTATATAGTGGAAAATAAATTAATTAATATTGATGGGATTAATAGATTTGGGCTTGGGCTCAATTTAATCATCAATATTGGAAGCCCAATATTCCACCTCCTTTAGATCCCCTACGTAGCCTATAAAAGTACTACATGGTCTTCACAATTAAAGACACCATAAGATTATCATACTTGATATTCTAGAGAGTTTGTGAAGGAGATCCATAAGCTTGGAGGATCGTCGCCCACCCGACGTTCAAGCTAGTGCAAGGAATACGTGGGAAGGTCGTAAGGTCTTCAACTTGATTCCGTTTCTCCGCACAACAAATCGAAGGTAATATCATAAAACTCTTGTGTGATTTTATGTGATATTAATTGTGACATATACATGAACACACGATCCGGGAAAACGACGAACCTCGGGGACGGGGATTCGAGATCCCCGGCGAGGATCGAAAGGGGCGACCGAACCCTAGGGTTCGACCGCCGGTACCGCGCGACGAGGGACGAGCCCCGGCTGGACGCCGGGGCATGCGATCGACTTCGGTCGATCGCTAGGATGCCGCGGGCTGGCGCCGCGGCGGATCCCAGCCGCCCTCGACGGCGGCGTGCGCAAGGGGAGCCCCGGCTGAAGCCGTGGCGGGCGATCGAGCTTGGCTCGATCGCGAGGGCAGCCGCGGGCTGGGCGCCCTCCTCCTCGTGTGGCGGTGGCGGTGAGTCGCCGGACTCACCGCCGGCGGGTGCTGGTCCGACAGCCCCGCGGGGATGCACCCCGCATCCCCGGCGATCGCCATGCACGGCGATCGCGAACCCCATGCATGGGGGTTCGGCTAGGGTTTCGCCCTCACGGCGATTCTCCGGTCGGGCCCCGGTTCTTCGTGGTGTTCGTGATCGGTTTCCGGAGAGAGGATTTCGGTCGGGTTATTATTTTTCGCAATTTTTTTAATAGCCCGGGATATCGATTTCCAACATACACCATCTGTACGAGTGTAACATGATAGTCAAGACCGACTATCTACCAGTCACACTACGACGTACTGATGGATTGTCCCTGTCCATCTAAGTCGTGAGCTACTGTTCGATAGTATACGAGTAACCGATAGTATGATCTTACGCGTGTCTCCTCACGCCATACTATCTACAACGTATACATCAAGGACTATTGCAATAAATGCAATCATGTTTGAATCATATATAGAATTAAGGTATAGATAAGGAGTTCCGTATTTGCACTAAACTAGACATTTAGAATACAACTCCATCAACACCAAGTGTACAAGTATGATAAAATAATTATTGGGAGTCCAACCCTTGTTCGGATTAAAGCATCGGAGGAGTGTTAGAGGTGGGGCCAAACCAATCGGAGAAGTCGCGACAAGCCGAAGATGAAGACGGAACGAGGCGAGAGCCCAGCAAGGGGAAAGCGGGCGCCAGGGGAACTGGCGGGCGCCAGCCGGGGGCAGGCGAGCGCCTGGGGACCAAGCGGGCGCTTGGTCCCATCTTCAGAAAGCTGGAAACGTCGCGAGCGGTCGCTCGGGCAGCGGGCGAGCGCTAGGCTTGACCAGGTGGGCGCCTGGGGGCCAAGCGGGCGCTTGGTCCCGTCTTCAGAGAGCAGCCCTTTGTCACGGGCGGGCGCTTCGTTGCAGGCGGTCGCCTGGTCGCCCAGAGGCTGTTTGACCGCGTTTTGACTTTGTTTTCTTGGGGATTAGGTTAGGGTTTTGACCTCCTATCTATAAAAGTACCTCCTCCCATATTTTATGTATAACCAAGAGAACACATAGAACACGAAATAGGGAGTCGAAAAGAGATCTATTGAGATCTGGTCCTGTACACAGGTATATTATTATAGAATAATATTGGGTGTGGTATCCGTGGAAATAGGCATTATTGGCCGAAATACGTAATTTCTTGTCTTCCTTTTTATTCCGCTTTATTCACAAATCGAACCTAGCCTTTGACGATCGACAGGGATATATCGGCCTAAGAAGCGTATATTCCCCAACAGATTGAACCTGGATTTTTGAAGGAGAATATAATTGTGCTAACTATTTCTTACAAAGACAGGGGATTCACTCCAGAAACAGTTGGTGCATCCCGAGATTACCTCGACGTTCTAACAGAAAGTGTCAGAGTGAGGAAGCCAGGTGGATGGCGATTTGAATGGTTACACTTTCCGAACGGGATAAATTTGATGAGCTTTGTTCGGCTTACCCGCTCTTTGAGCAACTTAATGCTGAATTAAAACAGCAGCCGAAGTCTCACTTCTATAGAGTTTAGATAGAATAACATTTCTTATTCAAAAAACTTGTGTGGCTGGGAAAGGAGAACCGTTTTATTTTTCACACTATTGATTCGAGAACTGTTTTAAGGTTCACACTATTGATTCTTTTATCTTTCACACTATTGATTACAGAACCGTTTTAAGGATCACACTATTGATTCTGTAATTTATTTACACTATTGATTTGTAATTCATTTTATTAAGAATATTTTTACTTTTTTGCTATCATATATTTTTCTTTGTATTATTATTTTGTTTATATATATGTATATTTTGTTTTTTTCAGCGCTAATGTACTAATTGCGCAATATTTTAGTTGTGCTATTATATATTAGTTTAGAATATTTTAGTTGTGCATTATATATTTTTATTTTGTATTATTACTTTTTTCTTTATTATATATGTTTACTTTTTGGCTATTATATATATTTTATTTATTATTATTTTGTTTATATATTTTTTACTTTTTGTACTATTATATATTTTTACTTTTTGTCTCGTACTCTAGTGTTGTCGTTGGAGATGACCTGGACGTTCTAGCAGAAAGTGTCGGAGGGAGGCTCTTCTTTGCCGGCGAGGCCACCAACAGGAACTATCGGTAACCATGCATGGTGCTTTTCTCAGTGGGTTCAGAGAAGCCGGTAAATCGCCTTAAGTCTAAGAACTAAGGGAAAAATATCACAAATAGAAGATACACCCACAAAACGTGAATATATTCTCGGTGATTTATTGCTTATTGCTGAAACTCGGCTGCTTTAACATACTTTATGGTCAGAAGGAAGCCAGGTGGATGACGATTTTAAGGTTTACACTTTCCGAATGGGATAAATTTGATGAGCAACTTGATTCTGAAGTAAAACATTAACATACTTTATGGTCAGAAGGAAGCCAGGTGGATGGCGATTTTAAGGGTTACACTTTCCGAATGGGATAAATTTGATGAGCAACTTCATTCTGAATTTACACTTTCCGAATGGGATAAATTTGATGAGCAACTTAATTCTGAATTAAAACAGCAGGAGTCTCACTTCTATAGGTTAGTGTCATAGTTGGACCAGTAACACCTTAAAAGGCCTTGTTAAGGTGATAAGGTTTCCAACTTATATTTGAACCCAAAGTTCTTTATCCAACGGGATACTATAACACTCCCCCTCATGAGTAAGCCGGAAATTCCATCAGAATTACTCGTGGCCGGAAATTCCATCGGAAGGGGTGCCCACAGTCGGAAATTCCATCGACCTGGGCCCCACATCGTGTTGCCCACAGTCGGAAATTCCATCGACCGGGGCCCCACATCGTGTTGGACTCCCCCTCACGAGTATGCCGGAAATTCCATCGGAATGACTCATGGCCGGAAATTCCATCGGAAGGGGTGCCAACAGTCGGAAATTCCATCGACCCGGGCCCCACATCGTGTTGGACTCCCCCTCACGAGTAAGCCGGAAATTCCATCGGAATTACTCGTGGCCGGAAATTCCATCGGAAGGGGTGCCCACAGTCGGAAATTCCATCGACCGGGGCCCCACATCGTGTTGCCCACAGTCGGAAATTCCATATCGTGTTGCGCTATTATATATTATATATTTTTACTTTTTTGCTATTATATATTTTTCTTTGTATTATTATTTTGTTTATATATCTGTATATATTGTTTTTTAGCGCTAATGTACTAATTGCGTTTTAGTTGCACTATTATATATTAGTTTGGAATATTTTAGTTGTGCTATTATTTTTATTTTTAATTTGTATTATTACTTTTGTCTTTATTATATATTTTTACATTTTGGCTATTATATATATTTTATATTTTATTATTATTTTGCTTATATATTTTTACTTTTTATGCTATTATATATTTTTACTTTTTGGCTCTTACTCTAGTGTTGCCGTTAGTGCATACGGAGATGACCTCGACTTTCTAGCAGAAAGTGTCGGAGGGGGACTCTTCTTTGCCGGCGAGGCCACCAACAGGAACTATCGGCAACCATGCATGGTGCTTTTCTCAGCGGGTTCAGAGAAGCCGGTAAATCGCCTTAAGTCTATGAAATAAGGGAAAACATCACAAATAGAAGATACGCCCGCAAAACGTGAATATATTCTCGGTGATTTATTGTGATACTCGGCTGCTTTGACATATTTTTTGGTTAGAAGGAAGCCAGGTGGATATCGATTTTAAGGGTTACACTTTTCGAACGCGATAAATTTGATGAGCTTTGTTTGGCTTACCCGCTCTTTGAGCAACTTCATTCTGAATTAAAACAGCAGGAGTCTAACTTCTATAGGTTAGTATCTACGAATCCGATGGATGAATCCTTGAAGGTCAGTGGAAGTGATTTAGATAGAATGACATTTCTTATTCAGAAAACTTGGTGTGGCCCTAATGGGAAAGGAGAACCGTTTTAAGGTTCACACTGTTGATTCTGTTGTAATTTCGGCTCCCAAAATTACTCCACACAAAATAGCTTGAAATATAAAATAGATGGGGAAAGAAAACAATATAAAAGATAGTACACGAATTTTACGTGGAAACCCAAAATAGGGAAAAACCACGGGAGGAGGAGAAAATATCACTATAATCGAATCAACGGGGTTACAAATATAGATCTCTCAATAGATCTATTTCACGAAACTCTCTCTCTAAAAACGCTCTCACAAAACGATGTTCTCAATAACACCGTGACTCACGATATTCTCAATAATATCGATCTCTCAAATTAATGCTCTCAATAACATTAATCTGTTGGAAATCGACTACCCGGGATGCGTTCGTTCGATCACTCGAACATCTGAACGATCCCAGTCGACCTCCAGGTCCGTTACTCCGTTCACGTGCCAGCCCGTGTACCGATTCACGCCCAGCCATTGCCCCGAAGGACAACCGCGCGATCCAGAGCTGGCTGCCCGAAAAACAGCGAAACGGCGACCGCCGTTTGCCCTCCGGCGACCGCCGTTTGTCCGCGAACAGCAGCGCGACCTGCTGTTCCGAGCGCGTTTCCGGGTCGATTTTCCTCTTCCGACTACCGATCCAGAGGTCCTTGACCCCCAGTAGTCGAGGAACATGATCCACGACGCCCGGAACCCGATCTTAGATCTAATGTATTTTTAACGAAATAGAAAACGAAACGTATGCGGAATAAGGGTTTCGATTTCTTATACCTTTGTCGCGTGATTCGGAGAAGCCGAATTGTTGAGACCACGAAGCCTTCCGGTGTATGTCTCTATCCCCGACGTTCAGCCGTTGAGTGGGCAACGATCCGCTGAACCTTCCTCTTCTCCTTTCTCTCTTGAACCCACCGTAGGAATAATATCCTCTGTCTCAGAAATATATTTGCGCAAGAAAAATTAATTCTGTAACCTTCCTCTTCTCCTTTCTCTCTTGAACCCACCGTAGGAATAATATCCTCTGTCTCAGAAATATATTTGCGCAAGCAAAATTATTTCTACAGAATTATTACTGCGCTAATCTGAATTAATTAAGCAGAGGAAAAATAATTGCGCAAGCTTTTATTTTCTCTGCAGAATTAATTATAGCGGTGTAAGTAAGGTTTTGATTTTCTGTCTCAGAAACTAGCAATCAATTTCTGCAGAAAATAATAACAGCGCTAATCTATTTATTTTTACAGAAAAATAATTGCGCAACAATTTATTTTTCTCCGCAAAAATAAAATAGCGGCGTTTTTTTTAGGTTTAGAGAAAGAGAGGGTGAGGTATTTATAGAGCTACACCAGGGACCTTATGGAAATTAATTATTAGGCTAAATTGCAATTTAATTAACTCGGCGTCCTAAAAGGCAAACCTTAATTAAATTCCACAATTTTAATTATAATTAATTCCACTATAAAATTATAATTGAATTCCCAATAATTAATTATATTATTTCAACAATAATAATTCCGCCGAATTACATATACGACTTTCCCCGTGTTTAAGATATCGTATGTCCACGAATTAACTTTAATTACTAATAATTAAATTAACTCGTTTCTTGTTATCCGAGACTAGTACCACTCATCCTTATTATCATGTGGAACGAATCCACCTGCAGGGTTTACATGATAAACTTTATGAGCTCATCTCGGGGACATCATCAACCCAATAAATGGGACACGGTTTCCTGTCTATAATCTATAGCATGCCGTGTGTACAATTCCGATTCCCAATTTACCGAGAATATTGACTAATCAATTAGTCTCACTCACTAGTAAGTCAAAGAACCGAGAACTGGACACACGCACCTATAATTATATAGGGATTAGGAATTCGTATATCCGTAATATCTGAGGTCTAGTTCGATTACTGCGATTAGTATAAATCGAACGCCCTCCCGTGGTCCTGCTCAATACACCAAGTGTACGAGTGTAACATGATAGTCAAGACCGACTATCTACCAGTCACACTACGACGTACCGATGGATTGTCCCTGTCCATCTAAGTCGTGAGCTACTGTTCGATAGTATACGAGTAACCGACAGTATGATCTTCCGCGTGTCTCCTCACGCCATACTGTCTACAACGTATACATCAAGGACTATTGCATTAAATGCAATCATGCTTGAATCATATCTCGAATTAAGGTATAGATAAGGAGTTCCGTATTTGCACTAAACTAGACATTTAGAATACAACTCCATCAATCTCCAACTTATACTAAAAGTCTAGTCGCCCTCTCCCAAACATCAGATTCCCATAACCTCATCACGCCTACCCATCGCTTTCGCTAGAAGTGCCTATGTGAACGGGTTTTACCAGGCAATCCTCTCGATGCTATCTAGGTGACAACTGCATCGTCTTACTAGACGATCTCTCGAATCAGGTGGTACTTGCGCTCTACGTGTTATCTCCCACTGTGGACTCGTGGCATTTCAAGTTTGCCAATACCGCTATTCAAAATAGCTTTGGGTAAACTAGAAACCACATCTAAGTCCCTTAGGAAGTTCTGGAGCCACACTGACCTTTTAACTGCCTCAGAGGCCGTTATCCTTTCAGTTTCCATGGTAGAGTCCGTAATGCATCGCTGCTTTACATTCTTCCATGTGACTGCTCCACTTCACAGTGAGAACACATAGCCTGACTTCGACTTTCGACTGTCCCTGTTTGATTTGGAAATCCAATTCTATGTAATCCAAAGGAAACAACTTGACTGATTTGTAACTCAGAACATAATTCCTGGTCCTCTGCAGGAACCTAAACATGTTCTTTACATCAGTCGAGTGATCCTTTCCAGGATTACTATGATATCTCACCACCATGCCCACGGCATAGTAGATATCAGTCTCGTGCATAACATTACATACATTAAGCTTCCCACCATTAAGGTGCAGGGAACTGCTTACTCTTCATCTATCTCCTTTATTGTGTCGGACACAAAACTTTAGATAGACGAATTCCACATTTAAAAGGTGAAGACCTTTCTTGGAATTCTGTATGCTGCAACGAGTAAGAATTGTATTTATGTATGAGGCTCGAGATAAGTTCTATGTTCTTTCTGGCGATCATTTATTAGTTTGATCCCAAGAACATTCCCGACTTCTCCTAAGTCTCTTACATTGAATTACTCGGACAACCATCCCTTTATGTCCGATAACATCTTTCATATTGTTGCCAATTTAGAAGGATGTCGTCTACATAAAGAATGAGAAAACACTACATCTTTTCTGTCACTTATTTATTACACTCAGGACCTAAACATGCCTTGAATGAATCCATGAAATGGATTTTCTCATAGGTCCGCATGTGTCCAAGATCTTGAAGCTTCCTTCAATCCTAAGATTGATTAAGCTTGCTTACCGAATGCTCTTGGCTCTTTTCGATGAATCTCTCTGGCTGTCCCACACAGATGGCCCCGTCAAGACTTCGATTTAGGAAATCTGTCTTGACTTCCATCTTCCATGTGAAGACAAAAGAATCCTGATCGACTTTTGCCAAGACTGAGCATCTTGATCTTTCAGCGTCTCGTCATAGATCCAGGGTTCAGCTTCATGTTCTCCAGGTAACAAGTCCGAAGACTCACCTATAAACATGAACCTGTTGGGTTGTCTAACAACCCTCCCACTACGACAACGCTCCGGTGTATCTTTAGTGACTAAAGATTATAGTAGTGAACTACTCAGTTAGGCTGGTTCTAAGTCTTGATCAGTCCCTCTAAGCACATTAAGTATTACTCTACTCTTGGGCTTGTGATCTTGCATATATATATAGTCCATGTCTAAGAACCGAACATTGATTCAATCAACGAACATCTGGTCCTTTGGACTATATTACATATCTTAATTCGTTTACTTAGGGTATCCTATAAACAGCCGAATATCTGTACAAGTTTCCAAAGGAATCAAGTTCAGGATAAACGCCGCTGTTTCCAAGCCATATCCCAAAAACGAATTAGGTAACACCGAACTCATTTTCTACTTTCCCATATCTATAAGAGTCATATTCCTTTTTACTACACATTATTTTGCCGAGGCATAAATGGTGTAGTCTGTTGGGAGTTAATCCCATTTTCTGATAAGTATGCCTTACTCCTCAAAGAGGTCTGCATATATCAGAGCGAATCAACTCTAGTACTTTCTTGGATCTTTTCCCTTTAACCGTAAAGGGTTGCTTGGTCATTAAAACTTCCAAGTATGATTCGAAGGTTGGAAAGTCCTTTCCTTCAACCTAGCTGAGCAGTCTATCAGCTTTCACCCTTTGAATCGTACTCAAGTTAAAATGATCTAGCCTAAGATTCCATAAGTACATTTGATTCATCCTAGAAGGATCTTTACTCTTATTGGGGTTCGACAATGTGTTATTAGCTCCGGTGTATTGCATCGTGGAAGAACACGGATTTAGTATTAAATTGTCTATCAATGTACCAGAATAGATAATATCCCCGTTTCCTAATCTGATAGGTATGAACTATCATAAGAAACGGAATATCCATTCTAAGCCAATTTAGAAATCCGAAATGAAAAAATTCTTTCTAAATACCGGCACATAAAGACAATTTATTAGAACTAGAATCCTACCGTTAAAACATTTAACATCTCCCACTGCAATGGTTGTTACCTTAACAGTATTGCCCATGTAGGTTATAACTTCTTCCTTTCTAAGTCTCCGGGTTTCCTGGAACCCCCGCATTTAGGTGCAGACATGATTAGTGGTTTCCGTATACACACACCAGGTACTGGTAGATAACACCACTAAGCATGTTTCGGTGACTAAGGAGAAGTTAACTTCTAGTTGCTTTGAGAGGACAATTAAAACTCCCAGTATCCAAACTGCTTACAACGGAAGCACTTGCCCCTTGGGCTTGCTTGTCCCATTCCTTGGTCCAGATGTATTAGGCCCACTGGGTTTCCGTATTTGCTTCTTCTTCCTTTTGCCGCCCGAAGGCCTAGGAAGAGCCAATTTCTCAGCCACAAGTGTTTTGAGAGCCCTTAAAGATTCCCTCAGCCGCTTGAAGTTCAATCAGGAGCTCCGTCAATGAATAAGACCCCTTATTCATATTTTAGTTTAGGCGGAACTGCTCAAAACTTCTCGGCAGAGACTGGAGCACAAAATCAACCTGGGTTACCCCTTTGATAATTTCTCCCAGAACTTCTATCTCATTAAGATAGCCCATCATTCTAAGAACGTGATCCCTTACGGGCGTTCTTTCCTACATGATGGCCGTCATGAGTTGCCTCATTTCACTTTGCCCGGCTGTCCTGTCCTGATAACCAAAAACTTCTTGAGGTTAAGCATCATATCATAGGTAATAGTCATGGCATGATCCTGATGTCGCAGCACATTTGACATGAAAGTCATAATGTTGCTCCGCGTCATCTCATAGCCTTGATCCATTTACAATGAGCTTCCTTTCCTCAGTAGTGGAAGCATCATTTGGTTCAGCAGGTCAATTGACTTGGAGTACATATTTGTACTCCTCTGCAGTTAGGACAATGTCCAAGCTTCTTTTCAAATCTATAAAATCAGGTTCAGTGAGTTTGTTGACTTTTAATGGGAATAATACCATATAAAACAAACAATGAGTTTAATTCGATATCATTTCCCTCAAGTGATATCATTAAACTACCAATCATTTCCAAAATCCCATCAGACATAGCAAGCCACGTTCTTGTGGACGTTTACCAGTCCAAATGATTTTATGATTGGATTTCACTTCGGTCGTACATCATCATAGCAGTGACTCCGATGGGGAGGATACTATAAAGCGTACCTATGTGTATACCATTTCTCAGTACTAAGTCCACCGCTCGGGAACTACATGTCCACCGCAAGCCACGTTCTTGTGGACGTTTACGTTGACATGCGGTCCTCCACGACTTTCTATAACTGTCGAGCCTCAATTAATCCCAAAGTTCCGTTTCCATTTAGCAAGCCACGTTCTTGTGGACGTTTACTAAAACAAACAACTTTATTAATTGAATCTCACTTATTTAAATTTCATAGAATCTTAATTAACCCAAAGTACCGTTTCCATTTAGCAAGCCACGATAGTGTGGACGTTTACTAAAACAAACAACTTTGTTAATTGACTCTTACATTTATTAAATTTCACAATTTTATTAATCAAAGTTTGATATGTCGTAAGTGAAACTCGAAGTTTCTAACCAGCGATCAATCATGCAATTGAGCCCTATCTCTCACAAAGTGAGGGAGCCAATCAGACAATCGATCTAGTCATCGAATGACTCGAAAGTCTCTAATCTGTGTCATCGACATAACCAAGCGCTTTGGCTCCATTCCACTCCCCGGGGTGAGAATGAGTCGAGTTGAAATTAGTCTTTGAATGACAGATTAGGCATTGCTTTTGAGAAATATAATTGTTTAATTTTATAAGTGGATTTTAAATTCGAATTTTGATCCAGTGATATCCGTGTATCGACTTTATCCGATAGGGAGGATGACACTAAAGCCAACTCGTAAGTCAATACACATCACATTCAAAACAGAGAATGGAGACCGCGGGATTTTTTCCAATCCCTCTCCCACTTAGTATTTTACGATAAGGGATAACATGCATAAATAATTTAAGCATAATAATAAACACGTAAATCACATAAAAAGCAATTAACGTGGCCCCGATTATTATGGCCTTAAATATTTTCCAATGCACGTCTCTTGGAACTTCATCTCGTTGCTCGTCTCGATCTCAGTCCACCACCGACTCGCTCGAGGGTCAAGAGACGAACTCCTCCCACTGGAGCCTCGTCTCGAGCCTCGTTGAGTCGTCCGTGGGGTCGAACGAACCCCAGCCCCGCTGCTGCCCGTCGCGAACACGGGGTGTGTTCGATGGCTGCCCGTTGCCGGTTCGCTCTCCTCGATCCTCGTTTCTCCGGGTTTTGATCTCGTCTCGATGCACCAAAATTAGTAAGAAAAAATTACAAGAATAAACTTACTAAATCCGGCATCGATCCTATACAAGGTGATCGACCCTATACATGTCCCGGATACAACAAAAATAAATAAACCTAACGACTCAACCCGTCGTTTTTATCTATTACAAACAAGCATCGTTTTTCCAAAACAAAAACAATCTCGACAAGCCCGAGAGTTTAATCAAAAACACAAATTAAAGCACAACATACAATCACAACGTTGGCCATAATAACCGGGTTCGAACCTTCAAAACAAATCTCGCAAAAATACAACGAATCGACAAAACCGGCTCTGATACCAATTGCTGGAAATCGACTACCCGGGATGCGTTCGTTCGATCACTCGAACATCTGAACGATCCCAGTCGACCTCCAGGTCCGTTACTCCGTTCACGTGCCAGCCCATGTACCGATTCACGCCCAGCCATTGCCCCGAAGGACAACCGCGCGAACCAGAGCTGGCTGCCCGAAAAACAGCGAAACGGCGACCGCCGTTTGCCCTCCGGCGACCGCCGTTTGTCCGCGAACAGCAGCGCGACCTGCTGTTCCGAGCGCGTTTCCGGGTCGATTTTCCTCTTCCGACTACCGATCCAGAGGTCCTTGACCCCCAGTAGTCGAGGAACATGATCCACGACGCCCGGAACCCGATCTTAGATCTGATGTATTTTTAACGAAATAGAAAACGAAACGTATGCGGAATAAGGGTTTCGATTTCTTATACCTTTGTCGCGTGATTCGGAGAAGCCGAATTGTTGAGACCACGAAGCCTTCCGGTGTATGTCTCTATCCCCGACGTTCAGCCGTTGAGTGGGCAACGATCCGCTGAACCTTCCTCTTCTCCTTTCTCTCTTGAACCCACCGTAGGAATAATATCCTCTGTCTCAGAAATATATTTGCGCAAGCAAAATTATTTCTACAGAATTATTACTGCGCTAATCTGAATTAATTAAGCAGAGGAAAAATAATTGCGCAAGCTTTTATTTTCTCTGCAGAATTAATTATAGCGGTGTAAGTAAGGTTTTGATTTTCTGTCTCAGAAACTAGCAATCAATTTCTGCAGAAAATAATAACAGCGCTAATCTATTTATTTTTACAGAAAAATAATTGCGCAACAATTTATTTTTCTCCGCAAAAATAAAATAGCGGCGTTTTTTTTTAGGTTTAGAGGAAGAGAGGGTGAGGTATTTATAGAGCTACACCAGGGACCTTATGGAAATTAATTATTAGGCTAAATTGCAATTTAATTAACTCGGCGTCCTAAAAGGCAAACCTTAATTAAATTCCGCAATTTTAATTATAATTAATTCCTCTATAAAATTATAATTGAATTCCCAATAATTAATTATATTATTTCAACAATAATAATTCCGCCGAATTACATATACGACTTTCCCCGTGTTTAAGATATCGTATGTCCACGAATTAACTTTAATTACTAATAATTAAATTAACTCGTTTCTTGTTATCCGAGACTAGTACCACTCATCCTTATTATCATGTGGAACGAATCCACCTGCAGGGTTTACATGATAAACTTTATGAGCTCATATCGGGGACATCATCAACCCAATAAATGGGACACGGTTTCCTGTCTATAATCTATAGCATGCCGTGTTTACAATTCCGATTCCCAATTTACCGAGAATATTGACTAATCAATTAGTCTCACTCACTAGTAAGTCAAAGAACCGAGAACTGGACACACGCACCTATAATTATATAGGGATTAGGAATTCGTATATCCGTAATATCTGAGGTCTAGTTCGATTACTGCGATTAGTATAAATCGAACGCCCTCCCGTGGTCCTGCTCAATACACCAAGTGTACGAGTGTAACATGATAGTCAAGACCGACTATCTACCAGTCACACTACGACGTACCGATGGATTGTCCCTGTCCATCTAAGTCGTGAGCTACTGTTCGATAGTATACGAGTAACCGACAGTATGATCTTCCGCGTGTCTCCTCACGCCATACTGTCTACAACGTATACATCAAGGACTATTGCATTAAATGCAATCATGCTTGAATCATATCTCGAATTAAGGTATAGATAAGGAGTTCCGTATTTGCACTAAACTAGACATTTAGAATACAACTCCATCATAATCGAGTTATGATGCTCTCAATAACATCATACTAATAATCAAGTATGGAGATCCCTATTTATAGGTGTAGCAAACCCATAAAATAGGTAACAATAGGATTAGGAATAAAACCCTTTTATTCCTAATCCAAATATAACTCAAATCCTACTAACAAATAATATAATTATATCCCAATATAATTATATTTCCTAAATAAAGAAACACCAAATATTTATTCTCAGAATAAATATACCGGACCGAACAAATACACGGACCAAACAAATCCACTCGCGTGAATCGGCCGAGTGCCCAGTCGTGCCCTCAAATCCCTAAGTGTGAACGCTTCACACTTTAATAAATCTTCCAACAGATTTATATCAAAGCCCTCAGCGGCTTTGTCTCGGCTTTGGTCTCGACTCGGCATGGCTTTTCGTAGGCCCGTCCGTCTTATTTCGTCTTTCCGATTTAACTCTCGTTTCTTTTATTTCGATTGGATTCGAGTCACCATTCAACAAATCTCTACCTTGACGAGAATCTTCTACAACCCCAAAACCAAAAAAGTCACCTAGACTTCACACGTCGATTATAGTGATCTTCATCTTCTCCTCCACCGGCCCCCTCGGGCTCCTCAATAACTAAAATTGACTAAGTCCGACCCTCGTCGAAACTTAGTCCCCAAATGTGATTTCCTCACCCAAATTGCTTTGTACCTCTTGCGTGCTCTACCGGCATCCCCGCAACACAAAGCACTACTATTCGACTCCCTCGAATCGCGAAAACGAGCCTCCTCGTTTGTACTAATATGAGTGCCCGCACCACCCATCACGAAAGCCATCGATTTTTCCTTAGCGAGCATCGCATGCCCAACTTCCCCAAGACGGCTTGAACCAACGGGTACGACTTCATCGCTCCGAGTAATCGTAGATCCTTCTAGGACATAAAGTCCTCCGGTCTTTTTCGCTCCTCTTATCACTATACGAGCACGTCTGCTCACCTCTAAAACTCCACCTCCAGCGGAGTAGTGATAACCCTTCTCATCAAGGGCACTGAGAGAAATAAGACTCACCCTCAAGTCAGGAACGTGCCTCACATTGTCAAGTGTTCGAATCACTCCGTCGAACATCTTGACCCGAATCCTCCCAATGCCAAGTATCTCACACGGTGCGCCATTCCCCATAGCCACAGTCCCAGTACTGGCCAAAACATCATATGTATCAAACCAACCCTTAAAGGGACACATATGATATGAGCATCCGGAATCCAAAATCCACTCATCGCACGCTCGTGATCCCAAATCAGACGCTAGAAGAAGCTCTCCATAATATTCTTCCGCAATACCGACCTCCGGTTTGCTGCTCTGATTAACAGAATCGTCCTCACGATTCTTATCCTTCAATCTCGGACAATCTTTCACGATATGGCCCTTCTTCTTGCAATAATAACATTCTCGTTCTCCCTTAGACCGAGAATATCCCTTAGACCTTCCGCTCACCCCACCTTGGGCGTTAAGGCCTTCACCTATTGCATCAGACCTTCCATCAACGAGAAATTTCATCCTCTCTTTAGAATGCAGCGCATCAACTACATCCTGCCTAGTAAGGGTTTCCCGACTGTAGAGCAGAGTATCCCTAAAATTTGCATGAGAAGGAGGCAAGGAACACAATAACCACAACGCCAAGTCTTCACTATCGTACTTTATCCCCAAATTCTCGAGATCCGAGACCGTCTCATTAAAAGCAGATAAGTGATCTTGCAAATTACCTCCTTCGTGCATCTTGTGAAGAAATAATTTTTGCTTGAGATGTTCCTTGCTCGTCAACCTCTTCACCAAACAAAGCTCCTCGATTTTCTTCCACATGTCTGCCGCCGTCTTCTCGTGCATCATCTCTTCCAATATAGAGGTAGAGAGATGTAGCCCAATAACCCCCCTTGCCTTTCGATCCTTCTTCTCTTTCTCCTCCGTCTTCAACGTGCTTGACATCTTATCGAGCCCCAACAATGTCTCGTCTAGTTCCAATTGCGCCAAGATCGCCTCCATCTTGAATCGCCACGTCGAGAACCGAGTGTTCCTATCCAACATCGGAATATCGTACTTCATCGCCATCTTCGAAAAATATTCTCAAGCTCCACAGGAATCCCAAGACGCGACCTCAGGCTCTGATACCACTTGTTGTAATTTCGGCTCCCAAAATTACTCCACACAAAATAGCTTGAAATATAAAATAGATGGGGAAAGAAAACGATATAAAAGATAGAACAAGAATTTTACGTGGAAACCCAAAATAGGGAAAAACCACGGGAGGAGGAGAAAATATCACTATAATCGAATCAACGGGGTTACAAATATAGATCTCTCAATAGATCTATTTCACGAAACTCTCTCTCTAAAAACGCTCTCACAAAACGATGTTCTCAATAAAACCGTGACTCACGATATTCTCAATAATATCGATCTCTCAAATTAATGCTCTCAATAACATTAATCGAGTTATGATGCTCTCAATAACATCATACTAATAATCAAGTATGGAGATCCCTATTTATAGGTGTAGCAAACCCATAAAATAGGTAACAATAGGATTAGGAATAAAACCCTTTTATTCCTAATCCAAATATAACTCAAATCCTACTACCAAATAATATAATTATATCCCAATATAATTAGGTAATATTAGGGTATGGGGCAGATTGGTTTTTAATATTATTTTGAACGCCCATTGTTTTTTACCTCATTTTTAGGGGTTGTATATTTTTTACTTTTTTATTTATTAGGGTATTTGTATTCTTTAAATACTAAGTAGGGGCATTTTTTTAAATGTATAAAGTCGTAAATATCCTTACGATAATATTAAACGATTTTTGTAAATAATATTACGGTAACACATATTAATTTATTTAATATTCACTAATATTAAGCGTTACTAAATATATATATAAATATATTTGCGTAAGATGTAAATATATTTGCGCAATAATATATTTGGTAAAATATATTTGCAACCATCCAGATTATATATATGTATATAATATCAAAATATATTGCGCAAACAAAATATATTTGCATTACATATATGTATATAATATCAAAATATATTGCGCAAACAAAATATTTTTGCATTACATAATTTGGGTACATATGTATTTATATTATAGTTTTTAAACTAATTTTAGTTGTTAGTACTATGATAGTTTGTTTTGATTTTAATATTGGTCTATATCTATGTATTTATATTATAGTTGTCTGTTTTCAAATTAATTTTAATTGCTAATACTATGATAGTTTGTTTTGATTTTAATATTGGTCTATATCTATGATAGTTTTAATTTTCTTTGTACTTATTTTTGTATATCTATGGTAGATTTCTAATTTCTAATTTCTAATTATCTGATATTTATGAGAAATCTTTCATATCTATGATAGATTTCTATAATATTATTTTACATGATATTCATGACAACTTCTTAATATCTATGATATTTTTAGTTTGGTATTTGGTTTCTATCAACTTCTTAATATCTATATTTATGATAAGTTTTTTGTATTTGATTTTTATTAACTTTTTAATATCTATGTTAGATATAAATTTCTTGTATTGTTTCTATGGGAAATTATTGTGGCATTTCAATTTTTATATATATTCAATGTAACTTTTTAATATCTATGTTAGATATAAATTTCTTGTATTGTTTCTATGGGAAATTATTGTGGCATTTCAATTTTTATATATATTCAATGAATTGAGTGTTATGAACAAATAACTAAAATTTAACAATAATCTAAAATGATAATAATATTGAATAGTATTTTGACAAGGGAAATATAGATCACTCAGATAGTATCCTGTGGGATGTGAGTAGGGTTTTCGTCTCCAGGCCATGGATATTATGGGAGTGATTTGCAACCCTCGGCTCCCCATAGTTTAGTGTGTAGTAAGGAATAAACGAGTGGCATGTTATAATACGATTTCTACAGTAGTTTTGTGGAAAATTTGAGCGAGATATATTAGAAACATTTTTTTTGTATATTAGGTTTTGATAAGTAGTTATTTTAATTAATACGAATTACATTGAAAATGTTAATAATGTAACACTGCCCTATATCAGAATTAGGAAAAAATATAGGTAGTAGATATAATACTACTATTAGAGGTGCCCCGATACATAATTCCCCCATATAATTATATTTCCTAAATAAAGAAACATCAAATATTTATTCTCAGAATAAATATACCGGACCGAACAAATACACGGACCAAACAAATCCACTCGCGTGAATCGGCCGAGTGCCCAGTCGTGCCCTCAAATCCCTAAGTGTGAACGCTTCACACTTTAATAAATCTTCCAACAGATTTATATCAAAGCCCTCAGCGGCTTTGTCCGGACCGAACAAATACACGGACCAAACAAATCCACTCGCGTGAATCGGCCGAGTGCCCAGTCGTGCCCTCAAATCCCTAAGTGTGAACGCTTCACACTTTAATAAATCTTCCAACAGATTTATATCAAAGCCCTCAGCGGCTTTGTCTCGGCTTTGGTCTCGACTCGGCATGGCTTTTCGTAGGCCCGTCCGTCTTATTTCGTCTTTCCGATTTAACTCTCGTTTCTTTTATTTCGATTGGATTCGAGTCACCATTCAACAGATTCTGTAATTCATTTAAACTATTGATTATGTAATTCATTTTATCAAGACTGATAGGATGATTTCATCTAAGTTGAGCTATTATATATTATATATTTTAAATTTTTTGCTATAATATATTTTTATTTGTATTATTATTTTGCTTATATATTTGTACTTTTTTAGCTATTATATATTTTTATTTTGTTTTTTTAGCTCTAATGTACTAATTGCTTGATTATGTAATTCATTTTATCAAGAGTGATAGGATGATTTCATCTAAGTTGAGCTATTATATATTATATATTTTAACTTTTTTGCTATAATATATTTTTATTTGTATTATTATTTTGCTTATATATTTGTACTTTTTTCGCTATTATATATTTTTATTTTGTTTTTTTTAGCTCTAATGTACTAATTGCGCAATATTTTAGTTGCGCTATTATATATTTTTATTTTGTATTATTACTTTTATTGTTGGAGTTGTGTACTTAATTTCTAGATTTAAGTAACGGTAAACTTCGGTCATAGCATTTAATCTATTAAATTAATAAACAATTGTTTGCATTTAATTGTTGATAATTAAATATATGCAAAATATAGTCCTGGATTCTATACGTTGTAGTTTGTATGGTGTGCGGGCCCACACAGAAGATCATACTATCGGTTACTCGTATTTAATCGAACAGTTGCTCACGACCTAGATTTACACGGAACAATCCATCGGTATAGTCGTTGTGTGAGAGAGAAAATAATTTGTCTTAATTATTTTATCACACTTGTACATGTGGTGTATTGAGCGGATCGCTTGAGATTTATCGATTAGGATTGGCTTGAGATAATCGATTCAAGTATCAGAGTATTTTATTCTTAATCCCCGATACTATTGCGGGTGTGTATATTCAATATATGTGACTTTGATTTTCCAAAGGAATTAACCGATTTAATTATTGGGTTAATTACCGGTTAAGTTGGGTCACTATATTTTATATATGTCATGCAATACTTGAAGGAAAAGTGTATCCCGGAAGGGTTGATAATATCCCCGAGATGAGTTCATAAGGAATTATTGTGTAAACCTCATGAGTGTGTTCCGCAATGGTACTATCTCGGATTCAAGAGATGAATAAATTAATTATCAATAAATTAATTTTATTCATGGATATTTAAATTTTAAATACACGGAATAAATAATACTACCGGAGAAATATTATTTGATATAATATGGTTTAATATTAGGAGTGCAATTAATTTATATAGTGGAAAATAAATTAATTAATATTAATGGGAGATTAATAGATTTAGGCATGGGCTCAATTTAATCATTAATATATTGGAAGCCCAATATTCCACCTCCTTTAGATCCCCTACGTAGCCTATAAAAGCACTACATGGTCTTCACTTTTTCATAAGACAAGAATATCAATACTTGATAGTTCTAGAGAGTTGAAGAGGATCCATAAGCTTGGAGGATCGTCGCCCACCCGACGTTCAAGCTAGTGCAAGGAATACGTGGGAAGATCGTAAGGTCATCATCTTGATTTCGTTTCTCCGCACAACGAATCAAAAGGTAAAATCATAAACTCTCTTCTATGATTTTATGTGAATATGATTGTGATACATACATGAACGCACGATCCTGGAAAAACGACGAACTTCGGGGATGGGGATTCGAGATCCCCGGCGAAGGTTCGAAGGACCCTCGGCTGGGAGCCGAGGGGTGCGATCGAGCCCTAGGGCGTCGATCGCGGGGCCCACACAAGGACGCCCCGGCTGGACGCCGGGGCATGCGATCGACCTTGCGGTCGATCGCGGGGGCAGCCGCGGCTGGGCCGCGGCGGGTGCGCTGGGCGCACCGCCCTCCTCGGCGGTGGCGGTGAGTCGCCGGACTCACCGCCGGGGGCTGTTCGGAACAGCCCCACGGGGATGCGCGTGCATCCCCGGCGATCGCTAGGGCAGCGATCGCGAGCCCCGGCGGGGGCTCGGCTAGGGTTTCTAGCCGCGGGTTTTTTTTCCCGCGGCGACGACTCTCTTGTCGTGCCCGGTTCCGTTTGGTGGTTCGCGTGTTTCCGGCGAGAGGATTTCGGTCGGGTTATTATTTTCCGCAAATTTTAATAGCCCGGGATATCGATTTCCAGCAATTGGTATCAGAGCGTTTGGTTTCGTGTTCATGTATGTGTTCCATTATCGTTCTACCTTGCAGGGATTCCGGCTATCATGGTTAATTAATTAATTAATTGTTTAATTAATTGTTATTTAATTTTACCATGATTATTAAACTCTCGGACATGTCGAGATTTGTTTTGTGTGGATGAATGCTTGTAATAGTAAAAATTCGGGGGTTGACCGAATTTAGATTTATTATTATTGTTCTATGTTTTCCGGAAAGTGTATAGGGTCGATTTCATGTATAGAATCGATACCGGAATTGTAAATTTATTTCTTGTAATTTATTTATGTTGGATCGATGCCGAGACGACCGCCGGAGAACTCATGTGTCGAAGGAGATGATGAGAGGGAGAAAGGACCGAAGGGGTCGATCACCCCATGATCGACCCCATGACCGAAGCCATGGGGAGGGGTCGATCGCCCCTCGGCTGGGGCTGCCGCCGGTATGGTGGTGGCCGGCCGGCTGGGGAGGCAGCGGCGGTGCCCTCTACCGGTGGTGGCGGCGGTCGATGATGGTGGTGGTGGTGCGGGGATCCCCAACCCGTACTACTCCTACCTAGATTTACTTTCCTAATTAATTCGGTTTTCCTATTTTGAGTATTCCTAAGTTTGGGAACTCTCATGGAGATAGGAAAAGAATTAATTAATATTATTTATTTCCTTATTCTATTATGGAAGTCTTCTAGAATATTCCAAGTTCTACTTGGAATAGGAATCTAGAGATTTAATAGAATTAGATAGGAAAATAATTAATTAATAAATTAATTTATTTCCTATTTGATTATTCCTATTTTTTGGGAATTTTCATGTACATGGAAATTAATTAATTTTGGAAAGTAGAAGAGTCCTAATTTAGTTTATTTCCTTATTCTATTATAGAAGTCTTCTAGAATATTCCAAGTTTTACATGGATAGATTATTCTAGAGATTTAATAGAATTAGATAGGAAAATAAATAAATAAAAATATTAATAATATTTAATTTTATTTTTTATTTATTCGATTGACTTAATTTTCGAATTAAGTATCTTTTGGATTTATTAAAAATAAATAGATTTAAATATTGGGATTGATATTCTCGTCACATGGAGCATTCAAGAACGAAGACTGAAGACTAAAAGACGCATACGGAGATGGAATAAAGCCATGATAGTCGGAAAATAATTTTCTAGCATTATTTTGACTATGTGATATGTGCTTTATTACTTGTATGCATGCTTATGTGTTTAATTATGCATTAGATAGCGTATCCCTTTGTTATAAAAAGCTAAGTGGGAGCGGGGATGGAAACATTCCCATGGTCTCCATTACTGTTCTCTTGGTGACATTTATGAACTTTCGAAGTTCATATAGATATGTCATTGGAGGAGAATTCTTGTAATTCCTTTTACAAGAAACATTGATTAAGTTTATCAAACAATGCTTAATTTGTCTTTCTGAAACTGACTTCAAGTCGACTCATTCTCACCCCGGGGAGTGGAATGGAGCCAAAGCCACTTGGTCATGTGGATGACACAAATTAGAGACATTCGTACCATTCTTTTGAAGATGGATCGTTTGTCTGCTCGGCTCCCTCATCTAATGAGAGATAGGGTTGTTCGCATGGTGAATCACTAGTTAGAAACTTCGAGTTTCACTTATGATTCTCCGCATCTTGATTTACGAAAATCGAATGGTTCAAGTAATTGGGAGTCAACTATAAAAGTCTTTTGGTGTAGTAAACGTCCACACGAACGTGGCTTGCTATGCTGAATGAGATTTTTGGAAATAGTTGATGTAGACAGTTATAGGGAATTGTGAAGGGTTGTGAGTTATCGTAAACGTCCACACTAACGTGGCTTGCGGTGACGTAGCAATTCCAAATGATTCACCTTAGTACTGAGTAATGGTTTACACTTAGGTACGCTTTGTAGTATTCTTCCCAACGAAGTAACGCTATAATGATGTACGACCAAAGCAAATCTAATTGCTAAATCATTTGGGTGGGTAAACGTCCACACGAACGTGGCTTGCCTTACCCGATGGGATTTTAGATGTAATTAGTAATTTAATGATATTATTTGAGGGAGATAATATCGGATATTAAATTGATTGTTTGTTTAAATGTGCTTATAGGTTTAGAGAATAGCTATGAACCCACTTTCTGTGATACTCAAGGAGCATAAGCTCACTGGTCCCAATTACATTGATTGGAAGAGAAATTTAGACATTGTCCTGACTTCAGAGGAGTACAAGTTTGTACTCCATGAAGTGTGCCCCGCCGAGCCCACGGCTGCCTCAACTGATGAGGAAAAACTGACATATCGGAAGTGGAAAAAGGCTGATGAAATGGCTAGGTGTTATATTTTGGCTTCCATGTCAAATGTACTCCAAACCCAACATGAGCCGATGGACACTTCCTATGATATGATATTTAACCTCAAGGAGATGTTTGGGGAGCAAGATCGTGCGGCTAGGCAAGAAGCCATGAAAGTCCTCATGTCGACTACTCAATCTGAAGGAACGCCCGTTGGGGAGCACGTTCTTAAGATGATGAGTTTGTTGAATGAACTTGAGGTCCTAGGAGCTTCCATTGATGCTGAGACGCAAGTCGACATCATACTCCAGTCTCTGACCCCTAGTTTTGAGCAGTTTCGTATGAGCTATAATATGGGTAAACTATCTTATACTCTTGCGCAACTCCTGACTGAACTAAAGGCGGCAGAGGGGATCTACAAGAAGGGCAAGTCTCAAGCGCTTGTAGCTACCAAGTCCAAGGGCTCGAAGCCTGTTGGAGGTAGGGGCAAGAAAAGGAAGCAAGCCTGGAAACCCAGTGGTGCCAAGAGGAGTGGACCACGAGTGGGGGCTGCAAAGCCAAGAGGCAAGTGCTTCCGATGCAATAAGTCTGGACACTGGAAGTCTGAATGTCCTCTCAAAGGTACGAATTTTTCTTTAGTCGTAAAAACATAGTCAGCGGTATTATCTACCAGAAATCTGGTGTGTAGATATGGAACCACTGACGGTATGTGCATTTTAATGCAGGGGTTCCAGAAAACCCGGCGACTTAGAGAAGAAGAGTTCGAGTCTACACGGGCAAAATGTTGGAGTTGTGTACTTAATGTCTAGATTTAAGTGACAATAAACTCCCGATCATAGCATTTAATCTATTAAATAAACAATTGTTTGCTTTTAATTATTATTAATTAAATATATGCAAATCATAGTCCTGGATTTTATACGTTGTAGTTAGTATGGTGTGTCGGGCCCCACACAGAAGATCATACTATCGGTTACTCGTATTTAATCAAACAGTGGCTCACGACCTAGATGGACCCGGACCAATCCATCGGTATAGTCGTTGTGTGAGAGAGAAAATAATTTGTCTTAATTATTTTATCACACTTGTACACTTGGTGTATTGAGCGGATCGTTGAGATTCATCGATTAGGATTGCCGGCGATAATCGATTCGAGTCTCAGTGTATTATATTCTTAATCCCCGATATTGTTGCGGGTGTGTATATTTAATATAAGTGACTTTGATTTACCAAAGGAATTAACCGATTTAATTATTGGGTTAATTACCGGTTAAGTTGGGTCACTATATTTTATATATGGCATGCCGTGAATGATTGACAGGACAGTGTATCCCGGAAGGGTTGATAATATCCCCGAGATGAGTTCAAAAGGAATTATTGTGTAAACCTCATGAGTGGATTCGTTCCGCACAATAATTAAGGTTGAATGGTACTAGTCTCGGATTCAAGAGATGAATATAAATTAATTAGCAATAAATTAATTTTATTCATGGATATTTAAATCTTAAATACACGGAATAAATAATACTACCGGAGAAATATTATTTGATATAATATGGTTTAATATTGGGAGTGCAATTAATTTATATAGTGGAAAATAAATTAATTAATATTAATGGGAGATTAATAGATTTGGGCTTGGGCTCAATTTAATCATTAATATTGGAAGCCCAATATTCCACCTCCTTTAGATCCCCTACGTAGCCTATAAAAGCACTACATGGTCTTCACTTTTTCATAAGACAAGAATATCAATAGTTGATAGTTCTAGAGAGTTGAAGAGGATCCATAAGCTTGGAGGATCGTCGCCCACCCGACGTTCAAGCTAGTGCAAGGAATACGTAGGAAGATTCAAAGGTCTTCAACTTAGATTCGTTTCTCCGCACAACGAATTAAAAGGTAAAATCATAAACTCCTTTGTGTGATTTTATGTGGATTATTTGTGATACATACATGAACGCATGATCCGGGAAAAACGTCGAGACCGGGATACGGGGATTCGAGATCCCCGTCGGGATCGAAGGATGGCGGCCGAACCCTAGGGTTCGGACCGCCGCGGCGCGCGGACAAGGGGAAGCCCCGGCTCTCGCCGGGGCAAGCGATCGACGTGAAGTCGATCGCTGGGGGTTCAGCCGTGGGCTGGTGCCACGGCGGGACGAACCCCCCAGCCACCTTGGACGGCGACGGCACACGGGAGGAGCCCCGGCTTCGGCCGGGGCGAGCGATCGCGGCTGGCGCGCGATCGCAAGGGACGCCGCGGCTGGGCCGCGGCTGGTCAGCTGGAAGCTGACCGCCCTCCTCCGGCGGCGGTGGTGAGTCGCCGGACTCACCACCGGGGGCTGCTGGGCAGCCCCGGCGATCGCGTGCATGCGATCGCGAACCCCGAGTGGGGTTCGGCTAGGGTTTCGCCCTCGCGGCGATTCCCTCGTCGGACTCCGGTGACGTGGTGTTCGTGATCGGTTTCCGGCGACGGGTTTTTCGGTCGGGGTCATCGTTTCCGCAATTTTTGATACCCCGGGATACCGAATTCCAACAAATGGTATCAGAGCGTTTGGTTTCGTGTTCATGTATGTGTTCAATTGTGTTCTACCTTGCAGGGATTCCGACTATCATGGTTTAATTAATTGTTAATTATTAGTTTAATTAATTGCTATTTAATTTACCATGATTGTTCGTTTATTAAACTCTCGGACATGTCGAGATTCGTTTTGTGTGGATGAATGCTTGTAATAGTAAAAATTCGGGGGTTGACCGAATTTAGGATTTATTATTACGTTCTATGTTTTCCGGAAAGTGTATAGGGTCGATTTCATGTATAGAATCGATACCGGAATTGTAAATTTATTTCTTGTAATTTATTTACGTTGGATCGATGCCGAGACGACCGCCGGAGAACTCGTGTGACGAAGGAGACGAAGAGAGGGACTAGGGCTCGGGATCGATGGGATCGATCCCATGATGAGATCGATCGACCCCACGCCCGGGGCTGCCCGCGGACTTCCGGCCGCGCCGGCCACCGGTGGTGGTGGCGCGTGGCTGGGGGACGGCGGCGGTGGTGCCCGGCGGTGGTGGTGGTCGGCGGTGGGGGGGTGGTGCGGGGATCCCCAACCCGTACTACTCCTAATCCTACCAAGATACTACTTACCTAATTGATTCAAGTTTTCCTATTTTGAGTATTCCTAAGTATGGGAACTCTCATGGAGATAGGAAAAGAATTAATTAATATTATTTATTTCCTTATTCTATTATAGAAGTCTTCTAGAATATTTCAAGTTCTACTTGGAATAGGAATCTAGAGATTTAATAGAATTAGATAGGAAAATAATCAATTAATTTATTTCTATTTGATTATTCCTTTTTTAAGGGAATTTTCATGGACATAGAAATTAATTAATCTTGGAAAGTAGAAGAGTCCTAATTTATTTTATTTTCTTATTCTATTATAGAAGTCTTCTAGAATATTCCGAGTTTGACTTGGATAGATTATTCTAGAGATTTAATGGAATTAGATAGGAAAATAAATAAATAAAAAAAAAATATTAATAGTATTTAATTTTATTTTTGATTTATTCGATTGACTTAATTTTCGAATTAAGTATCTTTTGGATTTATTAAAAATAAATAGATTTAAATATTGGGATTAATATTCTCGTCACATGGAGCATTCAAGAACGAAGACTGAAGACTAGAAGACGCATACGGAGATGGAATAAAGCCATGATAGTCGGGAAAATAATTTTCTAGCTTATTTTGACTATGTGATATGTACTTTATTACTTGTATGCATGCTTATGTGTTTAATTATGCATTAGATAGCGTATCCCTTTGTTATAAAAAGCTAAGTGGGAGCGGGGATGGAAACATTCCCATGGTCTCCATTACTGTTCTCTTGGTGATTCTTATGGACTTTTGAAGTTCATATAGATGTGTCATTGGAGGAGAATTCTTGTAATTCCTCTTACAAGAAACATTGATTAAGTTTATCAAACAATGCCTAATTTGTCTTTCTGAAACTGACTTCAAGTCGACTCATTCTCACCCCGGGGAGTGGAATGGAGCCAAAGCCACTTGGTCATGTGGATGACACAAATTAGAGGCAGTCGTACCATTCTTTGATAGATGGATCGATTGTCTGCTCGGCTCCCTCATCTAATGAGAGATAGGGTTGTTCGCATGGTGAGTCACTGGTTAGAAACTTCGAGTTTCACTTATGATTCTCCGCGTCTTGATTTATGAAATCGAATGTCTCAAGTGATTGGATTTTAATTGTAAAAATCTTTTGGTGTAGTAAACGTCCACACTATCGTGGCTTGCTGCATTGAATGGGATTTTGGATCGATTGATGTAGACAGTTATAGAAGAAAGTGAAGGTTCATGTATTAGCGTAAACGTCCACACTATCGTGGCTTGCGGTAATATACGAGTCCCAAACAATCTTCTTAGATACTGAGTAATGGTTTACACTTAGGTACGCTCTATAGTATCCTTCCCATCGAAGTAACGCTATAGTGATGTACGACCAAAGCAAATCTAATTGCTAAATCATTTGGATGGGTAAACGTCCACACTATCGTGGCTTGCCTTATCTGATGGGATTTTAGATGTGATTAGTGATTTAATGATATTATTTGAGGGAGATAATATCGGATATTAAATTAATTGTTTGTTTAAATGTGCTTATAGGTTTAGAGAATAGCTATGAACCCACTTTCTATGATACTCAAGGAGCATAAGCTCACTGGCCCCAACTATATTGATTGGAAGAGAAATTTAGACATTGTCCTAACTTCGGAGGAGTACAAGTTTGTACTCCATGAAGTGTGCCCTGCTGAGCCCACGGCTGCCTCAACTGATGAGGAAAAACTGACATATCGGAAGTGGAAAAAGGCTGATGAAATGGCTAGGTGCTATATTTTGGCTTCCATGTCAAATGTACTCCAAACCCAACATGAGTCGATGGACACTGCCTATGATATGATGTTTAACCTCAAGGAGATGTTTGGGGAGCAAGATCGTGCGGCAAGGCAAGAAGCCATGAGAGTCCTCATGTCGACTACTCAATCTGAAGGAACGCCCGTAGGGGAGCACGTTCTTAAGATGATGAGTATGTTGAATGAACTTGAGGTCCTAGGAGCTTCTATTGATGGAGAGACGCAAGTCGACATCATACTCCAGTCTCTGGCCCCTAGTTTTGAGCAGTTTCGTATGAGCTATAATATGGGTAAACTATCTTATACTCTTGCGCAACTCCTGACTGAACTAAAGGCGGCAGAGGGGATCTACAAGAAGGGCAAGTCTCAAGCGCTTGTAGCTACCAAGTCCAAAGGCTTTAAGCCTCGTGGAGGTAGGGGCAAAAGAAGGAAGCAAACCTGGAAACCCAGTGGTGTCAAGAGGACTGTACCACGAGTGGGGGCTGCAAAGCCAAAGGGTAAGTGCTTCCGATGCAACAAGATGGGACACTGGAAGTCTGAATGTCCTCTCAAAGGTACGAATTTTTCTTTAGTCGTAAAAACATAGTCAGCGGTATTATCTACCAGAATTCTGGTGTGTAGATATGGAACCACTGACGGTATGTGCATTTTGAATGCAGGGGTTCCAGAAAACCCGGCGACTTAGAGAGGAAGAGTTCGAGTCTACACGGGCAAAGCTGTAGAGGAGGCAGCAGTTGCGGTGGAAGACATTTATCTGCTTTAGTAGTTAAATAGGATTTCATTTTAAGATTATTGCATTATGTACCCTTTTATTTTTAGAAAGAACGTTTAGTTCTGGATTTCTATTAATGGATATTTTATTTCTTTAATCATTTGATGATTTTGATAAGAAATAATGGGATTATCTATTCTGGTACATTAGATAGCAATATGTGAATGATGAATCCTTAGTCTACCACGATGCAACAAACCGTTCTATAACTTGTTTTACTTGTTAGATATTTCTTTATTAATCATTATACTTGTGAATTCTTGTACTTAGTAGTATTTTCAAATAAGATTCAAATGGTCGAAATTGATTTGATCAATTAAAGTTGAAGGAATGGACCTTCCGACATAAGGATTGAATTTGGAGGATAATACATCTAAGCAAACCTTTCAGGATAAAGGATAGAATTCAGACAAGTATTGAAAATGATTAGATATGCGGACATATGTGTAAATTAGAAAGGTACGAGTAATTCTCTCAAAGAATACTCAAGTGATGGATTAGAATACTTAATGTGCCATAAAAGCAAAGTGTTTTGACTAGTCAATGGACACAAAGCAATTATGGGGAACCATCAAAGTATATCCATTAGAAGCCTGCGACTTAGTCGCGGAGGCCATCACCTATCTGAATAACACATAGCATAATCAAAAATTGGGATTCAATCCCAAAGGGGCGCGCCATACACTTAAGTGTAGAGATGGTGCACTGTAAACAAGAAATGGAAAATCTAATAGTAAAAGAACAAGTTGTACGGAACTACCTATGTTCTATGGATATTCCTAGAGACAACGACATATTCAATATGGTTGTAGGATATCCTAGATGAACGAAATATTGTGTGTTCTATAGTACTACGAACCAGAGGGACGTCTCTCGTCCGGTTCATAGAGGAAGACTATTAGATGGACCACAAAGCCTAAATTGACGTGATACCTTGAAATGAGAAGAAGGACAAAAGACTAGGAACCAGCCAAACCGAGTAGAAGTACACCACATACTGCACCTATTGTTATTACTGTTATACACCGCCATTGCAGTGGGAGGTTGTTGGACAACCAGGGATATTCATAAGACTAGAGGAGTTCGGACTCTGGATCTAGTAAAGATGAAATCGACCCTAGATCTGCATAAGGGCGGTACTAGATCTAAATGTGCCTGCTTGGAACAATAAGGATTATTGTTAAGAGGCTAGATCATTTAGAGTACAAGCTTAGTAAATCCATTTATGGATTGAATTAAAGCTGTGAATTGTGGAACTTGCGAATTGATGGGATAGTCCTTTTGACGGATTCATCAAAAGGCATAGACGAAAGGTGTATTAGAGAAGTGATGGAAACAAGGTGGTGTTTCTCGGAGAATTTATGTAGATAAAATTTTATCATTGGCAACAATGTAAAAATATTGTCAGACATAAAATAATGGTTGTCTAAATAAATCAAGATATAAGATTGAGAAGAAGTTAGAGCTTGTTCTTAAGATCTTATGATCTAGAGATAAGAACATTGTACTTCTCCTAGACATCTTATACGATTAAGGTTTGTTTTAAACATGCATACTTCTGAGAAAGGTTATTGCCTTTCAGAGACAGAATATACATCTATCTAAAGGGTGTGTGTTCGAACACATGAAGGAGATAGATGAGGACAAAGCAGTTTCCTATACTTCAAGTATGGAAAGCTTTATAGATGCAATGTTGTAAAACAAGAACCTGATATCAACTATGCGGTTTGCGTAGTGGGAGGATATCAAAGTAATCTGGATAAGGGATGTTCGAATGCTGCAAGAGTACTTTCATAGTACTGGCTTGAGCAAAACGAAATCTTCTTAGATTACAGATTCTCAGATCCAAAAATCATAGAAGGACCAGTGAAAGTCGATATCAGGCTATGTGTTCACTTTTAGAAGGAGGTGGAACCATGAAATGAAAGAGTGATAAGCAGGACGTTTTTCAGACTCTCTCATAACCGAATAGCAGCCTCAGAGGCAGCGGAAGTTTTGGTTAGGTTCCGGAATAACCTCTTGACTTGGATATGACTCTTAGTTTACCTAAGGCTATAGAATAGCGGTGCACGGTAAACTGGAAGAGATCATAAGTCAAAAGTGATGTTAACACATAGAGCAAGTACCACCTGATACGAGTCATCGTCAGGAGAGACGACGTAGTAGTCACCAAGATAACTTCAGAGCGGCAACCTAGATTGCTCATTCACATAGTACTTCTTGGAAGTACACTTTAAAGCACGTGATGAGTATGGGAACCGGGAGTTTGGAGGAAATGACTAGACCTTAGTACAAGTGGGAGATTGTTGGAGTTGTGTACTTAATGTCTAGATTTAAGTGACAATAAACTCCCGATCATAGCATTTAATCTATTAAATAAACAATTGTTTGCTTTTAATTATTATTAATTAAATATATGCAAATCATAGTCCTGGATTTTATACGTTGTAGTTAGTATGGTGTGTCGGGCCCCACACAGAAGATCATACTATCGGTTACTCGTATTTAATCAAACAGTGGCTCACGACCTAGATGGACCCGGACCAATCCATCGGTATAGTCGTTGTGTGAGAGAGAAAATAATTTGTCTTAATTATTTTATCACACTTGTACACTTGGTGTATTGAGCGGATCGTTGAGATTCATCGATTAGGATTGCCGGCGATAATCGATTCGAGTCTCAGTGTATTATATTCTTAATCCCCGATATTGTTGCGGGTGTGTATATTTAATATAAGTGACTTTGATTTACCAAAGGAATTAACCGATTTAATTATTGGGTTAATTACCGGTTAAGTTGGGTCACTATATTTTATATATGGCATGCCGTGAATGATTGACAGGACAGTGTATCCCGGAAGGGTTGATAATATCCCCGAGATGAGTTCAAAAGAAATTATTGTGTAAACCTCATGAGTGGATTCGTTCCGCACAATAATTAAGGTTGAATGGTACTAGTCTCGGATTCAAGAGATGAATATAAATTAATTAGCAATAAATTAATTTTATTCATGGATATTTAAATCTTAAATACACGGAATAAATAATACTACCGGAGAAATATTATTTGATATAATATGGTTTAATATTGGGAGTGCAATTAATTTATATAGTGGAAAATAAATTAATTAATATTAATGGGAGATTAATAGATTTGGGCTTGGGCTCAATTTAATCATTAATATTGGAAGCCCAATATTCCACCTCCTTTAGATCCCCTACGTAGCCTATAAAAGCACTACATGGTCTTCACTTTTTCATAAGACAAGAATATCAATAGTTGATAGTTCTAGAGAGTTGAAGAGGATCCATAAGCTTGGAGGATCGTCGCCCACCCGACGTTCAAGCTAGTGCAAGGAATACGTAGGAAGATTCAAAGGTCTTCAACTTAGATTCGTTTCTCCGCACAACGAATTAAAAGGTAAAATCATAAACTCCTTTGTGTGATTTTATGTGGATTATTTGTGATACATACATGAACGCATGATCCGGGAAAAACGTCGAGACCGGGATACGGGGATTCGAGATCCCCGTCGGGATCGAAGGATGGCGGCCGAACCCTAGGGTTCGGACCGCCGCGGCGCGCGGACAAGGGGAAGCCCCGGCTCTCGCCGGGGCAAGCGATCGACGTGAAGTCGATCGCTGGGGGTTCAGCCGTGGGCTGGTGCCACGGCGGGACGAACCCCCCAGCCACCTTGGACGGCGACGGCACACGGGAGGAGCCCCGGCTTCGGCCGGGGCGAGCGATCGCGGCTGGCGCGCGATCGCAAGGGACGCCGCGGCTGGGCCGCGGCTGGTCAGCTGGAAGCTGACCGCCCTCCTCCGGCGGCGGTGGTGAGTCGCCGGACTCACCACCGGGGGCTGCTGGGCAGCCCCGGCGATCGCGTGCATGCGATCGCGAACCCCGAGTGGGGTTCGGCTAGGGTTTCGCCCTCGCGGCGATTTCCTCGTCGGACTCCGGTGACGTGGTGTTCGTGATCGGTTTCCGGCGACGGGTTTTTCGGTCGGGGTCATCGTTTCCGCAATTTTTGATTCCCCGGGATACCGAATTCCAACACAAAAGCTGTAGAGGAGGCAGCTGTTGCAGTGGAAGACATTTATCTGCTTTAGTAGTTAAATAGGATTTCATTTCAAGTTTATTGCATTATGTACCCTTTATTTTAGAAAGAACACTTTGTTCTGGATTTCTATTATTTATGAATGGATATTTTATTTCTTTAATCATGGTGATGATTTTGATAAGAAATAATGGGTATTATCTATTCTGGTACATTAGATGGCAATAATATAAATGATGAATCCTTAGTCTACCACGATGCAACAAACCGTTCTATAACTTGTTTTACTTGTTAGATATATTTCTTGTTAAATCATTATACTTGTGAATTCTTATACTTAGTAGTATTTATTCAAATGAGATTCAAAAGGTCGAAATTGATTTGATCAATTATAGTTGAAGGAATGGACCTTCTGTTGGAATTCGATATCCCGGGTTATTTAAATTTGCGGAAACCAATAACCCGATCAAAACCATCCGCCGGAGATCACGCGAGCACCACGTACGAGCCGGAGCACGAGCCGAACGCACGACGCGGCCGAAGCCGCGCGCACGCCCAGCCCGAGCCCCCGCACGCGGGGCTCGATGCGATCACCGATCGCACGCCGGCGATCGGTTGGGGTGGGGCTGCTCCGGCAGCCCCCGCGGCGAGTTCGGCGACTCGCCGCCGCCTGGAGGCCCCCGCCTTCACGGCGGGGTTGGGCACGGCACCAGCCCGTGCCCAGCGATCGACCCCTTGCGGTCGATCGCACACCCTCGGCCCAGCCGAGGGTTCGGCCCCCGTCGCCCCGCCGAAACCCTAGCGGGCGGATGCCGTGGTCCGGTGGCTTCGCCACCACCACGCGTTCGTCCGTCTATTCCGGGTTTCGATCTTCGGATCTTGTTCTACGGTATTCTCGATAAACCAAAATCGAATAAATCAAGGGCGTTTAGATTTTTACCTTTCGATTCGTTGTTCGGAGAAACGAAATCTAGATGACCTTTGAATCTTCCCACGTATTCCTTGCACTCCGTTCGAACGTCGGGTGGGCGACGATCTATCGAACTCCTATGGATCTCCTTCAATTCTCTAGACTAATCAAGTATGATTATCTTGTCTTGTCTATTATGAAGGCCATGTAGTGCTTTTATAGGCTACGTAGGGGATCTAAAGGAGGTGGAATATTGGGCTTCCAATATTGAAGATTAAATTGAGCCCACTGCCCAAGTCCATTAATCCTTATCAATATTAATTAAATTTATTTTCCACTATATAAATTTAATTGCACTCCCAATATCATATCATATTATATCAAATAATATTTCTCCGGTAGTATTATTTATTCCGTGTATTTAAGATATAAATATCCATGAATAAAATTTATTTATTGCTTAATAAATTTATTCATCTCTTTTATCCGAGACTAGTACCACTCAACCTTATTTATTATGCGGAATTAAATCCACTCGCGAGGTTTACATAATAAATCCTTATGAGCTCATCTCGGGGATATTATCAACCCTTCCGGGATACACTGTCCGGTCAATCATTCACGGCATGCCATATATAAAATATAGTGACCCAACTTAACCGGTAATTAACCCAATAATTAAATCGGTTAATTCCTTTGGTAAATCAAAGTCACTTATATTGAATACACACACCCGCAACAATATCGGGGATTAAGAATAAAATACACTGAGTCTCAAATCAATTATCGCCGAGCAAACCTAATTGATGAGTCTCAATTGATCCGCTCAATACACCAAGTGTACAAGTGTGATAAAATAATTAAGATAAATTATTTTCTCTCTCACACAACGACTATACCGATGGATTGGTCCGTGTCCATCTAGGTCGTGAGCATCTGTTCGATTAAATACGAGTAACCGATAGTATGATCTTCTGTGTGCCCATGCAACACCATACTAACTACAACGTATAAAATCCAGGACTATAATTTGCATATATATTTAATTAACAATAATTAAAAGCAAATGAATGTTTGTATTTAATAGGTAAATGAAAGTGTACAAGGAGTTCATAATACTCAAATCTAGACATTAAGTATACCACTCCAACAATCTCCCACTTATACTAAGGTCTAGTCTTATCCTCCAAACTTCTGACTCCCAAACCCTCCAAGTGCTTGAAATATACTTCCTTAGGAAGTATCTTGGTGAAAGGGTCCGCTAGGTTGTCCTCCGAAGCTATCTTGGTGACTATCGCATCGCCCCTCTTGACGATGACTCGAATCAGGTGGTACTTGCGCTCTATGTGTTTTGTAGCACTATGGGACCGTGGTTCCTTACTGTTTGCCACTGCACCGCTATTGTCACATTAAATTGTCATAGCTCTAGGCAAACTCGGAATCACATCTAAGTCCTGGAGGAAATTAAGGAACCAAACTGACTCTTTCGCTGCCTCTGAGGCTGCAACATATTCAGCTTCCATGGTAGAGTCTGAAATGCACTTTTGCTTAACACTCCTCCATGATACGGCTCCACCTCCCAAAGTGTACACATAGCCTGATGTCGACTTTCGCCGGTCCTTATCAGCTTGGAAATCCGAATCCGTATAACCCAAAGGAATCAGATTGTCTGCCCCGTAACTTAGAACATAATCCCTAGTATTTCGCAAATACTTGAAAATGCTCTTTACGGCAGTCCAATGAGCCTTTCCAGGGTTACTCTGATATCTCGCTACTACGCCAACTGCATAGCAGATATCAGGCCTCGTGCATAACATTGCATACATCAAGCTTCCCACAGCCGAAGCGTAGGGAACTGCTTTCATTTGATCTTTCTCCTTTTGTGTCTGAGGACACATCTCCTTAGAAAGATAAGTTCCTTTACTGAAGGGTAGCTCACCCTTCTTGGAATCTTGCATGTTAAAACGAGCCAGAATCGTGTCTATGTAAGATTGCTGGGATAGGTACAATGTTCTATTCCGGCGATCCCTTATAACCTTGATCCCTAGAACATGCCCGACTTCTCCCAAATCTTTCATATCGAATTGTCTAGACAACCATCCCTTTATGTCTGACAACATTTTCACACTGTTGCCAATGAGAAGAATGTCGTCTACATAAAGCACGAGAAACACCACCTTATTCCCATCACGTTTCCAATACACACACGATTCGTCCATGCTTTGACTGAATCCAAAAGATTGGACTACCTCGTCAAACCGCAGGTTCCACGATCTCGAGGCTTGTTTCAATCCATAAATGGATCGATTAAGCTTGCACACTAGATGATCTCGCCCCTTAGCAATGAATCCTTCTGGTTGTTTCATATAAATCGTCTCGTCAAGACTTCCATTTAGGAAAGCTGTCTTCACATCCATTTGCCACACCTCATAATCCATATGAGCTGCTATGGATAAGAGAATCCGGATCGACTTTATCTTGGCTACCGGCGAGAAGGTCTCCTCATAATCGATTCCCTCTTTCTGAGTATATCCTTTCGCAACAAGCCGAGCTTTAAAGGTTTCAACCTTTCCGTCAGATCCTCTCTTTCTCTTGTAGACCCATTTACACCCAATTGGCTTTACGCCGTTTGGTGGTTCTACAAGATCCCAGACTTTATTAGAATCCATAGATTCTATTTCGGATTTCATTGCTTTCTTCCAAGAAGGCGCATCTATATCTTGTACCGCCTCATCATAGGTCCAGGGATCGATTTCATGAACTCCAGGTCCAGAGTCCGAAGACTCACCCAGTCCAATCCATCGGTCTGGTTGCTTAACAACCCTCCCACTACGACGGCGTTCCGGTGTATTAACAGTGACAGTGTCAGGTGCAGATTCTAGTGGTGTATCTATACTCGGTCCGGCTGTATCTAAGTCTTCCTTGTTACCTCTCAACTCATCAAGTATTTGTTGGAAATCGATATCCCGGAATTAATAAATTTAAATAAATAAATTATCTAATTAATTCCGACCGAAATCCTTTGGAGATCGAATATCCGGAGTTGTCGAATTGCGGAATAACAACTCCAATCGACTCCCGGTTGCCGGAACATCTCGCCACGAACCACCATGAAGCCGGACTCAACCAAACAAGCCGCCGCGGGGATAGCCCGCAGCTGTCCGGTCGAGCCCCCGCATGGGGCTCGCGGCTGTACACGGCAGCCGCCTAGGGCTGCCCTTGGCAGCCCCCTATGCACGCCCAGCCGCCCTCGGTGATCGCACGACCAGCCACGGCGAACCGTGGCTTGCGATCACCACCAGCCACCGCCGCTCGAGCGGCGGTCCAGCCGCGTGAGCGGGGCTGCTCCAGCAGCCCGCTGGTTGTGCACGGGCGATCGAGCTCGCCCTCGATCGAGTCTCGGCGTCCAGCCGAGGCTCGTCCCTCTCGACCCTCTCTTGTTCGAGCCGTTGAGCCGCCGGCGGTCCGGTGATCTTCGATCACCACCGCCCGGTTCAACCTCGACAAAGGTCGCGTTCTCGGATCTTGGTTCACGATATTTTTACGATAATTAAACGATAAAATCATAAAGAGGGTTTTACGATTTACCTCGTTCTCGTTGTTCGGAAAAACGAAGAACTCAATTTGACGACCTTGAGATCTTCCCACGTATTCCTTGCACTAGCTCGGACGTCGTGTGGGCGACGATCTACCGAACTCCATGGATCTCCCTCTCTACTTTCTCTCTCTAGAATTGTGATCTTCAAGTTATGAGATTAGAGAAGACCATGTAGTGCTTTTATAGGCTACGTAGGGGATCTTAAGGAGGTGGAATATTGGGCTTCCAATATTGAAGATTAAATTGAGCCCAATGCTCAAGTCCATTAATCCTTATCAATATTAATTAATTCTATTTTCCACTATATAAAATTAATTGCACTCCCAATATTAAACCATATTATATCAAATAATATTTCTCCGGTAGTATTATTTATTCCGTGTATTTAAGATATAAATATCCATGAATAAAATTAATTTATTGCTAATTAATTTATTCATCTCTTTTATCCGAGACTAGTACCATTCAACCTTAATTATTATGCGGAACGAATCCACCTGCAGGGTTTACATAATAATTCCTTATGAACTCATCTCGGGGATATTATCAACCCTTCCGGGATACACTTTCCCGTCAAGTATTCACGGCATGTCATATATAAAACATAGTGACCCAACTTAACCGGTAATTAACCCAATAATTAAATCGGTTAATTCCTTTGGTAAATCAAAGTCACTTATATTAAATATACACACCCGCAATAATATCAGGGATTAAGAATAAAATACACAGAGACTTAAATCAATTATCGCCGGCAATCCTAATCGATAAATCTCAAGCAGGTCCGCTCAATACACCAAGTGTACAAGTGTGATAAAATAATTAAGATAAATTATTTTCTCTCTCACACAACGACTATACCGATGGATTGGTCCGTGTCCATCTAGGTCGTGAGCAACTGTTCGATTAAATACGAGTAACCGATAGTATGATCTTCTGTGCGCCCATGCAACACCATACTAACTACAACGTATAAAATCCAGGACTATGATTTGCATATATTTAATTATAAATAATTAAACGCAAATAATTGTTTATTTAATTAAATAGATTAGTGACAATGGATCGTGAGTTTCCGTTACTTAAATCTAGACATTAAGTACACAACTCCAACAATCTCCCACTTGTACTAAGGTCTAGTCATTTCCTCCAAACTCCCGACTCCCATACTCATCACGTGCTTAAGTTGTACTTCCAAGAAGTACTATGTGAATGAGCACTCTAGGTTGCCGCTCTGAAGTTATCTTGGTGACTACAGCGTCGTCTCCCTCGACGATGACTCGTATCAGGTGGTACTTGCACTATGTGTTATCTTACACTTATGGACTTGTGATTTCTTACCATTTGCCATTGCACCGCTATTTACATAGCCTTTGGCAAATCAAGAATCACATCTAAGTCCCAGAGATTATCCCGGAGTTATACCAAAACTTCCGCTGCCTCGGAGGCCGCTATTTGGTTACCCATGGCAGAGTCCGAAAAGCATCGTGCTTATCACTTTTCCATGTTAAAACTCCTTCTCCTTCAATAGTGAAACACATAGCCTGATATCGACTTACACCGGTCCTCATTCGATTAGAAATCTAAGAGAATGTAATCCAAAGGAAAAACTTGTCTGCTTCGTAATCTAGAACAGTACTTCGAAAGTACTTTTACGGCAGTCGAATATTCCTTTCCAGGATTACCTTGATATCCTCCCACTATGCTAACCGCATAGCCGATATCAGGTTCTTGTTTTCAACAATGCATTTATTAAGCTTTCCACACTCAAAGTGTAGGAAACTGCTTTCATTGCTTCTATCTCCTTTTGTGTTCCAAAACACATATCCTTAGATAGATGCATTCCGTCTCTGAAAGGTAACGAACCTTTCTCGGAATCTTGCATGTTAAAACGAACCATGATCATATATGTAAGATGTCCAGGAAAAGTACAATGTTCTTTCTAGAGATCCAAGATCTCAAGAACATGTCCAACTTCTTCCTTTATCTTTCATAATGATTCATCTAGACAACCATCATTTTATGTCTGATAACATCTTTACATTGTTGCCAATGATAAGAGTGTCATCTACATAAAACCTCCGAGAAACACCACCTTGTTATCCATCACGTTTCCAATACACACAATTCGTCTATGCTTTTGATGAATCCATAAAATGGACTATCTCATCAATTTGCAAGTACCACGAACTCAATGCTTTGTTTCAATCCATAAATGGATCAACTAAGCTTGTACTCTAAATGATCTCGCCTCTTAGCAATAATCCTTATTGCTCTCCAAGAAGGCACATTTAGATCTAGTACGGCCTTCATGTAGATCTAGGGATCGATTTCATGTATACTAGGTCCAGAGTTCGAAGACTCTCCTAGTCTTATGAATATCTCCGGTTGTCCCACAACCTCCCACTACAATGGCATTCCGGTGTATAAACAGTGATAACAGTAGGTGCAGTTAGTGGTGTACCGCTACTCGGTTCGGCTGGTTCTAAGTCTTAATCTTTCTCTCTCATTTCAAAGTATTACGTCACCTTGGGCTTGTGGTTCATTATATAGTCTTTCTCTAAGAACCGGGCGTTAGAACTTATAACGTCCTTCTGGTTCATAGTACTATTGAACACACATCTTTTGTTCTTCTAGGATATTCTACAACCGCATTTGAATGCGCCGTTGTTTCCAGACATATCCATAGAACACAGGTAGTTCCGTATAACTCATCTTTTACTATCTTTATAAGAGTTCCATTTCTTGTTTACGACACACCATTTCTACACAAGAGTGTATGGTGTAGTCATTCGGGATCAAATCCCAATCTCTGATCAGTATGCTATGCATTCCTCAGACAGGTACTTGCCTCCGCGATCAAATCGCAGGCTAGAAATGGATATACCTTGATGGTTCTCCACAATTGCTTAGTGTCCATTGACTTGTCAAAACACTTGCTTTTGTGGCACATCAGGTATTCTAATCCATTTTTCGAGTAATCATAAAATGAAGTACTCGTACTTTATTGTCTGAGTAGGCATAGGTCTGCATACATCAGAGTCAATCAATTCTTATACTTGTCCGGATCTTACATCTTATATCCATAAAGGATTGCTTAGTCATATTATCTTCCAAACTAGATTCTTAGGTCGGAAGGTCCACTCCTTCAACTTAATTGATCAAATATCAATTTTCGACCTTTGAACTTCTTATTTGAATAAACATGACTCAGCATAAGAATCCACAAGTATAATTGATAAAGAAATCTCTTATTAGTAAAACGAGTTTAATGCTACAGTTCGTTGCACCGTGGTGGACTCAGGATTCATCATTTATATATTGCTAGCTAATGTACTAGAATAGATAATATCATTATTTCTTCTTATAACCATCAAATGATTAAAAGAAATAAAATATCCATTCATTAGAAATCCAGAACAAAGTTCTTTCTAATATGAAAGGTACATAAAAGCAATAACTCAAAATGAAATCCTATAAAATGTCCTCCACTGCGACTGCTGCCTCCTCCACAGCATTGCCCATGTAGACTACGATCTAATTTTCTTTTCTAAGTCGTCGGGTTTCCTGGAACCCTTTCATTTAAAATGCACATACCGTCAGTGGTTCCATATCTACACACCAGGTTCCGGTAGATAATACCACTGACTATGTTTTACGACTAAAGAAAATTTCGTACTTTCTTTGAGAGGATAATCAGACTTCCAGTACCCAGACTGTTTGCATCGAGAACACGCTTTCTCGTCCCATCTCGTGGTCCAAGTAATCTTAGAACCACTGGGTTTCTTTGCTTGCTTTTCCTTTCCCCCGATTTTTCCCTTAGGTTCGAAACCTTTGGCATTGGCTACAAGAGCTTGCGATTTCCGTCTCAACTCGTCTAAAAGGTCAATCATCTCAAAAACGTGTTTAAGCGTTTCCTCGAAGTGACTGGCCTTTATGAGTATCCTCATCGCTTCTTGTCTAGCCGCCTATGTCATGTCTAAACACCTTGTTGAGTTTGAACATGATATCAAAATCAGTCCTTTCCTCATCAGTTAAGACATTTGTAGGCTCGGGAGGACAAAGCTCATTGAGTACAAACTTGTACTCTTTAACAGTCTGGACAATGTCTAGATCTCTATTCCAATCAATACATTTAGGGACCAGTGAGTTTAAATTCCTCAAGTATCACATAACGTGGGTTCAAAGCCATATCCTAATCTATGAGCACATATAACAACAAACAATCGATTTAATCTCCGATATTATCTCCCTTAAATAATATCATTAAACCACTAATCACATCTAAAATCCCATCAGATATGGCAAGCCACGTGGTGTGGACGTTTACCAATCCAAATGATTTAGCAATTAGATTTGCTTCGGTCATACATCACTTATAGCGGAACCTCGTGGGGAGGAATACTATAATGCGTATCTAAGTGTAAACCATTACTCAGTACCAAAGTAAATCGTTTGGAATTGCTACATCACCGCAAGCCACGTGGTGTGGACGTTTACGACAACTTCACAACTCTTCACAATTTCTTACAACTGTCTACATCAATTAATCCAAAATCCGTCAGCATAGCAAGCCACGTGGTGTGGACGTTTACTACACCAAGAGACTTTTATAATTGACTCCCAATTACTTGATCCATTCAATCTTGTAAATCAAGACGCGGAGAATCATAAGTGAAACTCGAAGTTTCTTACCAGTGATTCACCATGCGAACGACCCTATCTCTCATAAAATGAGGGAGCCGAGCAGACAATCGATCTAGTCATCAAATGACACGAAAGTCTCTAATTTGTGTCCTCGACATGACCAAGTGGCTTTGGCTCCATTCCACTCCCCGGGGTGAGAATGAGTCGACTTGAAATCAGTTTTGGAAAGACATATTAGGCATTGTTTGATAAACTTAATCAATGTTTCTCGTAAGAGGAATTACAAGAATTCTTCTCCAATGACTTGTCTATACGAACTTCAAAAGTCCATAAAAGTCACCAAGAGAACAGCAATGGAGACCATGGATATGTTTCCATACCCTCTCCCACTTAGCTTTTTACAATAAAGGGATACGCTATCTAATGCATAATTAAATACACATAAGCATGCATACATGAAATAAAGCACATAGAATATAATCACATAATCAAAATAATACTAGAATATTATTTTCCGACTATTATGGCTTTATCGCATCCCCGTATGCGTCTTCTAGTCTTTAGTCTTCGTTCTTGAATGCTCCATGTGACGGTAATATTAATTCCAATATTTAAATCTATTTATTTTCAATTAATCCAAAAGTTACTTAATTCGAAAATTAAGTCAATCGAATATATCAAAAATAAAATTAAATATTATTAATATTTTTTATTATTTTATTTTCCCTTTCTACTTCATTAAATCTCTAGAATAATCTATCCAAGACCCACTTGGAATATTCTAGAAGACTTCTATAATGAAATAAGGAAATAAAATAATTTATTTTATTTTCCCTTTCTACTTCATTATATCTCTAGAATAATCTATCCAAGACCCACTTGGAATATTCTAGATGATTTCCATAATGAAATAAGAAAATAAAATAATTTAGGACTCTTAATCCTTCCAAATTAATTCCTTTCCTAATCCATTAAAAATTCCATAAAGGAATAATTAAATAGGAAAAATTAATTAAGGACTCTTCTACTTTCCAAAATTAATTAATTTTCATGTCCATGAAAATTCCCATAAAATAGGAATAATCAATTAGGAAATAAATTAATTTAATAATTAATTATTTTTCTTTCTAATTCCATTAAATCTCTAGAATCCTATTCCAAGTAGAACTTAGAATATTCTAGAAGACTTCCATAATAGAATAAGGAAATAAATTAATTCCAATTAATTCTTTTCCTATTTCCATGAGAATTCCCAAAAATAGGAATACTCAAAATAGGAAAACCGAATCAATTAGGAAAGTGAATCTAGGTAGGAGAACACGAGATCACGAGGACCCCGCGTCCCCCACCATCGATCGTCGGCCGGGGAGGAGCGCCGCCGCCACCTCAGCCCACGCGCCACCACCACCGGTGGCCGGCGTGGCCGAGGGTTCCCGCGGGCAGCCCCAAAGCCCCCCCTTCGATCGATCCCCGGTCCTCCCTCTCTTCGTCTCCTCCGTCACACTTTTCCGGTCGTCGTTTCGGAATCGATCCAACGTAAATAATTTTACAAAATTAATTTACAATTATCCGGTATCGATTCTCTACATGAAATCGACCTCATACAATTTCCGGAAAAATAAGAACAAGCATTTACCACACAAGAACAAATATTGACATCACCGAGAGTTTAATAATCAAGAGAAATATTATGACATTAATTAACAAAATTAAATCTAGCCATAATAATCGGAAACCCTGCAAGGTAGAACAATTTATCGAAAAATACCATGAACTAAAACCAACGCTCTGATACCAATTGTTGGAAATCGATATCCCGGAATTAATAAATTTAAATAAATAAATTATCTAATTAATTCCGACCGAAATCCTTTGGAGATCGAATATCCGGAGTTGTCGAATTGCGGAATAACAACTCCAATCGACTCCCGGTTGCCGGAACATCTCGCCACGAACCACCATGAAGCCGGACTCAACCAAACAAGCCGCCGCGGGGATAGCCCGCAGCTGTCCGGTCGAGCCCCCGCATGGGGCTCGCGGCTGTACACGGCAGCCGCCTAGGGCTGCCCTTGGCAGCCCCCTATGCACGCCCAGCCGCCCCCGGTGATCGCACGACCAGCCACGGCGAACCGTGGCTTGCGATCACCACCAGCCACCGCCGCTCGAGCGGCGGTCCAGCCGCGTGAGCGGGGCTGCTCCAGCAGGCCGCTGGTTGTGCACGGGCGATCGAGCTCGCCCTCGATCGAGTCTCGGCGTCCAGCCGAGGCTCGTCCCTCTCGACCCTCTCTTGTTCGAGCCGTTGAGCCGCCGGCGATCCGGTGATCTTCGATCACCACCGCCCGGTTCAACCTCGACAAAGGTCGCGTTCTCGGATCTTGGTTCACGATATTTTTACGATAATTAAACGATAAAATCATAAAGAGGGTTTTACGATTTACCTCGTTCTCGTTGTTCGGAAAAACGAAGAACTCAATTTGACGACCTTGAGATCTTCCCACGTATTCCTTGCACTAGCTCGGACGTCGTGTGGGCGACGATCTACCGAACTCCATGGATCTCCCTCTCTACTTTCTCTCTCTAGAATTGTGATCTTCAAGTTATGAGATTAGAGAAGACCATGTAGTGCTTTTATAGGCTACGTAGGGGATCTTAAGGAGGTGGAATATTGGGCTTCCAATATTGAAGATTAAATTGAGCCCAATGCTCAAGTCCATTAATCCTTATCAATATTAATTAATTCTATTTTCCACTATATAAAATTAATTGCACTCCCAATATTAAACCATATTATATCAAATAATATTTCTCCGGTAGTATTATTTATTCCGTGTATTTAAGATATAAATATCCATGAATAAAATTAATTTATTGCTAATTAATTTATTCATCTCTTTTATCCGAGACTAGTACCATTCAACCTTAATTATTATGCGCAACGAATCCACCTGCAGGGTTTACATAATAATTCCTTACATGTATGCCTTGAATTCTCCAGACAGGTACTCGCCTCCGCGATCAGATCGCAGGCATTTAATGGATTTACCTTGAAGGTTCTCCGCAAAAGCCTTGAACTCCTTGAACTTGTCAAAGGATTCGCTCTTGCGGCGCATCAGGTATACAAATCCATACCTTGAGTAATCATCAGTGAAAGTGATGAAATACTCGTACCCTCCCCTTGCCTGAGTAGACATAGGTCCGCATACATCAGAGTGAATCAAATCCAATACTTGTTCAGCCCTTCGTCCTTTACCAGAAAAAGAACGCTTGGTCATTTTTCCCTCTAAACAGGATTCGCAGGTTGGAAGGTCCTCTCTTTCAACACCACTGATGAGACCATCAGTTTTCAACCTTTGAATTCTATTTGAGTTAATATGACCTAGCCTTAGGTGCCACAAGTATAATTGATTCATCCTAGAAGGTTCCTTTCTCTTATTGGTGTTCGTAGATGTGTTATTACTCTCGGTTAGTTGCATCGTGTTAGACTCAGGATTTAGCACATACAAATCGTCCACCAATGTACCAGAACAGATAATCTCACTATTTCTTCTTATGATCACAGAGTGGTCAAAAGAAACAGAATATCCATTCAAAATAAGTTTAGAAACCGAAATTAAATTCTTTCTAAAGTTGGGTACATAAAGACAATTTTGTAAAACTAAAACCCTATCACTACTAAAGCGTAAGTGAACGTCTCCCACTGCAACAGCCGCCACCTTTGCGGCATTGCCCATGTAGACCACGATCTCTCCCTCTCTAAGTCTCCGGGTTTCCTGGAACCCCTGCAATGAATTGCAGACATGATCAGTGGCCCCCGTATCTACACACCAGGTGCTGGTAGATAACACCACTGATAATGTTTCGGTGACTAAGGAAAATTTCGTACCTTTGATGAGAGGACAATCAGACCTCCAGTGCCCAGACTGCTTGCATCGATAGCACTTGCCTCGCGGCTTGCTATTCCCACTCCGTGGTTTGGAACCACTGGGCTTCTTTGCTTGCACTTCCATCTTAGCCACAAGAGCTTGTGACTTTCTGACCATACTTATAAGTTCCGCCTTTTTCAAATCGTTTTTAAGCGATTCTCTAATAGGACTGAATTTATAGAGTATGTCAATCACTTCTTGTCCGGCTTCCACACTATGCCTCAACATTATTCTGAGGTCATTCCAAATGTCCTCATGAGTTGGGTCAGCTGTGGATTCGGAAGGCTTAACAGTCTGGACAATGTCCAGATTTCTTTTCCAATCAGTACTATATGGAACCAGTGAGTTTTCATCTTTAAGTATATCACAAAGTGGGGTCACAGTCATTCTTAACCTATAAGCACATAAAACAAACAAACAATTTAATATCCGATATTATCTCCCTTTAATAATATCATTAAATCACTAATCACATCTAAAATCCCATCAGGTAAGGCAAGCCACGGTGTGTGGACGTTTACCCACCCAAACGACTTAGCAATTAGATTTCCTTCGGTCATACATCGCTTATAGCGGAACCTCGGTGTGAGGAATACTATAAGGCGTATCTAAGTGTAAACCATTACTTAGCACCAAAGTAAATCGTTTGGAATTGCTACATCACCGCAAGCCACGTTGTGTGGACGTTTACGATAACTTCACAACTCTTCACAATTTCTTACAACTGTCTACATCAATTAATCCAAAATCCGTCAGTACAGCAAGCCACGTTGTGTGGACGTTTACTGCACTAAGAGATCTTTATAATTGACTCCCAATCACTTGATCCATTGGATCTCGTAAATCAAGACGCGGAGAATCATAAGTGAAACTCGAAGTTTCTAACCAGTGATTCACCATGCGAACAACCCTATCTCTCATAAATGAGGGAGCCGAGCAGACAATCGATCCATCTATCAAAGAATGGTACGACTGCCTCTAATTTGTGTCCTCGACATGACCAAGTGGCTTTGGCTCCATTCCACTCCCCGGGGTGAGAATGAGTCGACTTGAAGTCAGCTTTGGAAAGACAAATTAGGCATTGTTTGATAAACTTAATCAATGTTTCTTGTAAGAGGAATTACAAGAACTCTCCTCCAATGACCTATCTATATAAACTTCAAAAGTTTATAAAAGTCACCAAGAGAGCAGCAATGGAGACCATGGGTATGTTTCCATACCCTCTCCCACTTAGCTTTTTACAATAAAGGGATACGCTATCTAGTGCATAAAAGTAAACACATATAGCATGCATACATGTAATAAAGCACATAGTATTATCACATAGTCAAAATAATTACTAGAATATTATTTTCCGACTATTACGGCTTTACTCCATCTCCGTACGCATCTTCTAGTCTTTAGTCTTCGTTCTTGAATGCTCCATGTGACGAGAATATTAATTTCCAATATTTAAATCTATTTATTTTTAATAAATCCAAAAGATACTTAATTAATAATAATTAAGTCAATCGAATAAATCAAAATTAAAATTAAATATTATTAATATTTTTATTTATTTTATCTTCCCTTTCTACTTCATTAAATCTCTAGAATAATCTATCCAAGACCCACTTGGAATATTCTAGATGATTTCCATAATGAAATAAGGAAATAAAATAATTTAGGACTCTTCTACTTTCCAAATTAATTAAATTCTTAATCCATGAATATTTCCATAAAATAGAAATAATCAATTTAGGAATCCTAATCAATTCCAAATTGATTCTTTTCCTAATCCATGAGAGTTCCCAAAAATAGGAACACTCAAATAGGAAAAACCTGAACCAATTAGGAAAGTGAATTACCGGACCGGGATAGCACGGGGTGGGGATCCCCGCGCCACCCCTCGACCGCCGCCTTCAAGCCGCCGCCGTCCAGCCCACGTGCCACCTCCCATGGTGGCCGGCGTGGCCGGAGCTCCCGCGGGCAGCCCTTTGGGCGTGGGTCGATCATCCTTGTGGGATCGACCATGGGGATGGTCGATCCTTGTCCTCACCCTCACGATCATCTCCTTCGTCACGCGTCTTCTCCGGCGGTCGTTTCGGCATCGATCCAACGCAAAATAAATTACAAAATAAATTTTACACTATCCGGTATCGATTCTATACATGAAATCGACCCTATACAATTTCCGGAAAAACGTAGAACGTAATAATAAATCCTAAATTCGGTCAACCCCCGAATTTTTACTATTACAAGCATTCACCACCAAAAATGAATCTCGACATGTTCGAGAGTTTAATCAAACCAACATACATGACAAAATAAATTAAACGAATAATAAATCAAGCCATGATAGTCGGAACCCTGCAAGGTAGAACAATTTTATCGAAAATACCGCGAACGTAAACCACGCTCTGATACCAATTGTTGGAATTCGATATCCCGGGTTATTTAAATTTGCGGAAACCAATAACCCGATCAAAACCATTTGCCGGAGATCACGCGAGCACCACGTACGAGCCGGAGCACGAGCCGAACGCACGACGCGGCCGAAGCCGCGCGCACGCCCAGCCCGAGCCCCCGCACGCGGGGCTCGATGCGATCACCGATCGCACGCCGGCGATCGGTTGGGGTGGGGCTGCTCCGGCAGCCCCCGCGGCGAGTCCGGCGACTCGCCGCCGCCTGGAGGCCCCCGCCTTCACGGCGGGGTTGGGCACGGCACCAGCCCGTGCCCAGCGATCGACCCCTTGCGGTCGATCGCACACCCTCGGCCCAGCCGAGGGTTCGGCCCCCGTCGCCCCGCCGAAACCCTAGCGGGCGGATGCCGTGGTCCGGTGGCTTCGCCACCACCACGCGTTCGTCCGTCTATTCCGGGTTTCGATCTTCGGATCTTGTTCTACGGTATTCTCGATAAACCAAAATCGAATAAATCAAGGGCGTTTAGATTTTTACCTTTCGATTCGTTGTTCGGAGAAACGAAGTCAAGATGACCTTTGAATCTTCCCACGTATTCCTTGCACTCCGTTCGAACGTCGGGTGGGCGACGATCTATCGAACTCCTATGGATCTCCTTCAATTCTCTAGACTAATCAAATATGATTATCTTGTCTTGTCTATTATGAAGGCCATGTAGTGCTTTTATAGGCTACGTAGGGGATCTAAAGGAGGTGGAATATTGGGCTTCCAATATTGAAGATTAAATTGAGCCCACTGCCCAAGTCCATTAATCCTTATCAATATTAATTAAATTTATTTTCCACTATATAAATTTAATTGCACTCCCAATATCATACCATATTATATCAAATAATATTTCTCCGGTAGTATTATTTATTCCGTGTATTTAAGATATAAATATCCATGAATAAAATTTATTTATTGCTTAATAAATTTATTCATCTCTTTTATCCGAGACTAGTACCACTCAACCTTATTTATTATGCGGAATTAAATCCACTCGCGAGGTTTACATAATAAATCCTTATGAGCTCATCTCGGGGATATTATCAACCCTTCCGGGATACACTGTCCGGTCAATCATTCACGGCATGCCATATATAAAATATAGTGACCCAACTTAACCGGTAATTAACCCAATAATTAAATCGGTTAATTCCTTTGGTAAATCAAAGTCACTTATATTGAATACACACACCCGCAACAATATCGGGGATTAAGAATAAAATACACTGAGTCTCAAATCAATTATCGCCGAGCAAACATAATTGATGAGTCTCAATCGATCCGCTCAATACACCAAGTGTACAAGTGTGATAAAATAATTAAGATAAATTATTTTCTCTCTCACACAACGACTATACCGATGGATTGGTCCGTGTCCATCTAGGTCGTGAGCATCTGTTCGATTAAATACGAGTAACCGATAGTATGATCTTCTGTGTGCCCATGCAACATCATACTAACTACAACGTATAAAATCCAGGACTATAATTTGCATATATATTTAATTAACAATAATTAAAAGCAAATGAATGTTTGTATTTAATAGGTAAATGAAAGTGTACAAGGAGTTCATAATACTCAAATCTAGACATTAAGTATACCACTCCAACACCTTCCGACTTAAGAATCGAATTTGGAACATAATACAACTTAGCATACCTTTTGGTAAAGGATAGAATTCGGACAAGTATTGAGAATGATAAATGATATGTGTAAGGTGCGAGTAGTTCTTCTAAGAATACTCGAAGATGGATTAGAATGCTTGATGTGCCATAAAAGCGAAGTGTTTTAGTCACAAAGCAATCATGGGGAACCTTCAAAATATATCCATTGGAAGCCTGCGACTTAGTCGCGGAGGCTACCACATAACACATAGCGTAATCAAAGATTGAGATTAAGTCTCAAATAACTGCACCATACACTTACGTGTAGAGATGGTGAGTCAATAAGAAATATAATTCTAATAGTAAAAGAACAAGTTGTTCGGAACTACCTGTGTTCTATGGATATTTCTAGAGACAACGGCACATTCAATGTGGTTGTAGGATATCCTAGATGAACAAGATGTTGTGTGTTCTATAGTACTATGAACCAGAAGGACATTTCGTCCGGTTCTTAGAGGAAGACTATTAGATGAACTACAAAGCCATAACTGACGTAATACCTTGGAATGAGAAAAAGGACAAAGACTAGGAACCAGCCAAACCGAGTAGAAGTACACCACACACTACACCTACTGTTATTACTGTTATACACCGGGACGCCATTGCAGTGGGAGGTTGTTAAGACAACCAGAGATGTTCATAAGACTAGAAGAGTTTTGAACTCTGGATCTGGTAAAGATGAAATCGATCCCTAGCTCTGCATAAGGGCAGTACTAGATCTAAATGTGTCTGCTTAGAAAACAATAAGGATTATTGTTAAGAGGCAAGATCATTTAGAGTACAAGCATAGTAAATCCATTATGGATTGTGTTGAGGATTCGCACAACAAGGTCCAACCAACCGAATAAATCCGATCAAATTGGACTTTCATAAACCACACGACGTGAACAACTCAAAACCGAACGAATATGATTTGACTCTCCAGCTCACAATCACTCACGTATATGTGAACTCACAAGAATATAAAAGCACGATCAACAACACACACAAGACAAGATTTTACGAGCTTCGGCATCGCACTGCCTACAGCGAGGCAGCCGTTACCTACGTGCTCGGGGAGAGGGACGTTTCTTCTTTATTAAACGAAAACGAGATTACAATCACTCTTGATAATCCTGAGCCAACAAGGCGTAAGCGATTATCGATCTAACCTCACGTCTAATAACAAGTATTGAAACCCTAATACTTTCGTCATGCCTCTCTCTCACATCTCGCTGCTGTGCTCGACGTGAGTTATATAGGCTTCCTGGACGTCGCTTTATGGTAGAAATAGGTTCCTTGTCCTCCAAGGATTCCGTTGCCTTTTGAATCAGCTCAATCGGATAAGTATGGAAAGAGATATTCAATTTTTGGTCTCTTACCAAAAATAGGAGATTCTGCCTAGATCCTGCCTCCTGCTAGGGAACCGGTTTCTGCCTTCGCACTGCGGCAGACTTAACGCCTTCAACCTGCCGCATGGAACTGCCTTACATAAATTTAGAATTTCGAACATATTTTCACAGATTGAAACAAAGCAATGAATCGTGGAACTTGCGAATTGATGGGATAGTCCATTTGATGGATTCATCAAAAGGCATAGACGAAAGGTGTATTGGAGACGTAATGGAAACAAAGTGGTGTTTCTCGGAGATTTTATGTAGATAACATTTTATCATTGGCAACAATGTAAAGATGTTGTCAGACATAAGATAATGGTTGTCTAAATGAATCGAGATATAAGATTGAGTGGAAGTTAGAGCATGTTCTTGAGATCTTTCGATCTAAGGATAAGAACATTGTACTTCTCCTAGATATCTTATACGATTATGGTTTGTTTTAAACATGCATACTTCTGAGAAAGGTTATTGCCTTTCAGAGACAGAATATACATCTATCTAAAGGATATGTGTTTCGAACACATGAAGGAGATAGATGAGGACAAAGCAGTTTCCCATACTTCAAGTATGGAAAGCTTTATAGATGCAATGTTGTAAAACGAGAACCTGATATCAACTATGCGGTTTGCGTAGTGGGAGGATATCAAGGTAATCTAGACAAGAGATGTTCGAATGCTGTAAGAGTACTTTCATAGTACTGGCTTACGGAACAAGACGAAATCTTCTTAGATTACAGTTTCTCAGATCCAAAAATCAAAGAAGAACCAGTGTAAGTCGATATCAGACTATGTGTTCACTTTTAGAAAGAGGTAGGACCATGAAATGAAAGAGTGATAAGCAGGACGCTTCTCAGACTCTCTCATAACCGAATAAGCAGCCTCAGAGGCAGCGGAAGTTTTGGTTAGGTTCCGGGATAACCTCTTGACTTGGATATGACTCTTAGTTTATCAAAGGCTATTGGATAGCGGTGCATGGTAAACTAGAAGAAGTCATAAGTCAAAAGTGATGTTAACACATAGAGCAAGTACCACCTGATACGAGTCATCGTCGAGGGAGACGATGCAGCAGTCACCAAGATAACTTCAGAGCGGCAACCTAGAGTGCTCATTCACACAGTACTCCTTTGAAGTACAGCTCTAAGCACGTGATGAGTATGGGAGTCGGGAGTTTGGAGGAAATGACTAGACCTTAGTACAAGTGGGAGATTGTTGGAGTTGTGTACTTAATGTCTAGATTTAAGTAACGGTAAACTCCCGGTCATAGCATTTAATCTATTAAATTAATAAACAATTGTTTGCATTTAATTGTTGATAATTAAATATATGCAAAATATAGTCCTGGATTCTATACGTTGTAGTTAGTATGGTGTGCGGGCCCACACAGAAGATCATACTATCGGTTACTCGTATTTAATCGAACAGTTGCTCACGACCTAGATGGACACGGACCAATCCATCGGTATAGTCGTTGTGTGAGAGAGAAAATAATTTGTCTTAATTATTTTATCACACTTGTACACTTGGTGTATTGAGCGGATCGCTTGAGATTTATCGATTAGGATTGCCTTGAGATAATCGATTCAAGTCTCAGAGTATTTTATTCTTAATCCCCGATACTATTGCGGGTGTGTATATTTAATATATGTGACTTTGATTTTCCAAAGGAATTAACCGATTTAATTATTGGGTTAATTACCGGTTAAGTTGGGTCACTATATTTTATATATGGCATGCCGTGAATACTTGAAGGGAAAGTGTATCCCGGAAGGGTTGATAATATCCTCGAGATGAGTTCATAAGGAATTATTGTGTAAACCTCATGAGTGGATTTGTTCCGCACAATAATTAAGGTTGAATGGTACTAGTCTCGGATTCAAGAGATGAATAAATTAATTAGCAATAAATTAATTTTATTCATGGATATTTAAATCTTAAATACACGGAATAAATAATACTACCGGAGAAATATTATTTGATATAATATGGTTTAACATTGGGAGTGCAATTAATTTATATAGTGGAAAATAAATTAATTAATATTAATGGGAGATTAATAGATTTGGGCTTGGGCTCAATTTAATCATTAATATTGGAAGCACAATATTCCATCTCCTTTAGATCCCCTACGTAGCCTATAAAAGCACTACATGGTCTTCACTTTTTCATAAGACAAGAATATCAATACTTGATAGTTCTAGAGAGTTGAAGAGGATCCATAAGCTTGGAGGATCGTCGCCCACCCGACGTTCAAGCTAGTGCAAGGAATACGTGGGAAGATCGTAAGGTCATCATCTTGATTTCGTTTCTCCGCACAACGAATCAAAAGGTAAAATCATAAACTCTCTTCTATGATTTTATGTGAATATGATTGTGATACATACATGAACGCACGATCCGGGAAAAACGACGAACTTCGGGGATGGGGATTCGAGATCCCCGGCGAAGGTTCGAAGGACCCTCGGCTGGGAGCCGAGGGGTGCGATCGAGCCCTAGGGCGTCGATCGCGGGGCCCACACGAGGACGCCCCGGCTGGACGCCGGGGCATGCGATCGACCTTGCGGTCGATCGCGGGGGCAGCCGCGGCTGGGCGCACCGCCCTCCTCGGCGGTGGCGGTGAGTCGCCGGACTCACCGCCGGGGGCTGTTCGGAACAGCCCCACGGGGATGCGCGTGCATCCCCGGCGATCGCTAGGGCAGCGATCGCGAGCCCCGGCGGGGGCTCGGCTAGGGTTTCTAGCCGCGGGTTTTTTTTCCCGCGGCGACGACTCTCTTGTCGTGCCCGGTTCCGTTTGGTGGTTCGCGTGTTTCCGGCGAGAGGATTTCGGTCGGGTTATTATTTTCCGCAAATTTTAATAGCCCGGGATATCGATTTCCAGCATTTACTATATATTTTTACTTTTTGGTTATTATATATATTTTTTTAATTATTATTTTGCTTATATTTTTACATTTTGTGCTATTATATATTTGAACCTTTTGGCTCGTACTCTAGTTTTGCAGTTGATGCATCCGGAGATGACCTCGACGTTCTAGCAGATAGTGTCGGAGGGAGGCTTTTATTCGCCGGCGAGGCCACCAACAGGAATTATCCGGCAACCATGCATGGTGCTTTTCTATGCGGGTTCAGAGAAGCCAGTAAATCGCCTTAAGTCTAAGAACTAAGGGAAAACATCACAAATAGAAGATATGCCCGCAAAACGTGAATATATTCTCGGTGATTTATTGCTGAAACTCGTCTGCTTTGACATATTTTTTGGTCAGAAGGAAACCAGGTGGATGGCGATTTTAAGGGTTACACTTTTCTAACGGGATAAATTTGATGAGCTTTGTTCGACTTACCCGCTCTTTGAGCAACTTAATTCTGAATTAAAACAGCAGGAGTCTCACTTCTTTAGGTTAGTATATCTTATTTTTATAAAGCAAATCGACTTCGAATGTGATAGATGAATCGGTGAAGGCTAGTGGAAGTGATTTAGATAGAATGACATTTCTTATTCAGAAAACTTGGTGTGGCTCTAATGGGAAAGGAGAGCCGTTTTAAGGTTCACACTGTTGATTCTATAATTCATTTAAACTATTGATTATGTAATTCATTTTATTGATAGGATGATTTCATCTAAGTTGAGCTATTATATATTATTTATTTTAACTTTTTTGCTTATAATATATTTTTATTTGTATTATTATTTTGCTTATATATATTATATATTTTTATTTTGTTTTTTAGCGCTAATACTTTAGTTGCGCTATTATATATTAGTTTGGAATATTTTAGTTGTGCTATTATATATTTTTATTTTGTATTATTATTTTTGTGTTTATTATATATTTTTACTTTTTGGATATTATATATATTTTTTTAATTATTATTTTGCTTATATATTTTTACATTTTGTGCTATTATATATTATAATTTTTTGAATTATACTCTAGTTTTGCAGTTGATGCATCCGGAGATAACCTCGACGTTCTAGCAGATAGTGTCGGAGGGAGGTTCTTCTTTGCCGGCGAGACCACCAACAGGAACTATCGGCAACCATGCATGGTGCTTTTCTCAGCGAGTTCAGAGAAGCCGGTAAATAGCCTTAAGTCTAAGAACTAAGGCAAAACATCACAAATAGAAGACACGCCTGCAAAATGTGAATATATTCTCGGTGAGCTAATGTACTAATTGCCCAATATTTTAGTTGCACTATTATATATTAGTTTAGAATATTTTAGTTGTGCTATTATATATTTTTATTTTGTATTATTATTTTTGTCTTTATTATATATTTTTACTTTTTGAATATTATATATATATTTTTTAATTATTATCTTGCTTATATATTTTTACATTTTGTGCTATTATATATTTTAACTTTTTGACTTATACTCTAGTTTTGCAGTTGATGCATCCAGAGATAACCTCGACGTTCTAGCAGATAGTGTCGGAGGGAGGCTCTTCTTTGCCGGCGAGGCCACCAACAGGAACTATCGGCAACCATGCATGGTGCTTTTCTCAGCGGGTTCAGAGAAGCCAGTAAATCGCCTTAAGTCTAAGAACTAAGGCAAAACATCACAAATAGAAGATACGCCTACAAAATGTGAATATATTCTCGGTGAGCTAATGTACTAATTGCCCAATATTTTTGTTGCGCTATTATATATTAGTTTAGAATATTTTAGTTGTGCTATTATATATTTTTATTTTGTATTATTATTTTTGTCTTTATTATATATTTTTACTTTTTGAATATTATATATATATTTTTTAATTATTATTTTGCTTATATATTTTTGCATTTTGTGTTATTATATATTTTAACTTTTTGGCTCGTACTCTAGTTTTGCATGTGATGCATCCGGAGATAACCTCGACGTTCTAGCAGATAGTGTCGGAGAGAGGCTCTTCTTTGCCGGCGAGGCCACCAACAGGAACTATAGGCAACCATGCATGGTGCTTTTCTCAGCGGGTTCAGAGAAGCCGATAAATAGCCTTAAGTCTAAGAACTAAGGGAAAACATCTCGCCTTAAGTCTAAGAACTAAGGGAAAACATCACAAATAAAAGATACGCCCTGAATATATTCTCGGTGAGCTAATGTACTAATTGCGCACTATTTTAGTTGCGCTATTATATATTAGTTTGGAATATTTTAGTTGTGCTATTATATATTTTTATTTTGTATTATTACTTTTGTCTTTATTATATATTTTTACTTTATGGCTATTATATATATTTTTTAATTATTATTTTTGCATTTTGTGTTATTATATATTTTAACTTTTTGTCTCGTACTCTGGTTTTGCAGTTGATGCTTCCGGACATGACCTGGACGTTCTAGCAGATAGTGTGGGAGGGAGGCTTTTTTTCGCCGGCGAGGCCACCAACAGGAACTATCTGGCAACCATGCATGGTGCTTTTCTATTCGGGTTCAGAGAAGCCGGTAAATCGCCTTAAGTCTAAGAACTAAGGGAAAACATCACAAATAGAAGATACGCCCGCAAAACGTGAATATATTCTCGGTGATTTATTGCTGAAACTCGTCTGCTTTGACATATTTGTTGGTCAGAATGAAGCCAGGTGGATGGCGATTTTAAGGGTTACACTTTTCGAACGGGATAAATTTGATATGCTTTGTTCGGCTTACCCGCTCTTTAAGCAACTTCATTCTGAATTAAAACAGCACGAGTCTCACTTCTATAGGTTAGTATCTACGAATTTGATAGATAAATTGGTGAAGGTCAGTGGAAATTATTTAGATAGAATGACATTTCTTATTCAGAAAACTTGGTGTGACCCTAATAGGAAAGGAGAACCGTTTTAAGGTTCACAATTCTGTAATTCATTTAAACTATTGATTATATAATTCATTTTATCAAGACTGATAGAAAAATTTCATCTAAGTTGAGCTATTATATATTATATATTTTAACTTTTTTACTATAATATATTTTTATTTGTATTATTATTTTGCTTATATATTTGTACTTTATTGCTATTATATATTTTTATTTTGTTTTTTAGCTCTAATGTACTAATTGCGCAATCTTTTAGTTGCGCTATTATACATTAGATTTTATCAAGACTGATAGAAAGATTTCATCTAAGTTGAGCTATTATATATTATATATTTTAACTTTTTTACTATAATATATTTTTATTTGTATTATTATTTTGCTTATATATTTGTACTTTATTGCTATTATATATTTTTATTTTGTTTTTTAGCTCTAATGTACTAATTGCGCAATCTTTTAGTTGCGCTATTATACATTAGTTTGGAATATTTTAGTTGTGCTATTATATATTTTTATTTTGTATTATTACTTTTGTCTTTATTATATATTTTTACTTTTTGGCTATTATATATATTTTTTTAATTATTATTTTACTAATATATTTTTACATTTTGTGCTAATATATATTTGAACTTTTTGGCTGGTACTCTAGTTTTGCAGTTGGTGCATCGGAGATAACCTCAACGTTCTAGCAGATAGTGTCGGAGGGAGGCTCTTCTTTGCCGGCGAGGCCACCAACAGGAACTATAACCATGCATGGTGCTTTTCTCAGCGGGTTTAGAGAAGCCGGTAAATCGCCTTAAGTTTAAGAACTAAGGGAAAACATCACAAATAGAAGATACGCCCGCAAAACGTGAATATATTCTCGGTGATTTATTGCTGAAACTCGTTTGCTTTGACATATTTTTTGGTCAGAAGGAAGCCAGGTGGATGGCGATTTTAAGGGTTACACTTTTCGAACGGGATAAATTTGATAAGCTTTGTTCGGCTTACCCGCTTTTTTAGCAACTTCATTCTGAATTAAAACAGCAGGAGTCTCACTTCTATAGGTTAGTATCTACGAATCTGAGAGAGGAATCCGTGAAGGTCAGTGGAAGTGATTTAGATAGAATGACATTTCTTATTTAGAAAACTTGGTTTGGCTCTAATGGGAAAGGAGAGCCGTTTTAAGGTTCACACTGTTGATTCTGTAATTCATTTAAACTATTGATTATGTAATTCATTTTATCAAGACTGATAGGATGATTTCATCTTAGTTAAGCTATTATATATTATATATTTTAACTTTTTTGCTATAATATATTTTTATTTGTATTATTATTTTGCTTATATATTTGTACTTTTTTTATTATATATTTTTATTTTGTTTTTTATAAGAAGAGCTAATGTACTAATTGCGCAATATTTTAGTTGCGCTATTAGTTTGGAATTAGTTTGGAATATTTTAGTTGTGCTATTATATATTTTTATTTTGTATTATTACTTTTGTCTTTATTATATATTTTTACTTTATGGCTATTATATATATTTTTTTAATTATTATTTTGCTTATATATTTTTGCATTTTTTGTTATTATATATTTTAACTTTTTGGCTCGTACTCTAGTTTTGCAGTTGATGCTTCCGGACATGACCTCGACGTTCTAGCAAGATAGTGTGGGAGGGAGGCTTTTCTTCGCCGGCGAGGCCACCAACAGGAACTATCTGGCAACCATGCATGGTGCTTTTCTATGCGGGTTCAGAGAAGCCGGTAAATCGCCTTAAGTCTAAGAACTAAGGGAAAACATCACAAATAGAAGATACGCCCGCAAAACGTGAATATATTCTCGGTGATTTATTGCTGAAACTCGTCTGCTTTGACATATTTGTTGGTCAGAATGAAGCCAGGTGGATGGCGATTTTAAGGGTTACACTTTTCGAACGGGATAAATTTGATAAGCTTTGTCCGGCTTAACCGCTCTTTGAGCAACTTCATTTTGAATTAAAACAGCAGGAGTCTCACTTCTATAGGTTAGTATCTACGAATTTGATAGATAAATCGGTGAAGGTGTGGAAATTATTTAGATAGAATGACATTTCTTATTCAGAAAACTTGGTGTGACCTAGGAAAGGAGAACCGTTTAAGGTTCACAATTCTGTAATTCATTTAAACTATTGATTATATAATTCATTTTATCAAGACTGATAGAATAATTTTATCTAAGTTGAGCTATTATATATTATATATTTTAACTTTTTTACTATAATATATTTTTATTTGTATTATTATTTTGCTTATATATTTGTACTTTATTGCTATTATATATTTTTATTTTGTTTTTTAGCTCTAATGTACTAATTGCGCAATCTTTTAGTTGCGCTATTATATATTAGTTTGAAATATTTTAGTTGTGCTATTATATATTTTTATTTTGTATTATTACTTTTGTCTTTATTATATATTTTTACTTTTTGGCTATTATAAATATTTTTTTAATTATTATTTTACTTATATATTTTTACATTTTGTGCTATTATATATTTGAACTTTTTTGGCTGGTACTCTAGTTTTGCAGTTGGTGCATGGGAGATAACCTCAACGTTCTAGCAGATAGTGTCGGAGGGAGGATCTTCTTTGCCGGCGAGGCCACCAACAGGAACTATAACCATGCATGGTGCTTTTCTCAGCGGGTTTAGAGAAGCCGGTAAATCGCCTTAAGTTTAAGAATTAAGGGAAAACATCACAAATAAAAGATACGCCCGCAAAACGTGAATATATTCTCGGTGATTTATTGCTGAAACTCGTCTGCTTCTACATATTTTTTGGTCAGAAGGAAGCCAGGTGGATGGCGATTTTAAGGGTTACAATTTCCGAACGGGATAAATTTGATAAGCTTTGTTCGGCTTACCCGCTTTTTTAGCAACTTCATTCTGAATTAAAACAGCAGGAGTCTCACTTCTATAGGTTAGTATCTACGAATCTGAGAGAGGAATCCGTGAAGGTCAGTGGAAGTGATTTAGATAGAATGACATTTCTTATTCAGAAAACTTGGTTTGGCTCTAATGGGAAAGGAGAGCCGTTTTAAGGTTCACACTGTTGATTCTGTAATTCATTTAAACTATTGATTATGTAATTCATTTTATAAGACTGATAGGATGATTTCATCTAAGTTAAGCTATTATATATTATATATTTTAACTTTTTTGCTATAATATATTTTTATTTGTATATTTTTATTTTGTTTTTTATAAGAAGAGCTAATGTACTAATTGCGCAATATTTTAGTTGCGCTATTAGTTTGGAATATTTTAGTTGTGCTATTATATATTTTTATTTTGTATTATTACTTTTGTCTTTATTATATATTTTTACTTTATGGCTATTATATATATTTTTTTAATTATTATTTTGCTTATATATTTTTGCATTTTGTGTTATTATATATTTTAACTTTTTGGCTCGTACTCTAGTTTTGCAGTTGATGCTTCCGGACATGACCTCCACGTTCTAGCAGATAGTGTGGGAGGGAGGCTTTTCTTCGCCGGCGAGGCCACCAACAGGAACTATCTGGCAACCATGCATGGTGCTTTTCTATGCGGGTTCAGAGAAGCCGGTAAATCGCCTTAAGTCTAAGAACTAAGGGAAAACATCACAAATAGAAGATACGCTCGCAAAACGTAAATATATTCTCGGTGATTTATTGCTGAAACTCGTCTGCTTTGATATATTTGTTGGTCAGAATGAAGCCAGGTGGATGGCGATTTTAAGGGTTACACTTTTCGAACGGGATAAATTTGATTAGCTTTGTTCGGCTTACCCGCTCTTTGAGCAACTTCATTCTGATTTAAAACAGCAGGAGTCTCACTTCTATAGGTTAGTATCTACGAATTTGATAGATAAATCGGTGAAGGTCAGTGCAAATTATTTAGATAGAATGACATTTCTTATTCAGAAAACTTGGTGTGACCCTAATAGGAAAGGAGAACCGTTTTAAGGTTCACAATTATGTAATTCATTTAAACTATTGATTATATAATTCATTTTATCAAGACTGATAGAAAGATTTCATCTAAGTTGAGCTATTATATATTATATATTTTAACTTTTTTACTATAATATATTTTTATTTGTATTATTATTTTGCTTATATATTTGTACTTTATTGCTATTATATATTTTTATTTTGTTTTTTAGCTCTAATGTACTAATTGCGCAATCTTTTAGTTGCGCTATTATATATTAGTTTGGAATATTTTAGTTGTGCTATTATATATTTTTATTTTGTATTATTACTTTTGTCTTTATTATATATTTTTACTTTTTGGCTATTATATATATTTTTTTAATTATTATTTTACTTATATATTTTTACATTTTGTGCTATTATATATTTGAACTTTTTGGCTGGTACTCTAGTTTTGCAGTTGGTGCATCGGAGATAACCTCAACGTTCTAGCAGATAGTGTCGGAGGGAGGCTCTTCTTTGCCTGCGAGGCCACCAACAGGAACTATAACCATGCATGGTGCTTTTCTCAGCGGGTTTAGAGAAGCCGGTAAATCGCCTTAAGTTTAAGAACTAAGGGAAAACATCACAAATACAAGATATGCCCGCAAAACGTGAATATATTCTCGGTGATTTATTGCTGAAACTCGTCTGCTTTGACATATTTTTTGGTCAGAAGGAAGCCATGTGGATGGCGATTTTAAGGGTTACACTTTTCGAACGGGATAAATTTGATAAGCTTTGTTCGGCTTACCCGCTTTTTTAGCAACTTCATTCTGAATTAAAACAGCAGGAGTCTCACTTCTATAGGTTAGTATCTACGAATCTGAGAGAGGAATCGGTGAAGGTCAGTGGAAGTGATTTAGATAGAATGACATTTCTTATTCTGAAAACTTGGTTTGGCTCTAATGGGAAAGGAGAGACGTTTTAAGGTTCACACTGTTGATTCTGTAATTCATTTAAACTATTGATTATGTAATTTATTTTATCAAGACTGATAGGATGATTTCATCTAAGTTAAGCTATTATAGTATTATATATTTTAACTTTTTTGCTATAATATATTTTTATTTGTATTATCATTTTGCTTATATATTTGTACTTTTTTATTATATATTTTTATTTTGTTTTTTATAAGAAGAGCTAATGTACTAATTGCGCAATATTTTAGTTGCGCTATTAGTTTGGAATTAGTTTGGAATATTTTAGTTGTGCTATTATATATTTTTATTTTGTATTATTACTTTTGTCTTTATTATATATTTTTACTTTATGGCTATTATATATATTTTTTTAAGGGAAAAATGGCAATAATTCCAATTTTCAACATTTTTGGGCAATAAGGCCAAGTTCCCATTTATGTGTCAATTAGGCCTTTTTGTTCCAATTGGGCCAAAAAAATGTATATAGAATGACGAAAATACCCTTACTCTATTTCTACCCAACACGTCAGATTTTTTCTTCTACTCAATTCACCCACCCCAAAAGACACTGAATGTTAGACACTTAAAAGCATGAAAAAACAATGAATAACACTGAATAACATTAAAAGACACTGAATAACATTAAAAGACACTGAATAACATTGAATAACACTGAGTAACATTAAAAGACACTGAATAACATTAAAAGACACTGAATACCATGAAAAGACACTGAATAACATTAAAAGACAATGAATAACACTAAAAGACACTGAATAACATTAAAAGACACTGAATACCATGAAAAGACACTGAATAACATTCAATAACACTGAAAAACACTGAATAACACTGAATAGCATTAAAAGACACTAAATAACATTAAAAGACTGACGAGCCCGTATGCTTGTCGTTAGAGGCAAACAAGCTGTCAAAATGATATTTATATTTTAGCCAGTACCCAATTACTACAAAAGAGTAGATAATGGTAAGTACGTGGGGTCGGTCCCACAAGGAGGCAATTACAGTAGGTGATCTCGGCTTTGCCCAAGGGGTTGTCACAAAAAGATTTTAGTTTGGGGTGCTGTGGGCACAGCGGTTTTGCAATCATTTCACACTTTGACCTAACTACTGCTAACCAAACTAACATGCAAATGAAACAGATCTAAAAAGTAAACAAACCAAACACTCAGATCTAACAGAATACTAAAAGGAAAACTTAAATCAAATAGGAAACAAAGCATCCGGGCAGACGACTTCACTCAGGATCATCAGGGCAAACTACCGGTCATTGGCACTAAGGATTTTTACCAGCGGTTTGTCAGCAGTTATGGGGTGCAAAAACAAAAGTGGTCCTATTGCGTCACGCCCAGCAATTGCCCCACCCCTTATCTATCCTTACTGTGTAAAGAGAAGGCTAGCTAACACTTTGCCTAATCCCCCTGGATCTGAACAATTCGATAACCTATGCGACCAAACATGGATCTAGTTTGCCCAAACCCGCATTACCCTCTAGACAGACCCGCTCGGCCAATAGCATGCTCGAAACATACGACCGCATCTCCTGCAAGTTCTAGTGCTATGCCCGCAACAATACTACAAGGTACATCTATGCGGTTTGCCAATCACCAGTATCCCAGTTTGTAAAGGTTCACTAGTGGTCGTCCTAGTTTGCCCAAACTCCCCAGAAATAAACCTCAACCAACTTTGCCTCGGGAACAAACACCCAACCGGTTAGTTCAGCCCCTCCAGCCTCACGGCCTAACTAAACCCTAATTTCACCCTCGATCCGTCCCTGCCCAGATGCAAAACAACTTAGCTACTCATACAGAAATTAAAAGACGAAATAATTAAGGAAAAGCAAACTATATTAATCATAGCTTCAAATCGATAATCGTTTTTAGAAGGAAATCAAAGTACGGAATTAAAACTTAAAAACATAAAAACATGAAATTATTTCTCGACCCGAAGGTCGGATCTACTCAAAACAAACAAAGAGACTCGGACGAACAGCTCCGATCTCTATCTCCGGCGACTCCTCCGGCGGCGACGAACTGCGGGACCGGCGGCTCTTCCAATTTCTCGGTGCGTAGTATTGTTCTCCTTTTGCTGCCCGTCGCGCCCCGCTTTTTAAAGACTTCAAATTTGAATTTGAATTCCCGGCTGTTGCTCCTCCCTAAGGAATAGGGGTTAGCGGTCAATGATTTGGGGATAAGTCAAATCCCCCCGAATCCAGGGATTCTGGTGCGCTGACTCCTTGCCCACAGGGAATCTTCTGTCTTCAGCCGTTCTCTGCCCAAACCGGAATTCTGCAGGTATTTCTTCTCCTCCACAGGTGGTCGGACCAGGCACGGTACTTGGTAATTCTGGTTCTTCTGCTTCGTGACCTTACCCATTTGCCCGATGTGGTCAAACTGTTGCTTGTCACTACCGCTCCAGAACTTTGCCCAAAGAAGGGGATTTCCTTGCCTCTTTTGCCCAGTGCGCCACCTGTTACCTGCATCACCACACACTCTGCCCAAACACCTAATTGTGCCCTCCCAGACACGTTAACGACTCAAACTGACTCAATAAAGGGTGTAAAAGTGCTCTAAGATGAGCAAATAAAATGGCTCATCAAAGACACTGAATAACACTGAATAACATTAAAAGACACTGAATAACATTAAAAGACACTGAATAACATTAAAAGACTGAATACCATTAAAAGACACTGAATACCATTAAACACTGAATAACATTAAAAGACTGAATACCATTAAAAGACACTGAATACCATTAAAAGACACTGAACGTCACCCCAGACACTGAATACCATTAAAAGACACTGATTTTTTCAGATTTTTTTTTCTACTCAACACGCCCCACCTCCAGACACCATTAAAAGACACTGAATGTCAGATTTTTTTTTCTACTCAACACGCCCCACCTCCAGACACTGAATACCATTAAAAAACACTGAATGTCAGATTTTTTTTTCTACTCAACCCGCCCCACCTCCAGACACTGAATACCATTAAAAAACACTGAATGTCACCCTACCATTAAAAGACACTGAATGTCAGATTTTTTTTTCTACTCAACCCGCCCCACCTCCAGACACTGAATACCATTAAAAAAAAAAAATTTCTACTCAACCCGCCCCACCTCCAGACACTGAATACCATTAAAAAACACTGAATGTCACCCCAGACACTGAATACCATTAAAAGACACTGAATTTCAGAATTTTTCTACTCAACCTACTCCACCCACACTGAATACTATTAAAAGACACTGAATGTCAAATATTTTCTACTCAACCTACCCCACCCACTGTAGACACTGAATGTCGGATTTTACACTGAATGTCATTAAAAAAACACTTAATGTCATTAAAAAACACTAAATATCAATTTTTTACACTAAGTATTATAAGAACACTGAATATCGTTAAAAACACTGAATGTTATAAAAATATACTGAAAATAAAATAAAAATCTAAAAAACAATGAATCTCATAAAAATACACTAAATGTCATAAAAATACATTAAAAAAATAAAAATCCAAAAAACAAAAATATATTGAAAATAAAAGAACTTGGTGACAACTTCTTCGTATCACCTCCCCGCACTGAAAATAAAAATTCATCGAACGAGTCCTGTTTAAAATAAAATCAAAAAATATATATATGTGAAAACGCATTTGGAATCGAGAAAAAAAAAGGACGGAACATTGTTAATTTATTGTCCCTGAACGGAACATGCGAATCTCCATTTGCTAGACTCAACGTCTCTCTTTAGCGGAATATTGTCTTGATTGATCTTAGTCGTCTGAAGTAAAAACACGAAGGTGATTACCAATAAACCTAAAAACAATCGAGCTGAAAAAATAAAGTGTACCTGCATCTTAGCTTCAAAACCAATCTGACCAGCTTGTTCTATATTTTCAGAACCCGCTATATCCACAAGCATTAACCGTCATCCGACAGTTGGAACATCGACAATTATCTGCGAGAAACGGGAAAAAATGACACTTCATAAAAAACTGAAATTACATATTAAGTTAATACACTCAAAAGGCTGAGACGAACGACGTCCGGCGGAAGGTCGACGGCAGCTCAGTACAGAGCCTCCCCAAAGGCTGCGATAAAAGATTCAAATTAGTTTTTGTATTCATTCACTCCAAACAATGAGCAATATCTCATCACAGATGCTGCATTTGTCTACAAAATAGGATTGTAAGACTGTCATTTAAAGCAGTTTTTTTATAATAGTCAAAAAATGCAAGAAGAAATCACAAAAATGTGGTTGCTCTTTTTAGCCTCTTTGGCAACAACAGCAGCATCAGTCTCCTAATGAAGAGACAAAACAAAAAATAAGAGAACAAACTTTATGGATCTCACTTTCAAACTTTATTAAATATTCATTAAAACAGCACAAAGAATTCAATAATATTTTATAAAGTATCGCATGTAATCATTAAAAGAAATACACATTTTATATCAATTACGGATATTTCAGACCTCTAGTGTACTATGTACCAAGAAGCAATTGTAAGTAAATGTAAAATCATACTACCTCGCCTTCCTTTTTGGGAGCAGACTTCTTCTTGCGACCAATCTCAAGTCCACAGTGCTGGAGGTACCACTGTTTGAATGGCGCAGAGTCTACTTGAATGATGGCACCCTTCACCAAAGTTTGGGTCCTGATCAACTCATCCAGAACACGACTCTTTCTGGTCACGGCCTCACTACCCCAGGAGAAGTTTCCAGTGTCGAGTCTCAGGGCAAGCCACTTGACATTACCTCCACGGACTCTCACCCTGCGCACGGTCTTGTAGCTCGACAACTTCACGTTTGTTGGTTGCCTCCCTAACTCATACATAAAATGAGCATGCCATCATACTCAGCTCAGTAACACAGCACAGAACAATTTGCATTAGAACATTGACTTCACCATAAAAACGAAAAAATCCCGAAAATCCCGATTGAATTATTCATGCCCACAAGATAATGAACGAAACATTCGATTCAACCAAGTTTAAATCTGTAAATTACCTGGCGAGGCGGAGGTTGAGAGAAACTGAAGTTGACCTTAGACTGAATCGTGATCGTGAACCAACGACAATGGCAGCATCAGCATACACTTGCATTTTACTCTCTTTTTCTTAGTTGAACTTCCATTTGCATTTTTACCACACATGAAATTTCACCAATCATTCAACACCAAAAACAGAGTGAAAAAAAGCCCTAATTATGTAAACAATACTGAAATACTTAAAAAAATCAATTCGACATGAACAATCAATAAATGAAATCAGCAAATAAAAAATCAGAATCAAAATTAAAACTAAAAACCGAGGTCGCGATAAGAAACGACGCCGGGAAATCTGAACGGATCCGAACCGAGGAGTTGTAACAAGGGCAACAACTAAGGATCTGAAATGGAGACGAAGTAGAATTTACTTACATTTTCAAGCGCCAGATGTACGACGGGAGCCAGCCGTCGGACTCGCTGGACAAGCTCTTCATCGAGGAAGGAGAAGGCAGTGGCGATTCTCGATAGATTTCGCGCGCTCGTCGGGATGCGCCAGATCTCTGAACTCCTCGTGGTTTTCGCACTGATTTCGTGCTCCACTGGGCGGTTTCCGGCGGCGGTGAGAACGGCGGGCACCTTGAGCGACGACCTCGTTCCCCCACTCGAGAACCTCTTTGTGTCGATCGACCTTAGTTTCTCCCTCACGTCGGCGATTCCGTCATGGACGTCGATGTCGCCGAATCTGGTCGGAGCAGGCGGTGATGTTGTGGTCCAGGTACGCAGACGGGGCGGAGGTGTTGTGTTTGAGATTTGAGATTTGTGTATCTCGAATGCAAGAGAAGAGAGTGAAGAGGGTAATATAGCCTTTCGATACGCGTAATTTTTCGAAATTCTTATTGCCGATAAAATGTTGAAAATTGGCCTTATTGCCATTTTCCCCTTTTTTTAATTATTATTTTGCTTATATATTTTTGCATTTTGTGTTATTATATATTTTAACTTTTTGGCTCGTACTCTAGTTTTGCAGTTAATGCTTCCGGACATGACCTCGACGTTCTAGCAGATAGTGTGGGAGGGAGGCTTTTCTTCGCCGGCGAGGCCACCAATAGGAACTATCTGGCAACCATGCATGGTGCTTTTCTATGCGGGTTCAGAGAAGCCGGTAAATCGCCTTAAGTCTAAGAACTAAGGGAAAACATCACAAATAGAAGATACGCCCGCAAAACGTGAATATATTCTCGGTGATTTATTGCTGAAACTCGTCTGCTTTGACATATTTGTTGGTCAGAATGAAGCCAGGTGGATGGCGATTTTAAGGGTTACACTTTTCGAACGGGATAAATTTGATAAGCTTTGTTCGGCTTACCCGCTCTTTGAGCAACTTCATTTTGAATTAAAACAGCAAGAGTCTCACTTCTATAGGTTAGTCTCTACGAATTTGATAGATAAATCGGTGAAGGTCAGTGGAAATTATTTAGATAGAATGACATTTCTTATTCAGAAAACTTGGTGTGACCCTAATAGGAAAGGAGAACCGTTTTAAGGTTCACATTTCTGTAATTAATTTAAACTATTGATTATATAATTCATTTTATCAAGACTGATAGAATGATTTCATCTAAGTTGAGCTATTATATATTATATATTTTAACTTTTTTACTATAATATATTTTTATTTGTATTATTATTTTGCTTATATATTTGTACTTTATTGCTATTATATATTTTTATTTTGTTTTTTAGCTCTAATGTACTAATTGCGCAATTTTTTAGTTGCGCTATTATATATTAGTTTGGAATATTTTAGTTGTGCTATTATATATTTTTATTTTGTATTATTACTTTTGTCTTTATTATATATTTTTACTTTTTGGCTATTATATATATTTTTTTAATTATTATTTTACTTATATATTTTTAAATTTTGTGCTATTATATATTTGAACTTTTTGGCCGGTACTCTAGTTTTGCAATTGGTGCATCGGAGATAACTCAAAGTTCTAGCAGATAGTGTCGGAGGGAGGCTCTTCTTTGCCGGCAACAGGAACTAGATCCACGCACTAATCAATTGAACCCTCCTCAAAGTTCTAGCAGATAGTGTCGGAGGAAGGCTCTTCTTTGCCGGCAACAGGAACTAGATCCACGCACTAATCAATTGAACCAGAAGTTCATGAAAATAAGTGACTTAGAAGTAATTTGCCAAATCAATGTGTGACAAAATCACATATATTTTAGTTGCGCTATTATATATATATTAGTTAGGAATATTTTAGTTGTGCTATTATATATTTTTATTTTGTATTATTACTTTTGTCTTTATTATATATTTTTACTTTTTGGCTATTATATATATTTTTTTAATTATTATTTTACTTATATATTTTTACATTTTGTGCTATTATATATTTGAACTTTTTGGCTGGTACTCTAGTTTTGCAGTTGGTGCATCGGAGATAACCTCAACGTTCTAGCAGATAGTGTCGGAGAGAGGCTCTTCTTTGCCGGCGAGGCCACCAACAGGAACTATAACCATGCATGGTGCTTTTCTCAGCGGTTTTAGAGAAGCCGGTAAATCGCCTTAAGTTTAAGAACTAAGGGAAAACATCACAACTAGAAGATACGCCCGCAAAACTATATTCTCGGTGATTTATTGCTGAAACTCGTCTGCTTTGACATATTTTTTGGTCAGAAGGAAGCCAGGTGGATGGCGATTTTAAGGGTTACACTTTTCGAACGGGATAAATTTGATAAGCTTTGTTCGGCTTACCCGCTTTTTTAGCAACTTCATCCTGAATTAAAACAGCAGGAGTCTCACTTCTATAGGTTAGTATCTACGAATTTGATGGATGAATCAGTGAAGGTGAGTGGAAATTATTTAGATAGAATGACATTCTTATTCAGAAAACTTGGTGTGACCCTAATGGGAAAGGAGAACCGTTTTAAGGTTCAAAATTCTGTAATTCATTTAAACTATTGATTATATAATTCATTTTATCAAGACTGATAGAATGATTTCATCTAAGTTGAGCTATTATATATTATATATTTTAACTTTTTTGCTATAATATATTTTTATTTGTATTATTATTTTGCTTATATATTTGTACTTTATTTTCTATTATATATTTTTATTTTGTTTTTTAGCTCTAATGTACTAATTGCGCAATATTTTAGTTGCGCTATTATATATTAGTTTGGAATATTTTAGTTGTGCTATTATATATTTTTATTTTGTATTATTACTTTTGTCTTTATTATATATTTTTACTTTTTGGCTATTATATATATTTTTTTAATTATTATTTTACTTATATATTTTTACATTTTGTGCTAATATATATTTCAACTTTTTGGCTGGTACTCTAGTTTTGCAGTTGGTGCATCGGAGATAACCTCAACGTTCTAGCAGATAGTTTCGGAGGGAGGCTCTTCTTTGCCGGCGAGGCCACTATAACCATGCATGGTGCTTTTCTCAGCGGGTTTAGAGAAGCCGGTAAATCGCCTTAAGTCTAAGAACTAAGTGAAAACATCACAAATAGAAGATACGTCCGCAAAACGTGAATATATTCTCGGTGATTTATTGCTGAAACTCGTCTGCTTTGACATATTTTTTGGTCAGAATGAAGCCAGGTGGATGGCGATTTTAAGGGTTACACTTTTCGAACGAGATATAATTGATAAGCTTTGTTCGGCTTACCCGCTCTTTGAGCAACTTCATTCCGAATTAAAACAGCATGAGTCTCACTTCTATAGGTTAGTATCTACGAATTTGATGGATGAATCAGTGAAGTGAAGGTGAGTGGAAATTATTTGGATAGAATGACATTCTTATTCAGAAAACTTGGTGTGGCCCTAATGGAAAAGGAGAACCGTTTTAAGGTTCAAAATTCTGTAATTCATTTAAACTATTGATTATATAATTCATTTTATCAAGACTGATAGAAAGATTTCATCTAAGTTGAGCTATTATATATTATATATTTTAACTTTTTTGCTATGATATATTTTTATTTGTATTATTATTTTGCTTATATATTTGTACTTTATTTTCTATTATATATTTTTATTTTGTTTTTTAGCTCTAATGTACTAATTGCGCAATATTTTAGTTGCGCTATTATATATTAGTTTGGAATATTTTAGTTGTGCTATTATATATTTTTATTTTGTATTATTACTTTTGTCTTTATTATATATTTTTACTTTTTGGCTATTATATATATTTTTTTAATTATTATTTTACTTATATATTTTTACATTTTGTGCTATTATATATTTCAACTTTTTGGCTGGTACTCTAGTTTTGCAGTTGGTGCATCGGAGATAACCTCAACGTTCTAGCAGATAGTTTCGGAGGGAGGCTCTTCTTTGCCGGCGAGGCCACTATAACCATGCATGGTGCTTTTCTCAGCGGGTTTAGAGAAGCCGGTAAATCGCCTTAAGTCTAAGAACTAAGTGAAAACATCACAAATAGAAGATACGTCCGCAAAACGTGAATATATTCTCGGTGATTTATTGCTGAAACTCGTCTGCTTTGACATATTTTTTGGTCAGAATGAAGCCAGGTGGATGGCGATTTTAAGGGTTACACTTACGAGATATAATTGATAAGCTTTGTTCGGCTTACCGCTCTTTGAGCAACTTCATTCTGAATTAAAACAGCATGAGTCTCACTTCTATAGGTTAGTATCTACGAATTTGATGGATGAATCAGTGAAGGTGAGTGGAAATTATTTAGATAGAATGACATTTCTTATTCAGAAAACTTGGTGTGGCCCTAATGGGAAAGGAGAACCGTTTTAAGGTTCAAAATTCTGTAATTCATTTAAACTATTGATTATATAATTCATTTTATCAAGACTGATAGAATTATTTCATCTAAGTTGAGCTGTTATATATTATATATTTTAACTTTTTTGCTATAATATATTTTTATTTGTATTATTATTTTGCTTATATATTTGTACTTTATTCGCTATTATATATTTTTATTTTGTTTTTTAGCTCTAATGTACTAATTGCGCAATATTTTAGTTGCACTATTATATATTAGTTTGGATTATTTAAGTTGTGCTATTATATATTTTTATTTTGTATTATTACTTTTGTCTTTATTATATATTTTTACTTTTTTGCTATTATATATATTATTTTAATTATTATTTTGCTTATATATATTTACATTTTTTGATATTATATATTTGAACTTTTTGGCTAGTACTCTAGTTTTGTAGTTGATGCATCCGGAGATGACCTCGACGTTCTAGCAGATAGTGTCGGAGGGAGGCTTTTCTTCCCCGGCGAGGCCACCAACAGGAATTATCCGGCAACCATGCGTGGTGCTTTTCTAAGCGGGTTCAGAGAAGCCGGTAAATCGCCTTAAGTCTAAGAACTAAGGGAAAACATCACAAATAGAAGATACGCCTGCAAAACGTGAATATATTCTCGGTGATTTATTGCTGAAACTCGTCTGCTTTGACATATTTTTTGGTCAGAAGGAAGTCAGGTGGATGGCGATTTTAAGGGTTACACTTTTCGAACGGGATAAATTTGATGAGCTTTGTTCGGCTTACCCGTTCTTTGAGCAACTTCATTCTGAATTAAAATTAGCATGAGTCTCACTTCTATAGGTTAGTATCTACGAATTTGATGGATGAATCGGTGAAGGTCAATGGAAATTATTTAGATAGAATTACATTTCTTATTTAGAAAACTTGGTGTGGCCCTAATGAGAAAGGAGAACCGTTTTAAGGTTCAAAATTCTGTAATTCATTTAAACTATTGATTATATAATTCATTTTATCAAGACAGATAGAATGATTTCATCTAAGTTGAGCTATTATATATTATATATTTTAATTTTTTTGCTATAATATATTTTTATTTGTATTATTATTTTGCTTATATATTTGTACTTTATTTTCTATTATATATTTTTATTTTGTTTTTTAGCTCTAATGTACTAATTGCGCAATATTTTAGTTGCGCTATTATATATTAGTTTAGAATATTTTAGTTGTGCTATTATATATTTTTATTTTGTATTATTACTTTTGTCTTTATTATATATTTTTACTTTTTGGCTATTATATATATTTTTTTAATTATTATTTTACTTATATATTTTTACATTTTGTGCTATTATATATTTCAACTTTTTGGCTGGTACTCTAGTTTTGCAGTTGGTGCATCGGAGATAACCTCAACGTTCTAGCAGATAGTTTCGGAGGGAGGCTCTTCTTTGTCGGCGAGGCCACTATAACCATGCATGGTGCTTTTCTCAGCGGGTTTAGAGAAGCCGGTAAATCGCCTTAAGTCTAAGAACTAAGTGAAAACATCACAAATAGAAGATACGTCTGCAAAACGTGAATATATTCTCGGTGATTTATTGCTGAAACTCGTCTGCTTTGACATATTTTTTGGTCAGAATGAAGCCAGGTGGATGGCGATTTTAAGGGTTACACTTTTCGAACGAGATATAATTGATAAGCTTTGTTCGGCTTACCGCTCTTTGAGCAACTTCATTCTGAATTAAAACAGCATGAGTCTCACTTCTATAGGTTAGTATCTACGAATTTGAAGGATGAATCAGTGAAGGTGAGTGGAAATTATTTAGATAGAATGACATTTCTTATTCAGAAAACTTGGTGTGGCCCTAATGGGAAAGGAGAACCGTTTTAAGGTTCAAAATTCTGTAATTCATTTAAACTATTGATTATATAATTCATTTTATCAAGACTGATAGAATTATTTCATCTAAGTTGAGCTGTTATATATTATATATTTTAACTTTTTTGCTATAATATATTTTTATTTGTATTATTATTTTGCTTATATATTTGTACTTTATTCGCTATTATATATTTTTATTTTGTTTTTTAGCTCTAATGTACTAATTGCGCAATATTTTAGTTGCACTATTATATATTAGTTTGGATTATTTAAGTTGTGCTATTATATATTTTTATTTTGTATTATTACTTTTGTCTTTATTATATATTTTTACTTTTTTGCTATTATATATATTATTTTAATTATTATTTTGCTTATATATATTTACATTTTTTGATATTATATATTTGAACTTTTTGGCTGGTACTCTAGTTTTGTAGTTGATGCATCCGGAGATGACCTCGACGTTCTAGCAGATAGTGTCGGAGGGAGGCTTTTCTTCCCCGGCGAGGCCACCAACAGGAATTATTCGGCAACCATGCGTGGTGCTTTTCTAAGCGGGTTCAGAGAAGCCGGTAAATCGCCTTAAGTCTAAGAACTAAGGGAAAACATCACAAATAGAAGATACGCCCGCAAAACGTGAATATATTCTCGGTGATTTATTGCTGAAACTCGTCTGCTTTGACATATTTTTTGGTCAGAAGGAAGTCAGGTGGATGGCGATTTTAAGGGTTACACTTTTCGAACGGGATAAATTTGATGAGCTTTGTTCGGCTTACCCGCTCTTTGAGCAACTTCATTCTGAATTAAAATTAGCATGAGTCTCACTTCTATAGGTTAGTATCTACGAATTTGATGGATGAATCGGTGAAGGTCAGTGGGAATTATTTAGATAGAATTACATTTCTTATTCAGAAAACTTGGTGTGGCCCTAATGAGAAAGGAGAACCGTTTTAAGGTTCAAAATTATGTAATTCATTTAAACTATTGATTATATAATTCATTTTATCAAGACTGATAGAATGATTTCATCTAAGTTGAGCTATTATATATTATATATTTTAACTTTTTTGCTATAATATATTTTTATTTGTATTATTATTTTGCTTATATATTTGTACTTTATTCTCTATTATATATTTTTATTTTGTTTTTTAACTCTAATGTACTAATTGCGCAATATTTTAGTTGCGCTATTATATATTAGTTTGGAATATTTTAGTTGTGCTATTATATATTTTTATTTTGTATTATTACTTTTGTCTTTATTATATATTTTTACTTTTTGGCTATTATATATATATATTTTTAATTATTATTTTGCTTATATATTTTTACATTTTGTGCTATTATATATTTGAACTTTTTGACTGGTACTCTAGTTTTGCAGTTGATGCATCCGGAGATGACCTGGACGTTCTAGCAGATAGTGTCGGAGGGAGGCTTTTCTTCCCCGGCGAGGCTACCAACATGAATTAACCGGCAACCATGCATGGTGCTTTTCTAAGCGGGTTTAGAGAAGCCAGTAAATCGCCTTAAGTCTAAGAACTAAGGGAAAACATTACAAATAGAAGATACGCCCGCAAAACGTGAATATATTCTCGGTGATTTACTGTTGAAATTCGTATGCTTTGAAATATTTTTTGGTCAGAATGAAGCCAGGTGGATGGCGATTTTAAGGGTTACACTTTTCGAACGGGATAAATTTGATAAGCTTTGTTGGGGTTAACCGCTCTTTGAGCAACTTCATTCTGAATTAAGAGTCTCACTTCTATAGGTTAGTATCTAGAAATTTGATGGATGAATCGGTGAAGGTTGAAAATTATTTAGATAAAATGACATTTCTTATTCAGAAAACTTGGTGTGGCCCTAATGGGAAAGGAGAACCGTTTTAAGGTTCACAATTCTGTAATTCATTTAAACTATTGATTATATAATTCATTTTATCAAGACTGATAGAATGATTTCATCTAAGTTGAGCTATTATATATTATATATTTTAACTTTTTTGCTATAATATATTTTTATTTGTATTATTATTTTGCTTATATATTTGTACTTTATTCGCTATTATATATTTTTATTTTGTTTTTTAGCTCTAATGTACTAATTGCGCAATATTTTAGTTGCGCTATTATATATTAGTTTGGAATATTTTAGTTGTGCTATTATAAATTTTTATTTTTTATTATTACTTTTTCCTTTATTATATATTTTTACTTTTTGGATATTATATATATTTATTTAATTATTATTTTCCTTTTATATTTTTACATTTTGTGCTATTATATATTTTAACCTTTTGACTTATACTCTAGTTTTGCGGTTGGTGCATCGGAGATAATCTCGACGTTCTAGCAGATAGTGTCGGAGGGAGGCTCTTCTTTGCGCGAGGCCACCAAAAGGAACGGCAACCATGCATGGTGCTTTTCTCAGCGGGTTTAGAGAAGCCCGTAAATCGCATTAAGTCTAAGAACTAAGGGAAAACATCACAAATAGAAGATACGCCTGCAAAACGTGAATATATTCTGTGTGAGCTAATGTACTAATTGCGCAATATTTTAGTTGCGCTATTATATATTAGTTTGGAATATTTTAGTTGTGCTATTATATATTTTTATTTTGTATTATTATTTTTGTGTTTATTATATATTTTTACTTTTTGGATATTATATATATTTTTTTAATTATTATTTTGCTTATATAATTTTACATTTTGTGCTATTATATATTTTAACTTTTTGACTTATACTCTAGTTTTGCAGTTGATGCATCCGGAGATAACCTCGACGTTCTAGCAGATAGTGTCGGAGGGAGGCTCTTCTTTGCCGGCGAGGCCACCAACAGGAACTATCGGCAACCATGCATGGTGCTTTTCTCAGCGGGTTCATAGAAGCCGATAAATACCCTTAAGTCTAAGAACTACGGGAAAACATCTCGCCTAAGTTTAAGAACTAAGGGAAAAAAACATCACAAATAGAAGATACGCCTCCAAAACGTGAATATATTCTCGGTGAGCTAATGTACTAATTGCGCACTATTTTAGTTGCGCTATTATATATTAGTTTGGAATATTTTAGTTGTGCTATTATATATTTTTATTTTGTATTATTACTTTTGTTTTTATTATATATTTTCACTTTTTGGCTATTATATATATTTTTTTAATTATTATTTTGCTTATATATTTTTACATTTTGTGTTATTATATATTTTAACTTTTTGGCTCGTACTCTAGTTTTGTAGTTGATGCATCCGGACATGACCTCGACGTTCTAGCAGGTAGTGTGGGAGGGAGGCTTTTCTTCGTCGGCGAGGGACCAACATGAACTATCTGGCAACCACGCATGGTGCTTTTCTAAATGGGTTCAGAGAAGCCGGTAAATCGCCTTAAGTCTAAGAACTAAGTGAAAACATCACAAATAGAAGATACGTCCGCAAAACGTGAATATATTCTCGGTGATTTATTGCTGAAACTCGTCTGCTTTGACATATTTTTTGGTCAGAATGAAGCCAGTTGGATGGCGATTTTAAGGGTTACACTTTTCGAACGAGATATAATTGATAAGCTTTGTTCGGCTTACCCGCTCTTTGAGCAACCTCATTCTGAATTAAAACAGCATGAGTCTCACTTCTATAGGTTAGTATCTACGAATTTGATGGATGAATCAGTGAAGGTCAGTGAAAATTATTTAGATAGAATGACATTTCTTATTCAAAAAACTTGGTGTGGCCCTAATGGGAAAGGAGAATCGTTTTAAGGTTCAAAATTCTGTAATTCATTTAAACTATTGATTATATAATTCATTTTATCTAGACTGATAGAATGATTTCATCTAAGTTGAGCTATTATATATTATATATTTTAACTTTTTTGCTATAATATATTTTTATTTTTATTATTATTTTGCTTATATATTTGTACTTTAGAGCATCTCCAGTGGTAGTTTTAACTTTTGGGTGAGGAGTATGCCACATATGCGCCAACTCATACTTTTTCTACTTATACCTAAAAAAACTTCTACCTCGTACAATGGTTCTACCTACAAAAGTCCCACCACTAACTTATTTTTTTATTTTTTATTTAATATTTATAGAAATAAATCAAAGATATATTAATTTTAAAATTTTAAGTATTTCAAAATTTTTATTTTTAATTAAATTTTATATAAAATAAAAAATAGTTTTTAACTATTTAATTTTTTTATTTTATATTAATTTTTATATAAATAAAATAATTAGTTAAAATTAAAAATAAGTCAAAATTTAATCTATTTCAATATTTTTAATTTTAAATAATTTTTATATATTCAAAATTCTAATTTTTAATTAATTTTTATATAAATAATTTTTAACAGCTAAAAATTTAACTATTTGAATTTTTTTATTTTGTATTAATTTTTATATAAAATAGAATAATTCGTTAAAATAAAAAATTAGTTAAAATTATACTCCTATATAATTTAAAATTCTTAATTTTAAATAATTTTTATATAAAATAAATAATAATTTAAAAATTACAATTGCAGTATTAATTTTGTTAATTAATAATATTAAATAATAATAATAAATTAATAATGATAAATAATAATAATAAAATAATAATATATTTACCTCTACCCGGGTAGAAATTCTTCTACCCCAGATATTTTAGGAACTCCTAACCTTAACACGTCATCGTATCTCCAATGACTTCTATCGCATCTTTGGGTGAGAGGTAGAAGTACACCTAGACTTCTACCTCACCATTGGAGATGCTCATATTCGCTATTATATATTTTTATTTTGTTTTTTAGCTCTAATGTACTAATTGCGCAATATTTTAGTTGCGCTATTATATATTAGTTTGGATTATTTAAGTTTGCTATTATATATTTGTATTTTGTATTATTACTTTTCTCTTTATTATATATTTTTACTTTTTTGCTATTATATATATTTTTTTAATTATTATTTTGCTTATATATTTTTACATTTTGTGCTATTATATATTTGAACTTTTTGGCTGGTACTCTAGTTTTGCAGTTGATGCATCTGGAGATTACCTCGACGTTCTAGCAGATAGTGGCGGAGGGAGGCTTTTCTTCCCCGGCGAGGCCACCAACAGGAATTATCCGGCAACCATGCGTGGTGCTTTTCTAAGCGGGTTCAGAGAAGCCGGTAAATCGCCTTAAGTCTAAGAACTAAGGGAAAACATCACAAATAGAAGATACGCCTGCAAAACGTGAATATATTCTCGGTGATTTATTGCTGAAACTCGTCTGCTTTGACATATTTTTTGGTCAGAAGGAAGTCAGGTGGATGGCGATTTTAAGGGTTACACTTTTCGAACGGGATAAATTTGATGAGCTTTGTTCGGCTTACCCGTTCTTTGAGCAACTTCATTCTGAATTAAAATTAGCATGAGTCTCACTTCTATAGGTTAGTATCTACGAATTTGATGGATGAATCGGTGAAGGTCAATGGAAATTATTTAGATAGAATTACATTTCTTATTTAGAAAACTTGGTGTGGCCCTAATGAGAAAGGAGAACCGTTTTAAGGTTCAAAATTCTGTAATTCATTTAAACTATTGATTATATAATTCATTTTATCAAGACAGATAGAATGATTTCATCTAAGTTGAGCTATTATATATTATATATTTTAATTTTTTTGCTATAATATATTTTTATTTGTATTATTATTTTGCTTATATATTTGTACTTTATTTTCTATTATATATTTTTATTTTGTTTTTTAGCTCTAATGTACTAATTGCGCAATATTTTAGTTGCGCTATTATATATTAGTTTAGAATATTTTAGTTGTGCTATTATATATTTTTATTTTGTATTATTACTTTTGTCTTTATTATATATTTTTACTTTTTGGCTATTATATATATTTTTTTAATTATTATTTTACTTATATATTTTTACATTTTGTGCTATTATATATTTCAACTTTTTGGCTGGTACTCTAGTTTTGCAGTTGGTGCATCGGAGATAACCTCAACGTTCTAGCAGATAGTTTCGGAGGGAGGCTCTTCTTTGTCGGCGAGGCCACTATAACCATGCATGGTGCTTTTCTCAGCGGGTTTAGAGAAGCCGGTAAATCGCCTTAAGTCTAAGAACTAAGTGAAAACATCACAAATAGAAGATACGTCTGCAAAACGTGAATATATTCTCGGTGATTTATTGCTGAAACTCGTCTGCTTTGACATATTTTTTGGTCAGAATGAAGCCAGGTGGATGGCGATTTTAAGGGTTACACTTTTCGAACGAGATATAATTGATAAGCTTTGTTCGGCTTACCGCTCTTTGAGCAACTTCATTCTGAATTAAAACAGCATGAGTCTCACTTCTATAGGTTAGTATCTACGAATTTGAAGGATGAATCAGTGAAGGTGAGTGGAAATTATTTAGATAGAATGACATTTCTTATTCAGAAAACTTGGTGTGGCCCTAATGGGAAAGGAGAACCGTTTTAAGGTTCAAAATTCTGTAATTCATTTAAACTATTGATTATATAATTCATTTTATCAAGACTGATAGAATTATTTCATCTAAGTTGAGCTGTTATATATTATATATTTTAACTTTTTTGCTATAATATATTTTTATTTGTATTATTATTTTGCTTATATATTTGTACTTTATTCGCTATTATATATTTTTATTTTGTTTTTTAGCTCTAATGTACTAATTGCGCAATATTTTAGTTGCACTATTATATATTAGTTTGGATTATTTAAGTTGTGCTATTATATATTTTTATTTTGTATTATTACTTTTGTCTTTATTATATATTTTTACTTTTTTGCTATTATATATATTATTTTAATTATTATTTTGCTTATATATATTTACATTTTTTGATATTATATATTTGAACTTTTTGGCTGGTACTCTAGTTTTGTAGTTGATGCATCCGGAGATGACCTCGACGTTCTAGCAGATAGTGTCGGAGGGAGGCTTTTCTTCCCCGGCGAGGCCACCAACAGGAATTATTCGGCAACCATGCGTGGTGCTTTTCTAAGCGGGTTCAGAGAAGCCGGTAAATCGCCTTAAGTCTAAGAACTAAGGGAAAACATCACAAATAGAAGATACGCCCGCAAAACGTGAATATATTCTCGGTGATTTATTGCTGAAACTCGTCTGCTTTGACATATTTTTTGGTCAGAAGGAAGTCAGGTGGATGGCGATTTTAAGGGTTACACTTTTCGAACGGGATAAATTTGATGAGCTTTGTTCGGCTTACCCGCTCTTTGAGCAACTTCATTCTGAATTAAAATTAGCATGAGTCTCACTTCTATAGGTTAGTATCTACGAATTTGATGGATGAATCGGTGAAGGTCAGTGGGAATTATTTAGATAGAATTACATTTCTTATTCAGAAAACTTGGTGTGGCCCTAATGAGAAAGGAGAACCGTTTTAAGGTTCAAAATTATGTAATTCATTTAAACTATTGATTATATAATTCATTTTATCAAGACTGATAGAATGATTTCATCTAAGTTGAGCTATTATATATTATATATTTTAACTTTTTTGCTATAATATATTTTTATTTGTATTATTATTTTGCTTATATATTTGTACTTTATTCTCTATTATATATTTTTATTTTGTTTTTTAACTCTAATGTACTAATTGCGCAATATTTTAGTTGCGCTATTATATATTAGTTTGGAATATTTTAGTTGTGCTATTATATATTTTTATTTTGTATTATTACTTTTGTCTTTATTATATATTTTTACTTTTTGGCTATTATATATATATATTTTTAATTATTATTTTGCTTATATATTTTTACATTTTGTGCTATTATATATTTGAACTTTTTGACTGGTACTCTAGTTTTGCAGTTGATGCATCCGGAGATGACCTGGACGTTCTAGCAGATAGTGTCGGAGGGAGGCTTTTCTTCCCCGGCGAGGCTACCAACATGAATTAACCGGCAACCATGCATGGTGCTTTTCTAAGCGGGTTTAGAGAAGCCAGTAAATCGCCTTAAGTCTAAGAACTAAGGGAAAACATTACAAATAGAAGATACGCCCGCAAAACGTGAATATATTCTCGGTGATTTACTGTTGAAATTCGTATGCTTTGAAATATTTTTTGGTCAGAATGAAGCCAGGTGGATGGCGATTTTAAGGGTTACACTTTTCGAACGGGATAAATTTGATAAGCTTTGTTGGGGTTAACCGCTCTTTGAGCAACTTCATTCTGAATTAAGAGTCTCACTTCTATAGGTTAGTATCTAGAAATTTGATGGATGAATCGGTGAAGGTTGAAAATTATTTAGATAAAATGACATTTCTTATTCAGAAAACTTGGTGTGGCCCTAATGGGAAAGGAGAACCGTTTTAAGGTTCACAATTCTGTAATTCATTTAAACTATTGATTATATAATTCATTTTATCAAGACTGATAGAATGATTTCATCTAAGTTGAGCTATTATATATTATATATTTTAACTTTTTTGCTATAATATATTTTTATTTGTATTATTATTTTGCTTATATATTTGTACTTTATTCGCTATTATATATTTTTATTTTGTTTTTTAGCTCTAATGTACTAATTGCGCAATATTTTAGTTGCGCTATTATATATTAGTTTGGAATATTTTAGTTGTGCTATTATAAATTTTTATTTTTTATTATTACTTTTTCCTTTATTATATATTTTTACTTTTTGGATATTATATATATTTATTTAATTATTATTTTCCTTTTATATTTTTACATTTTGTGCTATTATATATTTTAACCTTTTGACTTATACTCTAGTTTTGCGGTTGGTGCATCGGAGATAATTTCGACGTTCTAGCAGATAGTGTCGGAGGGAGGCTCTTCTTTGCGCGAGGCCACCAAAAGGAACGGCAACCATGCATGGTGCTTTTCTCAGCGGGTTTAGAGAAGCCCGTAAATCGCATTAAGTCTAAGAACTAAGGGAAAACATCACAAATAGAAGATACGCCTGCAAAACGTGAATATATTCTGTGTGAGCTAATGTACTAATTGCACAATATTTTAGTTGCGCTATTATATATTAGTTTGGAATATTTTAGTTGTGCTATTATATATTTTTATTTTGTATTATTATTTTTGTGTTTATTATATATTTTTACTTTTTGGATATTATATATATTTTTTTAATTATTATTTTGCTTATATAATTTTACATTTTGTGCTATTATATATTTTAACTTTTTGACTTATACTCTAGTTTTGCAGTTGATGCATCCGGAGATAACCTCGACGTTCTAGCAGATAGTGTCGGAGGGAGGCTCTTCTTTGCCGGCGAGGCCACCAACAGGAACTATCGGCAACCATGCATGGTGCTTTTCTCAGCGGGTTCATAGAAGCCGATAAATACCCTTAAGTCTAAGAACTACGGGAAAACATCTCGCCTAAGTTTAAGAACTAAGGGAAAAAAACATCACAAATAGAAGATACGCCTCCAAAACGTGAATATATTCTCGGTGAGCTAATGTACTAATTGCGCACTATTTTAGTTGCGCTATTATATATTAGTTTGGAATATTTTAGTTGTGCTATTATATATTTTTATTTTGTATTATTACTTTTGTTTTTATTATATATTTTCACTTTTTGGCTATTATATATATTTTTTTAATTATTATTTTGCTTATATATTTTTACATTTTGTGTTATTATATATTTTAACTTTTTGGCTCGTACTCTAGTTTTGTAGTTGATGCATCCGGACATGACCTCGACGTTCTAGCAGGTAGTGTGGGAGGGAGGCTTTTCTTCGTCGGCGAGGGACCAACATGAACTATCTGGCAACCACGCATGGTGCTTTTCTAAATGGGTTCAGAGAAGCCGGTAAATCGCCTTAAGTCTAAGAACTAAGTGAAAACATCACAAATAGAAGATACGTCCGCAAAACGTGAATATATTCTCGGTGATTTATTGCTGAAACTCGTCTGCTTTGACATATTTTTTGGTCAGAATGAAGCCAGTTGGATGGCGATTTTAAGGGTTACACTTTTCGAACGAGATATAATTGATAAGCTTTGTTCGGCTTACCCGCTCTTTGAGCAACCTCATTCTGAATTAAAACAGCATGAGTCTCACTTCTATAGGTTAGTATCTACGAATTTGATGGATGAATCAGTGAAGGTCAGTGAAAATTATTTAGATAGAATGACATTTCTTATTCAAAAAACTTGGTGTGGCCCTAATGGGAAAGGAGAATCGTTTTAAGGTTCAAAATTCTGTAATTCATTTAAACTATTGATTATATAATTCATTTTATCTAGACTGATAGAATGATTTCATCTAAGTTGAGCTATTATATATTATATATTTTAACTTTTTTGCTATAATATATTTTTATTTTTATTATTATTTTGCTTATATATTTGTACTTTAGAGCATCTCCAGTGGTAGTTTTAACTTTTGGGTGAGGAGTATGCCACATATGCGCCAACTCATACTTTTTCTACTTATACCTAAAAAAACTTCTACCTCGTACAATGGTTCTACCTACAAAAGTCCCACCACTAACTTATTTTTTTATTTTTTATTTAATATTTATAGAAATAAATCAAAGATATATTAATTTTAAAATTTTAAGTATTTCAAAATTTTTATTTTTAATTAAATTTTATATAAAATAAAAAATAGTTTTTAACTATTTAATTTTTTTATTTTATATTAATTTTTATATAAATAAAATAATTAGTTAAAATTAAAAATAAGTCAAAATTTAATCTATTTCAATATTTTTAATTTTAAATAATTTTTATATATTCAAAATTCTAATTTTTAATTAATTTTTATATAAATAATTTTTAACAGCTAAAAATTTAACTATTTGAATTTTTTTATTTTGTATTAATTTTTATATAAAATAGAATAATTCGTTAAAATAAAAAATTAGTTAAAATTATACTCCTATATAATTTAAAATTCTTAATTTTAAATAATTTTTATATAAAATAAATAATAATTTAAAAATTACAATTGCAGTATTAATTTTGTTAATTAATAATATTAAATAATAATAATAAATTAATAATGATAAATAATAATAATAAAATAATAATATATTTACCTCTACCCGGGTAGAAATTCTTCTACCCCAGATATTTTAGGAACTCCTAACCTTAACACGTCATCGTATCTCCAATGACTTCTATCGCATCTTTGGGTGAGAGGTAGAAGTACACCTAGACTTCTACCTCACCATTGGAGATGCTCATATTCGCTATTATATATTTTTATTTTGTTTTTTAGCTCTAATGTACTAATTGCGCAATATTTTAGTTGCGCTATTATATATTAGTTTGGATTATTTAAGTTTGCTATTATATATTTGTATTTTGTATTATTACTTTTCTCTTTATTATATATTTTTACTTTTTTGCTATTATATATATTTTTTTAATTATTATTTTGCTTATATATTTTTACATTTTGTGCTATTATATATTTGAACTTTTTGGCTGGTACTCTAGTTTTGCAGTTGATGCATCTGGAGATTACCTCGACGTTCTAGCAGATAGTGGCGGAGGGAGGCTTTTCTTCCCCGGCGAGGCCACCAACAGGAATTATCCGGCAACCATGCATGGTGCTTTTCTAAGCGGGTTCAGAGAAGCCGGTAAATCGCCTTAAGTCTAAGAACTAAAGGAAAGCATCACAAATAGAAGATACGCCCGCAAAACGTGAATATATTCTCGGTGATTTATTGCTGAAACTCGTCTGTTTTGACATATTTTTTGGTCAGAAGGAAGCCAGGTGGATGGCGATTTTAAGGGTTACACTTTTCGAACGGGATAAATTTGATGAGCTTTGTTCGGCTTACCCGCTTTTTTAGTAACTTCATTCTGAATTAAAACAGCAGGAGTCTCACTTCTATAGGTTAGTATCTACGAATCTGATAGATGAATCGGTGAAGGTCAGTGGAAGTGATTTAGATAGAATGACATTTCTTATTCTAGAAAACTTGGTTTGGCTCTAATGGGAAATGAGAGCCTTTTTAAGGTTCAAATCGTTGATTCTGTAATTCATTTAAACTATTGATTATGTAATTCATTTTATCAAGACTGATAGGATGATTTCATCTAAGTTAAGCTATTATATATTATATATTTTAACTTTTTTGCTATAATATATTTTTATTTGTATTATTATTTTGCTTATATATTTGTAATTTTTTTATTATATATTTTTATTTTATTTTTTTATAAAAAGAGCTAATGTACTAATTGCGCAATATTTTAGTTGCGTTATTAGTTTGGAATATTTTAGTTGCGCTATTATATATTTTTATTTTGTATTATTATTTTTCTCTTTATTATATATTTTTACTTTTTGGATATTATATATATTTTTTTAATTATTATTTTGCTTCTATATATTTACATTTTGTCCTATTATATAATTTTACTTTTTGACTTATACCTAGTTTTGCAGTTGATGCATCCGGAGATAACCTCGACGTTCTAGCCGATAGTGTCGGAGGGAGGCTCTTCTTTGCCGGCGAGGCCACCAAAAGGAACTATCGACAACCATGCATTGTGCTTTTCTCAGCGGGTTCAGAGAAGCCGGTAAATGGCATTAAGTCTAAGAACTAAGGGAAAACATCACAAAAACGTGAATATATTCTGTGTGAGCTAATGTACTAATTGCGCACTATTTTAGTTGCGCTATTATATGAAAGTGCGTGGCAGGGGTATTTATGAAGGAAATACGCTGACAAGCTTAAAGCAGAGTGATGCGCTACTTCAGTATGCCGCACCACGAAGCCTTATAATTTAGTTTGTTCGTTTATGTATATTAATGAGATTAAGTATTTTAATATGTATCTTAAATTATCAGTTAATATATATATATATATATATATATATATATATATATATATATATATATATATATATATGTGTGTGTGATATATGTATAAGTTATGCAGCGGAAAGATTAACGTTAGGCAGAACGAACAAACTCACACACACAAATGAAACTAGAAATAAATAACACAAGGAATTAAATCTTTGTATGGGTATTTAGATTCTACCCATACGAGTGTGCCTTAGGGCTAAAATATATTATTAAAGATACGAGTCTTTACAATAAATACTCTTGGATTTACAATCGACTAAACTTAAGGCAATGCGAAGGCATTCCTTCTCGTTTATCGGATCCGAAGATTAATAAACAATCAAAACAGAAAAGAAGCACCTAACACTATCATATACTAAAAAGCAGATCATTACTTAGTCGTAATTCACTCTCACGGATGAGATAATAAATGGACGAAGAACTTCCAATGAAGCTCTTGCCTACAAAATTGACTATAGTATGATCTTAGGTAAAATGATGTTTCTGGATAGATGAAAGTGTATTTTAATGAGCTGAAGTCTCCTGGTATTTATAGGTGAAGCTCTCAACCGAAATCCCTAGTAAAACTAGGTTTGAAGTGGTTGAGAGAAGATAGGAACTGCCTTTGACCCAGCTCATGTCTTTGCCGCACAGCGAGCTGTCCTTCAGGCAGGGCGAACCTTCTTCAATTGACTGGAATGCTTTGCCTCTTGCTAATGCCTTCCATTTCTCTTTGTTTTTAGGTTCTCTATGCATATCGTTCCTACTTGAGTCTTCTGCTCTTGTTCGTCGTGCGGCATGCCGAAGGTCTTCGTCCTGCCGCATGATTCTGCTAACGTCTTGATTGTCTAAACACGCATGATTCAATTGGAACATCATGCTTAAACATTTCACACATATAAAGAGTGAAAAACAACAATATAAAGATGTGAAGAAAGGAGAAAACATGTAAATATGACTAAGGCATTGTTATGCTCAGTAACTCTGCCGCATTACTCTGCCTAGCAATATTTAGGCTAACAAACTCCCTCTTTTTATCTTTCTTCACAAAACATGAGGTAGAATATAGAGACAACTCCCCCTCAATGAAAACTCTCTTACTTAGAGGTATATGAGTATTTTAGTTTGATTTAACATTAGGCATGAGTAAGAACTCCCCCTTAGTTAATGCCTTCTAAGTTAGAAAAAAAAATAACAAACAAGTTGAAGATAACACACCAATTTTTTAAAAGAAATAAAAACTAGAATTTAAATTGTTCAAACCAAAAAAAAGACTTAAAATAAAGCAACAAATAAAACTTAATTGTTCAACATCAAAATAAACTTAAAATAAATAAAACTTGAAAACATTTAAAATTCTTCAGATGAGTCTTCTGCGGCAGCTTTAGTTTCATCATTATCTTCATCTTCATCATCATGCTCTTCAGTCTGCCTCTCCTGCTCCTGTTCTTCAGTCTGCCCTTCATATTCTTTACTCTGCCTCTGCGCAGCTACTCCCCCTTTTTGTGTAGAAACACTATGGTTATCTAGGAAGTAGAAGATGGCATTCTCAATGCCAACAGCCATATGCCCAGTCATACTCTTGCATAGTTGATCCGCATAGTTCTGAGCGAACTGACGAGCCTTGAGGTAGATGTCAGGCAGTTCTTGAGAAGAGGCGGCACCACCAGTGGCTTCAACATGCGGCATGGCAGTGGCAGCAGGTTCCTTAGTCTCAAACAGGTGATACCCTTGCCATGGCAAGTCATTGGGCTCCTTTGGTGAGAACTTGATAATTGGACTGCTACGGCCCACATTATCTGAGTCAATGGGTTGGTAGCCTTGATCTTGAACCATTTCCCAAATCAAGGAGGGAAAGCAGAGGCTATGGGTAGGTTTGAGATTTTCAATTTGCTTGGCCATTTTGGAGAAGATAAGCTCTCCCAAATTGATTTGTTTACTTGCCCCGAGAGAGTAGATGAGCTCGGCAGTGGTAGCATGGACTCGATGTGTGTTGACTGAACCGAGGCTAGACGACGAGCGACGGCAGTGGGATGAGGCTTGAGTTGCAGAGGATACTGGACTTCGTACCGATCAAGAAAAACATTTATGGCAGTGGGAGAGAAGTTGTAGACCTTTTGGCGAACATACACCTTGCCATACCCCCGAGACTTTGGATTTGCAAAGCAAGGACGCAAATTTGCGTAGAAGTCTCTAATCATCTCAGCACAAAAACCTTTGGCATATGACACGGCCTTGCAAAGTTGCATTTGATCAATAAATTGATCAAGCCGTTGATCAGTAATCGTCGTGAAATCCACATGACGATCGGGAATGATTGGTTTGGCGGTATAGTAAGGCCCGAGGGTGGCACGGCGACGAGACCAATATCTCTCAAAATATGCACCCATTTCTTCCATGTCAGAATTTGCATCTTCCGCAGGGGCATTCAGAATGGCATCAGCGGCAGCCGGAAGCTTACCCTTTTTCGTGGCTGAGGCAGGGGGAATGATCGTGACCTCCGGATCACTGTGGGAGCTTGCTGTCTTGGAGCTGCCACCTTTTTGTTTCTTGCCCCGAGTGGATTTGGAATGCGAGGTATCCAAATCGATGGGATTGGAGCGAGTGGTTGGAGGCAAGTTCTTGGACTTGAGTCGAGCTGCCTGAGTGGATGGCCGATTGGATTGTCGTGTGGAAGGGCCATACTTGACAATGGCCTTGCGCTTCTTGCGTTGGCCCAATTCAGTGGGTTCTGACTCAGGGGCAGAGTCTTGAACCACCTCATTACCATCGCCGTCGATACGTTCGGAGGTAGTCGAAGTTTCCGGCGACTCCCGGGGAAAAGGAGTGTCTGAACGAGCTTTCCGGTAAGGGGACGGACACTCAAAATCAGCATATAAGCCCCTCAGTGATGAAGTGTCTGAATCGAAGGGGAGATCCTTGAGGCCCAGTGATGGTTTAGACGGCGTTGTGAGCTTTGGCAGGATGATTTGAAGGGGAACAGCGGCAGAGGGAGGATGAGCAGTGGATGCGGCAGTCTGAGCGCTGTCCGGGGTGTTGAACAGATCTAAAAAGTCCTCCGTGTCCATGGACCTTTGATTGTTGGCATCGTATTCAAGTACGTTGGAGATGCCGGAGACCACCGTTGGCTTATGAGGTGTTTGGGATGGTCCGGTATCGGATCTGGAGACGGCAGCATCATGGATCTCTGGATCTGTGGCAGGCGGAAGACCAGTAGAGACAGGGTTGATGATTGGTGGGTCTGCGGCACCCTGAACATCAGTGGCAGGGTTTGTGGATGCCAGATCTGGGGCAGGCTGAGCCACCGTGTGAACGGCAGAGAGTTCCTGCAAAATCTCACTAGCCATGGTCCCTTTCGGCGAGATTGCCATCGGAGACCCATGAGGAGACGTACCTGAGCCAGGGGTCACCTGGGTTTGCGGCGGCGATCCAGTGGTGGCCGGCGCAGTGGAGGCAGCGAGAAGTCGCTGTTCAGCCTCGGAGGCCTCTTGGAGGGTGATGTTCTCCGGCGTGGCGTCCGATCGGATTTCTTGGACGATCTTCATGAAAGCGGGATTGGCACAGAGCTCGGCAAGGATTTTGGAAGCCATGAATTCGAAAATTTTGGAAAAAACATAGGGTTTCGATTTCTTGGTGCCGTAATAAAAGAAAACAAATTGGGTTTTTAAAGATGAGGAATTTTTGATTTTAAGTTTTGAAAAATTGAAAACACTTCAATCGGTTATGGGATAAAGATATTATAGGATTAGGTGTTTTGAAAATTTGAATTTAAGAGTAGATAGAGATAAGATGAGTGAAAATAGGGATGTGATTTAGTGGGAAGAGGAAGAGTTTCCTGGCAGCGTAATCATTGCGTTTCAACGGTTGAAAAAAAATCTGCCCATTATGCGGCAGGGTGGTGCCGCAGTGCACTGCCTTGCAAACAATTTTATTATTATTGTTTTTTTAAATAACATATTTTTGTTGGTGTGATTTCTTCAAAAAAGTAACAAAAATCCTAGGAAAAAAAATAATCCTAGGTGTTCTTCATGCTGCATAGGCATAACTTGCTCTTACATAGGCATTGATAACAAAGTAAATATTGAGTGTATGAAATACCTAAATCGAATTGTACATGAAATCTTAACCCAAGTTAGTCTAATTACATGTATATGGGTTCGCCCATGTTACCAATATAATGTTGGTATGTTCTTTTCCTTCGGAAAATTTTACACACAATTTTAATTTACAAAAAAACTTAGGCAGAGCGAAGCTGGCATGACATTGCGGCAGCACGAAGCAGAAATGCTTCTAGGGCATGATGCACATGCACAAAGATCTTCTTAGTATGATGAAGCGATCTGAGCTTAGTGGTTTAGTGAAGATGTCGGCTTTTTGATTCTTGGTTGGTATGTGGTCAACCTTAAGAGTCGTTTTTCCACTAGGTCACGTATAAAGTGATGCCTAATGCTGATATGTTTGGTTCGCGAGTGTTGAACTGGGTTATGGCTGATGTTAATGGCACTAGTATTGTCACAATAGAGGGTAAGAGTGTTACTATCCAAATGATAGTCATCGAGCATGTGTTTGAGCCAAATAAGTTGAGTACTGCAACTCCCTGCGGCAATGTATTCAGATTCGGCAGTGGATAGAGAAATGCAGTTTTGCTTGCGGCTATGCCAAGAAATGATGTTGTTTCTAAGGAAGAAGCATCCTCCACTGGTACTCTTTCGGTCATCCAAGTCTCCAGCCCAGTCGGCATCGGAAAATCCAACTAAGTTGGTGTTGGTGTCGTTTGTGTACCAAATGCCTAGCTCGATGGTAGAGGCGACATAACGAATAATGCGTTTGACTGCCTTCAAGTGGTCTTCCTTTGGATCAGCCTGAAACCTAGCACAAAGACAAACACTATACATAATATCTGGTCGTGTTGCCGTTAGATAAAGTAGACTTCCTATCATAGACCGATAGAGCGTTTGATCTACTGCGACAGAACCAGTATCTTGAACAACTTTGTCCGTTGAGCCCATTGATGTCTTCATGGGCTTAGCTCCATCAAGATGGAATCTTTTCACAAGATTTCGAGCGTATGTAGATTGAGATATGAACGTTTCAGTAAGTAGTTGTTTGATGTGCAAACCTAAGAAATGGGTTAGTTCACCTACCATGCTCATTTCGAATTTCGATGCCATGGCAGTAGTAAATGATTTTAACATAATATCGCAAGTAGATACAAATACAATATCATCTACATACACTTGGGCTATCAATATCTTGGAAGAATTAAACTTAATAAGTAAGGTTTTGTCGGCAGTGCCACGAGTGAAACCAAAACTTAAGAGAAAATCGGTTATGCACCCATACGAAGCTCTAGGTGCTTGTATTAGGCCATATAGTGCCTTGTGAAGTTTATACACATGGTCTGGAAACTTAGGATCTTCAAAGCCTTTTGGTTGAGCAACAAAGGCCTCTTCGTCAAGTATGCCGTTAAGGAAGGCAGCCTTAACATCCATTTGATGCAACGTGATGTTATGGTAGCAAGCGATGGCAATCAGCAGCCTTATGGACTCCATGCGTGCAACTAGGGCAAATGTTTCATCGAAGTCGATGCCTTCGATCTGTGTATAGCCTTGTGCTACTAGCCTTGCCTTGTTGCGAACGATCTGCCCATGTTCGTTTGATTTGTTCTTGAAGATCCATTTTGTCCCGATGACATTCTTATTCTTGGGACGAGGAACGAGTTTCCAAACTTTGTTTCTTTCGAACTCGTTCATTTCCTCTTGCATGGCCATTATCCAAAAATCATCCTTCAATGCCTCTTTGATATTTTTGGGTTCAACCGTTGAAAGATATGAGACAATGCCTATCTCAATGCATGTGGCCGACATGCTTACATTTTTTGTCATGTTCTTGTAATCAATGGGCGGATGGTTCCTTGTGCGCTTCGGCAGAATTTGGCTTGATGGGTGATTCCTTCGAACATGCCCTGGTGGATCTCGTCGTGGTTCTTCCAATGCCTCTTCTATATCTGATGAATCAGATTCTTGAGGTGTTGTATGGTTATTGGACTGATCCGAGGATGCTTCAGAGGTTCGGGCATCGGCATTGGGAGCAGTAGGTAAGGCAGTCGGGTTCGTAGTGCCTTCTGTTGTTCCTGCTGCGGCAGGGTGTTCGAGTAGTTCTTGAATACCATCTTCTCGAGGTTTCTTGAGAATGCTTAGATCATCGAACTGCACATTCACTGATTCAATAATAGTTTTGGTTAGTGGAATAAATATTCGTTATGCATGACTATTTCTAGAGTATCCAACAAATAATCATTTGAATGCCTTTGGTTCAAACTTTGTTCTAGCTACTCTATCATTCAAAACATAGCATACAGAGCCAAACACATGAAAATATTTCAAATTCGGTTTCCTATTATTTAAAATTTCATAGGCTGTCTTCGATGTGCCTCGTCGTAGGCTGATGCGATTTAGAATGTGGCATGCGGTATTGGTTGCTTCTGCCCAAAGAGCTTTGTTGAGAATTTTTGAAATCAACATGACACAGACCATCTCTTGTAAGGTTCTGTTCTTTCGCTCTGCCACGCCGTTTTGTTGAGGTGTGATTGGGGCAGAGAACTCTTGGGCAATGCCTTGTGCATCACAAAACTTGGCAAGTTGTTGATTCTCGAATTCGGTGCCATGATCACTCCTTATTCTTTTGACATTTGTTTCATGATTTGTCTTGATCCACCTAATGAGTTTAGAAACTTCTCCAAACGTCTCGCTTTTATCCTTTAAAAAACGAACCCATGTGTATCTTGAGAAGTCATCGACAACAACAAGTACATATCGATTCTTAGAGTGACTTTCTGTCTCAATAGGTCCCATTAGGTCCATATGAAGGAGTTCAAAGCATTGAGATTGCTTCTGGTAAAGGTCAGCCTCGGATTTTGCTGATCCTGCGGCAGAGGCAGTTCGCTCTGCGGCAGGGAGAGCCGGATGACTTGTTCGGGTCATTTTTCCTTGTTGGCATGGTCCACATACACTTTTCTCGATCTTGGAGAGTGCTGGAAGTCCATGAACGGCATCAAGCTTGATAAGGCGCTCCAAATTCCTAAGTCTTGTATGACCAAGTTTTTGGTGCCATAGATCTACCTCATTTTGTACTTTTGCAGAGAAGCAAGTTTCTCCAATGGAGTAGCAATTGTTTGATGTAGATCTCTCCCCCTTCACTAGTGGTTTTCCTTCACGGTCAAAGACTTCGCATGCTTGATGTGTGAATTTGACATGCATTCCATCATCGCATAGTTGGCTTATGCTAATGAGGTTGGTGATTAGGCCTTTAACGTGGAGAACTTGTTGTAGCTTAGGCAGACCTTGTACGTTCAAGGTGCCTCGGCCTACAATTGATCCGCTAGATCCTCCTCCAAATGTGACTTCACCTCCTTGAAATGCTTTATAGTTGACGAGGTGATTACTATTGCCGGTCATGTGTCGTGAGCACCCACTGTCAAAGTACCATTTGTCATCCTTGGTAGCCTTGAGAGCGGTGAACACAACATTGCATTTTATGTCAATTTTGTTGATAGATGGTGTGGCAGGATTAGCATCAGAGAAGGCAGGAGGAACAGAGCTTTCGTTATTAGCAGTGGATTTAGCTTTTGGAACCCACATATGTGACACAACATGTTTAGACTTCTTTAAATAAGTCTCCTTTGTCTTAGTCGCATTTGATTTAGGTCGAGTGTTGTTGACCTTCTTGTTGGTATGCCATGATCCAACGTTTGAATGAAGGTGACGGCCATTCTCCCAATCCTCTTCACGTCTCCAACAATAAGGTCGAATATGACCAGGAATCAAGCAGTAGTGGCATACATATCGTCTCTTTGATTTGTACTTCAGTTTAGGCAGGGGTTGCTTTATCTTCGTTCTGCCTGCTGCAGCTTGTCCTTGCCTCTGCCTACTGCCTTTGCCGTGAGCAGTCATTTTCTTGCTTTCTCTTGTAGTGGATTCTTGTGAAGATGTGGGGGTATCTTGCGTACCATCATTTGACTCCTTCACAAAGGAGATTCCCGTTGAACTTTTTCTTGGGGGAAAAATGGCATCTACGGTCTTTTGATAACCGAGGCCTTGTCTTTCAACATTTGAAATACTCATCACGGCATCAAGTTTTGATGTGGCTGTGTTGAGTTTCTCAAAAGTGTTGTTGGCTGCCTCGAGTTTGCCATTTGCTCGTTCAAGCTCATTTCTTAGTTTTTCAACTTCCATGTCTTTTCTTGTGAGTTGAACATCGAACTTCATCAACCGTCCTTCAAGATCATTCTTTTCAACGAGCATTTGTTCTATGGTCATGGCTTGCTTCTTTAGCTTATCTTCATATGAAGCTTTGTTGGAGGTTAATACTTCTACCATTTTGTTTTGCCGTTGAAGATCCATGCGTAGCTCATCAAATTTATCATTTAGTTCAATAAATAGATCAATGGAAATTTCCTCATCCTCATATTCATTGTCTGAAATGGAGGCAGTGAGACAAACGATCCGTTCTGCTTTAGCTGCGGCAGAGGTAAAGAAAGCAACATGGCTTCGGCCTGCGGCAGGAGGTAGATCGTCATCTTCTGCATCCGAGAGAGAGATGCCATCATAACGAGCAGCCAGTGCGGTTTCGGAGAACTCATGGCATAGTTGTTCCAAGTCTTCTGGTTCAATCATGGAGTTAAAGGCAATGCCTCGATCTTTTGATGGGCATTCCGAAGAGTAGGGCCCAAGTCCATGGCACGTATGACAAGTGATCTTAGACCAGTCCTTCGAGGAGTTGGAACCGGAGCTTGATCCAGGGCTCGATTGACGTGTCACGAGCCTTCTATCTTGATTTGAAGTGGTCTTGGGAGGAAACTGTTGGAAATCGACTACCCGGGATGCGTTCGTTCGATCGCTCGAACATCCGAACGATCCCAGTCGACATCCGAAGTCGCTACTTCGTTCGCCTGACAGCCCTTATCCCGAATCACGCCCAGCCATCGCCCCGGAGGACAACCGCGCGAAACGGGGCTGGACTGCACAAAAACAGCGCCCGCTGTATGCAGTCCAGCAGTCGCTGGTGGGCAAACAGCTGTTTGCAGCTCCACCAGCGGGCGCTGTTCGTCCGCGAACAGCAACGCGATGTTGCTGTTCCGAGCTCGTTTCCGGGTCGTTTTTCCTCATCCGACTACCGATCCGGAGGTCCTAGAACCCCCAGTAGTCGAGGAATACGATCCACGACCCCGGAACCCGATCTACGTTCATGTATGATCAACGAGGAATTAGATCGAATAAAAAATGCGGAATAGAGAATTCGATCTCATACCTCTCGGTCGATTGTTGAGACCTTAGAGCTTCTAACGTATTCTCTTTCCGACTCCAGCCGTTGTGTGGGCAACGATCCGCTGGGTACATCCTTGTCTGCTCTCTCCTTTCTCAAAACCACCGTATGATTATTCTCTATCTGAGAATAATATAATTGCGTTAACTTTTATTTTAACAGAGAAAAAGTTTTTATTGCGCTAAGCAAATAATTCTTTTCTCTGCTGAAATAATAATTGCGGCGAATTGTAGGTTTTAGGAGAGGGCAAGGGGGGGTTTAAATAGAGCTACGTTAGGGACCTAAGGGAAATTAATTAAGGGCTAAATTGAAATATTAATTAACTTGGAATACGTAAACGCAACTCCTTAATTTATCGATTTCAATTTTAATTATTATTAACTCCACTATAAAATAATAATTGAATTCCCGAAATTAATTTTAATATTATTTCAACAATAATAAATCCGCCGAAATTACATATACGACTTTCCCCGTGTTTAAGATATCGAACGTCCACGAATTTATTTAATTACTAATAATTAAATTAATTCGTTTCTTATTATCCGAGACTAGTACTACTCATCCTTATTATCATGTGGAACAAATCCACCTGCAGGGTTTACATGATAAACTTTATGAGCTCATCTCGGGGACGTCATCAACCCGATAAACGGGACACGGTTTCCTGTCTATAATCTATAGCATGCCGTGAGTATAATTACGATTCCCAATTTACCGAGTATCTCGACTAATCAATTAGTCTCACTCATTGGCAAGTTAAAGAACCCAGAATTGGACACACGCACCTATAATTATATAGGGATTAGGAATTCGTATATCCGTAATCTCTGAGGTCTAGTTCGATTACATCGATTAGTATAAATCGAACGCCCTCCCGTGGTCCTGCTCAATACACCAAGTGTACTAGTGTAACATAATAGTCAAGACCAACTATTACCCAGTCACACTACGACGTACCGATGGATTGTCCCTGTCCATCTAAGTCGTGAGCTTCTGTTCGATAGTATACGAGCAACCGACAGTATGATCTTCCGCGTGTCTCCTCACGCCATACTGTCTACAACGTATATATCTAGGACTATTGCATTCAAGTACAAGATAGACAAAAATGCCGACAGTTTGATTATTAGATAATGTAAAACACAGATAAGGAGTTCCATATTGTCACTAAACTAGACATTTAGAATATAACTCCATCAATCTCCCACTTATACTAAATCTCTAGTTGCCCTCTACCATACATCCGATACCCATCCCCTTCACGTGTCTTTTGAACGCTTCCGCTGGAAGTGCCTTCGTAAAGGGGTCAGCCAGGTTATCCGCTGATGCAATCTTGGTGACCACCGCATCGCCTCTCCTGACGATGTCTCTAATCAGGTGGTACTTGCGATCTATGTGTTTACTCGCATTGTGGGCTCGTGGTTCCTTTGCATTTGCCACTGCACCGCTATTGTCACAATAAATTGTGATAGCTCTAGGCATTCTAGGAACCACATCCAAGTCCATAAGGAAGTTCCGGAGCCACACCGATTCTTTAGCTGCCTCAGAGGCTGCTACATATTCGGCTTCCATGGTAGAGTCCGAAATGCATTTCTGCTTAACACTCTTCCATGAGACTGCTCCACCTCCCAATGTGAACACATAGCCTGATGTAGACTTTCGCTGATCCTTATCAGATTGGAAATCCGAGTCTGTGTAACCAATAGGAATCAACTCGGACGCTTTGTAACTCAGAACATAGTTCCTAGTCCTTCGCAGGTACTTATGTATGTTCTTTACAGCAGTCCAGTGACCCTGTCCAGGGTTACTCTGATATCTAGCTACCATGCCCACGGCATAGCAGATATCAGGTCTCGTGCACAACATGGCATACATTAGACTTCCTACTGCCGAAGCATAAGGAACCTTATTCATGTAATCTATCTCCTTTTGTGTTTTGGGACACATGTCTTTAGATAGATGAATTCCATGGCAGAAAGGTTGAGCACCTCTCTTGGAATTCTGCATGTTGAAACGAGCCAGAATCGTATCAATATATGAAGCCTGGGACAAGCTTAATGTTCTTTTCCGGCGATCCCTTATAACTTTGATCCCAAGAACATGCCCAACTTGTCCTAAGTCTTTCATATCGAATTGCTTGGACAACCATCCCTTTATGTCCGACAACATCTTCACATTGTTGCCAATTAGAAGGATGTCGTCTACATAAAGCACGAAAAACGCCACACTATTTCCGTCACTTCTCCGGTATACACACGACTCGTCCATGCTTTGAATGAATCCATAAGATTGGATAACCTCATCAAACCGCATGTTCCAAGATCTAGAAGCTTGCTTCAATCCATAAATGGATCGGTTTAGCTTACACACTAGATGCTCTTGGCCTTTCTTGATGAAACCTTCTGGCTGTCTCATGTAAATGGTCTCGTCAAGATTCCCATTCAAGAATGCTGTCTTGACGTCCATTTGCCACACCTCATAATCCATATAAGATGCTATAGACAAAAGAATCCGGATCGACTTTAGCATAGCTACCGGCGAAAAGGTTTCCTCATAATCGATCCCTTCTTTCTGAGTATACCCCTTCGCAACAAGCCTAGCCTTGAAGGTTTCAACCTTCCCGTCAGACCCTCTTTTTCTCTTGTACACCCACTTGCAACCAATGGCTTTTACACCTTTGGGCGGTGCTACAAGATTCCAGACATGATTTGAATCCATTGATTCAATCTCAGATTTCATCGCCTTTTGCCAAGACTGAGCATCTTGATCTTTAAGCGCCTAGCCATAGGTCCAGGGATCGGCTTCATGTTCTCCAGGTAACAAGTCTGAAGACTCACCTATAAACATGAACCTATCGGGTTGTCGAACAACCCTCCCACTACGACGAGGCTCCGGTTTAACCTCAGTAACTACAGGTGCAGACTGTGGTGGCGTATCACCCGGTTCGGTTGGATCTAAGCCTTGATCGTCCCCTCTCAGTTCGTTAAGTATTATCTCACTCTTGGGCTTATGGTCCATTATATAATCCTCTTCCAAGAACCGAGCGTTGGTGCTAACAACGATCTTCTGGTCCTTAGGACTATAAAATAGACCACCTTTCGTTCCTCTAGGATATCCTATAAACAACCGAATATCTGAACGAGATTCCAACTTATCAGCCCCATGCTTCAGCACATGTGCTGGACAACCCCAGACCCGAATGTGTTTCAAATTTGGCTTTCGCCCGGTCCACAATTCCGAGGGCGTCTTAGGGACTGATTTAGAAGGAACTAAGTTCAGGATATACGCCGCTGTTTCAAAGGCATATCCCCAGAACGAAACTGGTAGTTCTGAAGAACTCATCATAGATCTTACCATTTCCATAAGAGTCCTATTCCGTCTTTCTGCTACACCATCCTGCTGGGGCGTGTATGGTGCAGTCATCTGGGAGTCAATCCCACTCTCTAATAAGTACGCCTTAAACTCTCCCGAGAGGTACTCTCCTCCACGATCAGATCGTAAAGTCTTTATGGTTTTACCATGAAGGTTCTCCACAAGAGCTTTGTACTCCTTGAACTTGTCAAAGCACTCGCTCTTGCGGCGCATCAGGTATATAAAACCATACCTTGAGTAATCATCAGTGAAGGTTACGAAAAATTCATAACCTCCTCTCGCTTGGACAGATAAAGGCCCGCACAAATCAGAGTGAATCAATTCCAGTACTTCCTTGGATCTATACCCCTTATCACTAAAGGGTCGCTTGGTCATTTTTCCTTCCAGGCATGATTCGCAGGTTGGAAAGTCCTCATCTTTCACACCACTGAGTATTCCATCAGTTATCAACCTTTGAATCCTGCCCAAGTTAATATGACCTAGCCTAAGATGCCATAAGTACTTTTGATTCATTCTAGAAGGCTCCTTTCTCTTATTGTTACTAGATGTGTTATTTGACTCTACTCTTTGCATCGTGGAATAATCAGGATTCAGTATATATAAGTTGCCTATCAATGTACCAGAACAGATATACTCACCATTCTTTTTGATAATAACAGAACTATCAAAAGAAACAGAATATTCATTCAAAACCAATTTAGAAACCGAAACAAGGTTCTTTCTAAAATTCGGTACATAAAGACAATTATTCAATACCAAAACTTTATTATTAAAAGACAAATAAATATCTCCCACTGCAACTGCCGCCACTTTCGTAGCGTTGCCCATGTAGATAGTGATCTCTCCCTCTCTAAGCCGCCGGGTTTCCTGGAACCCCTGCAAAGAATTGCAGACATGATAAGTGGCTCCCGTATCCACACACCAGGTACCGGTGGATAACACTGCTAAACATGTTTCAGTGACTAAGGAAAAGTTCATACCTCCTTGTCTGAGAGGACAATTAGACTTCCAATGTCCAGACTGCTTGCAACGGAAACACTTGCCCTTGGGCTTGTTCACTCCATTCCGTGGTCCACCATTGCTGGGTCCACTGGGTTTCCGCCCTTGCTTCTTCTTCCTCTTAGTCCCCGGAGGGCCAGGAAGTTTCACAGCCACAAGTGCATGAGATTTCTTAAAGATTCCCTCTGCCGCCTGGAGTTCAGTCAGGAGTTCCGCCAACGAATATAACCTCTTGTTCATGTTATAGTTCAGGCGGAACTGCTCAAAACTCCTAGGCAGAGACTGGAGCACTATATCGATCTGGGTTTCCCCATCGATAGCTCCTCCCATAATCTCTATCTCATTCAGATAGCCTATCATCCTAAGAACGTGATCCCTCACGGGCGTTCCTTCGGACATAGTGGCCGTCATGATTTTTCTCATAGCATCTTGCCTGGCTGCCCTATCCTGACTACCAAACATCTCCTTGAGGTTAAGAATCATATCATAGGCAGTGGTCATGGCCTCATGCTGATGTTGCAGCACATTTGACATAGAAGCCAAAATGTAGCACCGCGCCATCTGATCAGCCTTGACCCACTTCCGATGAGCTTCCTTTTCCTCAGGAGTGGAGGTATCAATAGGTTCATCAGGACAAACCTCATGGAGTACATATTTGTACTCCTCAGCAGTTAGGACAATGTCCAAGTTTCGTTTCCAATCAACATAGTTTGGACCAGTGAGTTTGTTTTCTTTTAGTATAATGGACAGCGGGTTGAGTGCCATATCTATAAAAGAGACAAATCAAACTGTCAAATTTAATTCGATATGAACTCCCTTAATTAATATCATTAAATTTACCAATCAATCCTAAAATCCCATCAGACTAGCATGCCACGTTCATGTGGACGTATACTAGTCCAAACGATTTTATAACTGGACTTTTACTTTGGTCGTACATCATTACAGCAGTGACTCCGATGGGGAGGATACTGTAAAGCGTACCTAAGTGTATACCATTTCTCAGTACCAAGTTAACCGCTCGGAAACTACACGCCCACCGCAAGCTACGTTAGTGTGGACGTTTACGTTGACATGCGGTCCCTTTACGATTTCCTATAACTGTCGAGCCTCAATTAACCCAAAGTTCCGTTTCCGTCTAGTAAGCCACGATAGTGTGGACGTTTACTAAACAAACAACTTTGTTAATTGAATTCCATTTAATAAATTTCACAATTTCGTTAATCAAAGCTTGATATCTCGTAAGTGAAACTCTAAGTTTCTAACCAGCGATCAATCATGCAATTGAGCCCTATCTCTCACAAAGTGAGGGAGCCAACCAGACAATCGATCTAGTAATCAAATGACTCGAATGTCTCTAATCTGTGTCATCGACATAACCAAGCGCTTTCCATTCCACTCCCTGGGGTGAGAATGAGTCGAGTTGAAATTAGTTTTTGAAAGACAGATTAGGCATTGCTTTGAAAAACTTAAGTGTTCAATTCTATAAATGGAATTGAATTCGAATTTTGATCCAGTGATATCCGTGTGTCAACTTTATCCGATAGGGAGGATGACACTAAAGCCAACTCGTAAGCGACACACATCACCATCAAAACAGAGAATGGAGACCGCGGGATTGTTTCCAATCCCTCTCCCACTTAGTTTTTACGAAAGGGATTAACAAGCATGCATAAAATTTAAAGCATGATAAAAGCACGTTAAACACACAAGAAGCAATTAACGTGGCCCGATTATTATGGCCTTTAAAATCTTCGATGCACGTCTTCTCGGATCTTCGTCTCGTTGCTCGTCTCGGTCTCGGCCCATCACCGACTCGTCTAAGGACCAAGAGACGAACCCCTCCCACTGGAGTATCATCCCGGGCCCTCGACAAGCGATCCGTGATGTCCGTCGAACCCCCGCGTTGCTGCTGCCGAACCTCAAACAGCGCCCGCTGTATGAGAAACAGCGGTCGCTGGAGGAGCTGCAAACGGCGGTCGCCGTTTGCCCTCCAGCGGGCGCCGTTTGTGCACAGTAGCCGCGGGTTCGACTCCTCGACCCTCGTTCATCCGTCCTTCGATCTTCTCTCGATCCACCAAGCAGCAGCAACATTACAAGAGTAATACTAACTACTTCCGGCATCGATCCTATACAGGAATGATCGATCCTATACATCCGGATAAACGAAAAACGAAATAGAAAACCCTAAACGACTCAACCCGTCGTTTTAAACTATTACAAACAAGCAACGTTAAAAACCAAAAGATCTCGACAATCCCGAGAGTTTAACAAACCACAATATACAGTACAATAAATATGACCATAATAATCGGGTAATCCTGCAAAACAAACTCGCAAACAATACAAAGAACGTATAAACCGGCTCTGATACCAATTGTTGGAAATCGACTACCCGGGATGCGTTCGTTCGATCGCTCGAACATCCGAACGATCCCAGTCGACATCTGAAGTCGCTACTTCGTTCGCCTGACAGCCCTTATCCCGAATCACGCCCAGCCATCGCCCCGGAGGACAACCGCGCGAAACGGGGCTGGACTGCACAAAAACAGCGCCCGCTGTATGCAGTCCAGCAGTCGCTGGTGGAGCTGCAAACAGCGGTCGCTGTTTGCCCACCAGCGGGCGCTGTTCGTCCGCGAACAGCAACGCGACGTTGCTGTTCCGGGCTCGTTTCCGGGTCGTTTTTCCTCATCCGACTACCGATCCGGAGGTCCTAGAACCCCCAGTAGTCGAGGAATACGATCCACGACCCCGGAACCCGATCTACGTTCATGTATGATCAACGAGGAATTAGATCGAATAAAAAATGCGGAATAGAGAATTCGATCTCATACCTCTCGGTCGATTGTTGAGACCTTAGAGCTTCTAACATATTCTCTTTCCGACTCCAGCCGTTGTGTGGGCAACGATCCGCTGGGTACGTCCTTTTCTGCTCTCTCCTTTCTCAAAACCACCGTATGATTATTCTCTATCTGAGAATAATATAATTGCGTTAACTTTTATTTTAACAGAGAAAAAGTTTTTATTGCGCTAAGCAAATAATTCTTTTCTCTGCTGAAATAATAATTGCGGCGAATTGTAGGTTTTAGGAGAGGGCAAGGGGGGGTTTAAATAGAGCTACGTTAGGGACCTAAGGGAAATTAATTAAGGGCTAAATTGAAATATTAATTAACTTGGAATACGTAAACGCAATTCCTTAATTAATCGATTTCAATTTTAATTATTATTAACTCCACTATAAAATAATAATTGAATTCCCGAAATTAATTTTAATATTATTTCAACAATAATAAATCCGCCGAAATTACATATACGACTTTCCCCGTGTTTAAGATATCGAACGTCCACGAATTTATTTAATTACTAATAATTAAATTAATTCGTTTCTTATTATCCGAGACTAGTACCACTCATCCTTATTATCATGTGGAACAAATCCACCTGCAGGGTTTACATGATAAACTTTATGAGCTCATCTCGGGGACGTCATCAACCCGATAAACGGGACACGGTTTCCTGTCTATAATCTATAGCATGCCGTGAGTATAATTACGATTCCCAATTTACCGAGTATCTCGACTAATCAATTAGTCTCACTCATTGGCAAGTTAAAGAACCGAGAATTGGACACACGCACCTATAATTATATAGGGATTAGGAATTTGTATATCCGTAATCTCTGAGGTCTAGTTCGATTACGTCGATTAGTATAAATCGAACGCCCTCCCGTGGTCCTGCTCAATACACCAAGTGTACTAGTGTAACATAATAGTCAAGACCAACTATTACCCAGTCACACTACGACGTACCGATGGATTGTCCCTGTCCATCTAAGTCGTGAGCTTCTGTTCGATAGTATACGAGCAACCGACAGTATGATCTTCCGCGTGTCTCCTCACGCCATACTGTCTACAACGTATATATCTAGGACTATTGCATTCAAGTACAAGATAGACAAAAATGCCGACAGTTTGATTATTAGATAATGTAAAACACAGATAAGGAGTTCCATATTGTCACTAAACTAGACATTTAGAATATAACTCCATCAGAAACTTCCTTCGGCGGGTATCGTATGGTTTTCTTAACGACCGAACAAGCATGGCATCCACCTTCTTTGAAAGTAGGGCGTATGTGTCTCCTCCTTCTTCTTGTCCCAGTAGCTCATAGATTTCTTCGTCAGTCAAGTCATTTGTAGAGGAGTTGGTGCTGCTGCCTTGTGAGCTTCTGGAGTCTCTGCCATGCGAACTTCTGGAATCCCTGCCATTAGGTTCTGCCACTGTATAGGCAAGGTTTTTCTCGCTTTTTCTTTCGCGTGACTGACCATGGGACGCACGATCTTCCTCATTAAGCTCATGGTTCTTAAGAATTCCCATTAAGGTGACGTAGTCTTCGGAGGTACCTACGGGACCATCTTCGATGGCCGTTACTTTTGATCGAAACTTCGAGTTCATCGATCTAAGTAGTTTGCTACAAAAAGCCTCATTGCCAATGGGAGAGCCGAGGTCAGCACATTCAATGACGATAGACATGACTTCGCCAAAGTACTGCCTTGCCGACTCATCCTCACGCATTCGTAAGTTTTCGAAGCGAGACATGAGCATTCGGACCTTGGTTTTCTTCACCGTAGTGTTTCCTTCACAGTGAAGTTCCAATTGATCCCATATACTCTTTTCTGATGCACATTGCTTGACGATTTTGTACATATCACAATCGATAGACTCAAGGATGGCACACCTTGCCCTATCGTTTGCAGTAGCTGCGGCAACCTCATCGGTAGACCATTTTTCGGGAGCTTTTTCAAGCATTTTACCGTCCGGTAACTCCTCCAAAGGAGGTTTCCATCCTCTAAGGACTGAAAGCCAAGCATTTCGGTCAATGGATTTAATCCTTGCCTCAATACGTGTCTTCCAAAATCCATAGTTGGTACCGTCAAGAACAACCGGTGTTCGTACGATAAAGGATGGATCTGACATTGTGAGTGTGTAGAATCAGAGGGACCGTTAGCACTAAGTGAGTCTAGTGTCGGCTCTGATACCACTTGAAAGTGCGTGGCAGGGGTATTTATGAAGGAAATACGCTGCCAAGCTTAAGGCAGAGTGATGCGCTACTTCAGTATGCCGCACCACGAAGCCTTATAATTTAGTTTGTTCGTTTATGTATATTAATAAGATTAAGTATTTTAATATGTATCTTAAATTATCAGTTAATATATATATATGTGATATATGTATAAGTTATGCAGCGGAAAGATTAACGTTAGGCAGAACGAACAAACTCACACACACAAATGAAACGAGAAATAAATAACACAAGGAATTAAATCTTTGTATGGGTATTTAGATTCTACCCATACGAATGTGCCTTACGGCTAAAATATATTATTAAAGATACGAGTCTTTACAATAAATACTCTTGGATTTACAATCGACTAAACTTAAGGCAATGCGAAGGCATTCCTTCTCGTTTATCGGATCCGAAGATTAATAAACAATCAAAACAGAAAAGAAGCACCTAACACTATCCTATACTAAAAAGCAGATCACTACTTAGTCGTAATTCACTCTCACGGATGAGATGATAAATGGACGAAGAACTTCCAATGAAGCTCTTGCCTACAAAATTGACTAGAGTATGATCTTAAGTAAAATGATGTTTCTGGATAGATGAAAGTGTATTTTAATGAGCTGAAGTCTCCTGGTATTTATAGGTGAAGCTCTCAACCGAAATCCCTAGTAAAACTAGGTTTGAAGTGGTTGAGAGAAGATAGGAACTGCCTTTGACCCAGCTCATGTCTTTGCCGCACAGCGAGCTGTCCTTCAGGCAGGGCGAACCTTCTTCAATTGACTGGAATGCTTTGCCTCTTGCTAATGCCTTCCATTTCTCTTTGTTTTTAGGTTCTCTATGCATATCGTTCCTACTTGAGTCTTCTGCTCTTGTTCGTCGTGCGGCATGCCGAAGGTCTTCGTCCTGCCGCATGATTCTGCTAACGTCTTGATTGTCTAAACACGCATGATTCAATTGGAACATCATGCTTAAACATTTCACACATATAAAGAGTGAAAAACAACAATATAAAGATGTGAAGAAAGGAGAAAACATGTAAATATGACTAAGGCATTGTTATGCTCAGTAACTCTGCCGCATTACTCTGCCTAGCAATATTTACACTAACATTATATATTAGTTTGGAATATTTTAGTTGTGCTATTATATATTTTTATTTTGTATTATTACTTTTGTCTTTATTATATATTTTTACTTTTTGGCTATTATATATATTTTTTTAATTATTATTTTGCTTATATATTTTTACATTTTGTGTTATTATATATTTTAACTTTTTGGCTCGTACTCTAGTTTTGCAGTTGATGCATCCGGACATGACCTCGACGTTCTAGCAGGTAGTGTGGGAGGGAGGCTTTTCTTCGTCGGCGAGGCGACCAACAGGAACTATCTGGCAACCATGCATGGTGCTTTTCTAAGTGGGTTCAGAGAAGCCGGTAAATCGCCTTAAGTCTAAGAACTAAGTGAAAACATCACAAATAAAAGATACGCCCGCAAAACGTGAATATATTCTCGGTGATTTATTGCTGAAACTCGTCTGCTTTGACATATTTTTTGGTCAGAATGTGTTGGAGTTGTGTACTTAATGTCTAGATTTAAGTAACGGAAACTCACGATCCATTGCCATTAATCTATTTAATTAAATAAACAATTATTTGCGTTTAATTATTTATAATTAAATATATGCAAATTATAGTCCTGTATTTTATACGGTGTAGTTAGTATGGTGTGTATGGACACACAGAAGATCATACTATCGGTTACTCGTATTTAATCGAACAGATGCTCACGACCTAGATGGACACGGACCAATCCATCGGTATAGTCGTTGTGTGAGAGAGAAAATAATCTGTCTTGATTATTTTATCACACTTGTACACTTGGTGTATTGAGCGGATCGCTTGAGATTTATCGATTAGGATTGCCTTAGATAATCGATTTAAATCTCTGAGTATTTTATTCTTAATCCCCGATACTATTGCGGGTGTGTATATTTAGTATAAGTGACTTTGATTTACCAAAGGAATTAATCGATTTAATTATTGGGTTAATTACCGGTTAAGTTGGGTCACTATATTTTATATATGGCATGCGGTGAATACTTGACGGGAAAGTGTATCCCGTAAGGGTTGATAATATCCCCGAGATGAGTTCATAAGGAATTATTATGTAAACCCTGCAGGTGGATTCGTTCCGCATAATAATTAAGGTTGAATGGTACTAGTCTCGGAAATAAGAGATGAATAAATTAATTAGCAATAAATTAATTTTATTCATGGATATTTATATCTTAAATACACGGAATAAATAATACTACCGGAGAAATATTATTTGATATAATATGGTTTAATATTGGGAGTGCAATTAATTTTATATAGTGGAAAATAGAATTAATTAATATTAATGGATTAATAGATTTGGGCTTGGGCTCAATTTAATCATTAATATTGGAAGCCCAATATTCCACCTCCTTAAGATCCCCTACGTAGCCTATAAAAGCACTACATGGTCTTCTCTATTCACATAAGTTGAAGATCAAAATTCTAGAGAGAGAAAGTAGAGAGGGAGATCCGTGGAGTTCGGTAGATCGTCGCCCACACGACGTCCGAGCTAGTGCAAGGAATACGTCGGAAGATCTCAAGGTCGTCAAATTGAGTTCTTCGTTTTTCCGAACAACGAGAACGAGGTAAATCGTAAAACCCTCTTTATGATTTTATCGTTTATTTATCGTGAAAATATCATGAACCAAGATCCAAGGGACGTACGAACCCGGGGACGAGGATCGACCTCGCGGTGGTGATCGAGGTGAAGGTAACGGTATACCGATCCGATCGATATACCGTGTGTGCGGAAGCGTGTAAAGCAATAGATCTACTATGCCATGATCTTAGTGCACACTTAATGTGTATAAGAACACATATAAACATATATATATACACATCCAATATATATATATAAGGTTCAACGATTACTTACTTATGGTGACGAAGTGATTCATTGATGTCGTTGAGGTGGTGTTGAGTCGATTGAACCACCTCACATGGATCAGCCTCTCGAAGCTCTCCTTGTGAATGACCTCGTCACTCCTCTTGTCTAGATCGCCCGGATGTTGAAGCCGCACAAATGGCCCGGCCTCTACGTGTTGCACACGAACCCGGAATTGAACTTGCTTGCTTGTTTTGAAGTGGTTCTCCAAGAACTCTCTTCTCTCTCTCTTTTGTGTATGATTTTCGTGGCTGATCAAAAGTGTTGTGAAAACACATGTTTTTATCACTATATTGATCACCATTAACCTCCCTTGTAACCCCCATTTTATGTGCATCATAATGCACAAGTAATGGTGGTTAATGGGGAGATGAAAGGACACTTCCACCTAATCATGCCAAATCATGATATGTGGTCCCATTTGCTTGTGTGGCATGCCATGTCACACTATGTGACATGCATTCCATGCAAGCCATGCATCCCATGCATGTATAATTCCACTTAAATATTGATTCTAAATCTATATAATTAACAAGCAACGTAATTCATCATCGAGTCCGTGTGTGACCCTGTAGGTATGATTATCGATCAATATTATATTACTCCGAGTAATAAACAATATTATAGACTAATCATTTAACATCCAAAAGACGACCTTATGACTTTATAGATTGCACACGTAGGATTTGAAGGACACAACCCAACAATCTCCCACTTGGCCTTCAGAGCCAGTGTGCTGCCAACTTCCTGTTGTCACTTTATGTCTAAGTTTGAACTTGAGGTAAGACTCGAGTCATCCTCAATCGGCTCAAACCTTTCTTGGACTATGAGACAGACTGTAAAACCAGATTTATCACTATGATACGAATCTGGACGTGGCCACGTATTTTCCACAGTCTCGACTCTCCAAGTGGCCGGTAAGACATATATCCCATTATAAAAAAATGGAGGACAATCCCATCTTGTCAATCCAAGCTCTCCCACTTGCTTCCCGATATACCCAATAACAAGTTATATAACCTCCTTTTACGAAAGGCGTTTACTTGTATCAAAGTATACCATTTCACAATGGAATCACTCTGGACTACTCAGGTCAGAGGAAATTGCTCGACAGTCAATGAAATAGTATTATGACTCAAAATCTCAAATACTATTCCAGTCGGGTCTGTTCGATCATTAGCTCCCAGCTAATATCTATGTAATTGTACTTGATGTCCCACATCACTAGCCCATGAAGAGGCGCTATAGTACACATTACAATCTAGTTCTTTGTATTATCGGTTTGTCCGTACTCGATTATACGAACCAGGAACAACTATATGATTCAAGTATATCAGTTCAACCATTGGGACTTCATTATGCGGTAAGTCGACCTCATAACCCAATTGATATCACTTAATCATTTGGACAATTCATATAAATTAAACCATATTTATATGAAGAAATATGTATTATACATATGAGTGAATGTTTACCAAATCTCCAAAAGTATCTAATACAGTAATAGAAATCACAACCCATCTCTAAGATGTCTGATCTCTATTGCAGTCGTGAAAGCCTCAAGCTTAAACTGCTGGAGAGGTTTAGAAAGCGGGTTTGCAACCTTACCAAAAGTTGCAACTTTATTATCTTGATGTCTCCACAAAACTATCTCCCAGATAATGTGGAACATCCTGAGCACCAGTGTTAGACTTGTGGTGCTTCCTAGCTCATTGGCTTGCGCGATAACTCTACTATAAATGGAGAATTATCGGATGGGCTAAGCTAGTTACGCCACATAGTTCATTCAAGAACTTTCAAATCCTAACTGCCAACATTACTGCATCCAATGCAATACTGTGCTCAGCTTCTGTAGTTTAATCAGCTGTATTGCATTGCATGGAACTATTCCAGCAAATATCACCTCTAACCAGACAAAAGATATAACCAGATTAAAATCGGAAATTATCTTAGTCTGTTTTGAAGTTAGCATTCAAACAGCTTGTTAATATCAACTCTTTTTGTCTTCCAAAGACAACAAAATATTCTTTTGTCAATCTAAGGTACATAAGAATATTCTTGGTCGCAGTCTAACGCGCCTCACCTGGATTTCCTTGAAACTGACTCGTCATGCTCAAAGCATACGATACGTCCGGTCGTGTACATATCATGGCGTACATTATAGACCCTATTGCCGAAGCATAAGGAATGTTTTCCATCCTCTTTTGCTCATCAAGTCCCGTAGGGCATTGCATCTTGCTAAGAGATGTGCCATGACTCATTGGAATGAGACCCTTTTTGGCGTCTTTCATTCTGAACTTATCAAGTACCTTATCAATATAGGTCACTTGACTAAGTCCAAACATCATTTTCGATCTGTTCCGACAGATCTTGATGCCCAATATGTACTGTGCTTCTCCAAGATCCTTCATTAAAAAACAATTCCCAAGCCATTCTTTAATAGAATTAAGCATAGAAACATTGTTTCCAATAAGGAGTATGTCATCGACATACAACACAATTAATACAACGTAACTCCCACTGATCTTCTTGTAAAACAAGACTCTTCCGAGTTCCTCTGAAATCCAAATCCCAGTATGGATTCATTGAACTGAAGATTGCTACTCCGATATGCTTGCTTTATTCCATAAATGGAACTATTAGGCTTGCATACTCTCTCAGCCTGATTAGGATCGATAAAACCCTCTGGTTGTGTCATAAACACATCCTCTTCTAGAATCCCATTCAAGAAGGCGGTTTTAACATCTATTTGCCATATCTCATAATCATAATGAGCTACAATGGCTAAGAGAATCCGAATGGATTTAATCATAGCAACTGGTGAAAAGATTTCATTATAATCCACCCTGTGAAAAAAAACTTTTTCCACCAACCTTGCTTTGAAAACACTAGGTTTTCCATCCATGTATGTTTTTATCTTGTAAATTCATTTGCTTCCAATGGCCTAGCCCCTTTAAGCATACCGACCAAGTTCCAAACTTGATTTTCAGACATATATTCCATTTCGGATTTCATGGCACCCTGCCATTTCTCGGAATCTGGACTCGTCATAGCTTGGATATAGGTCGAAGGTTCATTGCTTTCCAAAAGCATGATTTCATAGTTCTCATTTGTCAGAATACCTAAGTATCTGTCAGGTTGAGTTCTAATCCTTCCGGACCTTCGAGGGTTAGGTGTGGTTTCCAAAACCACTGGAGTACTTTCGACCAAGTCTTGAGTCTCCATCTCAGTTTGTTCTTCTTGAACCTCGTTCAAGTCTTCTTGAACTTCGTTCAATTCAACTGAGCTCCCACTTACTTTCTTGGAAAGATATTCCTTTTCAAGAAATACACCATCTCGAGCAACAAAGACTTTGTTCTTGGATTGGTTATAAAAGTGGTACCCTCGTGTTTCTTTTGGATAACCAACAAAGAAACATTTATCCGATTTGGGTTCAAGCTTTGTTGAGATATTTCTCTTCACATAAGCTTCACATCCCCAAACCTTGATATAAGACAAGTTAGGGACCTTCCCTTTCCATACTTCGTATGGTGTCTTATCAACAGCTTTTGACAGTGTCCTATTCAGTGTATAAGTTGAAGTCAAGAATTATGTGTTCCCAAAAGAGACCAGTAGTTCATTTAGACCTCTCATCGAATGGTCGAACTATATCTAATATAGTTTGTTTTCTCTTTTCCGAAACATAACCTTCATGTGCTTGTGAACTGATAGGTTCCACATACATCAGTATGGATCATCCCTAATTAATCACTCACATGTTCTCCTTTCTCCAAGAAAGATGACATTGTTATCTTTGTCCATCAAACATCATTCACATGTATCAAATGACTCCAAGTCAAATGATTCTAGAATGCCTTCTAAAAGAAGATTCGTTACATGTTTAGATTTTGATCTAATCAACAATGTTACAGTTATGTCTCATTGAGACTTATTCGATTTGGACTTTTGTGTTAATGTTATATATGATTTGTTGAGTTTAAAGTATACATAAATAATGTAATAATCGTACCAAAACAAAGAATAGTTCACAATTAAAATAGTTATCAAACTATTTAATTAGTGAAAAACTAATCCATCAGTATCCAATACTGAACCAATATTCATTGTTTATTGAAGGTACGAAATTACATAGTTATAATACTAAAACAAGGCCCTAAGGCAAAACAAAATCATATGATCATACGGCTAATGCAGCGACCTTCGCTCCATTTCTCGCCCGTAGATCGACATCTCTACTCACCAAACTTATACTTCTATGTAGTTCCTCCACATACAAATGTGAGAACTACGTTTGGCATCCAATACCCAAGAAGTAGAATTTGTGAAGTTTAATGTCTATAACATTAATACCTGAAGATGAAGCAACCCCGCTCTTCACATTTTCTTTGAACTTTGGGCAAGTTCAATTATTCTCAATAATTGACTCTTATTCGAATTTCCCATTCAAAATTATCTCAATGTCAAAACGTGATAAATCGTAAGTGAAAAATCGAAGTTTTCTAACCAGCGATATTATCATGCAATTGAAGCCCTATCTCTCATAAAATATGAGGGAGCCAACCAGACAATCGATTCACGCCATCCAATGGCTCGAAAGTCTCTAATTTGTGTCATTGATGAACTTAAGTGTTTTGGATTAAATCACTCCCCGAGGTGTAAATAATCGTAACCTTATAATCCATCAAATGAAAGACAAATTAGGCATTTGTTTTGAAATTGAATAAAATATGAACTTTTATAAGTTTGCAAGTAGTGTCCAACACTTTTGCAGTAGACACATTGTGATTCCCTAGGAACCCTAGTAGCCTTCTTGCCCATGCTCTTTTGAATACCCTATCCTATATCATAAGAATTTCCCTCTTAGGGTCCTTCTCTATCGCCGGCTCAGCAGCCTTGAGCATCCCGTGGAGCTCACGAAGCGATTTCTTCAAACCATTCATATGGAAAATTTAGCCTAAAGGCATTATAACCATCATGAGATTGAAGTATGAAATCGGTTGCCAAATAATCATCATAGGAAAAATCTAGGCGGTCACTTGAAACAAATAATCCAATCATTTGTTGCACATGTGATCCCATAGATTTCCATTTTTCCAGCCTAGATGAAGCGATGACCCTGGTCACACCGAACCGCTCAATCATTGCATATTCTCCGAACATGATATTGAGTTGTTCAATGATATCTTAGGATGTGGTTATCTAAGGGCAACCCCAATGGTTGTGAAATGGCAAGGGCCATTGCCATTTTTTGGCAAAAAGCCAAAAAAATCAACCCTAGTGGTTGAAATGGCCCTTGCCAAAAAATGGCTCTTGCCAAATATCCATGTATATTTGAGCAAATATACATGGAAAAATGGCTCTTGCCATTTGTGCCATGTCATCACTACCTCTCATCTCAACCACTCAAAATTCAAAAACAATTTTTTAATTATAAAGTTGATATTATCAAATACCAAAAAACAATATATTATTATTTAATTTTTAACTCATTCATTCCAACAAAAAAAGATGTTGAAGATGAATATGATGGACAATTTAATGTGATTGTTGTAGAGTTGTTGAATTTAATATGAAGATATAAGTAGGTTGGTAGTTGGTAAGTGATCAATTCAATAAATTATTTTAGATTTTAATATTGTATATATAATTTATAGAAAAAAAATTATATTAAAAAAATAGTATCAAAAAGTCAAAAATATTTTTTTTTAATAAAAATGGCTCTAGCCATTTTTATATCATTGGGGTACATTTTACAAATGGCAAATGATAAGAGCTATTTTTTAGCCAAAATGGCAAATGGCTAGAGCCATTTTGGCCAAACCATTAGGGTTGCTCTAACACATTTTCCTTGTCTTCGTATTTGAGGACCATCCTCAAATTACGTTGTGAATCAAGAAAATTTGTTCAATTTTTCATAATCAAGAATTGAACCAAACTTGAATTGAGTTGATATTTGACATGATAAACTATAAAAGAAAGATAACTAAAGTATGTAAACATCCACAAAGTGGTAAACAAATAATGTTGTCTAACAAGCTACTTATTTATTCCATTTTGTTCAATCGATATCTAATATCGTTGTTCCCTTGAACAAAACGATTCCAAGACCCTCATCTTGCGAATACTTAAGCCGACTGAGTCCTCACTTAAGAAAACCAAGATAGGTAGACATCCCATGTCAATGACATCTAATGTCATTCTCGGTCGATAAGAATCACATTCTTATCTCATGTCTCGATAGCCACGCCTGCAGTGGATCTATCGATGAGAAAACCAAACTCACGTGTAAGGGTCTAACCCTTACTCCCACTATCCCAAGATAACAAGTAGTACCCCGCTGAGGCGGACCTACCAACTTATGATCGAGGGCTTCATGAGTGTGATGTTTTGGACAAGACATTATACTCATTATTTTGGGAACATGCATGTTTAAGGTTGTATGTATGTTGGTTGAACATTTATAACATATATAAACCTAGAACTAGCACAACAAGCAATACATAATCGAATGGCCCCTAAACCTCACAACACACAGAAAAAAAAACGAACGAAAAATAAGCAAAACTCCATGAGTAGCGCCCCGTCCACCGGAATGGCGCAATGCTGATTCCAGAGGGGGTAGCGACCGCTACCCCTAGGGTAGCGACCGCTACCTTGGTCCAGCCATTTTTCGGCCCCGGTAGCGATCGAGCAGCGATCAGCCTAGCGTTCGGGGTAGCGACCACTACCCCTAGGGTAGCGACCGCTACCTGCTCCAGTGGCTGAAAAATTGCTTCTTCTTGCTTCGTTTCTCTTCGTATTCGTCGGTGCTTCGAGATCCAAGGTCGATCCGTGGATCAAATCCACTGCTTACAAGTTGTACAATACATATGTAAAAGAAACCTATCTATTACAAATGATTCCAAGGCACGCAGTCCTCAAAACTAAAGCCATTCAGTACGTAAAAAACACGATTGCATTCACCCAACCACTATCTGTGGTTGGCCTTACATCTATGACAAGCAATCAACACCACAACAAAGAAGCACATAAGAGCAATTATGTTGTTTAAAATTGTGTCCAACACAAAACATGTGCACGAGCCCTAGGCTCTGATACCAATTGAAGGTAACGGTATACCGATCCGATCGATATACCGTGTGTGCGGATGTTGAAGCCGCACAAATGGCCCGGCCTCTACGTGTTGCACACGAACCCGGAATTGAACTTGCTTGCTTGTTTTGACGTGGCTGATCAAAAGTGTTGTGAAAACACATTTTTTTATCACTATATTGATCACCATTAACCTCCCTTGTAACCCCCATTTTATGTGCATCATTGACGACGGTTTGCTTGTCGTGGAGCAAACGCGCTGCCAAAATGAAAATTTTAATTTAGCCAACACCTAACACTACAAGGTAGATAGTGATAAGTATGTGGGGTCGGTCCCACGAGGAGGCAATTGCAGTAAGTGATCTCGGCTTGCCCAAAGGGTTGTCACGATTTAAAAAGTTTTGTTTTGATTTGCTGTGGGCACAGCGGTTCTCTCATGAACAACTCGACTCAACTAACTACGACTAAACTAAACTAAGTTGAGGAAAATCAGTATCTGGGCATACAACATCTCTCAGGGTCATCTGGGCATACTACCGGTCATAGGCACTAAGGATTTCTACCAGCGGTTTGTCAGCAGTTATAGGGTGCAAAAACAAAAGTGGTCCTTGCTGGAAATCGATATCCCGGGTTATCGAAATAAGCGGAAACGACAACCCGACCGAAATCCTTCATCGCCGGAGATTGGATCCCCGACTCATCCGCAGGAGTCCGACCTTTGGAGACTACGCGCCCGAAGACACGCAGCCCGCCCCCAGCCGATTTTCTCCCACGAGTCGGATCCACGAACGCGAACACCAACGAACCGGGCTCGACGAGAGTAACACTGCCGCGGGATGAACCCGCGGCTAGAAACCCTAGCCGAACCCCGCTAGGGTTCGCGATCGCCGTTCATGGCGATCGCCGGGGATGCACGGCATCCCCGCGGGGCTGATCCGATCAGCACCCGCCGGCGGTGAGTCCGGCGACTCACCGCCACCACCTCTCGGGGTGGAGGGCCCCCAGCCGCGGCACCAGCCCGCGGCTGCCCTCCGCGATCGACTTCGGTCGATCGCCCGCTCCGGCTTCGGCCGGAGCTTCCCCGCGCGCACGCCGCCGTCCAGGGAGGTCGGGGAGGCCATCTGCCGTGGCTCCAGCCCACGGCGGCTTCCCCAGCGATCGACCCTTGGTCGATCGTGTGCCCCGGCGTCCAGCCGGGGCTCCTCCTTGGCGCGGTTATCGGCGGTCGAAACCCTAGGTTTCGGTCGCCCCTTTCGATCTTCGCCGGGGATCTCGAATCCCCGTCCCCGAAGTTCGTACGCTTACCGGACCGTGTGTTCATGTATATACTACGATTAATTCACACGAAATCATAAGAGAGGGTTTATGATTTTTACCTTCGATTCGTTGTGCGGAGAAACGAAATCAAACACCTTTGATGACCTTGCGATCTTCCCACGTATTCCTTGCACCTTGTTCGAACGTCGTGTGGGCGACGATCTATCGAACTCCTATGGATCTTCCTCACTCTCAAGACTTTATGATTGGCGTAGGTCAATTATTGTGTTATGAAAAGTGAAGACCATGTAGTGCTTATATAGGCTACGTAGGGGATCATAAGGAGAATAAATATTGGGCTTCTAAATATTGAAGATTAAATTGGGTCCAACCCAAATCCATTAATCCTTATCAATATTAAATTTTATTTATTTTCCACTATATAAATAAAATTGCACTCCCAATATTATTCCATATTATATCAAATAATATTTCTCCGGTAGTATTATATATTCCGTGTATTTAAAATTTAAATATCCATGAATAAATTTATTTATTGCTCAATAAATATTATTCATCTCTTATATCCGAGACTAGTACCATTCAACCTTAATTATTATGCGGATTAAATCCACCTGCAGGGTTTACATAATAATTCCTTATGAACTCATCTCGGGGATATTATCAACCCTTACGGGATACACTTTCCCGTCAAGTATTCACGGCATGCCATATACAAAATATAGTGACCCAACTTAACCGGTAATTAACCCAATAATTAAATCGGTTAATTCCTTTGGTAAATCAAAGTCACTTATATTAAATATACACACCCGCAATAATATCGGGGATTAAGAATAAAATACACTGAGACTCGAATCGATTATCGCCGGCAATCCTAATCGATGAATCTCAAGCTGATCCGCCCAATACACCAAGTGTACAAGTGTGATAAAATAATTAAGATAAATTATTTTCTCTCTCACACAACGACTATACCGATGGATTAGTTCGTGTCCATCTAGGTCGTGAGCAACTGTTCGATTAAATACGAGTAACCGATAGTATGATCTTCTGTGCGCCCATGCAACACCATACTAACTACAACGTATAAAATCCAGAACCATATTTTGCATAATTAATTAAATGCAAATAATTGTTTATTAATTAAATAGATTAAATGCTATGATCGGGAGTTTATCGTTACTCAAATCTAGACATTAAGTACACAACTCCAACAATCTCCCACTTGTACTAAGGTCTAGTCATTTTCTCCAAACTCCCGGTTCCCATACTCATCACGTGCTTAAGGTGTACTTCTGAGTACTATGTGAGTGAGCACTCTAGGTTGCCGCTCTGAAGTTATCTTGGCGACTACTACGTCGTCTCTCTGACGATGATTCGTATCAGGTGGTACTTGCTCTATGTGTTATCATCATCTTTTGAACTTATGACTTCTTCCAGCCTACCATGCACCGCTATGTACATAGCCTTTGGTGAACCAAGAGTCATATCCAAGTCCAGAGGTCATTCCGGAACCTAACCAAAACTTCCGCTGCCTCTGAGGCTGCTATTCGGTTTCTTAGGTTCCACCTCTTCTAAAAGTGAACACATAGCCTGATATCGACTTACACTGGTCTCTCTCTGATTTTGGATCTGAGAAACTGTAATCTAAGAAGATTTCGTATTGCTAGTAATCCAGCACTTCCAAGTACTTTACAGCATTCGAATATTTCTTATCCAGATTACTTTGATATCCTCCCACTACGCAAACCGCATAGTTGATATCAGGTTCTTGTTTTATAACACCTTATTTACAAAGCCCTTTACACTCGAAGTGTAAGATTCTGCTTTGTTTATATCTATCTCCTTCATGTGTTCCAGACACATACTTTAGATAGATGCATTCTGTTCTCGTAAGGCAATAACCTCTCTCAGAATAGTGCATGTTTAAAACAAACCATAATCGTATAAGATATCTAAAGAGAATTACAAATGTTCTTATCTAGAGATCGAAAGATTTCTAAGAACATGACCCAACTTCATCTTAATCTTATATTTCGATTTACTTAGACAACCTCTATTTTATGTCTGATAATGCTTTTACATTGTTGCCAATGATGAAGTGTTATCTACATAAAATTCCGAGAAACACCACCTTGTTTCCATTACGTCTTCAATACACCAATCTTGTCTATGCTTCTTGATGAATCCATACAATGGACTATCTCATCAATTTGCAAGTTCCACGATTCATAGCTTTAATTCAATCCATAAATGAATTTACTAAGCTTGTACTCTAAATGATCTAGCCTCTTAACAATAATCCTTATTGTTCCAAGCAGGCACATTTAGTTCTAGTACTGCCCTTATGCAGATCTAGGGGTCGATTTCATCTTTACTAGATCCAGAGTCCGAACTCCTCTAGTCTTATGAACATCTCCGGTTGTTTAACAACCTCCCACTGCAATGGCGTTCCGGTGTATAACAGTAATAACATTAGGTGCAGTTAGTGGTGTACTACTACTCGGTTAGGCTGGTTCTCAGTCTACTCTTTCCTCTTTATAAATTACTTTGTCAGTTAGGGCATTGTAGTTCATCCAATAGTCTTCCTCTAAGAACCGGGCTAAGACACCATTCTGGTTCGTAGTACTATTTGAACATACAATTACTTGTTCTTCTAGGATATTCTACAATTACATTGAATGTGTCATTGTATCCAGAAATATCCATAGAACATAGGTAGTTCCGAACAAACTTTTTCTTTTACTATTAGAATCCCATTTCTTATTCCTGACACACCATGTCTACACATCAGTGTATGGTGCAGTCGTTTGAGATTTAATCTCAATCTTTGATTTATGCTATGTGTTATTTAGATAGGTGACAGCCTCCGCGAACGAGTCGCAGGCTTTTAATGGATATACTTTGAAGGATCCCCATAATGGATTTGTGTTGAAAAACACTCCGCTTTTATGGCACATCAAGTATTCTAATCCACCTTCGAGTATTCTTTAAAGAACGACTCGTACTTCTCTAATTACACATATGTCTGCATATATCATCTTTGATCATTCTTAATACTTGTCCGAATTCCATCCTTTACCCAGAAAGGGTAACTTAGTTGTATCATCTTTCAAGATCGATTCTTAGGTCGGGAGGTCCATTCCTCCAACTATAATTGATCAAATCAATTTCGACCTTTTGAATCCCTTTTGAATAGATACTACCAAGTTCAAGAATTCACAAGTACAATGATCGATAAAGAAATACATCCAATAAGTAAAACAAGTTATATATAACGGTTTGTTGCATTGTGGTAGACTAAGGATTCATCATTCACATATTGCTACCTAATGTACCAGAATAGATATCGCCATTATTTCTTGTCTAAACCATCGAATGATTAAAGAAATAAAATATCCATTAATAATAGAAATCCAGAACAAAAGTTCTTTCTAAAATGAAGGGTACAAAGCAATAAACTTGAAATGAAATCCTATAATTATCAAAAAGATAAATGTCTTCCACTGCAACCGCTGCTTCCTCAACAGCTCTGCCCAAGTGGACTCGAACTCTTCTTATCTAAGTCGCTGGGTTTTCTGGAACCCCTGCATTTAGAATGCACATACCGTCAGTGGTTCCATATCTACACACCAGAACTCTGGTAGATAATACCGCTGACTATGTTTTACGACTAAAGAAAAAATATGTACCTTTGAGAGGACAAGATGTAGACCCCCAGTACTCAGACTGCTTTCCTTGGGGATGTTTGCCAGAAGGCTTCTTTATCCCTCTCTTTGGTCCAAGTCCCTTAGGACCATCGGACCCTCTTGTCTTCTTCTCCTTTCCCTTGCCTTTAGGTCCGAAACCTTTGGCTTTGGCTATAAGAGCTCGCGATTGTTTCAACTCGTCCAAAAGATCCATCATCTCAAAAACATGATCAAGTGTTTCATCGAAGTAACAGATCTTTACGAGTATCCTCATCGCCTCTTTTCTAGCCTTCTCATCATGTCCAAACAGCAACTTGAGTTTGAGCATGACATCATGATTAGCGGCTAATGCACGAGCACTACCCCACCTTTCAAAGTCAAAAATCTCCTCCTCAGTTGAGTTAATGGTGAGTCCAGGAGGACAAGTTTCACTGAGTACGTCATTGTACTCTTTTGCAGTCTGAGCAATGTCTAACTCTTCTTTCCATTCAATACAGTATGGAACCAGTGCGTTAATTTCCTCAAGTATCAACAAAAGTGGATTCATAGCAATTCTCTAAACCTATAAGCACATTTAACCAAACAATTAATTTAATATCCGACGTTATCTCCCTAGAACAACATCATTAAATTACTAATCACATCTAAAATCCCATCAGGTAAGGCAAGCCACGTGGTGTGGACGTTTACCCACCCAAATGATTTAGCAATTAGATTTTCTTTGGTCATACATCGCTTATAGCGGAACCTCGTGGGGAGGAATACTATAAGGCGTATCTAAGTGTAAACCATTACTCAGTACCAAAGTAAATTACTTGGAATTGCTACATCACCGCAAGCTACGTGGTGTGGACGTTTACGATAACTTCACAACTCTTCATAATTACTTACAACTGTCTACATCAATTAATCCAAAGTCCGTCAGCATAGCAAGCCACGTGGTGTGGACGTTTACTACACTAAGAGACTTTTATAATTGACTCCCAATTACTTGATCCATTAAATCTCGTAAATCAAGACGTGGAGAATCATAAGTGAAACTCGAAGTTTCTAACCAGTGATTCGCCATGCGAACGACCCTATCTCTCATAAATGAGGGAGCCGAGCAGACAAGCGACCCATCTATCAAAGAATGGCACGGAAGTCTCTAATTTGTGTCCTCTACATGACCAAGTGGCTCTGGCTCCATTCCACTCCCCGGGGTGAGAATGAGTCGACTTGAAGTCAGTTTCAGAAAGACAAATTAGGCATTGTTTGATAAATTTGATCAATGTTTCTTGTAAAAGGAATTACAAGAATTCTCCTCCAATGACTCGTCTATACGAACTTCGAAAGTCCATAAGAGTCACCAAGAGAACAGCAATGGAGACCATGGGAATGTTTCCATCCCCTCTCCCACTTAGCTTTTTATAATAATAGGGATACGCTATCTAGTGCATAAAATAAACACATATAGCATGCATACAAGCAATAAAGCACATAGTATCACATAGTCAAAATAATGCTAGAAAATTATTTTCCGACTATCATGGCTTTATTCCATCTCCGTACGCATCTTCTAGTCTTCAGTCTTCGTTCTTGAATGCTCCATGTGACGAGAATATTAATCTCTAATATTTAAATCTATTTATTTTCAATTAATCCAAAAGTTACTTAATTCGAAAATTAAGTCAATCGAATATATCAAAAATAAAATTAAATATTATTAATATTTTTTTTTATTTATTTTCCTATCTAGTTCTATTAAAACTCTAGAATAATCTATCCAAATAAAATTTGGAATACTCTAGAAGTTATCTATAATAGAACAAGGAAAAATAAATTAGGACTTACTACTTTCCAAATTTATTTTTATTCCTAATCCATGAATATTCCCATGAGTAGGAATAATCAAATAGGGAAAATAAATTTAGTACTAAATTAATTAAATTTCTAATCTATGAATATTTCCATGAAGGAAATAAATCAATAGAAAATAAAATTAATTTAAATTAATTCTTTTCCTAAACCATGAGAGTTTCCAAAAGGAAAGTACTCAAAAAGGAAAAATCCGAATTAATTGGGAAAGTGGATCTTGGTAGGAATAGCATGAGATTGGGAGATCCCACGCCATCCCCACCGTCGACCTCCACCGCCCGGGACCACCACCACCGCCGCCCCCAGCCCACGCGCCACCACCACCGGTGGCCGGCGTGGCTAGAAGCCCTAGCGGGCAGCCCCCAGGATGGGGTCGATCGATCCTCATGGGGATCGATCATGGGGATGATCGACCCCCCCGGTTTTTCGTCCTCTACGTTTTCGTCACACGTCTTCGTCTTCCGGCGATCGTCTCAATATCGAACCAACGTAATCAAAATTACAAAATTTAAATTACAATTATCCGGTATCGATTCTATACATGAAATCGACCCTATACATTTTCCGGAAAAACAAAGAACGTAATAATAAATCCTAAATTCGGTCAACCCCCGAATTTTTACTATTACAAACATTCATCCACACAAAACGAATCTCGACATGTCCGAGAGTTTAATAATCATGATAATTAATTAATAAACAATAATTAATTAAATCCAACCATGATAGCCGGAGATCCTGCAAGGTAGAACAATAATCGAGCATATACATGAACATGAAACCAAACGCTCTGATACCATTTTGCTGGAAATCGATATCCCGGGTTATCGAAATAAGCGGAAACGACAACCCGACCGAAATCCTTCATCGCCGGAGATTGGATCCCCGACTCATCCGCAGGAGTCCGACCTTTGGAGACTACGCGCCCGAAGACACGCAGCCCGCCCCCAGCCGATTTTCTCCCACGAGTCGGATCCACGAACGCGAACACCAACGAACCGGGCTCGACGAGAGTAACACTGCCGCGGGATGAACCCGCGGCTAGAAACCCTAGCCGAACCCCGCTAGGGTTCGCGATCGCCGTTCATGGCGATCGCCGGGGATGCACGGCATCCCCGCGGGGCTGATCCGATCAGCACCCGCCGGCGGTGAGTCCGGCGACTCACCGCCACCACCTCTCGGGGTGGAGGGCCCCCAGCCGCGGCACCAGCCCGCGGCTGCCCTCCGCGATCGACTTCGGTCGATCGCCCGCTCCGGCTTCGGCCGGAGCTTCCCCGCGCGCACGCCGCCGTCCAGGGAGGTCGGGGAGGCCATCTGCCGTGGCTCCAGCCCACGGCGGCTTCCCCAGCGATCGACCCTTGGTCGATCGTGTGCCCCGACGTCCAGCCGGGGCTCCTCCTTGGAGCGGTTATCGGCGGTCGAAACCCTAGGTTTCGGTCGCCCCTTTCGATCTTCGCCGGGGATCTCGAATCCCCGTCCCCGAAGTTCGTACGCTTACCGGATCGTGTGTTCATGTATATACTACGATTAATTCACACGAAATCATAAGAGAGGGTTTATGATTTTTACCTTCGATTCGTTGTGCGGAGAAACGAAATCAAACACCTTTGATGACCTTGCGATCTTCCCACGTATTCCTTGCACCTTGTTCGAACGTCGTGTGGGCGACGATCTATCGAACTCCTATGGATCTTCCTCACTCTCAAGACTTTATGATTGGCGTAGGTCAATTATTGTGTTATGAAAAGTGAAGACCATGTAGTGCTTATATAGGCTACGTAGGGGATCATAAGGAGAATAAATATTGGGCTTCTAAATATTGAAGATTAAATTGGGTCCAACCCAAATCCATTAATCCTTATCAATATTAAATTTTATTTATTTTCCACTATATAAATAAAATTGCACTCCCAATATTATTCCATATTATATCAAATAATATTTCTCCGGTAGTATTATATATTCCGTGTATTTAAAATTTAAATATCCATGAATAAATTTATTTATTGCTCAATAAATATTATTCATCTCTTATATCCGAGACTAGTACCATTCAACCTTAATTATTATGCGGATTAAATCCACCTGCAGGGTTTACATAATAATTCCTTATGAACTCATCTCGGGGATATTATCAACCCTTACGGGATACACTTTCCCGTCAAGTATTCACGGCATGCCATATACAAAATATAGTGACCCAACTTAACCGGTAATTAACCCAATAATTAAATCGGTTAATTCCTTTGGTAAATCAAAGTCACTGTGTAAGAGAAGGCAAGCTAACACTATGCCTAAACCCCTGGATCTGAACAATTCGATAACCTATGCGACCAAACATGGATCTAGTTTGCCCAAACCCGCATTACCCTCTAGACAGACCCGCTCGGCCAATAGCATGCTCGAAACATACGACCGCATCTCCTGCAAGTTCTAGTGCTATGCCCGCGACAATACTACAAGGTACATCTATGCGGTTTGCCAATCACCAGTATCCCAGTTTGTAAAGGTTCACTAGTGGTCGTCCTAGTTTGCCCAAACTCCCCAGAAATAAACCTCAACCAACTTTGCCTCGGGAACAAACGCCCAACCGGTTACTTTAGCCCCTCCAACCTCGCGGCCTAACTAAACCCAAAATCCCCCTCGATCTGCCTTTGCCCAGACGCTAATAATCCATCAACAAATAATTAAAATAAATAAATAAAGCAACAAGGAAATTGAAACCAAATACTAAAAAGAAAAGCTTTTAATTAAATAAAGAAAAAACATAATATACAATTTCGCCCAAACGGGCTGCCCCATAGGGCAGTGTTTCACCTCTCGACTCTCAAAACAAATATATAAGAACCCTCATAAATTTCGTATATTGTGCTCAATATATTTCTTCTCGTGTGTAGCGTAGTGTGTTTCTTCTTCTTGCTGATCAGCGATCCCTTCTTTATATGTGTGGTCTCTAGGGCATCAGATTTGTATTAATGGGCTGGTGGGCTGATGGGCCTGGGCCGTTTGGGCGTAGTCCGTCCAGAGTTTGTTTTTGTTGGGACTCTTGGCGGTCAAAGAAAGTCCTGGTCTTTAGGGATTCTTTCCTTATCAGCTGACCGGATAAAGATGGGGGATTAGGCAGAATCCCCCAACTTTCGGAATCTGTTACTCTGGTATGCCCGATACTCGTCATTTGCCCAAACTGGGCACCTTCTGCCCTTTGCCCAAAGTGATGCTGCTGCTTTCTTCATGCCTCTTTGATCTTGGACTTTTCCTTCCAGGTGGGTGAACCATGCGCGATGCTTGTTACGCGGTTGACTCTTACGCATAGTGACTTTGCCCATAGTGACGTCTTTGCCTCACAGTGGCGACTTTGCCTTATTAGGCCCAACTGCCTGAGTCACCTCTGCTTCAGAATCCCGCGTTTGCCCAAAGTGGACCATTAATTTGACTTTTCCGCACAATCTCCACCTGCTGACATGAATACCTGCATACTTTGCCCAAACACTCCAATGTGCCCTCCCAGACACAATACTGACTCAAACTGACTCAATAAAAGGTGTAAAAATGCTCTAAGATGAGCAAATAAAATGGCTCATCAGAACCGCACACACTTGGATACGCTTGTCCCCAAGCGTGGGCTCTGATTTGCCTGACTCAAGACCAAAGTGAAAACAGAAGTGAAAGAAATAGGGAGAAATAAAAAAAAGGACTTTAGCATGATCAGTACAGGGCATAGTACATACAGATAACACAAAATTCAAGTAAAGATAAAAATAATTCAAGAGTCTGTTAAAGGTCTTTGGGTACACTCCCTCACAGTGTTTCTCTCTTTTCAGTGTATGGGTTCAATGACACTCATTTTCTGCTGTGATTCCACTTTGCCTACATTTGCCTTATTGCTAATCTGAGTTTGTTTTAACTAAGCAGGGGGGTTATCAAAGGGACTTTTATTGGGTTGTAGTGTTAGGCTCATATGGGTAAATTTCTGGGAGTAGGCTCTGTTTGGGCAGAGGGCTTTTTGATGTTAGCCTCTTCTCTGCCACTTTGCCCCTTTTCTTACGGGCCTTAGCACAACAACTATTTATTCTATTTTTCTCTTTTTTTTTTATATTTTTTTTTCTTCTTTTTTTTTCTTTTTTTTTCTTTTTTTTTTCTTTTTTTTTCTTTTTTTTTATATATATATATATATATATTTTTTTTTTTTCAACACTATGCCCTAACTCCCTCTTATCTCTCTGGCTGCCTATGTAATGTGGGCATAATACCAGATGGGTTCACAAAGAATATTCAATCAGGCTCAAAGGGGCTAGCAAGGGACAGTGTTATTTATTTAAGCAAAAAGGAAACAAGAAAATGCCCTAATCATCTAACAACCCTACTCAGTCAAACTACTCATTTCAGCAAACAGGCAAAGACAAGCATTGTAAATATCACAGCAGACTCTCAAAGAAAGAAATCATATATCAATGTTGGCTCAATTCTCACAGTTTGCCTAGAACAGTTCCATCATCCCTATTTCATGCATCTTAACTATAAAGTTTGAGTTACTGTATGTACGTTTGCCCAAAGTGATCACAGAATCATGCTGACTCGATTAGAAACAGGGGTTTGCCCTTTCCCTTTCCCCCCTCACACACTTTGCCTTGGCAAAGTGTGCAAAAGTAATAAGATTGGTAGGGGCTACCCACGACCAGACTATGACTCTAAAAGTTGGCGCACCTGCCCCCTCACACACTTTGCCTTGGCAAAGTGTGTCAGCAGGGAGATCGACCTAGTCACCAGGGTCAAAGTAACTCGAGGTGACTTTCAGAAAATAAAAAAAATAATAATAAAAAAAAAAACTGAAACTACAATACTTGGGAGGGAACAATTAGGAGGTGGAGTCAGGTGAGTACCTAAATCCAGTGTGGGCAAAGTGGGCCATTAACTTGTTCAGCAGCTCCGCAAGACTTTTTTACATGTTGCCCTGTCGTCTTAGAACTTTGCCCGGAATCAGTAGCGTGAGCACGTCTGCCCAGACCTTGACTTCGTTCCATGGGTCATCCTTGCAACTTCAGGGAGCTTGTCGTCCATCTAGAATACACTGCCGTTTGAACAAGTGGTCTTTTAGTATGCCCACACAGCTACCCTTTCTCCCTCTGCTCAGGCTCTTTGCCTATAATCTGCAATACAAAACACACTACCTTTCGAGGAGAACACTGCTCAAGGCTTATTTATAAAAAAAATATAAAACATACCAGGTTGCCTCCTGGCCAGCGCCTTAGTTATCGTCATGGGCATGACGTTTGTTTATGGGCAGCGCGTGCTCTTTGCCCTGCTCTTCTCATTCTGCCCCTCCTTTGCCCTGTACGGTCTAGCTGGAGCAAAAACAAAAAATCACAGGTCAAATAGCACAGAAGACTTACTGCTGGAATATTGCCTCCCCGGCAACGGCGCCAATTTTGACGAGGCACGTATGCTTGTCGTTGGGAGCAAACAAGCTGTCAAAATGATATTTATATTTAGCCAACACCTAACACTACAAGGTAGATAGTGATAAGTATGTGGGGTCGGTCCCACGAGGAGGCAATTGCAGTAAGTGATATCGGCTTGCCCAAAGGGTTGTCACGATTTAAAAAGTTTTGTTTTGATTTGCTGTGGGCACAGCGGTTCTCTCATGAACAACTCGACTCAACTAACTACGACTAAAATAAACTAAGTTGAGGAAAATCAGTATCTGGGCATACAACATCTCTCAGGGTCATTTGGGCATACTACCGGTCATAGGCACTAAGGATTTCTACCAGCGGTTTGTCAGCAGTTATAGGGTGCAAAAACAAAAGTGGTCCTATTGCGTCACGCCCAACAATTGCCCCACCCCTCATCTATCCTTACTGTGTAAGAGAAGGCAAGCTAACACTATGCCTAAACCCCTGGATCTGAACAATTCGATAACCTATGCGACCAAACATGGATCTAGTTTGCCCAAACCCGCATTACCCTCTAGACAGACCCGCTCGGCCAATAGCATGCTCGAAACATACGACCGCATCTCCTGCAAGTTCTAGTGCTATGCCCGCAACAATACTACAAGGTACATCTATGCGGTTTGCCAATCACCAGTATCCCAGTTTGTAAAGGTTCACTAGTGGTCGTCCTAGTTTGCCCAAACTCCCCAGAAATAAACCTCAACCAACTTTGCCTCGGGAACAAACGCCCAACCGGTTACTTTAGCCCCTCCAACCTCGCGGCCTAACTAAACCCAAAATCCCCCTCGATCTGCCTTTGCCCAGACGCTAATAATCCATCAACAAATAATTAAAATAAATAAATAAAGCAACAACGAAATTGAAACCAAATACTAAAAAGAAAAGCTTTTAATTAAATAAAGAAAAAACATAATATACAATTTCGCCCAAACGGGCTGCCCCAAAGGGCAGTGTTTCACCTCTCGACTCTCAAAACAAATATATAAGAACCCTCATAAATTTCGTATATTGTGCTCAATATATTTCTTCTCGTGTGTAGCGTAGTGTGTTTCTTCTTCTTGCTGATCAGCGATCCCTTCTTTATATGTGTGGTCTCTAGGGCATCAGATTTGTATTAATGGGCTGGTGGTATGATGGGCCTGGGCCGTTTGGGCGTAGTCCGTCCAGAGTTTGTTTTTGTTGGGACTCTTGGCGGTCAAAGAAAGTCCTGGTCTTTAGGGATTCTTTCCTTATCAGCTGACCGGATAAAGATGGGGGATTAGGCAGAATCCCCCAACTTTCGGAATCTGTTACTCTGGTATGCCCGATACTCGTCGTTTGCCCAAACTGGGCACCTTCTGCCCTTTGCCCAAAGTGATGCTGCTGCTTTCTTCATGCCTCTTTGATCTTGGACTTTTCCTTCCAGGTGGGTGAACCATGCGCGATGCTTGTTACGCGGTTGACTCTTACGCATAGTGACTTTGCCCATAGTGACGTCTTTGCCTCACAGTGGCGACTTTGCCTTATTAGGCCCAACTGCCTGAGTCACCTCTGCTTCAGAATCCCGCGTTTGCCCAAAGGGGACCATTAATTTGACTTTTCTGCACAATCTCCACCTGCTGACATGAATACCTGCATACTTTGCCCAAGCACTCCAATGTGCCCTCCCAGACACAATACTGACTCAAACTGACTCAATAAAAGGTGTAAAAACGCTCTAAGATGAGCAAATAAAATGGCTCATCAATCATAATGCACAAGTAATGGTGGTTAATGGGGAGATGAAAGGACACTTCCACCTAATCATGCCAAATCATGATATGTGGTCCCATTTGCTTGTGTGGCATGCCATGTCACACTATGTGACATGCATTCCATGCAAGCCATGCATCCCATGCATGTATAATTCCACTTAAATATTGATTCTAAATCTATATAATTAACAAGCAACGTAATTCATCATCGAGTCCGTGTGTGACCCTGTAGGTATGATTATCGATCAATATTATATTACTCCGAGTAATAAACAATATTATAGACTAATCATTTAACATCCAAAAGACGACCTTATGACTTTATAGATTGCACACGTAGGATTTGAAGGACACAACCCAACACGAGGATCACCGGACCGCGGGAGGTCGAGAGATCCTCGTCGGGATCGAGAGGACGAACCCTCGGCTGGACGCCGAGGGTGGCGGTCGAGCCCTAGGGCTTCGACCGCCGGCAACACGCATGAGGACCCTGGCTGGACGCCGGGGGTGCGATCGAGCGCGTGCTCGATCGCGTGGGGTGGCGGGCTGGTGCCGCCGCTGCTCGCCTAGCGAGCAGCCCCCTCCTCCGCGGACGGCGAGTCGCCGGACTCGCCGTGGGGTTGCCGTGCGCAACCCGGCGATCACCGTGCGTGATCGCCAGCCCCACGCGGGGCTCGGCTAGGGCTAGCCGCGGGTTTATCCCGCGGCGGTGTTGCTTTGGTCGGGCTCGATTCGTGTGGTGGTTCGCGGTGGTTTCCGGCGAAAGGATTTCGATTGGGTTGTCGGTTCCGCAATTTTGACAATCCGGATATTCGAAGGATTTCGGTCGGAATTAATTAGATAATTTATTTATTTAAATTTATTAATTCCGGGATATCGATTTCCAACAATTGGTATCAGAGCGTTGGTTTTAGTTCATGGTATTTTTCGATAAATTGTTCTATCTTGCAGGGTTTCCGATTATTATGGCTAGATTTAATTTTGTTAATTAATGTCATAATAATGTTCTTGATTATTAAACTCTCGGTGATGTCGAGATTCGTTCTTGTGTGGTGAATGCTTGTTCTTATTTTTTCGGAAATTGTGAGGTCGATTTCATGTAGAGAATCGATACCGGATAACGTAGTAATAAATTTGTAATTTATTTTACGTTGGATCGAGGACGAAACGACGACCGGAAAATTGTGACGGAGGAGACGAACAAGAGGGAGGACTCGGATCGATCATCCCCATGATCGATCCATGGAGGATCGACCCAAGAGAGAAGGGGCAGCCGCGGGAGGCTCTCAGCCACGCCTAGCCACCGGTGGTGGTGGCGCGCCGGCTGGGGACGGCGGCGGTGCTCCTCCTCGATGGTGGTCGATCGGTTGGGGGTGGTGCGGAGATCCCCACTCCGTGCTACACCTAACCGAGATTTACTTTCCTAAATTATTCGGTTTTCCTATTTTGAGTATTCCTATTTTTGGGAATTCTCATGGAATAGGAAAAGAATAAATTTAGAATAAATTTGTTTTTCCTTATTGATTATTCCTATTATTGGGAGTTTTCATGGATTAGGAAAGGAAATAAATTTATAATTAATTTATTTTTCCTATTTAATTATTCCTTTATGGATTTTTTAATGGATTAGGAAAATAATTAATTTGGAAAGTTTAGGAGTCCTAAATTAATTTTTCTTTATTTAATTATTCCTTTATGGAATTTTTAATGGATTAGGAAAGGAATTAATTTGGAAGGACTAGGAGTCCTAAAATATTTTATTTCCTTATTTCATTATGGATATCTTCTAGAATATTCCAAGTGGGTCTTGGATAGGATTCTAGAGATTTAATGGAATTGGAAAGGAAAATAAAAATAATAAAAAATATTAATAATATTTAATTTTATTTTTGATTTATTCGATTGACTTAATTTTCGAATTAAGTAACTTTTGGATTTATTAAAAATAAATTGATTTAAATATTGGAATTAATATTCCCGTCACATGGAGCATTCAAGAACGAAGACTAAAAGACTAGAAGATGCGTACGGAGATGCGATAAAGCCATAATAGTCGGAAAATAATATTCTAAGTATTATTTTGATTATGTGATAATATTCTATGTGCTTTATTTCATGTATGCATGCTTATGTGTATTTAATTATGCATTAGATAGCGTATCCCTTTGTTATAAAAAGCTAAGTGGGAGAGGGATTGGAAACAATGCCACGGTCTCCATTGCTGTTCTCTTGGTGACTTTTATGAACTTTCGAAGTTCATATAGATAAGCCATTGGAGGAGAATTCTTGTAATTCCTCTTACGAGAAACATTGATTAAGTTTATCAAACAATGCCTAATTTGTCTTTCCAAAACTGATTTCAAGTCGACTCATTCTCACCCCGGGGAGTGGAATGGAGCCATAGCCACTTGGTCATGTCGAGGACACAAATTAGAGGCTTTCGTACCATTTGTTTTTAAATGGATCGATTGTCTGCTCGGCTCCCTCATTTGATGAGAGATAGGGTCGTTCGCATGGTGAATCACTGGTTAGAAACTTTGAGTTTCACTTATGATTCTCCGCGTCTTGATTTACAAGATTAAATGAATCAAGTAATTGGAAGTCAATTATAAAAGTCTCTTGGTGTAGTAAACGTCCACACCACGTGGCTTGCTATACTAACGGATTTTGGATTAATTGATGTAGACAGTTATAAGAAATTGTGATGAGTTGTGAAGTTGTCGTAAACGTCCACACCACGTGGCTTGCGGTGATGTAGCAATTCCAAACTATTTACTTTAGTACTGAGTAATGGTTTACACTTAGATACGCATTATAGTATTCTTCCCCACGAAGTTACGCTATAAGTGATGTATGACCGAAGCAAATATAATTGCTAAATCATTTGGATTGGTAAACGTCCACACCACGTGGCTTGCCATATCTAATGGGATTTTAGATGTGATTAGTGGTTTAATGATATTATTTGAGGGAGATAATATCGGAGATTAAATCAATTGTTTGTTGTTATACGTGCTCATAGATTAGGAAATGGCTTTGAACCCACTTTCTGTGATACGTAAGGTTTTTAAACTCACTGGTCCCTAAATGTAATGATTGGAATAGAGATCTAGACATTACCCAAACTGTTAAAGAGTGCAAGGTTGTACTCAGTGAGCTTTGTCCTCCCGAGCCTATTGACATAGGCGGCTAGACAAGAAGCGATGATGATACTCATAAAGGCCAGTCGCTTCGAGAAAACGCTTAAACACATTTTTGAGATGATTGACCTTTTAGACGAGTTGAGACGGAAATCGCAAGCTCTTGTAGCTAATGCCAAAGGTTTCGATCCTAAGGGCAAAATCGGGGGAAAGGAAAAGCAAGCAAAGAAACCCAGTGGTCCTAGGTTTCTTGGACCACGAGATGGGACGAGAAAGCCAAGAGGCAAGTGTTCTCGATGCAAACAGTCTGGGTACTGGAAGTCTGATTATCCTCTCAAAGAAAGTACGAAATTTTCTTTAGTCGTAAAACATAGTCAGTGGTATTATCTACCGGAACCTGGTGTGTAGATATGGAACCACTGACGGTATGTGTATTTTAAATGCAAAGGTTCCAGGAAACCCGACGACTTGGAAAAGGAAAAATCGTAGTCTACATGGGCAATGCTGTAGAGGAGGCAGTAGTTGCAGTGGAGGACATTTAGGATTTCATTTTGAGTTATTGCTTTTATGTACCTTTCATTTAGAAAGAACTTTGTTCTGGATTTCTAATGAATAGATATTTTATTTCTTTTAATCATTTGATGGTTATAAGAAGAAATAATGATATTATCTATTTTGGTACATTAGCTAGCAATTTATAAATGATGAATCCTGAGTCCACCACGATGCAACGAACCGTTTTATATAACTCGTTTTACTAATAAGAGATTTCTTTATTAAATCATTTATACTTGTGGATTCTTATGCTAAGTCATATTTATTCAAATAAGAAGTTCAAAGGTTGAAAATTGATTGTAAGATCAATTAAGTTGAAGGAATGGACCTTCCGACCTAAGAATCTAATTTGGAAGATAATATGACTAAGCTATCCTTTATGGATATAAGATATAAGATCCGGACAAGTATAAGAATTGATTGACTCTGATGTATGCAGACCTATGTCTACTCAGACAATAAGGTACGAGTACTTCATTTGATGATTACTCGAGAAATGGATTAGAATACCTGATGTGCCACAAAAGCAAGTGTTTTAACAAGTCAATGGACACTAAGCAATTGTGGAGAACCATCAAGGTATATCCATTTGTAGCCTGCGATTTGATCGCGGAGGCAAGTACCTGTCTGAGGAATGCATGGCATACTGATCAGAGATTGGGATTTGATCCCAAATGACTACACCATACACTGTTGTGTAGAAATGGTGTATCGTAAACAAGAAATGGAACTCTTATAGAAATAGTAAAAGCATGAGTTATACGGAACTACCTATGTTCTATGGATATGTCTGGAAACAACGACGCATTCAAATGCGGTTGTAGAATATCCTAGAAGAATAAAAAGACGTGTGTGCAATAGTACTATGAACCAGATGGACGTTATAAGTTCTAACGCCCGGTTCTTAGAGAAAGACTATATGATGAACCACGAGCCCAAAGTGACGTGATACTTTGAAATGAGAGAGAACGATAAGGACTGAGAACCAGCAGAACTGAGTAGCGATACACCACTAACTGTACCTACTGTTATTACTGTTAATACACCGGAATGCCATTGTAGTGGGAGGTTGTGGGTCAACCAGAGATATTCATAAGACTAGGTGAGTCTTCGGACTCTGGACCTAGTATACATCAAATCGATCCCTGGATCTACACAGAGGCGGTACTAGATCTAAATGTGCTCTCTTGGAAAGCAATAAGGATTATTGCTAAGAGGCAAGATCATTTAGAGTACAAGCTTAGTTTATCCATTTATGGATTGGAACAAAGCATTGAGTTCGTGGTACTTGCAAATTGATGAGATAGTCCATTTTATGGATTCATCAAAGCATAGACGAATCATGTGTATTGGAAACGTGATGGAACAAGGTGGTGTTTCTCGGGTTTTATGTAGAGAACATTCTTATCATTGGTAACAATGTAAAGATGTTTTCAAGACATAAAATGAGGTTGTCTAGATAAATAAATATGAAAGATATAGGAAGAAGTTGGACATGTTCTTGAGATCTTGGATCTCTGGGAAGGAACATTGCACTTCTCCTGGACATCTTACATATATATGATTATAGTTCGTTTTAACATGCAATATTCCGAGAAAGGTTCGTTACCTTTCAGAGACGGAATGCATCTATCTAAGGATATGTGTTTTAAAACACAAAAGGAGATAGAAGCAATGAAAGCGGTTTCCTACACTTCGAGTGTGGAAAGCTTGATAAATGCGATGTTGAAAACGAGAACCTGATATCGGCTATGTGGTTAGCATAGTGGGAGGATATCAAGGTAATCCTGGAAAGGAATATTCGACTGCTATAAAAGTACTTTCGAAGTACTGTTCTAGACTACGAAGCAGACGAACATTTCCTTTGGATTACATTCTCTTAGATTTCTAATCGAATGAGGACCAGTGTAAGTCGATATCAGGCTATGTGTTTCACTAATAAAGGAGAAGGAGTTTTAACATGGAAGAGTGATAAGCACGATGCTTTTCGGACTCTGCCATGGGTAACCAAATAGCGGCCTCAGAGGCAGCGGAAGTTTTGGTATAGCTCCGGGATAATCTCTGGGACTTAGATGTGATTCTTAATTTGCCAAAGGCTATGTAAATAGCGGTGCGATGACAAATGGTAAGATCACAAGTCCATAAGTGTAAGATAACACATAGTGCAAGTACCACCTGATACGAATCATCGTCGAGGGAGACGACGCTGTAGTCACCAAGATAACTTCAGAGCGGCAACCTAGAGTGCTCATTCACATAGTACTTCTTGGAAGTACAACTTAAGCACGTGATGAGTGTGGGAGTCGGGAGTTTGGAGGAAATGACTAGACCTTAGTACAAGTGAGAGATTGTTGGAGTTGTGTACTTAATGTCCAGATTTATGTAACGGAAACTCACGATCCATTGCCATTAATCTATTTAATTAATAAACAATTATTTGCGTTTAATTATTTATAATTAAATATATGCAAATTATAGTCCTGGATTTTATACGTTGTAGTTAGTATGGTGTGTATGGACACACAGAAGATCATACTATCGGTTTCTCTTATTTAATCGAACAGATGCTCACGACCTAGATGGACACGGACCAATCCATCGGTATAGTCATTGTGTGAGAGAGAAAATAATCTGTCTTGATTATTTTATCACACTTGTACACTTGGTGTATTGAGCGGATCGCTTGAGATTTTTCGATTAGGATTGCCTTAGATAATCGATTTAAATCTCTGAGTATTTTATTCTTAATCCCCGATACTATTGCGGGTGTGTATATTTAATATAAGTGACTTTGATTTACCAAAGGAATTAACCGATTTAATTATTGGGTTAATTACCGGTTAAGTTGGGTCACTATATTTTATATATGGCATGCCGTGAATACTTGACGGGAAAGTGTATCCCGTAAGGGTTGATAATATCCCCGAGATGAGTTCATAAGGAATTATTATGTAAACCCTGCAGGTGGATTCGTTCTGCATAATAATTAAGGTTGAATGGTACTTGTCTCGGAAATAAGAGATGAATAAATTAATTAGCAATAAATTAATTTTATTCATGGATATTTATATCTTAAATACACGGAATAAATAATACTACCGGAGAAATATTATTTGATATAATATGGTTTAATATTGGGAGTGCAATTAATTTTATATAGTGGAAAATAGAATTAATTAATATTAATGGATTAATAGATTTGGGCTTGAGCTCAATTTAATCATTAATATTGGAAGCCCAATATTCCACCTCCTTAAGATCCCCTACGTAGCCTATAAAAGCACTACATGGTCTTCTCTATTCACATAAGTTGAAGATCACAATTTTTTAGAGAGAAAGTAGAGAGGGAGATCCATGGAGTTCGGTAGATCGTCGCCCACACGACGTCCGAGCTAGTGCAAGGAATACGTCGGAAGATCTCAAGGTCGTCAAATTGAGTTCTTCGTTTTTCCGAACAACGAGAACGAGGTAAATCGTAAAACCCTCTTTATGATTTTATCGTTTATTTATCGTGAAAATATCATGAACCAAGATCCAAGGGACGTACGAACCCGGGGACGAGGATCGACCTCGCGGTGGTGATCGAGGATCACCGGACCGCGGGAGGTCGAGAGATCCTCGCCGGGATCGAGAGGACGAACCCTCGGCTGGACGCCGAGGGTGGCGGTCGAGCCCTAGGGCTTCGACTGCCGGCAGCACGCATGAGGACCCCGGCTGGACGCCGGGGGTGCGATCGAGCGCGTGCTCGATCGCGTGGGGTGGCGGGCTGGTGCCGCCGCTGCTCGCCTGGCGAGCAGCCCCCTCCTCCGCGGACGGCGAGTCGCCGGACTCGCCGTGGGGTTGCAGTGCGCAACCCGGCGATCACCGTGCGTGATCGCGAGCCCCACGCGGGGCTCGGCTAGGGCTAGCCGCGGGTTAATCCCGCGGCGGTGTTGCTTTGGTCGGGCTCGGTTCGTGTGGTGGTTCGCGGTGGTTTCCGGCGAAAGGATTTCGATTGGGTTGTCGGTTCCGCAATTTTGACAATCCGGATATTCGAAGGATTTCGGTCGGAATTAATTAGATAATTTATTTATTTAAATTTATTAATTCCGGGATATCGATTTCCAACAGAATGAAGCCAAGTGGATGGCGATTTTAAGGCTTACACTTTTCGAACAAGATAAATTTGATAAGCTTTGTTCGGCTTACCCGCTCTTTGAGCAACTTCATTCTGAATTAAAACAGCAGGAGTCTCACTTCTATAGGTTAGTATCTACGAATTTGATGGATGAATAAGGTCGAATTTGATGGATGAATAAGGTCAGTGGAAATTATTTAGATAGAATGACATTTATTATTCAGAAAACTTGGTGTGGCCCTAATGGGAAAGGAGAACCGTTTTAATGTTCAAAATTCTGTAATTCATTTAAACTATTGATTATATAATTCATTTTATCAAGACTTATAGAATGATTTCATCTAAGTTGAGCTATTATATATTATATATTTTAACTTTTTTGCTATAATATATTTTTATTTGTATAATTATTTTGCTTATATATTTGTACTTTATTCGCTATTATATATTTTTATTTTGTTTTTTAGCTCTAATGTACTAATTGCGCAATATTTTAGTTACGCTATTATATATTAGTTTGGATTATTTAAGTTGTGCTATTATATATTTTTATTTTGTATTATTACTTTTGTCTTTATTATATATTTTTACTTTTTTGCTATTATATATATTTTTTTAATTATTATTTTGCTTATATATTTTTACATTTTGTGCTATTATATATTTGAACTTTTTGGCTGGTACGCTATTTTGCAGTTGATGCATCCGGAGATGACCTCGACGTTCTAGCAGATAGTGTCGGAGGGAAGCTTTTCTTCCCCGGCGAGGCCACCAACAGGAAATATCAGGCAACCATGCATGGTGCTTTTCTAAGCGGGTTCAGAGAAGCCGGTAAATCGCCTTAAGTCTAAGAACTAAGGGAAAACATCACAAATAGAAGATACGCCCGCAAAACGTGAATATATTCTCGTTGATTTATTGTTGAAACTCGTCTGCTTTGACATATTTTTTGGTCAGAAGGAAGCCAGGTGGATGGCGATTTTAAGGGTTACACTTTTCGAACGGGATAAATTTGATGAGCTTTGTTCGGCTTACCCGCTCTTTGAGCAACTGCATTTTGAGTCTCACTTCTATAGGTTAGTATCTACGAATTTGATGGATGAATTTGTGAAGGTCAGTGGAAATTATTTAGATAGAATGACATTTCTTATTCAGAAAACTTGGTGTGGCCCTAATGGGAAAGGAGAACCGTTTTAAGGTTCAAAATTCTGTAATTCATTTAAATTATTGATTATGTAATTCATTTTATCAAGACTGATAGGATGATTTCATCTAAGTTAAGCTATTATATATTATATATTTTAACTTTTTTGCTATAATATATTTTTATTTGTATTATTATTTTGCTTATATATTTGTATTTTTTTATTATATATTTTTATTTTGTTTTTTATAAGAAGAGCTAATGTACTAATTGCGCAATATTTTAGTTGCGCTATTATATATTAGTTTGAAATATTTTAGTTGTGCTATTATATATTTTTATTTTGTATGATTATTTTTGTGTTTATTATATATTTTTACTTTTTGGATATTATATATATTTTTTTAATTATTATTTTGCTTATAAAATTTTACATTTTGTGCTATTATATATTTTAAATTTTTGACTTATACTCTAGTTTTGCAGTTGATGCATCGACGTTCTAGCAGATAGTGTCGGAGGGAGGCTCTTCTTTGCCGGCGAGACCACCAACAAGAACTATGGCAACCATGCATGGTGCTTTTCTCAGCGGGTTCAGAGAAGCCGGTAAATCTCCTTAAGTCTAAGAACTAAGGGAAAACATCACAAATAGAAGATACGCCTGCAAAACTTGAATATATTCTCGGTGAGCTAATGTACTAATTGCGCAATATTTTAGTTGCGCTATTATATATTAGTTTGGAATATTTTAGTTGTGCTATTATATATTTTTATTTTGTATTATTATTTTTTTCTTTATTATATATTTTTACATTTTGGATAATATATATATATTTTTTAATTATTATTTTACTTATATATTTTTACATTTTGTGCTATTATATATTTTAACTTTTTGACTTATACTCTAGTTTTGCAGTTGATGCATCCGGAGATAACCTCGACTTTCTAGCAGATAGTGTTGGAGGGAGGCTACCAGGAACTATAGGCAATCATTCATGGTGCTTTTCTCAGCGGGTTCATAGAAGCCGATAAATTGCCTTAAGTCTAAGAACTAAGGGAAAACATCTCGTCTAAGTTTAAGAACTAAGGGAAAACATCACAAATAGAAGATACGCCTGCAAAATGTGAATATATTCTCGGTGAGCTAATTTACTAATTGCTCACTATTTTAGTTGGGCTATTATATATTAGTTTGGAATATTTTAGTTTTGCTATTATATATTTTTATTTTGTATTATTACTTTTGTCTTTATTATATATTTTTACTTTTTGGCTATTATATATATTTTTTTAATTATTATTTTGCTTATATATTTTTACATTTTGTGTTATTATATATTTTAACTTTTTGGCTTGTACTCTAGTTTTGCAGTTGATGCATCCGGACATACCTCGAAGTTCTAGCAGGTAGTGTGGGAGAGAGGCTTTTCTTCGTCGGCGAGGTGACCAACAGGAACTATATGGCAACCATGCATGGTGCTTTTCTAAGCCGGTTCAGAGAAGCTGGTAAATCGCCTTAAGTCTAAGAACTAAGTTAAAACATCACAAATAGAAGATACGCGCAACGTGAATATATTCTCGGTGATTTTGCGCGAATATATTCTCGGTGATTTATTGCTGAAACTCGTCTGCTTTGACATATTTTTTGGTCAGAATGAAGCCAGGTGGATGGCGATTTTAAGGGTTACACTTTTGGAACGAGATAAATTTGATAAGCTTACCCGCTCTTTGAGCAACTTCATTCTGAATTAAAACAGCAGGAGTCTCACTTCTATAGGTTAGTATCTACGAATTTGATGGATGAATCGGTGAAGGTCAGTGGAAATTATTTAGATAGAATAACATTTCTTATTCAGAAAACTTGGTGTGGCCCTAATGTGAAAGGAGAACCGTTTTAAAGTTCAAAATTCTATAATTCATTTAAACTATTGATTATATAATTCATTTAATTTTATCAAGACTGATAGAATGATTTCATCTAAGTTGAGCTATTATATATTATATATTTTAACTTTTTTGCTATAATATATTTTTATTTGTATAATTATTTTGCTTATATATTTGTACTTTATTCGCTATTATATATTTTTATTTTGTTTTTTAGCTCTAATGTACTAATTGCGCAATATTTTAGTTACGCTATTATATATTAGTTTAGATTATTTAAGCTGTGCTATTATATATTTTTATTTTGTATTATTACTTTTGTCTTTATTATATATTTTTACTTTTTTGCTATTATATATATATTTTTAATTATTATTTTGCTTATATATTTTTACATTTTGTGCTATTATATATTTGAACTTTTTGGCTGGTACTCTAGTTTTGCAGTTGATGCATCCGGAGATGACCTCGACGTTCTAGCAGATAGTGTCGGAGGGAAGCTTTTCTTCCCCGGCGAGGCCACCAACAGGAATTATCAGGCAACCATGCATGGTGCTTTTTTAAGCGGGTTCAGAGAAGCCGGTAAATCGCCTTAAGTCTAAGAACTAAGGGAAAACATCACAAATAGAAGATACGCCCGCAAAACGTGAATATATTCTCGGTGATTTATTGTTGAAACTCGTCTGCTTTGACATATTTTTTGGTCAGAAGGAAGCCAGGTGGATGGCGATTTTAAGGGTTACACTTTTCGAACGGGATAAATTTGATGAGCTTTGTTCGGCTTACCCGCTCTTTGAGCAACTGCATTCTGAATTAAAACAGCAGGAGTCTCACTTCTATAGGTTAGTATCTACGAATTTGATGGATGAATCTGTGAAGGTCAGTGGAAATTATTTAGATAGAATGACATTTCTTATTCAGAAAACTTGGTGTGGCCCTAATGGGAAAGGAGAACCGTTTTAAGGTTCAAAATTCTGTAATTCATTTAAATTATTGATTATGTAATTCATTTTATCAAGACTGATAGGATGATTTCATCTAAGTTAAGCTATTATATATTATATATTTTAACTTTTTTGTTATAATATATTTTTATTTGTATTATTATTTTGCTTATATATTTGTATTTTTTTATTATATATTTTTATTTTGTTTTTTATAAGAAGAGCTAATGTACTAATTGCGCACTATTTTAGTTGCGCTATTATATATTAGTTTGGAATATTTTAGTTTTGCTATTATATATTTTTATTTTGTATTATTACTTTTGTCTTTATTATATATTTTAACTTTTTGGCTATTATATATATATTTTTAATTATTATTTTGCTTATATATTTTTACATTTTGTGTTATTATATATTTTAACTTTTTGGCTTGTACTCTAGTTTTGCAGTTGATGCATCCGGACATGAACTCGACGTTCTAGCAGATAGTGTGGGAGAGAGGCTTTTCTTCGTCGCGAAGTGACCAACAAGAACTATCTAGCAACCATGCATGGTGCTTTTCTAAGCCGGTTCAGAGAAGCTGGTAAATCGCCTTTAGTCTAAGAACTAAGTGAAAACATCACAAATAGAAGATACGCGCGCAAAACGTGAATATATTCTCGGTGATTTTGCGCGAATATATTCTCGGTGATTTATTGCAGAAACTCGTCTGCTTTGACATATTTTTTGGTCAGAATGAAGCCAGGTGGATGGCGATTTTAAGGGTTACACTTTTGGAACGAGATAAATTTGATAAGCTTTGTTCGGCTTACCCGCTCTTTGAGCAACTTCATTCTGAATTAAAACAGCAGGAGTCTCACTTCTATAGGTTAGTATCTACGAATTTGATGGATGAATCAGTGAAGGTCAGTGGAAATTATTTAGATAGAATGAAATTTCTTATTCAGAAAACTTGGTGTGGCCCTAATGTGAAAGGAGAACCGTTTTAAAGTTCAAAATTCTATAATTCATTTAAACTATTGATTATATAATTCATTTTATCAAGACTGATAGAATGATTTCATCTAAGTTGAGCTATTATATATTATATATTTTAACTTTTTTGCTATAATATATTTTTATTTGTATTATTATTTTGCTTATATATTTGTACTTTATTCGCTATTATATATTTTCAGTTTGTTTTTTAGCTCTAATGTACTAATTGCGCAATATTTTAGTTGCAAGTTCAAAATTCTATAATTTATTTAAACTATTGATTATATAATTCATTTTATCAAGACTGATAGAATGATTTCATCTAAGTTGAGCTATTATATATTATATATTTTAACTTTTTTGCTATAATATATTTTTATTTGTATAATTATTTTGCTTATATATTTGTACTTTATTCGCTATTATATATTTTTATTTTGTTTTTTAGCTCTAATGTACTAATTGCGCAATATTTTAGTTACGCTATTATATATTAGTTTAGATTATTTAAGTTGTGCTATTATATATTTTTATTTTGTATTATTACTTTTGTCTTTATTATATATTTTTACTTTTTTGCTATTATATATATTTTTTTAATTATTATTTTGCTTATATATTTTTACATTTTGTACTATTATATATTTGAACTTTTTGGCTGGTACTCTAGTTTTGCAGTTGATGCATCCGGAGATGACCTCGACGTTCTAGCAGATAGTGTCGGAGGGAAGCTTTTCTTCCCCGGCGAGGCCACCAACAGGAATTATCAGGCAACCATGCATGGTGCTTTTCTAAGCGGGTTCAGAGAAGCCGGTAAATCGCCTTAAGTCTAAGAACTAAGGGAAAACATCACAAATAGAAGATACGCCCGCAAAACGTGAATATATTCTCGGTGATTTATTGTTGAAACTCGTCTGCTTTGACATATTTTTTGGTCAGAAGGAAGCCAGGTGGATGGCGATTTTAAGGGTTACACTTTTCGAACGGGATAAATTTGATGAGCTTTGTTCGGCTTACCCGCTCTTTGAGCAACTGCATTCTGAATTAAAACAGCAGGAGTCTCACTTCTATAGGTTAGTATCTACGAATTTGATGGATGAATCTGTGAAGGTCAGTGGAAATTATTTAGATAGAATGACATTTCTTATTCAGAAAACTTGGTGTGGCCCTAATGGGAAAGGAGAACCGTTTTAAGGTTCAAAATTCTGTAATTCATTTAAATTATTGATTATGTAATTCATTTTATCAAGACTGATAGGATGATTTCATCTAAGTTAAGCTATTATATATTATATATTTTAACTTTTTTGTTATAATATATTTTTATTTGTATTATTATTTTGCTTATATATTTGTATTTTTTTATTATATATTTTTATTTTGTTTTTTATAAGAAGAGCTAATGTACTAATTGCGCACTATTTTAGTTGCGCTATTATATATTAGTTTGGAATATTTTAGTTTTGCTATTATATATTTTTATTTTGTATTATTACTTTTGTCTTTATTATATATTTTAACTTTTTGGCTATTATATATATATTTTTAATTATTATTTTGCTTATATATTTTTACATTTTGTGTTATTATATATTTTAACTTTTTGGCTTGTACTCTAGTTTTGCAGTTGATGCATTCGGACATGAACTCGACGTTCTAGCAGATAGTGTGGGAGAGAGGCTTTTCTTCGTCGCGAAGTGACCAACAAGAACTATCTAGCAACCATGCATGGTGCTTTTCTAAGCCGGTTCAGAGAAGCTGGTAAATCGCCTTTAGTCTAAGAACTAAGTGAAAACATCACAAATAGAAGATACGCGCGCAAAACGTGAATATATTCTCGGTGATTTTGCGCGAATATATTCTCGGTGATTTATTGCAGAAACTCGTCTGCTTTGACATATTTTTTGGTCAGAATGAAGCCAGGTGGATGGCGATTTTAAGGGTTACACTTTTGGAACGAGATAAATTTGATAAGCTTTGTTCGGCTTACCCGCTCTTTGAGCAACTTCATTCTGAATTAAAACAGCAGGAGTCTCACTTCTATAGGTTAGTATCTACGAATTTGATGGATGAATCAGTGAAGGTCAGTGGAAATTATTTAGATAGAATGAAATTTCTTATTCAGAAAACTTGGTGTGGCCCTAATGTGAAAGGAGAACCGTTTTAAAGTTCAAAATTCTATAATTCATTTAAACTATTGATTATATAATTCATTTTATCAAGACTGATAGAATGATTTCATCTAAGTTGAGCTATTATATATTATATATTTTAACTTTTTTGCTATAATATATTTTTATTTGTATTATTATTTTGCTTATATATTTGTACTTTATTCGCTATTATATATTTTCAGTTTGTTTTTTAGCTCTAATGTACTAATTGCGCAATATTTTAGTTGCAAGTTCAAAATTCTATAATTTATTTAAACTATTGATTATATAATTCATTTTATCAAGACTGATAGAATGATTTCATCTAAGTTGAGCTATTATATATTATATATTTTAACTTTTTTGCTATAATATATTTTTATTTGTATAATTATTTTGCTTATATATTTGTACTTTATTCGCTATTATATATTTTTATTTTGTTTTTTAGCTCTAATGTACTAATTGCGCAATATTTTAGTTACGCTATTATATATTAGTTTAGATTATTTAAGTTGTGCTATTATATATTTTTATTTTGTATTATTACTTTTGTCTTTATTATATATTTTTACTTTTTTGCTATTATATATATTTTTTTAATTATTATTTTGCTTATATATTTTTACATTTTGTGCTATTATATATTTGAACTTTTTGGCTGGTACTCTAGTTTTGCAGTTGATGCATCCGGAGATGACCTCGACGTTCTAGCAGATAGTGTCGGAGGGAAGCTTTTCTTCCCCGGCGAGGCCACCAACAGGAATTATCAGGCAACCATGCATGGTGCTTTTCTAAGCGGGTTCAGAGAAGCCGATAAATCGCCTTAAGTCTAAGAACTAAGGGAAAACATCACAAATAGAAGATACGCCCGCAAAACGTGAATATATTCTCGGTGATTTATTGTTGAAACTCGTCTGCTTTGACATATTTTTTGGTCAGAAGGAAGCCAGGTGGATGGCGATTTTAAGGGTTACACTTTTCGAACGGGATAAATTTGATGAGCTTTGTTCGGCTTACCCGCTCTTTGAGCAACTGCATTCTGAATTAAAACAGCAGGAGTCTCACTTCTATAGGTTAGTATCTACGAATTTGATGGATGAATCTGTGAAGGTCAGTGGAAATTATTTAGATAGAATGACATTTCTTATTCAGAAAACTTGGTGTGGCCCTAATGGGAAAGGAGAACCGTTTTAAGGTTCAAAATTCTGTAATTCATTTAAATTATTGATTATGTAATTCATTTTATCAAGACTGATAGGATGATTTCATCTAAGTTAAGCTATTATATATTATATATTTTAACTTTTTTGTTATAATATATTTTTATTTGTATTATTATTTTGCTTATATATTTGTATTTTTTTATTATATATTTTTATTTTGTTTTTTATAAGAAGAGCTAATGTACTAATTGCGCACTATTTTAGTTGCGCTATTATATATTAGTTTGGAATATTTTAGTTTTGCTATTATATATTTTTATTTTGTATTATTACTTTTGTCTTTATTATATATTTTAACTTTTTGGCTATTATATATATTTTTTTAATTATTATTTTGCTTATATATTTTTACATTTTGTGTTATTATATATTTTAACTTTTTGGCTTGTACTCTAGTTTTGCAGTTGATGCATCCGGACATGAACTCGACGTTCTAGCAGATAGTGTGGGAGAGAGGCTTTTCTTCGTCGGCGAAGTGACCAACAAGAACTATCTAGCAACCATGCATGGTGCTTTTCTAAGCCGGTTCAGAGAAGTTGGTAAATCGCCTTTAGTCTAAGAACTAAGTGAAAACATCACAAATAGAAGATACGCGCGCAAAACGTGAATATATTCTCGGTGATTTTGCGCGAATATATTCTCGGTGATTTATTGCTGAAACTCGTCTGCTTTGACATATTTTTTGGTCAGAATGAAGCCAGGTGGATGGCGATTTTAAGGGTTACACTTTTGGAACGAGATAAATTTGATAAGATTTGTTCGGCTTACCCACTCTTTGAGCAACTTCATTCTGAATTAAAACAGCAGGAGTCTCACTTCTATAGGTTAGTATCTACGAATTTGATGGATGAATCAGTGAAGGTCAGTGGAAATTATTTAGATAGAATGAAATTTCTTATTCAGAAAACTTGGTGTGGCCCTAATGTGAAAGGAGAACCGTTTTAAAGTTCAAAATTCTATAATTCATTTAAACTATTGATTATATAATTCATTTTATCAAGACTGATAGAAATTCTATAATTCATTTAAACTATTGATTATATAATTCATTTTATCAAGACTGATAGAATGATTTTATCTAAGTTGAGCTATTATATATTATATATTTTAACTTTTTTGCTATAATATATTTTTATTTGTATTATTATTTTGCTTATATATTTGTACTTTATTCGCTATTATATATTTTCAGTTTGTTTTTTAGCTCTAATGTACTAATTGCGCAATATTTTAGTTGCAAGTTCAAAATTCTATAATTCATTTAAACTATTGATTATATAATTCATTTTATCAAGACTGATAGAATGATTTCATCTAAGTTGAGCTATTATATATTATATATTTTAACTTTTTTGCTATAATATATTTTTATTTGTATTATTATTTTGCTTATATATTTGAACTTTATTCGCTATTATATATTTTCAGTTTGTTTTTTAGCTCTAATGTACTAATTGCGCAATATTTTAGTTGCGCTATTATATATTAGTTTGGATTATTTAAGTTGTGCTATTATATATTTTTATTTTGTATTATTACTTTTGTCTTTATTATATAATTTTACTTTTTGGCTATTATATATATTTTTTTAATTATTATTTTGCTTATATATTTTTACATTTTGTGCTATTATATATTTGAACTTTTTGGCTGGTACTCTATTTTGCAGTTGATGCATCCGGAGATGACCTCGACGTTCAAGCAGATAGTGTCGGAGGGAGGCTTTTCTTCCCCTGCGAGGCCACCAACAGGAATTATCCGGCAACCATGCATGGTGCTTTTCTAAGCGGGTTCAGAGAAGCCAGTAAATCGCCTTAAGTCTAAGAACTAAGGGAAAACATCACAAATAGAAGATACACCCGCAAAACGTGAATATATTCTCGGTGATTTATTGCTGAAACTCGTCTGTTTTCACATATTTTTTGGTCAGAAGGAAGCCAGGTGGATGGCGATTTTAAGGGTTACACTTTTCGAACGGGATAAATTTGATGAGCTTTGTTCGGCTTACCCGCTCTTTGAGCAACTTCATTCTGAATTAAAACAGCAGGAGTCTCACTTCTATAGGTTAGTATCTAGGAATTTGATGGATGAATAAGGTCAGTGGAAATTATTTAGATAGAATGATATTTCTTATTCAGAAAACTTGGTGTGGCCCTACTGGGAAAGGAGAACCGTTTTAAGGTTCAAAATTCTGTAATTCATTTAAATTATTGATTATGTAATTCATTTTATCAAGACTGATAGGATAATTTCATCTAAGTTAAGCTATTATATATTATATATTTTAACTTTTTTGCTATAATATATTTTTATTTGTATTATTATTTTGCTTATATATTTGTACTTTTTTTATTATATATTTTTATTTTGTTTTTTATAAGAAGAGCTAATGTACTAATTGCGCAATATTTTAGTTGCGCTATTAGTTTGAAATATTTTAGTTGTGCTATTATATATTTTTATTTTGTATTATTATTTTTCTCTTTATTATATATTTTTACTTTTTGGATATTATATATATTTTTTTAATTATTATTTTGCTTATATATTTTTACATTTTGTCCTATTATATATTTTTACTTTTTGACTTATACTCTAGTTTGATGCATCCGGAGATAACCTCGACATTCTAGCAGATAGTGTCGGAGGGAGGCTCTTCTTTGCCGGCATCCGGAGATAACCTCGACGTTCTAGCAGATAGTGTAGGAGGGAGGCTCTTCTTTGTCGGCGAGGCTACCAACAGGAACTATCGGCAACCATGCATTGTGCTTTTCTCAGCGGGTTCAGAGAAGCCGGTAAATCGCATTAAGTCTAAGAACTAAGGGAAAACATCACAAATAGAAGATACGCCTACTTGAATATATTCTCTGTTAGCTAATGTACTAATTGCGCAATATTCTCTGTTAGCTAATGTACTAATTGCGCAATATTTTAGTTGCGCTATTATATATTAGTTTTGAATATTTTAGTTGTGCTATTATATATTTTTATTTTGTATGATTATTTTTGTGTTTATTATATAATTTTACTTTTTGGATATTATATATATTTTTTTAATTATTATTTTGCTTATATAACTTTACATTTTGTGCTATTATATATTTTAACTTTTTGACTTATACTCTAGTTTTGCAGTTGATGCATCCGGAGATAACCTCGACGTTCTAGCAGATAGTGTCGGAGGGAGGCTTTTCTTCGTCGGCGAGGCCACCAACAGGAACTATGGCAACCATGCATGGTGCTTTTCTCAGCGGGTTCAGAGAAGCCGGTAAATCGCCTTAAGTCTAAGAACTAAGGGAAAACATCACAAATAGAAGATACGCCTGCAAAACGTGAATATATTCTCGGTGAGCTAATTTACTAATTGCGCAATATTTTAGTTGTGCTATTATATATTAGTTTGGAATATTTTAGTTGTGCTATTATATATTTTTTTTTTGTATTATTACTTTTGTCTTTATTATATATTTTTACTTTTTGGCTATTATATATATTTTTTAATTATTATTTTGCTTATATATTTTTACATTTTGTGCTATTATATATTTGAACTTTTTGGCTGGTACTCTAGTTTTGCAGTTGATGCATCCGGAGATGACCTCAACGTTCTAGCAGATAGTGTCGGAGGGAGGCTTTTCTTCCCCGGCGAGGCCACCAACAGGAATTATCCGCCAACCATGCATGGTGCTTTTCTAAGCGGGTTCAGAGAAGCCGGTAAATCGCCTTAAGTCTAAGAACTAAGGGAAAACATCACAAATAGAAGATACGCCCGCAAAACGTGAATATATTATCGGTGATTTATTGCTGAAACTCGTCTGCTTTGACATATTTTTTGGTCAGAAGGAAGCCAGGTGGATGGCGATTTTAAGGGTTACACTTTTCGAACGGGATAAATTTGATGAGCTTTGTTCGGCTTACCCGCTCTTTGAGCAACTTCATTCTGAATTAAAACAGCAGGAGTCTCACTTCTATAGGTTAGTATCTACGAATTTGATGGATGAATCGGTGAAGGTCAATGGAAATTATTTAGATAGAATGACATTTCTTATTCAGAAAACTTGGTGTGGCCCTAATGGGAAAGGAGAACCGTTTTAAGGTTCAAAATTCTGTAATTCATTTAAATTATTGATTATGTAATTCATTTTATCAAGACTGATAGGATGATTTCATCTAAGTTAAGCTATTATATATTATATATTTTAACTTTTTTGCTATAATATATTTTTATTTGTATTATTATTTTGCTTATATATTTGTATTTTTTTTATTATATATTTTTATTTTGTTTTTTATAAGAAGAGCTAATGTACTAATTGCGCAATATTTTAGTTGCACTATTAGTTTGGAATATTTTAGTTGTGCTATTATATATTTTTATTTTGTATTATTATTTTTCTCTTTATTATATATTTTTACTTTTTGGATATTATATATATATTTTTAATTATTATTTAGCTTATATATTTTTACATTTTGTCCTATTATATATTTTTACTTTTTGACTTATACTCTAGTTTTGCAGTTGATGCATCCGGAGATAACTGTTGAGTTTGCCACAAAACCAGTCGAGGAGGAAAACGGCGCCCGCCGAATGGAAACGGAGACCGCCGTTCATGGACCCGCGCCCGCCGAAAAGGTCGTTTTGACGAAGTCGGGACTGCATAAAATTTGGGGATTCGGCGACCGCCGAATCAGTTCCGCGACCGCCGGTTGCAAACGGCGGTCGCCAAATGTGCCAGGCGCGGGGGACTTTTGGAAAGTCCTATTTTTGGTCCGTTTTGGTTTCCTTCTCCTACAAGGCATACCATGGGCGAGAATTAATGTTTCCATACATTAATTAGGACTCTCCCCTATATAAGAGAGCTTCTCCATAAGCATAAACACATCAATTATAATTCTATAGCTATTGCGTGAGATTTGAGGGTTTAGAGTGTATATCATCCTTGTAATCGTGAAGCAATATTATAGTGAATTGTTCGTCGTTCCTCCCGTGGTTTTTCCCAGTTGGGTTTCCACGTAAATTCTTGTCTTCTCTATTTTATTGTTGATTTCTTTTCTTCGGTATTCTTGTTTTCTTCATACTATACATCGTCCGATCGTCAACAAGTGGTATCAGAGCTAAGGATCTATGACGAGGGTGAAGTATGACATACCGATGCTGGATCTCAACACAAGGTTCCCGATTTGGCAATACAAGATGAGGTTAGTTCTACGATCCCTAAAGCAAGAGATCGCCCTAAATGGTATTGACAACATGCCGGTTCATATGGAGCATGACGAGCGTGTGTCGCTCGATCAGATGGCTATGGCGACCATAGGGCTCCATGTTTCGAACGCTTTGGCGGAGGACATCATGGAGATGAAGACAGCGAAAGAATTGTGGGAGAAGCTTGAAGAGATGTGCATCACCAAGACGGTGTCAAGCAAGCACAATTTGAAGAGGAGTCTTTATTTCCTCAAGATGGCGGAGGGATCCTCGATCCAAGCGCACGTAGCAATGTTCAAGGAGAAGGTTGCCGACCTCGGCAACATTGGCGTGAAGATCGAAGATGATGATCTTGCGTTTTGGCTCCTAATTTCTTTACCCCCTTCTATGGCGACCTTCCGTGATACTCTCCTATATTCCGCTCGAGAGAGTCTCGCATTTAAAGACGTTATTTCGGCTCTCTCATCTAGAGATAATATTATGATGATGGAGAATCCTAATTCGGGAGAGACGCCAAGCGAAGGGTTGAATGTCCGTGGGCGGACAACTTAGAAATCGAGCCAGAGGTCTCGATCGAAGTCACGACATAGTAACAAGGTTTGCAACTATTGCAAGAAGAAGGGTCACATCAAAGCCGATTGCTACGCCTTGAAAAATAGGTTGGAGAGAGAAGGCGGCAACAACAACAACAACAATAATTCCGGGAAGAGTTCCGGTGAAGTTGGTGTAGCCGAAAATTATTGTGATCTCCTTATGGCTTTGGGTTGTTGGAAAAATTGGAATAAAATATTTGGTTTGACCAATATTTGACTAATTTTTTATGGCTAAATATTAATTCAAGTTGTAATTAAATTGTTGATAATTTTCTACGTAGATAATTATAGTATTTTATTTTGTCAAAATCCGATTTTTCGGTGAGTGAGAAATAAATAATGAATTAGCCAAGTGAAAAGGCATTATTGAATGAGAATTGTAAGGTCTCATCCCACATCGAAATGTGGTAGATAATGGGTTTGTGAGAACTATTATAAAAGGTCTTGTGTATTGGAGTATAATGTGTTAGATTGTTGAGAATGTGAAAAGTCACAATCCCACATTGAATGTGGAGAGAAAATCAATACTCTTGTGATGTTATATGAGGAGTAGTAAAATGTTTCAACATTGAGTAAGTCCATTAATCTTGAATTATTATTCTTGATTAATTGGAGTATGATTTGGACTTGGGCCTCCGAGATTTTTCTTGGGTCTAATAAAATCTAACAAGTACAAATTTTATTTGTTTCTTGGGTCTAATAAAGTCTAACAAGTACAAATTTTATTTGTAGTGGGCCTGTTAAATAATAACATGTATGTATGGTTATTATGGCTTGGACTTATCGGCTTTTGGGCTGAGTAAATTAGTTGAAACTTTTAGTTGGCTTAAGTTGTTGGGCTTGGCTAAACGGGTTGTACGGAATTTGAATAGTCATCCCAATATGGGGTTGTACGGAATTTGAATAGACGGCTCAATAACTTGAAAAGTCATCAGAATTTTATTTATATATTTAATAAAAATATATAAATTAATCCTCATAATTGATATGACCTTTGAGTTGCCTTTGTCTTTTGATACTCCCCCCTTGATGGATATAAATAGGAGCTTTGTAGTTGAAGAGAACACAACATTTCAATCTATTTCTCTCTAAAGCTTAAAGTGCATTCTCATATAGTTAGAATATTGTGTAGAAAATATTTAGTTCCTTGCATTTGCATATGCTCGGTTCTCTCTCTTTCTCGTTCGCCGGAGCTTCTAGCTGGTGTGCCTCAGACTAGAAGATGATTGAAAGTCGTTATATCTTTGGGGACTAACGTCGCAAAACCGTAGCATACACGGGGCGTTTTAGTCTTGCGGATAGCGAAAGCGCCTCGACTACCCGCAACAAGATTCTATTCGAAGCCCAATAAAGGTTAATTTATTTAATTATTTTATTTAATTTTATTCTGGAATTGTAAAGATCAGTAGTACTGTTCTAGTCCAGATTTATCTTTATTTTATGTTCCGGATTTAGACATTTTGTACAAAAATAACCAACAACGCAAGACTAAAATTTCATCTCGTACTAAATGTCTACCTTCGGGACCGATGGGTTCGGTAAGGTATCTCAAAGATGGACCTTTGGTCATCTACGAGAATGGTATAGATGCTGAGAAACGTGTAACGTTTGAAGCATGTGAGCAAGGTGTTACCTTTGCCGAAATATTGTCCTCTACGGACTAAATATTGAACTATACGATGTGTATAGAGTATGACTTCGTCTAAAGCACTTTGGGTTGCTAAAGAGAAGAAATACAAGATTGAGGACGTTGGAACTGAAATGTTCATCGTCGGTATGTTCTTGAATTATTAAATGATCGTGACTAAGATCGTGATATTTTTTAATTCCAAGAGTACCAATTGATGTATACATAGCCGGAGAAGGCATGTCGATCAGCGAATATTTCCAAATGGGTGTTGCATTTGAGAAATTAATTTTGTTCTGAAAATGGGATAATTTTTTCAAACGATAATTCATATTCACCGTAATTGAATGATGTGGTTGAATGGAAAAAAATAATAATAATAATAATAATAATAAAAAAGATTTGATTATTATTTTTTATTATTATTATATAGAACTCTGAAAGAGTTGATGAACGTCGTGTTGATTAATTTTGAGTTATTTCAGAACATGTGGGGGAAGTTGTTTTGACAAGCTAACCTCGTATTGAAAAAAAAAAAATACCCACTTAAAATAAAATGAGAGGTGCTACGGATTTTTGAAAAAATCGTAAACCGGCTTATAAATATTTTTAAAGTGTGGGGGTGCTTGACTAAAGTGTATATTCCTGAATCAAAGCAAATGAAAATGTTTGTGTCTTTTGTGATAATTCACTGTGATAGCAAAGTTGATATAGGAAGAGCACAAAGCATTGTGTATAACGGTAATCTCGACATGTTCGTCGGAGAATTAACACCGTTAGACAATTGATCTCAAATTTGTTGGAATTCGATATCCCGGAGTTGCCGGAATTGCGGAACATGACAACTCCGATCAAACCCTTCGCCGGAGATCACATGAACGCCGACTCATCCGCCGGAGTCCAGCCTTTGGAGACCACGCACCCGAAAGCACGCAGCCCGCCCCCAGCCGAACCCCCGCGAGTACGGGGTTCACGCGATCAACGGATCGCGCCACCGCGCATTCGGGTGGGGCTGCCCAGCAGCCCCCGCGGCGAGTCCGGCGACTCGCCGCCACCTGGGGTGGCCCGCCTCCAGCTGGGCAGTCGTGCCCAGCAGCTGCCCGCGATCGATCCTTTGATCGATCGCGCCCCGGCGTCCAGCCGGGGATCGTCCCATGCGCCACGCCGCCGAAACCCTAGGCGGCGATCGCCACCACGCGTTCGTCGTCTAATCCGGGGTTCGAACTTTTGGATCTTTGTTCTTCGATAATTGATTCAATAAAACAAGAATTAAATAGCAATTATTTAATTCACCTTTCGATTCGTTGTGCGGAGAAACGAGATCTTATGATGACCTTGAGATCTTCCCACGTATTCCTTGCACTAGCCCGGACGTCGTGTGGGCGACGATCTACCGAACTCCATGGATCCTCCTCTCTACTTTCTCTCTCTAGAATTGTGATCTTCAAGTTATGAGAATAGAGAAGACCATGTAGTGCTTTTATAGGCTACGTAGGGGATCTTAAGGAGGTGGAATATTGGGCTTCCAATATTGAAGATTAAATTGAGCCCAATGCTCAAGTCCATTAATCCTTATCAATATTAATTAATTCTATTTTCCACTATATAAAATTAATTGCACTCCCAATATTAAACCATATTACATCACATAATATTTCTCCGGTAGTATTATTTATTCCGTGTATTTAAGATATAAATATCCATGAATAAAATTAATTTATTGCTAATTAATTTATTCATCTCTTATTTCCGAGACTAGTACCATTCAACCTTAATTATTATGCGGAACAAGTCCACCTGCAGGGTTTACATAATAATTCCTTATGAACTCATCTCGGGGATATTATCAACCCTTACGGGATACACTTTCCCGTCAAGTATTCACGGCATGCCATATATAAAATATAGTGACCCAACTTAACTGGTAATTAACCCAATAATTAAATCGGTTAATTCCTTTGGTAAATCAAAGTCACTTATATTAAATATACACACCCGCAATAATATCGGGGATTAAGAATAAAATACACTGAGACTCGAATCGATTATCGCCGGCAATCCTAATCGATGAATCTCAACGATCCGCTCAATACACCAAGTGTACAAGTGTGATAAAATAATTAAGACAAATTATTTTCTCTCTCACACAACGACTATACCGATGGATTGGTCCGTGTCCATCTAGGTCGTGAGCAACTGTTCGATTAAATACGAGTAACCGATAGTATGATCTTCTGTGTGGGCCCGACACACCATACTAACTACAACGTATAGAATCCAGGACTATAATTTGCATATATTTAATTATAAATAATTAAATGCAAATAATTGTTTATTTAATTAAATAGATTAGTGACAATGGATCGTGAGTTTCTGTTACTTAAATCTAGACATTAAGTACACAACTCCAACAATCTCCCACTTGTACTAAGGTCTAGTCATTTCCTCCAAACTCCCGACTCCCATACTCATCACGTGCTTAAGTTGTACTTCCAAGAAGTACTATGTGAATGAGCACTCTAGGTTGTCGCTCTGAAGTTATCTTGGTGACTACAGCGTCGTCTCCCTCGACGATGACTCGTATCAGGTGGTACTTGCACTATGTGTTATCTTACACTTATGGACTTGTGATTTCTTACCATTTGCCATTGCACCGCTATTTACATAGCCTTTGGCAAATTAAGAATCACATCTAAGTCCCAGAGATTATCCCGGAGTTATACCAAAACTTCCGCTGCCTCTGAGGCCGCTATTTGGTTACCCATGGCAGAGTCCGAAAAGCATCGTGCTTATCACTCTTCCATGTTAAAACTCCTTCTCCTTTAATAGTGAAACACATAGCCTGATATCGACTTACACCGGTCCTCATTCGATTAGAAATCTAAGAGAATGCAATCCAAAGGAAAAACTCGTCTGCTTCGTAGTCTAGAACAGTACTTCAAAAGTACTTTTACGGCAGTCGAATATTCCTTTCCAGGATTACCTTGATATCCTCCCACTATGCTAACCGCATAGCCGATATCAGGTTCTTGTTTTCAACAATGCATTTATTAAGCTTTCCACACTCAAAGTGTAGGAAACTGCTTTCATTGCTTCTATCTCCTTTTGTGTTCCAAAACACATATCCTTAGATAGATGCATTCCGTCTCTGAAAGGTAACGAACCTTTCTCGGAATCTTGCATGTTAAAACAAACCATAATCGTACAAGATATCTAGAGAAGTACAATGTTCTTTTCTTGAGATCCTAGATCTTAAGAACATGCTCTAACTTTTTTTTTTTTTTTTTATCTCATATATCGATTTTTCTAGACAACCATCATTTTATGTCTGACAACATCTTTACATTGTTGCCAATGATAAGAGCGTCATCTACATAAAACCTCCGAGAAACACCACCTTGTTTTCCATCACGTTTCCAATACACACAATTCGTCTATGCTTTTGATGAATCCATAAAATGGACTATCTCATCAATTTGCAAGTATCACGAACTCAATGCTTTGTCTCAATCCATAAATGGATCAACTAAGCTTGTACTCTAAATGATCTCGCCTCTTAGCAATAATCCTTATTGCTCTCCAAGAAGGCACATTTAGATCTAGTACGGCCTTCATGTAGATCTAGGGATCGATTTCATGTATACTAGGTCCAGAGTCCGAAGACTCTCCTAGTCTTATGAATATCTCTGGTTGTCCCACAACCTCCCACTACAATGGCATTCCGGTGTATAAACAGTGATAACAGTAGGTGCAGTTAGTGGTGTAGCGCTACTCGGTTCGGCTGGTTCTAAGTCTTAATCTTTTTCTCTTTTCAGAACTATCACGTCATTTTGGGCTTGTGGTTCATCTAATAGTCTTCCTCTAAGAACCGGGCGTTAGAACTTATAGCGTCCTTCTGGTTCATAGTACTATCGAACACACATCTTTTGTTCTTCTAGGATATTCTACAACCACATTTGAATGTGCCGTTGTTACCAAGACATATCTATAGAACATAGGTAGTTCCGTTTAACTCATGCTTTTACTATTTCTATAAGAGTTCCATTTCTTATTTCCGACACACCAATCTTACAGAGGACTGTATGGTGTTGTCACTTGGGATCAAATCCCAATCTCTGATCAGTATGCCATGCATTCCTCAGACAGGTACCTGCCTCCACGATCAAATCGCAGGCTACAAATGGATATACCTTGATGGTTCTCCACAATTGCTTAGTGTCCATTGACTTGTCAAAACACTTGCTTTTGTGGCACATCAGGTATTCTAATCCATTTCTCGAGTAATCATCAAATGAAGTACTCGTACCTTATTGTCTGAGTAGGCATAGGTCTGCATACATCAGAGTCAATCAATTCTTATACTTGTCCGGATCTTATATCTTATATCCATAAAGGATTGCTTAGTCGTATTATCTTCCAAATTAGATTCTTAGGTCGGAAGGTCCACTCCTTCAACTTAATTGATCAAACAATCAATTTTCGACCTTTGAACTTCTTATTTGAATAAATATGACTTAGCATAAGATTCCACAAGTATAAATGATTTAATAAAGAAATTTCTTATTAGTAAAACGAGTTATATAAAACGGTTCGTTGCATCGTGGTGGACTTGGGATTCATCATTTATATATTGCTAGCTAATGTACCAGAATAGATAATATCATTATTTCTTCTTATAACCATCAAATGATTAAAAGAAATAAAATATCCATTCATTAGAAATCCAGAACAAAGTTATTTCTAATATGAAAGGTACATAAAAGCAATAACTCAAAATGAAATCCTATAAAATGTCCTCCACTGCAAATGCTGCCTCCTCTACAGCATTGCCCACATAGACTACGATCTTTTTCTTTTCTAAGTCGTCAGGTTTCCTGGAACCTTTGCATTTAAAATGCACATACCGTCAGTGGTTCCATATCTACACACCAGGTTCCGGTAGATAATACCACTGACTATGTTTTACGACTAAAGAAAATTTCGTACTTTCTTTTAGAGGATAATCAGACTTCCAGTACCCAGACTTTTTGCATCGAGAACTCTTGCCTCTTGGATTTCTCGTCCCATCTCGTAGTTCAAGTAATCTTAGAACCACTGAGTTTCTTTGCTTTCTTTTCCTTTTCCCCGATTCATGCCTTTAGGTTCGAAACCTTTGGCATTGGCTACAAGAGCTTGCGATCTCCGTCTCAACTCGTCTAAAAGGTCAATCATCTCAAAAACGTGTTTAAGCGTTTCCTCGAAGCGACTGGCCTTTATGAGTATCCTCATCGCTTCTTGTCTAGCCGCCTATGTCAATAGGCTCGGAAGGACAAAGCTCATTGAGTACAACCTTGTACTCTTCAACAGTTTGGGTAATGTCTAGATCTCTATTCCAATCATTACATTTAGGAACCAGTGAGTTTAAAATCCTTACGTATCACAGAAAGTGGGTTCAAAGCCATTTCCTAATCTATGAGCACATATAACAACAAACAATCGATTTAATCTCCGATATTATCTCCTTCAAATAATATCATTAAACCACTAATCACCTCTAAAATCCCATCAGATATGGCAAGCCACGTTCGTGTGGACGTTTACCTATCCAAATGATTTAGCAATTAGATTTTCTTCGGTCGTACATCAATTATAGCGTTACTTCGTTTGGAAGAATACTATAAAGCGTACCTAAGTGTAAACCATTACTCAGTATCTAAGAAGATTGTTTGGGACACGTATATTCACCGCAAGCCACGTTCGTGTGGACGTTTACGTTAACATACGCTCCTTTACTCCCTTCTATAACTGTCTACATCAATCGTTCCAAAATCCCATTCAATGTAGCAAGCCACGTTCGTGTGGACGTTTACTACACCAAAAGACTTTTACAATTGACTCCCAATTACTTGAATCATTTAATCTTGTAAATCAAGACGCGGAGAATCATAAGTGAAACTCAAAGTTTCTAACCAGTGATTCACCATGCGAACGACCCTATCTCTCATAAATGAGGGAGCCGAGCAGACAATCGATCCACCTTCAAATAGATGGTACGACTGCCTCTAATTTGTGTCCTCGACATGACCAAGTGGCTTTGGCTCCATTCCACTCCCCGGGGTGAGAATGAGTCGACTTGAAGTCAGTTTTGGAAAGACAAATTAGGCATTGTTTGATAGACTTAATAAATGTTTCTCGTAAGAGGAATTACAAGAATTCTCCTCCAATGACTTATCTATACGAACTTCAAAAGTCCATAAAAGTCACCAAGAGAACAGCAATGGAGACCATGGATATGTTTCCATACCCTCTCCCACTTAGCTTTTTATAACAAAGGGATACGCTATCTAATGCATAATTAAATACACATAAGCATAATAACAAACATACATTTCATGCAAGTACGTTCACAAATAATCAAATAATTACTCAAGTAAAATTATTTCTCGACTATTCGTACCTTGATGAATTCCAGCATGCTTGTCTTGAGCCTCCATTCTACGTCTTGAATACTTTGCCGAGCGACGGAAAAATTCTTTGATTCTCATATTTAATTTTGCTCCAATTAAATAAAATAAATTCCATTGATTTCCATATTTAATTCTATTTTAAATAAAATCCAAGATTATCCAATTCAAAATAAATTTTGAATTAATCTAATGATTTTAAATAAAATACTTAAATTAAATAAAATCAATTCCATTAAAATCCATTGATTTCCATATTTAATTCTATTCTAAATAAAATCCAAGATTTTCCAATCCAAAATAAATTTTGAATTAATCTAATGATTTTAAATAAAATACTTAAATTAAATAAAATCAATATTTTAATAATTTCTCAATCCTATTTAAATTAGATCTCAAGAATCCTAATCAAAATCGAATTTTGATTCTTCTTAAGACTTCTAATCCAAGTAGGTATAGGATATCTAGAGAAACTAGGATTTTCTTTCCTAATTTAACTCTCCATCTAATTCCATTATTTAATTCCATAATTAAGAAATCTAATCCAAATAAAATTTGAATTAATTCCAAAATTAAATTAAATAAAATTAGAAAGATTAAATTATTTCCGGAAAGATCGGATTTACCGGGACGAACCGAAAACGAGACCCGCTCGAAAAGGTCCATCCCATAATCGAACCATGAACAGCACTTGGGTAAATGTAAGTGCGGCTAGCCATGCATGAAGACATGCACACATGCAATCACAGCATAACTCCAAGTGAATTAATTCACTCAGCCATGCAAGAATTAATTCACGCAGCAGCGTAAAAATTCTATCGTGGTCTTCATCGGCCAACCTTCAGCAGCAGCCATCGAGACCGTCGATCTCTAGCACGACGTCTCCTTTGACGACCCATGCCATCGACATGATCCAGCCGCAGCCATCGAGACCGCCGAGCCTTGGAGCACCAGCAGCCCGTCCGAGTGCGAAGCCGAAGCCGCGACCCACGAGCCGCCGCGCGTAGCGGCTGAACCGCCTCTTGGCAGCGATCACCACCATGACCATCCGCTGCCCCAGCAGCCCACAAAGGCGTACCAGCAGCGTGCGATCATGCCGTCCGAGCTCGAATCCGAAGTCGCGTGTGTGATGCTGCCAACGCGACTGCCGAGCACAGCTGCCGGCTGCCGGCGAACCACCACCACTGGTGGCTCACGCCGGCAAGCCCAGCCATGCCCCTGCTCACGTCCAGCAACATACACAACCCTCTCCCGAGCCCACGGTCGATCGACGAGGTTCGATATTTCCGAAAACCCTCGATTTAATTTTTTCGTCCATCACAATTCATACGAGAGATAAAACAAGTACGTAGAATAAATATAGCACAATAATTTAACGCAATTAGATTAATCTATGGCCATATACATCGAGAATCGATTATCGAAACAATTAACGAAAAACGAAACCGTACGCTCTGATACCAATTGTTGGAATTCGATATCCCGGAGTTCCCGGAATTGCGGAACATGACAACTCCGATCAAACCCTTCGTCGGAGATCACATGAACGCCGACTCATCCGCCGGAGTCCAGCCTTTGGAGACCACGCACCCGAAAGCACGCAGCCCGCCCCCAGCCGAACCCCCGCGAGTACGGGGTTCACGCGATCAACGGATCGCGCCACCGCGCGATCGGGTGGGGCTGCCCAGCAGCCCCCGCGGCGAGTCCGGCGACTCGCCGCCGCCTGGGGTGGCCCGCCTCCAGCTGGGCAGTCGTGCCCAGCAGCTGCCCGCGATCGATCCTTTGATCGATCGCGCCCCGGCGTCCAGCCGGGGATCGTCCCATGCGCCACGCCGCCGAAACCCTAGGCGGCGATCGCCGTGGTCCGGCGATCCTAGATCGCCACCACGCGTTCGTTGTCTAATCCGGGGTTCGAACTTTTGGATCTTTGTTCTTCGATAATTGATTCAATAAAACAAGAATTAAATAGCAATTATTTAATTCACCTTTCGATTCGTTGTGCGGAGAAACGAGATCTTATGATGACCTTGAGATCTTCCCACGTATTCCTTGCACTAGCCCGGACGTCGTGTGGGCGACGATCTACCGAACTCCATGGATCCTCCTCTCTACTTTCTCTCTCTAGAATTGTGATCTTCAAGTTATGAGAATAGAGAAGACCATGTAGTGCTTTTATAGGCTACGTAGGGGATCTTAAGGAGGTGGAATATTGGGCTTCCAATATTGAAGATTAAATTGAGCCCAATGCTCAAGTCCATTAATCCTTATCAATATTAATTAATTCTATTTTCCACTATATAAAATTAATTGCACTCCCAATATTAAACCATATTATATCACATAATATTTCTCCGGTAGTATTATTTATTCCGTGTATTTAAGATATAAATATCCATGAATAAAATTAATTTATTGCTAATTAATTTATTCATCTCTTATTTCCGAGACTAGTACCATTCAACCTTAATTATTATGCGGAACAAGTCCACCTGCAGGGTTTACATAATAATTCCTTATGAACTCATCTCGGGGATATTATCAACCCTTACGGGATACACTTTCCCGTCAAGTATTCACGGCATGCCATATATAAAATATAGTAACCCAACTTAACCGGTAATTAACCCAATAATTAAATCGGTTAATTCCTTTGGTAAATCAAAGTCACTTATATTAAATATACACACCCGCAATAATATCGGGGATTAAGAATAAAATACACTGAGACTTGAATCGATTATCGCCGGCAATCCTAATCGATGAATCTCAACGATCCGCTCAATACACCAAGTGTACAAGTGTGATAAAATAATTAAGACAAATTATTTTCTCTCTCACACAACGACTATACCGATGGATTGGTCCGTGTCCATCTAGGTCGTGAGCAACTGTTCGATTAAATACGAGTAACCGATAGTATGATCTTCTGTGTGGGCCCGACACACCATACTAACTACAACGTATAGAATCCAGGACTATAATTTGCATATATTTAATTATAAATAATTAAATACAAATAATTGTTTATTTAATTAAATAGATTAGTGGCAATGGATCGTGAGTTTCTGTTACTTAAATCTAGACATTAAGTACACAACTCCAACAAAATTGAGTAATTTTCTTAGAATGTACGTGTGAAATCTAAGAAAAATAAAATAAAATTGATTGATCCTTTGAAGAAAGGAATTGATAGAGATCAATTGAGTATGTGCTAAAGGGATTGGGTTTGAAAAATCACATTTTAATGAACGATCATAACGGTAACCCTACCATGATGAATGGCGATCCCAGGAACTTGGTTTAAAGGGAAAACTAAGTTATGAAAATTCAGTTGAGCACTTGAAAAATATATTTATATATTTTATATATTTATATATTTTGTGAACTCATCCCTAAGGGCAAATCAAGTGCTAAATCCTGATGTGTGATAAAAGGTTAAGTTCTCGTGGAGACTTTTAATGAATCCCAACCTTGAAAAGGTGAAGTATGTCAGGATACTTTTGTGGGAGGTCACCTATATAAATGTGAAGTGAGGGCCGCTTCAAATGTTAACATTTATGAATCCAAAGTGAGTCCATGGCCAAAACGGACACAACATAAGAACGGAAAATTGTTGGGGATTTATTGTGTAAATATCATTGACTCGTTGTACGTTGTGGGGGAATAGTTCAAGGCATCACGTCCACTAGGCCTCCTGTACTTCCGATGATAATTTACTACGGGAGGTTCAAAGCCGCAAACTACCTTTCCTGAAGCAATAAATTCTCTTGAGAATCGAGCACTAGGTCTGCATAGATTGCATGCATTCATTTCCACTCATGTGGGGGATTGTTGAAAAAATTGGAATAAAATATTTGGTTTGACCAATATTTGACTAATTTTTTATGGCTAAATATTAATTCAAGTTGGAATTAATTTGTTGATAATTTTCTACGGTGTTGCGTAGATAATTATAGTATTTTATTTTGTCAAAATCCGATTTTTCGGTGAGTGAGAAATAAATAATGAATTAGCCAAGTGAAAAGGCATTATTGAATGAGAATTGTAAGGTCTCATCCCACATCGAAATGTGGTAGATAATGGGTTTGTGAGAACTATTATAAAACGTCTTGTGTATTGATTGTTGAGAATGTGAAAAGTCACAATCCCACATTGAATGTGGAGAGAAAATCAATACTCTTGTGATGTTATATGAGGAGTAGTAAAATGTTTCAACATTGAGTAAGTCCATTAATCTTGAATTATTATTCTTGATTAATTGGAGTATGATTTGGACTTGGGCCTCCGAGATTTTTCTTGGGTCTAATAAAATCTAACAAGTACAAATTTTATTTGTTTCTTGGGTCTAATAAAGTCTAACAAGTACAATTTTTATTTGTAGTGGGCCTGTTAAATAATAACATGTATGTATGGTTATTATGGCTTGGACTTATCGGCTTTTGGGCTGAGTAAATTAGTTGAAACTTTTAGTTGGCTTAAGCTGTTGGGCTTGGCTAAACGGGTTGTACGGAATTTGAATAGTCATCCCAATATGGGGTTGTACGGAATTTGAATAGACGGCTCAATGACTTGAAAAGTCATCAGAATTTTATTTATATATTTAATAAAAATATATAAATTAATCCTCATAATTGATATGACCTTTGAGTTGCCTTTGTCTTTTGATACTCCCCCCTTGATGGATATAAATAGGAGCTTTGTAGTTGAAGAGAACACAACATTTCAATCTATTTCTCTCTAAAGCTTAAAGTGCATTCTCATATAGTTAGAATATTGTGTAGACAATATTTAGTTCCTTGCATTTGCATATGCTCGGTTCTCTCTCTTTCTCGTTCGCCGGAGCTTCTAGCTGGTGTGCCTCAGACTAGAAGATGATTGAAAGTCGTTGTATCTTTGGGGACTAACGTCGCAAAACCGTAGCATACACGGGGCGTTTTAGTCTTGCGGATAGCGAAAGCGCCTCGACTACCCGCAACAAGATTCTATTCGAAGCCCAATAAAGGTTAATTTATTTAATTATTTTATTTAATTTTATTCTAGAATTGTAAAGATCAGTAGTACTGTTCTAGTCCAGATTTATCTTTATTTTATGTTCCGGATTTAGACATTTTGTACAAAAATAACCAACATGGGTGAGGTTTCCAAATCAAGCGAGGAGTGGATTCTAGACTCGGGATGTACGTTCCACATGTGCCCGAATCGTGAGTGGTTCGAGTCTTTTGAAAAGGTGGAACAAGGTGCGGTGACTATGGGCAACAACGCGTCATGCAAGATCGAAGGGATAGGAAGCATCCGGATCAAGATGTTTGACGGCGCGATCCGCACCCTAAGCGAGGTTAGATTCGTCCCCGGCTTAAAGCGGAACTTAATTTCGCTTAGTACTTTGGAGCTCAAGGGTTACTCGTTCACCGGAGAAGGTGGAGTCGTGAAGGTGGCCAGCGGTTCGTTGGTCGTTATGAGAGGTGAACGTAAGTCAAATAGGCTTTACGTTCTTGAAGGTACCACGGTGAAAGGCGAAGTAGCCGTGGGTGATTCCAAGGTCCAGGATGTCGATACGACGAGACTTTGGCATATGCGTCTAGGGCATATGAGTGATTCCAGAATGGCCGAGTGGAGTAGGCAAGGGCTTCTTGGGGATAAGGGCTTGTCGAAGTTGGAGTTCTGTGAGCAGTGCGTCTTTGGGAAGCAAACGAGGGTGAAGTTCACTACCGACGCTCACACAACTAAAGAGATACTCGGGTATGTCCATTCCGATCTATGGGGACCATCCCCGGTCCCCTCCACTGGAGGTTCTTCCTACATGCTTACCATCATCGATGACTATTCCCGAAAGGTTTGGTCGTTCTTCCTGAAGAACAAGAGCTGTTGGAGTTGTGTACTTAATGTCTAGATTTAAGTAACGGTAAACTCCCGATCATAGCATTTAATCTATTTAATTAATAAACAATTATTTGCATTTAATTATATGCAAATCATGGTTCTGGATTTTATACGTTGTAGTTAGTATGGTGCTGCATGGGCGCACAGAAGATCATACTATCGGTTACTCGTATTTAATCGAACAGTTGCTCACGACCTAGATGGACACGAACTAATCCATCGGTATAGTCGTTGTGTGAAAGAGAAAATAATTTATCTTAATTATTTTATCACACTTGTACACTTGGTGTATTGGGCGGATCAATTGAGACTCATCAATTAGGATTGCTCGGCGATAATTGATTTGAGACTCGGAGTATTTTATTCTTAATCCCTGAAACAATTGCGGGTGTGTATATTTAATATAAGTGACTTTGATTTACCAAAGGAATTAACCGATTTAATTATTGGGTTAATTACCGGTTAAGTTGGGTCACTATATTTTGTATATGGCATGCCGTGAATTCTTGAAGGGACAGTGTATCCCGGAAGGGTTGATAATATCCCCGAGATGAGTTCATAAGGAATTATTGTGTAAACCTCATGAGTGGATTCGTTCCGCACAATAATAAAGGTTGAACGATACTAGTCTCGGATATAAGAGATGAATATTATTTATTAAGCAATAAATAAATTTATTCATGGATATTTAAATCTTAAATACACGGAATAAATAATACTAAGATGGAGAAATATTATTTGATATAATATGGAATAATATTGGGAGTGCAATTTTATTTATATAGTGGAAAATAAATAAAATTAATATTGATAAGAATTAATAGATTTGGGTTGGACCCAATTTAATTTTCAATATTGAAGCCCAATATTTATTCTCCTTATGATCCCCTACGTAGCCTATATAAGCACTATATGGTCTTCACTTTTCATAACTTAAGAAAACCTACGGAATTCATAAAGTCTTGAGAGTGAGGAAGATCCATAAAGTTCGATAGCTCGTCGCCCACCCGACGTTCGAACGGAGTGCTAGGAATACGCGGGAAGATCACAAGGTCGTCAATTAGATTCGTTTCTCCGTACAACGAATCGAGGTAATAATCGAGAAACCCCTTCTTTGATTATGTGCGTTGAATAATTGTGATGTATACATGAACGACGCGATCCGGGAAAAACGACAAACCTCGGGGACGGGGATTCGAGATCCCCGGCGAGGATCGAAGGAGGCGGTCGAACCCTAGGGTTCGGACCGCCCCACCGCGCGACGAGGGACGAGCCCCGGCTGGACGCCGGGGCATGGGATCGACTTCGGTCGATCCCCGGGGTGCCACGGGCTGGTGCCGTGGCGGACCCCAGCCCCTTCGTCGGAGGCGCGTGACGCGAAGCCCTCGGCTGGAGCCGAGGGGCGATCGAACCCGTGAGCTCGATCGCGGGTCGCTGCGGGGATAACCCGCAGCCGCCTCGTGCGCGCTACGGGGTTTCCCGTAGCGGATGCGCACGGGGCTGACCCCGTGCGAGCAGCGAGTCATCGCGACTCGCTGCAGGGCTGCTACGAGCAGCCCTAGGGATCGCTAGTAGCGATCCCAGCGATCGTCCGTAGACGATCGCGAACCCCTCGCGGGGGTTCGGCTGGGCACACGGGGCCTTCGGGTCTCGATGGCGTTCGGTCGGGCCCCGGCTCGTGAGGTGGTTAGCGTTCGTGGATCCGACTCGTGGGAGAAAATCGGCTGGGGGCGGGCTGCGTGTCTTCGGGCGCGTAGTCTCCAAAGGTCGGACTCCTACGGATGAGTCGGGGATCCAATCTTCGGTGATCGAGGGTTTTTGATCGGGTTATCGGTTCCGCAATTTTGATAGCCCGGGACATCGAATCCCAGCAAATGGTATCAGAGCGTTCGGTTTCGTGTTCATGTATATGTTCGATTATTGTTCTACCTTGCAGGATTTCCGGCTATCATGGTTGGATTTAATTAATGGTTTTTTAATTAATTATCATGATTATTAAACTCTCGGACATGTCGAGATTCGTTTTGTGTGGTTGAATGTTTGTAATAGTAAAAAATTCGGGGGTTGACCGAATTTAGGATTTATTATTACGTACTTTATTTTCCGGAAAATGTATAGGGTCGATTTCTTGTTTAGAATCGATACCGGAATTGTAATTTAAATTTTGTAATTTTAATTACGTTGGTTCGATGTTGAGACGATCGCCGGAAGACGAAGAAGTGACGAGAAGACAAGGGCTTGGGATCGATCACATGGTGGTGATCGACCCATGGCCTAGCCGGCGGTGGCTAGGCGGTGGCGGCGCTCCTCCCGAGTGGCCGGCCGATCCATCATCGTGGGGATGGCGTGGGATCTCCTAATCCCGTGCTATTCCTACAAAAATCTACTTTCCCAATTAATTCGGATTTTTCCTATTTGAGTACTTTCCTTTTGGAAACTCTCATGGATTAGGAAAAGAATTAATTTAAATTAATTTTATTTTCTATTGTTTTATTTCCTTCATGGAAATATTCATAGATTAGAAATTTAATTAATTTAGTACTAAATTTATTTTTCCTATTTGATTATTCCTACTCATTGGAATATTCATGGATTAGGAATAAAAATAAATTTGAAAAGTAGTAGTCCTAATTTATTTATTTTATTTCCTTGTTCTATTATAGATATCTTCTAGAATATTCCAAGTTTTACTTGGATAGATTATTCTAAAGATTTAATAAGAACTAGATAGGAAAATAAATAAATAAAAAATATTAATGATATTTAATTTTATTTTTGATATATTCGATTGACTTAATTTTCGAATTAAGTAACTTTTGGATTAATTGAAAATAAATAGATTTAAATATTAGAGATTAATATTCTCGTCACATGGAGCATTCAAGAAACGAAGACTGAAGACTAGAAGATGCATATGAAGATAAAGCCATAATAGTCGGGGAAAAATAATTTCTCTAGCATTATTTTTTGACTATGTGCTATGTGCTTTATTGCTTTCATGCATGCTTATGTGTTTAATTATGCATTAGATAGCATATCCCTTTGTTATAAAAAGCTAAGTGGGAGAGGGGATGGAAACATTCCCATGGTCTCCATTACTGTTCTCTTGGTGACTCTTATGGACTTTTGAAGTTCGTATAGATGTGTCATTGGAGGAGAATTCTTGTAATTCCTCTTACAAGAAACATTGATCAAGTTTATCAAACAATGCCTAATTTGTCTTTCTGAAACTGACTTCAAGTCGACTCATTCTCACCCCGGGGAGTGGAATGGAGCCAGAGCCACTTGGTCATGTAGAGGACACAAATTAGAGACTTTCGTGCCATTCTTTTATAGGTGGGTCGTTTGTCTGCTCGGCTCCCTCATTCGTGAGAGATAGGGTCGCTCACATGGTGAATCACTGGTTAGAAACTTCGAGTTTCACTTATGATTCTCCGCGTCTTGATTTACGAAAATCGAATGGATCTGGTAATTGGGAGTCAATTATAAAAGTCTCTTAGTGAAGTAAACGTCCACACCACGTGGCTTGCTGCACTGACGGATTTTGGATTAATTGATGTAGACAGTTGTAAGGAATTGTGAAGAGTTGTGAAGTTGTCGTAAACGTCCACACCACGTGGCTTGCGGTAATGTAGCAATTCCAAACGATTCACTTTGGTGCTGAGTAATGGTTTACACTTAGATACGCCTTGTAGTATTCCTCCCCACGAGGTTACGCTATAAGTGATGTATGACCAAAGAAAAACTAATTGCTAAATCATTTGGGTGGGTAAACGTCCACACCACGTGGCTTACCTTACCTGATGGGATTTTAGATGTGATTAGTAATTTAATGATATTATTTAAGGGAGATAATATCGGATATTAAATTAATTGTTTGTTTAAATGTGCTTATAGGTTTAGAGAATAGCTATGAAGCCACTTTCTATGATACTCAAGGAGCATAAGCTCACTGGCCCCAACTATATTGATTGGAAGAGAAATTTAGACATTGTCCTGACTTCGGAGGAGTACAAGTTTGTACTCCATGAAGTGTGCCCTGCTGAGCCCACGGCTGCCTCAACTGATGAGGAAAAACTAACATATCGGAAGTGGAAAAAGGCTGATGAGATGGCTAGGTGTTATATTTTGGCTTCCATGTCAAATGTACTCCAAACCCAACATGAGTCGATGGACACTGCCTATGATATGATGTTTAACCTCAAGGAGATGTTTGGGGAGCAAGATCGTGCGGCAAGGCAAGAAGCCATGAGATTCCTTATGTCGACTACTCAGTCTGAAGGAACGCCCGTTGGGGAGCACGTTCTTAAGATGATGAGTTTGTTGAATGAACTTGAGGTCCTAGGAGCTTCTATTGATGGTGAGACGCAAGTCGACATCATACTCCAGTCTCTGGCCCCTAGTTTTGAGCAGTTTCGTATGAGCTATAATATGGGTAAACTATCTTATACTCTTGCGCAACTCCTGACTGAACTAAAGGCGGCAGAGGGGATCTACAAGAAGGGCAAGTCTCAAGCGCTTGTAGCTACCAAGTCCAAAGGTTTTAAGCCTGGTGGAGGTAGGGGCAAGAAAAGGAAGCAAGCCTGGAAACCCAGTGGTGTCAAGAGGACTGCACCACGAGTGGGGGCTGCAAAGCCAAAGGGCAAGTGCTTCCGATGCAACAAGATGGGACACTGGAAGTCTGAATGTCCTCTCAAAGGTACGAATCTTTCTTTAGTCGTAAAAACATAGTCAGCGGTATTATCTACCAGAATTCTGGTGTGTAGATATGGAACCACTGACGGTATGTGCATTTTTGAATGCAGGGGTTCCAGAAAACCCGGCAACTTAGAGAAGAAGAATTCGAGTCTACATGGGCGAAGCTGTTGGGGTAGCAGCGGTTGCAGTGGAAGACATTTATCTGTTTTTAAATTTTCATTTCAGTTATTGCTTATGTACCCCTTTGATATTCATTATGGTACATTAGATAGCAATATGTGAATGATGAATCCTTAGTCTACCACGATGCAACAAACCGTTATATAACTTGTTTTACTTATTAGATATTTCTTTATCATTATACTTGTGAAATCTTATACTTAGTAGTATTTTCAAATGAAATTCAAATGGTCGAAATTGATTTGATCAATTATAGTTGAAGGAATGGACCTTCCGACCTAAGGATTGAATTTGGAGGATAATACGTCTAAGCAAACCTTTCTGGAAAAAGGATAGAATTCAGACAAGTATTGGAAATGATTAGATATGCAGATATATGTGTATATTAGAGAGGTATGAGTAATTCTTTCAAAGAATACTCAGTGATGGATTAGAATGCTTGATGTGCCATAAAAGCAAAGTGTTTTGACTTGTCATTGGACACAAAGTTATTATGGGGAACCATCAAAGTATATCCATTAGAAGCCTGCGACTCGGTCGCGGAGGCCATCACCTATCTAGATAACACATAGCATAATCAAAGATTGGGATTAAATCCCAAAAGAGACGCGCCATACACTTACGTGTAAAGATGGTGCGTTGTAAAGAAATGGAAATAAAAAAGTAAGAGAACAAGTTGTTCGGAACTACCTATGTTCTATGGATATTCCTAGGTACAACGGCATATTGAATATGGTTGTGGGATATCCTAGATGAACGAAGTTTTGTGTGTTCTATAGTACTATGAACCAGAGGGACGTCTCGTCCGGTTCATAGAGAAAGACTATTAGATGAACCACAAAGCCTGAACTGACGTAATACCTTGAAATGAGAAGAAGGACAAAAGACTAGGAACCAGCCAAACCGGGTAGAAGTACACCACATACTGCACCTATTGTTATTACTGTTATACACCGGAACGCCATTGCAGTGGGAGGTTGTTGGACAACCAGGGATATTCATAAGACTAGAGGAGTTCGGACTCTGGATCTAGTAAAGATGAAATCGACCCCTAGATCTGCATAAAGGCGGTACTAGACCTAAATGTGCCTGCTTGGAATAATAAGGATTATTGTTGAGAGGCTAGATCATTTAGAGTACAGGCTTAGTAAATCCATTTGTAGATTGAAATGAAGCTATGAATCGTGGAACTTGCGAATTGATGGGATAGTCCATTTGATGGATTCATCAAAAGGCATAGACGAGAGGTGTGTTAAAGACGTAATGGAAACAAGGTGGTGTTTCTCGGAGATTTTATGTAGATAACATTTTATCATTGGCAACAATGTAAAAGTGTCATCAGACATAAAATAATGGTTGTCTAAATAAATCAAGATATAAGATTGAGAAGAAGTTAGAGCATGTTCTTAAGATCTTATGATCTAGAGATAAGAACATTGTACTTCTCCTAGACATCTTGTACGATTAAGGTTTGTTTCAAACATGCATACTTCTGAGAAAGGTTATTGCCTTTCAGAGACAGAATATACATCTATCTAAAGGGTGTGTGTTCGAACACATGAAGGAGATAGATGAAGACAAAGCAGTTTCCTGTACTTCAAGTATGGAAAGCTTTATAGATGCAATGTTGTAAAAACAAGAACCTGATATCAACTATGCGGTTTGCGTAGTGGGAGGATATCAAAGTAATCTGGATAAGGGATATTCGAATGCTGCAAGAGGACTTTCATAGTACTGGCTTAAGCAAGACGAAATCTTCTTAGATTACAGATTCTCAGATCCAAAAATCAGAGAAGGACCAGTGAAAGTCGATATCAGGCTATGTGTTCACTTTTAGAAAGAGGTGGAACCATGAAGTGAAGGAGTGATAAGCAGGACGCTTCTCAGACTCTTTCATAACCGAATAGCAGCCTCAGAGGCAGCGGAAGTTTTGGTTAGGTTCCGGGATAACCTCTTGACTTGGATGTGACTCTTGGTTCACCAAAAGGCTATTAGATAGCGGTGCACGGTGAACTAGAAGAGGTCATAAGTCAAAAGTGATGATAACACATAGAGCAAGTACCACCTGATACGAGTCATCGTCAGGAGAGACGACGTAGTAGTCACCAAGATAACTTCAGAGCGGCAACCTAGATTGCTCACTCACATAGTACTTCTCGGAAGTACACTTTAAAGCACGTGATGAGTATGGGAACCGGGAGTTTGGAGGAAATGACTAGACCTTAGTACAAGTGGGAGATTGTTGGAGTTGTGTACTTAATGTCTAGATTTAAGTAACGGTAAACTCCCGATCATAGCATTTAATCTATTTAATTAATAAACAATTATTTGCATTTAATTATATGCAAATCATGGTTCTGGATTTTATACGTTGTAGTTAGTATGGTGCTGCATGGACGCACAGAAGATCATACTATCGGTTACTCGTATTTAATCGAACAGTTGCTCACGACCTAGATGGACACGAACTAATCTATCGGTATAGTCGTTGTGTGAAAGAGAAAATAATTTATCTTAATTATTTTATCACACTTGTACACTTGGTGTATTGGGCGGATCAATTGAGACTCATCAATTAGGATTGCTCGGCGATAATTGATTTGAGACTCGGAGTATTTTATTCTTAATCCCTGAAACAATTGCGGGTGTGTATATTTAATATAAGTGACTTTGATTTACCAAAGGAATTAACCGATTTAATTATTGGGTTAATTACCGGTTAAGTTGTGTCACTATATTTTGTATATGGCATGCCGTGAATTCTTGAAGGGACAGTGTATCCCGGAAGGGTTGATAATATCCCTGAGATGAGTTCATAAGGAATTATTGTGTAAACCTCATGAGTGGATTCGTTCCGCACAATAATAAAGGTTGAACGGTACTAGTCTCGGATATAAGAGATGAATATTATTTATTAAGCAATAAATAAATTTATTCATGGATATTTAAATCTTAAATACACGGAATAAATAATACTAAGATGGAGAAATATTATTTGATATAATATGGAATAATATTGGGAGTGCAATTTTATTTATATAGTGGAAAATAAATAAAATTAATATTGATAAGAATTAATAGATTTGGGTTGGACCCAATTTAATTTTCAATATTGAAGCCCAATATTTATTCTCCTTATGATCCCCTACGTAGCCTATATAAGCACTATATGGTCTTCACTTTTCATAACTTAAGAAAACCTACAGAATTCATAAAGTCTTGAGAGTGAGGAAGATCTATAAAGTTCGATAGCTCGTCGCCCACCCGACGTTCGAACGGAGTGCTAGGAATACGCGGGAAGATCACAAGGTCGTCAATTAGATTCGTTTCTCCGTACAACGAATCGAGGTAATAATCGAGAAACCCCTTCTTTGATTATGTGCGTTGAATAATTGTGATGTATACATGAACGACGCGATCCCGGAAAAACGACGAACCTCGGGGACGGGGATTCGAGATCCCCGGCGAGGATCGAAGGAGGCGGTCGAACCCTAGGGTTCGGACCGCCCCACCGCGCGACGAGGGACGAGCCCCGGCTGGACGCCGGGGCATGGGATCGACTTCGGTCGATCCCCGGGGTGCCACGGGCTGGTGCCGTGGCGGACCCCAGCCCCTTCGTCGGAGGCGCGTGACGCGAAGCCCTCGGCTGGAGCCGAGGGGCGATCGAGCCCGTGAGCTTGATCGCGGGTCGCTGCGGGGATAACCCGCAGCCGCCTCGTGCGCGCTACGGGGTTTCCCGTAGCGGATGCGCACGGGGCTGACCCCGTGCGAGCAGCGAGTCATCGCGACTCGCTGCAGGGCTGCTACGAGCAGCCCTAGGGATCGCTAGTAGCGATCCCAGCGATCGTCCGTAGACGATCGCGAACCCCTCGCGGGGGTTCGGCTGGGCACACGGGGCCTTCGGGTCTCGATGGCGTTCGGTCGGGCCCCGGCTCGTGAGGTGGTTCGCGTTCGTGGATCCGACTCGTGGGAGAAAATCGGCTGGGGGCGGGCTGCGTGTCTTCGGGCGCGTAGTCTCCAAAGGTCGGACTCCTACGGATGAGTCGGGGATCCAATCTTCGGTGATCGAGGGTTTTTGATCGGGTTATCGGTTCCGCAATTTTGATAGCCCGGGACATCGAATCCCAGCAAGAGCGACGTGTTTTCTACCTTCAGAGATTGGAAGGCGATGATAGTGAAACAAACCGGGAAAGTCGTGAAGAACCTACGTACGGACAATGGCCTAGAATTTGTGTCCGAAGAATTCAACCAATTTTGTAAAGGTTCGGGGATTGTGAGGCACCACACTGTGAGATACACCCCTCAGCAAAACGGAGTAGCCGAGAGAATGAATTGCACGATTATGGACAAGGTACGTTGCTTGTTAGCGACTTCTGGGTTGAGTAAAGGTTTTTGGGCTGAAGCGGCTTCTTTAGCATGTTACCTTATCAACCGATCCCCGTCCATGGCGATTAATAAGAAGACTCCACAAGAGTTGTGGAAGGGATCTCCGGCGAATTATGAGGACTTAAGGGTGTTTGGGTGTCCGGCCTACATGCATGTCAACGACGGGAAATTGAGTGCACGTTCTAAGAAGTGCATATTCGTTGGCTTTAAGGAAGGAGTTAAAGGATACAAGCTTTGGTGTCCATAGACGAAGAAGATCATTCTAAGCCGTGATGTAGTCTTTGATGAGGCTTCTATGATTGGTGATCGGGCGTCTAAAGGGAATCTCGAGGTTCCAAGTACTCCTATTGAGGTGGAGCCGGACAGGGTGCAAGAGGAAGATGATGGGTCAAGTTCCCCGACCGATGAGACGAGTAGTTCGACTACTCCGGAAGATCCAAAAGAGGTGGAGCCGCAATGCATAGCTAGAGATAGGCCAAGGCGAGAGACTCGACCACCTAGAAGGTTAGCCGAGTATGAGTTGGTCGCTTATGCCTTGAGTGTAGCCGATGATGTTGATTCGTATGAGGAGCCTTCCTCATATGACTGTTGGAATTCGATATCCCGGGTTATCTAAATTTGCGGAAACCGACAACCCGACCGAAATCCTCTCGCCGGAGATGAAACCGCGAACCACCGCACGAGCCGGAGCTCGACCGAGCACCGTACGGGACGAACCCGCGCGCCCAGCCGAGCCCCCGCACGGGGCTCGCGATCGCTAACCCTAGCGATCGTCGGGGATGCACGCGCATCCCCGTGGGGCTGTTCCGAACAGCCCCCGGCGGTGAGTCCGGCGACTCACCGCCGCCGCCGAGGAGGGCGGTGCGCCCAGCGCACCCGCCGCGGCCCAGCCGCGGCTCGCCCGGCGATCGACCCCGCGGTCGATCGCGTGCCCCGGCGTCCAGCCGGGGCGTCCTCGTGTGGGCCCCGCGATCGATGCCCTAGGGCTCGATCGCACCCCTCGGCTCCCAGCCGAGGGTCCTTCGAACCTTCGCCGGGGATCTCGAATCCCCGTCCCCGAAGTTCGACGTTTACCCGGATCGTCCGTTCATGTATGCATCACAATTAAATCCACATAAATTCACACAAAGGAGTTTATGATTTTACCTTTTAATTCGTTGTGCGGAGAAACGAATTTAAGTTTGACGACCTTACGATCTTCCCACGTATTCCTTGCACTAGCTTGAACGTCGGGTGGGCGACGATCCTCCAAGCTTATGGATCCTCTTCAACTCTCTAGAACTATCAACTATTGATATTCTTGTCTTATAAAAAAGTGAAGACCATGTAGTGCTTTTATAGGCTACGTAGGGGATCTAAAGGAGGTGGAATATTGGGCTTCCAATATTAATGATTAAATTGAGCCCAAGCCCAAATCTATTAATCTCCCATTAATATTAATTAATTTATTTTCCACTATATAAATTAATTGCACTCCCAATATTAAACCATATTATATCAAATAATATTTCTCCGGTAGTATTATTTATTCCGTGTATTTAAGATTTAAATATCCATGAATAAAATTAATTTATTGCTAATTAATTTATATTCATCTCTTGAATCCGAGACTAGTACCATTCAACCTTAATTATTGTGCGGAACGAATCCACTCATGAGGTTTACACAATAATTCCTTTTGAACTCATCTCGGGGATATTATCAACCCTTACGGGATACATTGTCCGGTCAATTATTCACGGCATGCCATATATAAAATATAGTGACCCAACTTAACCGGTAATTAACCCAATAATTAAATCGGTTAATTCCTTTGGTAAATAAAGTCACTTATATTAAATATACACACCCGCAATAATATCGGGGATTAAGAATATAATACACTGAGACTCGAATCGATTATCGCCGGCAATCCTAATCGATGAATCTCTACGATCCGCTCAATACACCAAGTGTACAAGTGTGATAAAATAATTAAGACAAATTATTTTCTCTCTCACACAACGACTATACCGATGGATTGGTCCGGGTCCATCTAGGTCGTGAGCCACTGTTTGATTAAATACGAGTAACCGATAGTATGATCTTCTGTGTGGGGCCCGACACACCATACTAACTACAACGTATAAAATCCAGGACTATGATTTGCATATATTTAATTAATGATAATTAAAAGCAAACAATTGTTCATTTAATAGATTAAATGCTATGATCGGGAGTTTATCGTTACTTAAATCTAGACATTAAGTACACAACTCCAACAATCTCCCACTTGTACTAAGGTCTAGTCATTTCCTCCAAACTCCCGGTTCCCATACTCATCACGTGCTTTAAAGTGTACTTCCAAGAAGTACTATGTGAGTGAGCAATCTAGGTTGCCGCTCTGAAGTTATCTTGGTGACTACTACGTCGTCTCCCCTGACGATGATTCGTTATCAGGTGGTACTTGCTCTATGTGTTAACATCACTTTTGACTCATGACCTTTTCTAGTTTACCATGCACCGCTATCCAATAGCCTTTGGTAAACTAAGAGTCATATCCAAGTCAAGAGGTTATCCCGGAACCTAACCAAAACTTCCGCTGCCTCTGAGGCTGCTATTCGGTTATGAGAGAGTCTGAAAAGCGTCCCGCTTATCACTCTTTCATTTCATGGTTCCACCTCTTTCTAAAAGTGAACACATAGCCTGATATCGACTTACACTGGTCCTTCTCTGATTTTTGGATCTGAGAACCTGTAATCTAAGAAGATTTCGTCTTGCTCAAGTCAGTACTATGAAAGTACTCTTGCAGCATTCGAACATCCCTTATCCAGATTACTTTGATATCCTCCCACTACGCAAACCGCATAGTTTGATATCAGGTTCTTGTTTTACAACATTGCATCTATAAAGCTTTCCATACTTGAAGTATAGGAAACTGCTTTGTCCTCATCTATCTCCTTCATGTGTTCGAACACATAACCTTTAGATAGATGTATATTCTGTCTCTGAAAGGCAATAACCTTTCTCAGAAGTATGCATGTTAAAACAAACCTTAATCGTACAAGATATCTAGGAGAAGTACAATGTTCTTATCTCTAGATCATAAGACCTTAAGAACATGCTCTAACTTCTTCTCAATCTTATATCTCGATTTATTTAGACAACCATTATTTTGTGTCTGACAGCATTTTTACATTGTTGCCAATGATGAAATGTTATCTACATAAAATATAGTGACCCAACTTAACCGGTAATTAACCCAATAATTAAATCGGTTAATTCCTTTGGTAAATCAAAGTCACTTATATTAAATATACACACCCGCAATAATATCGGGGATTAAGAATATAATACACTGAGACTCGAATCGATTATCGCCGGCAATCCTAATCGATGAATCTCTACGATCCGCTCAATACACCAAGTGTACAAGTGTGATAAAATAATTAAGACAAATTATTTTCTCTCTCACACAACGACTATACCGATGGATTGGTCCGGGTCCATCTAGGTCGTGAGCCACTGTTTGATTAAATACGAGTAACCGATAGTATGATCTTCTGTGTGGGGCCCGACACACCATACTAACTACAACGTATAAAATCCAGGACTATGATTTGCATATATTTAATTAATGATAATTAAAAGCAAACAATTGTTCATTTAATAGATTAAATGCTATGATCGGGAGTTTATCGTTACTTAAATCTAGACATTAAGTACACAACTCCAACAATCTCCCACTTGTACTAAGGTCTAGTCATTTCCTCCAAACTCCCGGTTCCCATACTCATCACGTGCTTTAAAGTGTACTTCCAAGAAGTACTATGTGAGTGAGCAATCTAGGTTGCCGCTCTGAAGTTATCTTGGTGACTACTACGTCGTCTCCCCTGACGATGATTCGTTATCAGGTGGTACTTGCTCTATGTGTTAACATCACTTTTGACTCATGACCTTTTCTAGTTTACCATGCACCGCTATCCAATAGCCTTTGGTAAACTAAGAGTCATATCCAAGTCAAGAGGTTATCCCGGAACCTAACCAAAACTTCCGCTGCCTCTGAGGCTGCTATTCGGTTATGAGAGAGTCTGAAAAGCGTCCCGCTTATCACTCTTTCACTTCATGGTTCCACCTCTTTCTAAAAGTGAACACATAGCCTGATATCGACTTACACTGGTCCTTCTCTGATTTTTGGATCTGAGAACCTGTAATCTAAGAAGATTTCGTCTTGCTCAAGTCAGTACTATGAAAGTACTCTTGCAGCATTCGAACATCCCTTATCCAGATTACTTTGATATCCTCCCACTACGCAAACCGCATAGTTTGATATCAGGTTCTTGTTTTACAACATTGCATCTATAAAGCTTTCCATACTTGAAGTATAGGAAACTGCTTTGTCCTCATCTATCTCCTTCATGTGTTCGAACACATAACCTTTAGATAGATGTATATTCTGTCTCTGAAAGGCAATAACCTTTCTCAGAAGTATGCATGTTAAAACAAACCTTAATCGTACAAGATATCTAGGAGAAGTACAATGTTCTTATCTCTAGATCATAAGACCTTAAGAACATGCTCTAACTTCTTCTCAATCTTATATCTCGATTTATTTAGACAACCATTATTTTGTGTCTGACAGCATTTTTACATTGTTGCCAATGATGAAATGTTATCTACATAAAATATAGTGACCCAACTTAACCGGTAATTAACCCAATAATTAAATCGGTTAATTCCTTTGGTAAATCAAAGTCACTTATATTAAATATACACACCCGCAATAATATCGGGGATTAAGAATATAATACACTGAGACTCGAATCGATTATCGCCGGCAATCCTAATCGATGAATCTCTACGATCCGCTCAATACACCAAGTGTACAAGTGTGATAAAATAATTAAGACAAATTATTTTCTCTCTCACACAACGACTATACCGATGGATTGGTCCGGGTCCATCTAGGTCGTGAGCCACTGTTTGATTAAATACGAGTAACCGATAGTATGATCTTCTGTGTGGGGCCCGACACACCATACTAACTACAACGTATAAAATCCAGGACTATGATTTGCATATATTTAATTAATGATAATTAAAAGCAAACAATTGTTCATTTAATAGATTAAATGCTATGATCGGGAGTTTATCGTTACTTAAATCTAGACATTAAGTACACAACTCCAACAATCTCCCACTTGTACTAAGGTCTAGTCATTTCCTCCAAACTCCCGGTTCCCATACTCATCACGTGCTTTAAAGTGTACTTCCAAGAAGTACTATGTGAGTGAGCAATCTAGGTTGCCGCTCTGAAGTTATCTTGGTGACTACTACGTCGTCTCCCCTGACGATGATTCGTTATCAGGTGGTACTTGCTCTATGTGTTAACATCACTTTTGACTCATGACCTTTTCTAGTTTACCATGCACCGCTATCCAATAGCCTTTGGTAAACTAAGAGTCATATCCAAGTCAAGAGGTTATCCCGGAACCTAACCAAAACTTCCGCTGCCTCTGAGGCTGCTATTCGGTTATGAGAGAGTCTGAAAAGCGTCCCGCTTATCACTCTTTCACTTCATGGTTCCACCTCTTTCTAAAAGTGAACACATAGCCTGATATCGACTTACACTGGTCCTTCTCTGATTTTTGGATCTGAGAACCTGTAATCTAAGAAGATTTCGTCTTGCTCAAGTCAGTACTATGAAAGTACTCTTGCAGCATTCGAACATCCCTTATCCAGATTACTTTGATATCCTCCCACTACGCAAACCGCATAGTTTGATATCAGGTTCTTGTTTTACAACATTGCATCTATAAAGCTTTCCATACTTGAAGTATAGGAAACTGCTTTGTCCTCATCTATCTCCTTCATGTGTTCGAACACATAACCTTTAGATAGATGTATATTCTGTCTCTGAAAGGCAATAACCTTTCTCAGAAGTATGCATGTTAAAACAAACCTTAATCGTACAAGATATCTAGGAGAAGTACAATGTTCTTATCTCTAGATCATAAGACCTTAAGAACATGCTCTAACTTCTTCTCAATCTTATATCTCGATTTATTTAGACAACCATTATTTTGTGTCTGACAGCATTTTTACATTGTTGCCAATGATGAAATGTTATCTACATTAAAGAAATAAAATATCCATTCATTAATAATAGAAATCCAGAACAAAACGTTCTTTCTAAAATAACGGGGTACATAATGCAATAACTTTGAAATGAAATCCTATTTAACTACTAAAGCAGATAAATGTCTTCCACCGCAATCGCTGCCTCCTCTACAGCTTTGCCTTGACTATTCCTCCATTTCCAAGACTTTGGGTTCCCTGGTGTCCCTGCATTTTTAAATGCATACATACCGTCAGTGGATCCATATCTACCAACCAGGTTCTGGTAGATAAACCAGCTGACTATGTTTTAAAGACTAAGGAGAGAATCTCATACCTTCTCCAGGAGAAAATAAAGACTTCCAGTCCCCAGAAAGTTTTCTTTGAGAATGACCGCCCGAAAGCTTTCTCACCCTATTCCGTGGTCCAAGAGTAGAACTACAGGGCTTCTTTGTCTGCTTCTCCATTCCATGGTTTATGCCCCTAGGTTCGAAACCTTTGGCTTTGGCCATAAGAGCTCGCGATTGTCTCAACTTATCCAAAAGGTCCAACATCTCGAAAACGTGTTCAAGCGTTTCCTCGAAGCGACTGACCTTTATGAGTATCCTCATCGCCTCTTTTCTAACCTTCTCGTTGTCTCTAAACATAAGCTTGAGTTTTAGCATGATATCATGATTGGTGGTTAATGCAAAAGCACTGTTCCACTTCTCAAAATCATCTTTTTCCTCAATAGTTGAGACATGAGTTGGTTTAGGAGGACAAAGTTCACTGAGTACAAACTTGTACTCAGCAACAGTCTGGGAAATGTCTAACTCGTTATTCCATCCAACACAGTATGGAACTAGTGCGTTGAATTCCTTGAGTATCATAGAAAGTGGGTTCATAGCTATTCTCTAAACCTATAAGCACATTTAAACAAACAATCAATTTAATATCCGATATTATCTCCCTCAAATAATATCATTAAATCACTAATCACATCTAAAATCCCATCAGGTAAGGCAAGCCACGTTCGTGTGGACGTTTACCCACCCAAATGATTTAGCAATTAGATTTGCTTCGGTCGTACATCATTATAGCGTTACTTCGTTGGGAAGAATACTATAAAGCGTACCTAAGTGTAAACCATTACTCAGTACTAAGGTGAATTATTTGGAATTGCTATGTCACCGCAAGCCACGTTAGTGTGGACGTTTACGATAACTCACAATCCCTCACAATTCCCTATAACTGTCTACATCAACTATTTCCAAAAATCCCATTCAGCATAGCAAGCCACGTTCGTGTGGACGTTTACTACACCAAAAGATTTTTATAGTTGACTCCCAATTACTTGAAGCATTCGATTTTGTAAATCAAGACGCGGAGAATCATAAGTGAAACTCGAAGTTTCTAACCAGTGATTCACCATGCGAACAACCCTATCTCTCATAAATGAGGGAGCCGAGCAGACAATCGATCCATCTATCAAAGAATGGTACGACTGCCTCTAATTTGTGTCATCCACATGACCAAGTGGCTTTGGCTCCATTCCACTCCCCGGGGTGAGAATGAGTCGACTTGAAGTCAGTTTCAGAAAGACAAATTAGGCATTGTTTGATAAACTTAATCAATGTCTCTTGTAAAAGGAATTACAAGAATTCTCCTCCAATGACACATCTATACGAACTTCAAAAGTCCATAAGAGTCACCAAGAGAACAATAATGGAGACCATGGGAATGTTTCCATCCCCGCTCCCACTTAGCTTTTTATAACAAAGGGATACGCTATCTAATGCATAATTAAACACATAAGCATGCATACAAGTAATAAAGCACATATCACATAGTCAAAATAAGCTAGAAAATTATTTTCCCGACTATCATGGCATTATTCCATCTCCGTATGCGTCTTCTAGTCTTCAGTCTTCGTTCTTGAATGCTCCATGTGACGAGAATATTAATCCCAATATTTAAATCTATTTATTTTCAATAAATCCAAAAGATACTTAATTCGAAAATTAATTCAATCGAATAAATCAAAAATAAAATTAAATATTATTAATATTTTTATTTATTTATTTTCCTATCTAATTCTATTAAATCTCTAGAATAATCTATCCAAGTCAAACTTGGAATATTCTAGAAGACTTCTATAATAGAATAAGGAATAAAATAAATTAGGACTCTTCTACTTTCCAAGATTAATTAATTTCCATGTCCATGAAAATTTCCATAAAATAGGAATAATCAAATAGAAATAAATAAATTAATTATTTTCCTGTCTAATTCTATTAAATCTCTAGATTCCTATTCCAAGTAGAACTTGAAATATTCTAGAAGACTTCCATAATAGAATAAGGAAATAAATAATATTAATTCTTTTCCTATCTAATTCTATTAAATCTCTAGATTCCTATTCCAAGTAGAACTTGAAATATTCTAGAAGACTTCTATAATAGAATAAGGAAATAAATAATATTAATTAATTCTTTTCCTATCTCCATGAGAGTTCCCATACTTAGGAATACTCAAAATAGGAAAACTTGAATCAATTAGGTAAGTAGTATCTTGGTAGGATTAGGAGTAGTACGGGTTGGGGATCCCCGCACCACCACCACCACCGACCGCCGCCACCACCGGAGAGGGCACCGCCACCGCCGCCCCAGCCGGCCGGCCACCACCTTGCCGGCGGCAGCCCCAGCCGAGGGGCGATTGACCCCTCCCCATGGCTTCGGTCATGGGGTCGATCATGGGGTTGATCGACCCCCCGGTTCTTCGTCCTCTTCGTCTTCTTCGTCTCATGAGTTCTCCGGTGGTCGTTTCGGCATCGATCCAACGTAAATAAATTACAAGAAATAAATTTACAATTCCGGTATCGATTCTATACACTTTCCAGAAAACATAGAACGTAATAATAAATCCTAAATTCGGTCAACCCCCGAATTTTTACTATTACAAGCATTCATCCACACAAAACGAATCTCGACATGTCCGAGAGTTTAATAAACGAACAATCATGGTAAATTAAATAGCAATTAATTAAACTAATAATTAACAATTAATTAAACCATGATAGTCGGAATCCCTGCAAGGTAGAACACAATTGAACACATACATGAACACGAAACCAAACGCTCTGATACCAATTGTTGGAATTCGATATCCCGGGTTATCTAAATTTGCGGAAACCGACAACCCGACCGAAATCCTCTCGCCGGAGATGAAACCGCGAACCACCGCACGAGCCGGAGCTCGACCGAGCACCGTACGGGACGAACCCGCGCGCCCAGCCGAGCCCCCGCACGGGGCTCGCGATCGCTAACCCTAGCGATCGTCGGGGATGCACGCGCATCCCCGTGGGGCTGTTCCGAACAGCCCCCGGCGGTGAGTCCGGCGACTCACCGCCGCCGCCGAGGAGGGCGGTGCGCCCAGCGCACCCGCCGCGGCCCAGCCGCGGCTCGCCCGGCGATCGACCCCGCGGTCGATCGCGTGCCCCGGCGTCCAGCCGGGGCGTCCTCGTGTGGGCCCCGCGATCGATGCCCTAGGGCTCGATCGCACCCCTCGGCTCCCAGCCGAGGGTCCTTCGAACCTTCGCCGGGGATCTCGAATCCCCGTCCCCGAAGTTCGACGTTTACCCGGATCGTCCGTTCATGTATGCATCACAATTAAATCCACATAAATTCACACAAAGGAGTTTATGATTTTACCTTTTAATTCGTTGTGCGGAGAAACGAATTTAAGTTTGACGACCTTACGATCTTCCCACGTATTCCTTGCACTAGCTTGAACGTCGGGTGGGCGACGATCCTCCAAGCTTATGGATCCTCTTCAACTCTCTAGAACTATCAACTATTGATATTCTTGTCTTATAAAAAAGTGAAGACCATGTAGTGCTTTTATAGGCTACGTAGGGGATCTAAAGGAGGTGGAATATTGGGCTTCCAATATTAATGATTAAATTGAGCCCAAGCCCAAATCTATTAATCTCCCATTAATATTAATTAATTTATTTTCCACTATATAAATTAATTGCACTCCCAATATTAAACCATATTATATCAAATAATATTTCTCCGGTAGTATTATTTATTCCGTGTATTTAAGATTTAAATATCCATGAATAAAATTAATTTATTGCTAATTAATTTATATTCATCTCTTGAATCCGAGACTAGTACCATTCAACCTTAATTATTGTGCGGAACGAATCCACTCATGAGGTTTACACAATAATTCCTTTTGAACTCATCTCGGGGATATTATCAACCCTTACGGGATACACTGTCCGGTCAATTATTCACGGCATGCCATATATAAAATATAGTGACCCAACTTAACCGGTAATTAACCCAATAATTAAATCGGTTAATTCCTTTGGTAAATCAAAGTCACTTATATTAAATATACACACCCGCAATAATATCGGGGATTAAGAATATAATACACTGAGACTCGAATCGATTATCGCCGGCAATCCTAATCGATGAATCTCTACGATCCGCTCAATACACCAAGTGTACAAGTGTGATAAAATAATTAAGACAAATTATTTTCTCTCTCACACAACGACTATACCGATGGATTGGTCCGGGTCCATCTAGGTCGTGAGCCACTGTTTGATTAAATACGAGTAACCGATAGTATGATCTTCTGTGTGGGGCCCGACACACCATACTAACTACAACGTATAAAATCCAGGACTATGATTTGCATATATTTAATTAATGATAATTAAAAGCAAACAATTGTTCATTTAATAGATTAAATGCTATGATCGGGAGTTTATCGTTACTTAAATCTAGACATTAAGTACACAACTCCAACAATGACGAGGCGGTTACTTGTGATGACTCGGGCAAGTGGATGCTAGCTATGCAAGAAGAGATGGAGTCTCTTCATAAGAATGGCACTTGGGAGTTGGTTGATCTCCCTAAAGGCAAGAAGGCCATCAAGTGCAAATGGATCTTCAAAAGGAAGGAGGGCATCCCTGGGGTTGAGGACGAGAGATATAAGGCGAGATTGGTGGCTAAAGGTTTTAGCCAAATTCCCGGAGTAGATTTTAATGATGTGTTTTCACCAGTGGTCAAGCATAGCTCGATTCGGGCGATTTTAGGCATTGTGGCAATGCATGATTTGGAGCTTGAGCAAATGGATGTGAAGACAGCCTTTCTACATGGGGAGCTCGAGGAAGATATCTACATGGTCCAACCCGAGGGGTTCGAGGGTTCAAACCAAGGAAACAAGGTGTGTTTTCTCATGAAGTCCTTATACGGTTTGAAACAGTCTCCTAGACAATGGTATAAACGTTTCGACACGTTTATGATCAAGAATGGTTTCCGGAGGAGTTCATACGATAGTTGTGTGTATTTTCGGAAAGGCCGTGATGGGTCTTTAGTTTATCTTCTCCTCTACGTCGACGATATGTTGATAGCGGCTAAGGATAAGTCGGAGGTGGAGAGAGTCAAGACACAACTAAGCAAGGAGTTCGAAATGAAGGATCTAGGTGCGGCAAAGAAGATCCTAGGAATGGAAATCACCAGAGATCGAAAGGATGGCAAGTTGTATCTTGGCCAAAAGGGGTATATTGAGAAGGTGCTACGTCGATTCAACCTTGAGAATGCGAACCCGGTAAGTACTCCCCTTGGAACACAATTTAGACTTACCTCTGCTTACTCTCCGACTACGGAGAAGGACATCGAGGATATGGCTCGAGTCCCTTATTCCAATGCCGTTGGGTCCTTGATGTATGCAATGGTGTGTACTCGTCCGGATTTGGCCCACGCCGTGAGCGCCGTGAGTTTGTATATGGCGAATCTCGGAAGAGAGCATTGGAAGGCGGTGCAATGGGTGTTGCGCTATTTGAGAGGAACGTCTAACAAGAAGTTGGTGTTCGGGAGGAATCAAGATGATGTGCAAGGGTTCGTGGATTCCGACTATGGCGGTGATCTAGATAAAAGAAGATCTCTTATCGGGTATGTTTTTACCATTGGTGGGTGTGCTATAAGTTGGAAAGCTATCTTTCAAAGTACGGTGGCCTTATCGACTACCGAGGCGGAGTATATGGCGGTCACCGAGGCTTGCAAGGAGGCGCTATGGTTGAGAGGTTGGTTTAGAGAACTCTCGAAGAGTTCTAAGACGACGTCAATCTTTTGTGATAGTCAAAGTGCTATTTGTCTCACAAAAGATCAAGTGTTCCATGAGAGAACAAAGCACATTGATATTCGGTATCATTTTGTCCGTGAGGTGATCGCCCGAGGCGATATTAAGGTGAGTAAGATTAGTACTCACGACAATCTGGCGGACATGTTGACGAAGAGTTTACCCGCAACCAAGTTTGAGCTTTGCTCTAGCTTGGTTGGACTTCGATCGAGAGATTAAGCCCTGAGGGGCTTTTGGAGGAAGACGGAAGGCGAAGGAAGTTCGCGGTTTAGTGCCAAGGTGGAGATTTGTTGAGTTTGCCACAAAACCAGTCGAGGAGGAAAACGGCGCCCGCCGCTAGGATTCGGCGCCCGCCGAATGGAAACGGCGACCGCCGTTCATGGACCCGCGCCCGCCGAAATGGTCGTTTTGACGAAGTCGGGACTGCATAAAATTTGGGGTTTCGGCGACCGCCGAAAGGGATTCGGCGACCGCCGAATCAGTTCCGCGACCGCCGGTTGCAAACGGCGGTCGCCAAATGTGCCAGGCGCGGGGGACTTTTGGAAAGTCCTATTTTTGGTCCGTTTTGGTTTCCTTCTCCTACAAGGCATACCATGGGCGAGAATTATTGTTTCCATACATTAATTAGGACTCTCCCCTATATAAGAGAGCTTCTCCATAAGCATAAACACATCAATCATAATTCTATAGCTATTGCGTGAGTTTTGAGGGTTTAGAGTGTATATCATCCTTGTAATCGTGAAGCAATATTATAGTGAATTGTTCGTCGTTCCTCCCGTGGTTTTTCCTGAAGGTACCGGTATACCGATCCAATCGATATACCGTGTGTGCGGAAGCGTGTAAAGCAATAGATCTACTATGTCATGATCTTAGTGCACACTTAATGTGTATAAGAACACATATAAACATATATATATATATATATATATATATATATATATATATATATATATATATACATCCAATATATATATATATATATATATATATATATATATATATATATATATATATATATATGGATGTGTATATATATATATATATATATATATATATATATATATATATATATATATATATATAAGGTTCAACGATTACTTACTTTTGGTGATCGTTGACTGTGGTTAATGTCGATGAGGTGGTGTTGAGTCGATTGAACCACCTCAAATGGATCAGCCTCGAAATGTACACCTTTGGTATGACCTTGTCATGCCTTTGGATCGCCCGAATGTTGAATCCGCACAAATGGCCCGGCCTCTACGTGTTGCACACGAACCCGGATGATGAATTGCTTGCTTGATCGAGTTGATTCTCTAAGAACAACCTTTTTTCTCTCTTTCACTTGTGAATTTCGTGGCTGATGATGATGGTGTTAGAATGAGACATGAAAATCTGATTTTCATGCTCATTATTCCCCTTTTACTTCACATGTAACCCCCACCATAATGTGTGTGTCATAACCATACATAATGGGGTTGTTGGAGTTGTGTACTTAATGTCTAGATTTAAGTAACGGTAAACTCCCGGTCATAGCATTTAATCTATTAAATTAATAAACAATTGTTTGCTTTTAATTATTATTAATTAATTATGCAAAATATAGTCCTGGATTTTATACGTTGTAGTTAGTATGGTGTTGAATGGGCACACAGAAGATCATACTATCGGTTACTCGTATTTAATCAAACAGTTGCTCACGACCTAGATGGACATGGACCAATCCATCGGTATAGTCGTTGTGTGAGAGAGAAAATAATTTATCTTAATTATTTTATCACACTTGTACACTTGGTGTATTGGGCGGATCGCTTGAGATTTATTGATTAGGATTGCCTTGGATAATCAATTTAAATCTCAGAGTATTTTATTCTTAATCCCCGATACTATTGCGGGTGTATATATTTAATACTAGAGACTTTGATTTTCCAAAGGAATTAACCGATTTAATTATTGGATTAATTACCGGTTAAGTTGGGTCGCTATATTTTATATATGACATGCCGTGAATACTTGACGGGAAAGTGTATCCCGGAAGGGTTGATAATATCCCCGAGATGAGTTCATAAGGAATTATTGTGTAAACCTCATGAGTGGATTTGTTCCGCACAATAATTAAGGTTGAATGGTACTAGTCTCGGATACAAGAGATGAATATAATTTATTGAGCAATAAATAAATTTATTCATGGATATTTAAATCTTAAATACACGGAATAAATAATACTACCGGAGAAATATTATTTGATATAATATGGTTTAATATTGGGAGTGCATTTAATTTATATAGTGGAAAATAAATTAATTAATATTGATAAGGATTAATGGACTTGAGCATTGAGCTCAATTTAATCTTCAATATTGGAAGCCCAATATTCCACCTCCTTATGATCCCCTACGTAGCCTATAAAAGCACTACATGGCCTTCATAAAACATAAGACAAGAATATCAATACTTGATAGTTCTAGAGAGTTGAAGGAGATCCATAGGAGTTCGATAGATCGTCGCCCACACGACGTTCGAACGAGGTGCAAGGAATACGTAGGAAGATCGCAAGGTCATCAACGTTTAATTCGTTTCTCCGCACAACGAATTGAGGTAACATAATCTAAAACCCCCTATTTGATTATGTGTTCGTTAATCGTGATATATACATGAACGAGACGATCCGGGTAAGCGTCGAGACATAGATACGGGGATCGTTGGATCCCCGTGGGGATCGAACGAGGGGCGGTCGAACCCTAGGGTTTCGACCGCCGGTACCGCCGACAAAGGGGAGCCCCGGCTGGACGCCGGGGCACGCGATCGACTTCGGTCGATCGCTGGGGGTTCGCCGTGGGCTGGAGCCACGGCGGATGAACCCCCCGGCCACCCTTCGACGGCGGCGTGCGCACGGGAACCCCGGCTGAAGCCGGGGCGGGCGATCGAGCTGGGCTCGATCGCGAGGGCAGCCGAGGGCTGGAGCCTCGGCTGGGCGCCCTCCTCCCCGTGTGATGGTGGCGGTGAGTCGTCGGACTCACCGCCGGCGGGTGCTGGTCCGACAGCCCCGCGGGGATGCACTCCGCATCCCCGGCGATCACCATGCACGGTGATCGCGAGCCCCGGCGTGGGCATAGCTAGGGTTTAGCCGCGGGTTCGCCCGTGGCGACGCCTCGGTCATGCTCTAGCTCGTTCGGTGTTCGCGATCGGTTTCCGGCGACGGGGTTTCGGTCGGGTTATCGGTTCCGCAATTTTTTTTGATAGCCCGGGACATCGAATCCCAGCAATTGGTATCAGAGCGTTTTTGGTTTCGTGTTCATGTATATGTTCGATTATTGTTCTACCTTGCAGGGATTTCCGGCTATCATGGTTGGATTTAATTATTGTATTAATTAATTATCATGATTATTCGTTTATTAAACTCTCGGACATGTCGAGATTCGTTTTGTGTGGTTGAATGTTTGTAATAGTAAAAATTCGGGGGTTGACCGAATTTAGGATTTATTATTACGTTCTATGTTTTCCGGAAAATGTATAGGGTCGATTTCATGTATAGAATCGATACCGGATAGTGTAATTTAAATTCTTGTAATTTATTTACGTTGGTTCGATGTTGAGACGATCACCGGAAGACGAAGATGTGACGAAGAAGACGAAGGACCGAAGGGCCGATCATCCCCATGATCGACCCTTGCATCGATCAAGATGGGAGGGGGCGACGCCTCCCTTGGCCATGGGCTGCCGCCGGTGGGTGGTGGCTGGACGGCTGGGGTGGTGGCGGCGGCGGCCCTCCTCGTGGTGGTCGACGGTGGGGGTGGTGTGGGGATCCCCAACCCATGCTACTCCTACCAAGATTCACTTTCCTAAATTAATTCGGTTTTCCTATTTGAGTGTTCTTCCTTTTGGAAACTCTCATGGATTAGGAAAAGAATTAATTGGAATTAATTTTATTTCCTTATTCTATTATGGAAGTCTTCTAGAGTATTCCGAGTTCCACTTGGAATAGGATCCTAGAGATTTGATAGAATTGGAAAGGAATAAAAGTTAATTTAGGATTGATTTATTTCCTAATTGACTATTCCTATTTTATGGGAATTTTCATAGTAATGGAAATTAATTAATCTTGGAAAGTAGAAGAGTCCTAATTTATTTTATTTCCTTATTCTATTATAGAAGTCTTCTAGAATATTCCAAGTTTTACTTGGATAGATTATTCTAGAGATTTAATAGAATTAGATAGGAAAATAAATAAATAAAAATATTAATAATATTTAATTTTATTTTTGATTTATTCGATTGACTTAATTTTCGAATTAAGTATCTTTTGGATTCATTAAAAAATAAATAGATTTAAATATTGGGATTAATATTCTCGTCACATGGAGCATTCAAGAACGAAGACTGAAGACTAGAAGATGCATATGAAGAAGGAGTAAAGCCATGATAGTCGGGAAAATAATTTCCTAGCATTATTTGACTATGTGATATGTGCTTTATTACTTGCATGCATGCTTATGTGTTTAATTATGCATTAGATAGCGTATCCCTTTGTTATAAAAAGCTAAGTGGGAGAGGGGATGGAAACATTCCCATGGTCTCCATTACTGTTCTCTTGGTGACATTTATGAGCTTTCGAAGTTCATATAGACATGTCATTGGAGGAGAATTCTTGTAATTCCTTTTACAAGAAACATTGATCAAGTTTATCAAACAATGCCTAATTTGTCTTTCTGAAACTGACATCAAGTCGACTCATTCTCACCCCGGGGAGTGGAATGGAGCCAAAGCCACTTGGTCATGTGGATGACACAAATTAGAGACCTTCGTACCATTCTTTGATAGATGGATCGATTGTCTGCTCGGCTCCCTCATTTATGAGAGATAGGGTCGTTCGCATGGTGAATCACTGGTTAGAAACTTCGAGTTTCACTTATGATTCTCCGCGTCTTGATCTATGAGAATCGAATGGATCTTGTAACTGGGAGTCAATTATAAAAGTCTCTTAGTGTAGTAAACGTCCACACCACGTGGCTTGCTATACTGACGGATTTTGGATTAATTGATGTAGACAGTTGTAAGTAATTGTGAAGAGTTATGAAGTTATCATAAACGTCCACACCACGTGGCTTGCGGTGATGTAGCTGTTGGAGTTGTGTACTTAATGTCTAGATTTAAGTAAACGATAAACTCCCGATCATAGCATTTAATCTATTTAATTAATAAACAATTATTTGCATTTATTTAATTATGCAAAATATAGTTCTGGATTTTATACGTTGTAGTTAGTATGGTGTTGCATGGGCGCACAGAAGATCATACTATCGGTTACTCGTATTTAATCGAACAGTTGCTCACGACCTAGATGGACACGAACTAATCCATCGGTATAGTCGTTGTGTGAGAGAGAAAATAATTTATCTTAATTATTTTATCACACTTGTACACTTGGTGTATTGGGCGGATCAGCTTGAGATTCATCGATTAGGATTGCCGGCGATAATCGATTCGAGTCTCAGTGTATTTTATTCTTAATCCCCGATATTATTGCGGGTGTGTATATTTAATATAAGTGACTTTGATTTACCAAAGGAATTAACCGATTTAATTATTGGGTTAATTACCTGTTAAGTTGGGTCACTATATTTTATATACGACATGTCGTGAATACTTGACGGGAAAGTGTATCCCGTAAGGGTTGATAATATCCCCGAGATGAGTTCATAAGGAATTATTATGTAAACCCTGCAGGTGGATTTAATCCGCATAATAATTAAGGTTGAATGGTACTAGTCTCGGATATAAGAGATGAATAAATTAATTAGCAATAAATTAATTTTATTCATGGATATTTATATCTTAAATACACGGAATATATAATACTACCGGAGAAATATTATTTGATATAATATGGAATAATATTGGGAGTGCAATTTTATTTATATAGTGGAAAATAAATAAAATTAATATTGATAAGAATTAATGGATTTGGGTTGGACCCAATTTAATTTTCAATATTGAAGCCCAATATTTATTCTCCTTATGATCCCCTACGTAGCCTATATAAGCACTACATGGTCTTCACTTTTGACAACTAAGAATATAGAACCTAAGTTACGCCAATCATAAAGTTTTGAGAGTGAGGAAGATCCATAAGGTGTTCGATAGATCGTCGCCCACACGACGTTCGGACGAGGTGCAAGGAATACGTGGGAAGATCGCAAGGTCATCAACGCGTTAATTCGTTTCTCCGTACAACGAATCGAAGGTAAAAATCATAAACCTTTTTTTTTTTATTTCATGTGAATTAATTGTAGCGTATACATGAACACACGATCCGGATAAACGTACGAACTTCGGGGACGGGGATTCGAGATCCCCGGCGAAGATCGAGAAACCCTCTAATCGAATCGAGGGTGGCGGTCGAGCCCTAGGGCTTCGACCGCCGGTGCGCGGGCAAGAGAAAGCCCCGGCTGGACGCCGGGGCGTGCGATCGACGTGAAGTCGATCGCTGGGGGTTCAGCCGTGGGCTGGTGCCACGGCGGAGTGAACCCCCGTGCCTCCTCTCGCCCAGCGGCGCGCGCACGGGAGGAGCCCCGGCTGAAGCCGGGGCAGGCGATCGACCGCAAGGTCGATCGCGGGGAAAGCCGCGGCTGAAGCCGCGGCGGGTCAGCTGGGGGCTGACCGCCCCTCCTCCGGCGGCGGTGGTGAGTCGCCGGACTCACCACCGGGGGCTGCTGAGCAGCCCCAGCGATCGCGATGTGCGCGATCGCGAGCCCCCCTCGCGGCTGGGGCTCGGCTAGGGTTTTGCCGCGGCTTGTCCGCGGTGGAGCTCTCGTCGGGCCCGGTTCCGTCGTACGGTGGTTCGCGTTCATGGATTCGACTCGTGGGAGAAAATCGGCTGGGGGCGGGCTGCGTGTCTTCGGGCGCGTAGTCTCCAAAGGTCGGACTCCTGCGGATGAGTCGGGGATCCAATCTCCGGCGATGAAGGATTTCGTTCGGGTTATTATCTTCCGCAATATTAATAGCCCGGGATATCGATTTCCAGCAAATGGTATCAGAGCGTTTGGTTTCGTATTCATGTATATGCTCGATTATTGTTCTACCTTGCAGGATTTCCGGCTATCATGGTTGGATTTAATTAATTTTTTTTTATTAATTAATTATCATGATTATTAAACTCTCGGACATGTCGAGATTCGTTTTGTGTGGATGAATGTTTGTAATAGTAAAAATTCGGGGGTTGACCGAATTTAGGATTTATTATTACGTCCTTTGTTTTTCCGGAAAATGTATAGGATCGATTTCATGTATAGAATCGATACCGGATAATTGTAATTTAAATTTTGTATTTTTTAATTACGTTAGTTCGATGATGAGACGATCGCCGGAAGACGAAGACGTGTGACGAAGACGAAGAGGACGAAAAACCGGGGGGGTCGATCATCCCCATGATCGATCCCCATGAGGATCGATCGACCCCATCCCGGGGGCTGCCCGCTAGGGCTTCTAGCCACGCCGGCCACCGGTGGTGGTGGCGCGTGGGCTGGGGGCGGCGGTGGTGGTGGTCCCGGGCGGTGGAGGTCGACGGTGGGGATGGCGTGGGATCTCCCAATCTCATGTTATTCCTACCAAGATCCACTTTCCCAATTAATTCGGATTTTTCCTATTTGAGTACTTTCTTTTTTTGGAAACTCTCATGGTTTAGGAAAAGAATTAATTTAAATTAATTTTATTTTCTATTGATTTATTTCCTTCATGGAAATATTCATAGATTAGAAATTTAATTAATTTAGTACTAAATTTATTTTTCCTATTTGATTATTCCTACTCATGGGAATATTCATGGATTAGGAATAAAAATAAATTTGGAAAGTAGTAAATCCTAATTTATTTTTCCTTGTTCTATTATAGATATCTTCTAGAGTATTCCAAATTTTATTTGGATAGATTATTCTAGAGATTTAATAGAACTAGATAGGAAAATAAATAAATAAAAATATTAATAATATTTAATTTTATTTTTGATATATTCGATTGACTTAATTTTCGAATTAAGTAACTTTTGGATTAATTGAAAATAAATAGATTTAAATATTAGAGATTAATATTCTCGTCACATGGAGCATTCAAGAACGAAGACTGAAGACTAGAAGATGCGTACGGAGATGGGATAAAGCCATGATAGTCGGAAAATAATCTTCTAGCATTATTTTGACTATGTGATACTATGTGCTTTATTGCTTGTATGCATGCTATATGTGTTTATTTTTTATGCACTAGATAGCGTATCCCTTTATTATAAAAAGCTAAGTGGGAGAGGGGATGGAAACATTCCCATGGTCTCCATTACTGTTCTCTTGGTGACTCTTATGGGCTTTCGAAGTTCGTATAGACGAGTCATTGGAGGAGAATTCTTGTAATTCCTTTTACAAGAAACATTGATCAAATTTATCAAACAATGCCTAATTTGTCTTTCTGAAACTGACTTCAAGTCGACTCATTCTCACCCCGGGGAGTGGAATGGAGCCAGAGCCACTTGGTCATGTAGAGGACACAAATTAGAGACTTCCGTGCCATTCTTTGATAGATGTGTCGCTTGTCTGCTCGGCTCCCTCATTTATGAGAGATAGGGTCGTTCGCATGGCGAATCACTGGTTAGAAACTTCGAGTTTCACTTATGATTCTCCACGTCTTGATTTACGAGATTAAATGGATCAAGTAATTGGGAGTCAATTATAAAAGTCTCTTAGTGTAGTAAACGTCCACACCACGTGGCTTGCTATGCTGACGGACTTTGGATTAATTGATGTAGACAGTTGTAAGTAATTATGAAGAGTTGTGAAGTTATCGTAAACGTCCACACCACGTGGCTTGCGGTGATGTAGCAATTCCAAGTAATTTACTTTGGTACTGAGTAATGGTTTACACTTAGATACGCCTTATAGTATTCCTCCCCACGAGGTTCCGCTATAAGCGATGTATGACCAAAGAAAATCTAATTGCTAAATCATTTGGGTGGGTAAACGTCCACACCACGTGGCTTGCCTTACCTGATGGGATTTTAGATGTGATTAGTAATTTAATGATGTTGTTCTAGGGAGATAACGTCGGATATTAAATTAATTGTTTGTTTAAATGTGCTTATAGGTTTAGAGAATTGCTATGAATCCACTTTTGTTGATACTTGAGGAAATTAACGCACTGGTTCCATACTGCATTGAATGGAAAGAAGAGTTAGACATTGCTCAGACTGCAAAAGAGTACAAAGACGTACTCAGTGAAACTTGTCCTCCTGGACTCACCATTAACTCAACTGAGGAGGAGATTTTTGACTTTGAAAAGTGGGGTAGTGCTCGTGCATTAGCCGCTAATCATGATGTCATGCTCAAACTCAAGTTGCTGTTTGGACATGATGAGAAGGCTAGAAAAGAGGCGATGAGGATACTCGTAAAGATCTGTTACTTCGATGAAACACTTGATCATGTTTTTGAGATGATGGATCTTTTGGACGAGTTGAAGCAATCGCAAGCTCTTATAGCCAAAGCCAAAGGTTTCGAACCTAAAGGCAAGGAAAAGGAGAAGAAGACAAGGGGGTCCGGTGGTCCTAAGGGACTTGGACCAAAGGGAGGGATAAAGAAGCCTTCTGGCAAACATCCCCAAGGAAAGCAGTCTGAGTACTGGGGGTCTACATCTTGTCCTCTCAAAGGTACAGATTTTTTCTTTAGTCGTAAAACATAGTCAGCGGTATTATCTACCAGAGTTCTGGTGTGTAGATATGGAACCACTGACGGTATGTGCATTCTAAATGCAGGGGTTCCAGAAAACCCAGCGACTTAGAGAAGAAAAGTTCGATTCCACATGGGCAAAGCTGTTGAGGAAGCAGCGGTTGCAGTGGAAGACATTTATCTATCTGATAGTTATAGGATTTCATTTTAAGTTTATTGCTTTGTACCCTTCATTTTAGAAAGAACTTTTGTTCTGGATTTCTATTATTAATGGATATTTTATTTCTTTAATCATTCGATGGTTTAGACAAGAAATAATGGCGATATCTATTCTGGTACATTAGATAGCAATATGTGAATGATGAATCCTTAGTCTACCACAATGCAACAAACCGTCATGTATAACTTGTTTTACTTATTGGATGTATTTCTTTATCGATCATTGTACTTGTGAATTCTTGAACTTGGTAGTATCTATTCAAAAGGGATTCAAAAGGTCGAAATTGATTTGATCAATTATAGTTGGAGGAATGGACCTCTCGACCTAAGAATCGATCTTGAAAGATGATACAACTAAGTTAACCTTTCTGGATAAAGGATGGAATTCAGACAAGTATGGAAAATGATTGATGATTAATGCGGTATGTGTAATTAGAGGAAGTACGAGTCATTCCTTCAAGAATACTCGAAAATGGATTAGACTACTTGTTGTGCCATAAAAGCGGAGTGTTTTTAACACAAGGCCATTATGGGGAACCCTCAAAGTATATCCATTGAAAGCCTGCGACTTGTTCGCGGAGGCTATCACCTATCTAAATAACACATAGCATAAATCAGAGATTGAGATTAAATCTCAAACGACTACGCCATACACTGAAGTGTAGACATGGTGTGTCAGGAATAAGAAATGGGATTCTAATGGTAAAAGAACAAGGTTGTTCGGAACTACCTGTGTTCTATGGTTAATTCTGGATACAACGACACATTCGATGTAGTTGTAGAATATCCTAGATGAACAAGTAATTGTATGTTCAAATAGTACCACGGACCAGAAGGGTGTCTTCGCCCGGTTCTTGAAGAAGACTATTAGATGAACTACAAATGCCCTAACGAACAAAGGTACTTTATAATGAGGAAAGAGAAGACTGAGAACCAGCCTAACCGAGTAGTAGTACACCACTAACTGCACCTAATGTTATTACTGCTATACACCGGAACGCCATTGCAGTGGGAGGTTGTTAAGCAACCAGAGATGTTCATAAGACTGGAGGAGTTTCAAACTCTGGATCTAGTAGACATGAAATCGATCCCTAATTCTGCATGGAGGGCAGTACTAAACTAAATGTGCCTGCTTGGAACAATAAGGATTATTGTTAAGAGGCTAGATCATTTAGAGTACAAGCTTAGTAAATTCATTTATGGATTGAATTAAAGCTATGAATCGTGGAACTTGCAAATTGATGAGATAGTCCATTGTATGGATTCATCAAGAAGCATAGACAAGATTGGTGTATTGGAGACGTAATGGAAACAAGGTGGTGTTTCTCGGGATTTTATGTAGATAACACTTCATCATTGGCAACAATGTAAAAGCATTATCAGACATAAAATAGAGGTTGTCTAAGTAAATCGAAATATAAGATTAAGATGAAGTTGGGTCATGTTCTTAGAAATCTTTCGATCTCTAGATAAGAACATTTGTACTTCTCTTTAGATATCTTATACGATTATGGTTTGTTTTAAACATGCACAATTCTGAGAAAGATTATTGCCTTTCGAGAACAGAATGCATCTATCTAAGGTATGTGTCTTGAACACATGAAGGAGATAAATATAGACAAAGCAGATTCTTACACTTCGTGTGTAAAGGGCTTTGTAAATGCGGTGTTATAAAACAAGAACCTGATATCAACTATGCGGTTAGCGTAGTGGGAGGATATCAAAGTAATCTGGATAAGAAATATTCGAATGCTGTAAAAGTACTTGGAAGTACAGGATTACTGGCAATACGAAATCTTCTTAGATTACGCTTTCTCAGATAAAAATCAGAGAATGGACCAGTGTAAGTCGATATCAGGCTATGTGTTCACTTTTAGAAGAGGTGGAACCTAAGGAAGAAAGAGTGATAAGCGTGAAGCTTCTCAGACTCTATCATAAACCGAATAGCAGCCTCAGAGGCAGCGGAAATTTTGGTTAGGTTCCGGAATGACCTCTGAACTTGGATATGATTCTTGGTTCACCAAAGGCTATGTGAATAGCGGTGCATGGTAAACTGGAAGAAGTCATAAGTTCAAAAGGTGATGATAACACATAGAGCAAGTACCACCTGATACGAATCATCGTCAGAGAGACGACGTAGTAGTCGCCAAGATAACTTCAGAGCGGCAACCTAGAGTGCTCACTCACATAGTACTCGGAAGTACACCTTAAGCACGTGATGAGTATGGGAACCGGGAGTTTGGAGGAAATGACTAGACCTTAGTACAAGTGGGAGATTGTTGGAGTTGTGTACTTAATGTCTAGATTTAAGTAAACGATAAACTCCCGATCATAGCATTTAATCTATTTAATTAATAAACAATTATTTGCATTTATTTAATTATGCAAAATATAGTTCTGGATTTTATACGTTGTAGTTAGTATGGTGTTGCATGGGCGCACAGAAGATCATACTATCGGTTACTCGTATTTAATCGAACAGTTGCTCACGACCTAGATGGACACGAACTAATCCATCGGTATAGTCGTTGTGTGAGAGAGAAAATAATTTATCTTAATTATTTTATCACACTTGTACACTTGGTGTATTGGGCGGATCAGCTTGAGATTCATCGATTAGGATTGCCGGCGATAATCGATTCGAGTCTCAGTGTATTTTATTCTTAATCCCCGATATTATTGCGGGTGTGTATATTTAATATAAGTGACTTTGATTTACCAAAGGAATTAACCGATTTAATTATTGGGTTAATTACCGGTTAAGTTGGGTCACTATATTTTATATACGACATGCCGTGAATACTTGACGGGAAAGTGTATCCCGTAAGGGTTGATAATATCCCCGAGATGAGTTCATAAGGAATTATTATGTAAACCCTGCAGGTGGATTTAATCCGCATAATAATTAAGGTTGAATGGTACTAGTCTCGGATATAAGAGATGAATAAATTAATTAGCAATAAATTAATTTTATTCATGGATATTTATATCTTAAATACATGGAATATATAATACTACCGGAGAAATATTATTTGATATAATATGGAATAATATTGGGAGTGCAATTTTATTTATATAGTGGAAAATAAATAAAATTAATATTGATAAGAATTAATGGATTTGGGTTGGACCCAATTTAATTTTCAATATTGAAGCCCAATATTTATTCTCCTTATGATCCCCTACGTAGCCTATATAAGCACTACATGGTCTTCACTTTTGACAACTAAGAATATAGAACCTAAGTTACGCCAATCATAAAGTTTTGAGAGTGAGGAAGATCCATAAGGTGTTCGATAAATCGTCGCCCACACGACGTTCGGACGAGGTGCAAGGAATACGTGGGAAGATCGCAAGGTCATCAACGCGTTAATTCGTTTCTCCGTACAACGAATCGAAGGTAAAAATCATAAACCTTTTTTTTTTTTTTTCATGTGAATTAATTGTAGCGTATACATGAACACACGATCCGGATAAACGTACGAACTTCGGGGACGGGGATTCGAGATCCCCGGCGAAGATCGAGAAACCCTCGAATCGAATCGAGGGTGGCGGTCGAGCCCTAGGGCTTCGACCGCCGGTGCGCGGGCAAGAGAAAGCCCCGGCTGGACGCCGGGGCGTGCGATCGACGTGAAGTCGATCGCTGGGGGTTCAGCCGTGGGCTGGTGCCACGGCGGAGTGAACCCCCTGGCCTCCTCTCGCCCGGCGGCGCGCGCACGGGAGGAGCCCCGGCTGAAGCCGGGGCAGGCGATCGACCGCAAGGTCGATCGCGGGGAAAGCCGCGGCTGAAGCCGCGGCGGGTCAGCTGGGGGCTGACCGCCCCTCCTCCAGCGGCGGTGGTGAGTCGCCGGACTCACCACCGGGGGCTGCTGAGCAGCCCCAGCGATCGAGATGTGCGCGATCGCGAGCCCCCCTCGCGGCGGGGGCTCGGCTAGGGTTTTGCCGCGGCTTGTCCGCGGTGGAGCTCTCGTCGGGCCCGGTTCCGTCGTACGGTGGTTCGCGTTCATGGATTCGACTCGTGGGAGAAAATCGGCTGGGGGCGGGCTGCGTGTCTTCGGGCGCGTAGTCTCCAAAGGTCGGACTCCTGCGGATGAGTCGGGGATCCAATCTCCGGCGATGAAGGATTTCGTTCGGGTTATTATCTTCCGCAATATTAATAGCCCGGGATATCGATTTCCAGCAGTAGCAATTCCAAACGATGTACTTTGGTGCTGAGTAATGGTTTACACTTAGATACGCGTTATAGTATTCTTCCCCACGAAGTCACGCTATAATTGATGTATGACCAAAGAAAATCTAATTGCTAAATCATTTGGGTGTGTAAACGTCCACACCACGTGGCTTGCCTTACCTGATGGGATTTTAGATGTAATTAGTAATTTAATGATATTATTTGAGGGAGATAATATCGGACATTAAATTAATTGTTTGTTTAAATGTGCTTATAGGTTTAGAGAATAGCTATGAACCCACTTTCTGTGATACTCAAGGAGCATAAGCTCACTGGTCCAAATTACATTGATTGGAAGAGAAATTTAGACATTGTCCTGACTTCTGAGGAGTACAAGTATGTACTCCATGAAGTGTGCCCTGCCGAGCCCACGGCTGCCTCAACTGATGAAGAAAAACTGGCATATCAGAAGTGGAAAAAGGCTGATGAAATGGCTAGGTGTTATATTTTGGCTTCCATGTCAAATGTACTCCAAACCCAACATGAGCCAATGGACACTGCCTATGATATGATGTTTAACCTCAAGGAGATGTTTGGGGAGCAAGATCGTGCGGCTAGGAAAGAAGCCATGAGAGTCCTCATGTCGACTACTCAGTCTGAAGGAACGCCCGTTGGGGAGCACGTTCTTAAGATGATGAGTTTGTTGAATGAACTTGAGGTCCTAGGAGCTTCTATTGATGCTGAGACGCAAGTCGACATCATACTCTAGTCTCTGACCCCTAGTTTTGAGCAGTTTCGTATGAGCTATAATATGGGTAAACTATCTTATACTCTTGCGCAACTCCTGACTGAACTAAAGGCGGCAGAGGGGATCTACAAGAAGGGCAAGTCTCAAGCGCTTGTAGCTACCAAGTCCAAGGGCTCGAAGCCTGTTGGAGGTAGGGGCAAGAAAAGGAAGCAAGCCTGGAAACCCAGTGGTGCCAAGAGGCATGGACCACGAGTGGGGGCTAGTAAGCCAAGGGGCAAGTGCTTCCGATGCAAAAAGTCTGGACACTGGAAGTCTGAATGTCCTCTCAAAGGTACGAATTTTTCTTTAGTCGTAAAAACATAGTCAGCGGTATTATCTACCAGAATTCTGGTGTGTAGATATGGAACCACTGACGGTATGTGCATTCTTGAATGCAGGGGTTCCAGAAAACCCGGCGACTTAGAGAAGAAGAGTTCGAGTCTACATGGGCGAAGCTGTTGGGGTAGCAGCGGTTGCAGTGGAAGACATTTATCTGCTTTCAGTAGTTTTAGGATTTCATTTCAAGTTATTGCTTTATGTACCCCTTATTCTGAAAAGAACTTTTGTTCTGGATTTTCTTTATTAATGAATGGATATTTATTTCTTTAATCATTCAGTGATTTAGATAAGAAATAATGGTGTTATCTATTCTGGTACATTAGATAGCAATATATGAATGATGAATCCTTAGTCTACCACGATGCAACAATCCGTTGTATAACTTGTTTTACTTATTAGATGTATTTCTTTATTAATCATTATACTTGTGAATTCTTATACTTAGTAGTATTTATTCAAATAAAGATTCAAAAGGTCGTAATTGATTCAATCAATTATAATTGAAGGAATGGACCTTCCGACCTAAGAATTGAATTTGGAAGATAATACAGCTAAGCATACCTTTCGGTAAAGGATGGGATTCAGACAAGTATTAAGAATGATCAATGATATGTGTAATGAGCGAGTAGTTCTTTTAAGAATACTCGAAGATGGATTAGAATGCTTGATGTGCCATAAAAGCGAAGTGTTTTAGTCACAAAGCAATTATGGGGAACCTTCAAAGTATATCCATTGGAAGCCTGCGACTTAGTCGCGGAGGCTACCACATAACACAATCAAAGATTGAGATTAAGTCTCAAATGACCACACCATACACTTACGTGTAGAGATGGTGAGTCAGGAAGAAATAGAATTCTAATAGTAAAAGGACAAGTTGTTCGGAACTACCTATGTTCTATGGATATTCCTGGAAACAACGGCATATTCAATATGGTTGTAGGATATCCTAGATGAACAAAGTGTTGTGTGTTCTATAGTACTATGAACCAGAAGGACGTGTAACGCCCGGTTCTTAGAGAAAGACTATTAGAAGAATCACAAAGCCCGAACTGACGCAGTACCTTGGAATGAGAAAAAGGACAAAGACTAGGAACCAGCCAAACCGAGTAGAGGTACACCACATACTGCACCTACTGTTATTACTGTTATACACCGGGACGCCATTGCAGTGGGAGGTTGTTAAGACAACCGGAGATGTTCATAAGACTAGAAGAGTTTTAACTCTGGATCTGGTAAAGATGAAATCGATCCCTAGCTCTGCACAAAGGCAGTACTAGATCTAAATGTGCCTGCTTAGAGAACAATAAGGATTATTGTTAAGAGGCAAGATCATTTAGAGTACAAGCTTGGTAAATCCATTATGGATTGAAACAAAGCTATGAGTCGTGGAACTTGCGAATTGATGGGATAATCCATTTGATGGATTCATCAAAAGGCATAGACGAAAGGTGTATTGGAGACGTAATGGAAACAAGGTGGTGTTTCTCGGAGATTTTATGTAGATAACATTTTATCATTGGCAACAGTGTAAAAAATGTTGTCAGACATAAAATAATGGTTGTCTAAATAAATCGAGATATAAGATTGAGTAGAAGTTAGAGCATGTTCTTGAGATCTTTCGATCTAAGGACAAGAACATTGTACTTCTCCTAGATATCTTATACGATTATGGTTTGTTTTAAACATGCATACTTCTGAGAAAGGTTATTGCCTTTCAGAGACAGAATATACATCTATCTAAAGGGTATGTGTTTGAACACATGAAGGAGATAGATGAAGACAAAGCAGTTTCCTATACTTCAAGTATGGAAAGCTTTATAGATGCAATGTTATAAAAACAAGAACCTGATATCAACTATGCGGTTTGCGTAGTGGGAGGATATCAAGGTAATCTAGAAAAGAGATTTTCGGATGCTGTAATAGTACTTGCGAAGTACTGGATAATTAAGCAAGACGAAATTTTCTTTGATTACAGATTCTCAGATTTTAAATCAAAGAAGGACCAGTGTAAGTCGATATCAGGCTATGTGTTCACTTTTAGAAAGAGGTGGAACCATGGAAGAGTGATAAGCAGGACGCTTCTCAGACTCTCTCATAACTGAATAGCAGCCTCAGAGGCAGCGGAAGTTTTGGTTAGGTTCCGGGATAACCTCTTGGCTTGGATATGACTCTTAGTTTACTAAAGGCTATTGGATAGCGGTGCACGGTAAACTGGAAGAAGTCAAAAGTGATGTTAACACATAGAGCAAGTACCACCTGATACGAGTCATCGTCAAGGGAGACGACGTAGTAGTCACCAAGATAACTTCAGAGCGGCAACCTAGATTGCTCACTCACATAGTACTTCTCGGAAGTACACTTTAAAGCACGTGATAAGTATGGGAACCGGGAGTTTGGAGGAAATGACTAGACCTTAGTACAAGTGGGAGATTGTTGGAGTTGTGTACTTAATGTCTAGATTTAAGTAACGGTAAACTCCCGGTCATAGCATTTAATCTATTAAATTAATAAACAATTGTTTGCTTTTAATTATTATTAATTAATTATGCAAAATATAGTCCTGGATTTTATACGTTGTAGTTAGTATGGTGTTGCATGGGCACACAGAAGATCATACTATCGGTTACTCGTATTTAATCAAACAGTTGCTCACGACCTAGATGGACATGGACCAATCCATCGGTATAGTCGTTGTGTGAGAGAGAAAATAATTTATCTTAATTATTTTATCACACTTGTACACTTGGTGTATTGGGCGGATCGCTTGAGATTTATTGATTAGGATTGCCTTGGATAATCAATTTAAATCTCAGAGTATTTTATTCTTAATCCCCGATACTATTGCGGGTGTATATATTTAATACTAGAGACTTTGATTTTCCAAAGGAATTAACCGATTTAATTATTGGATTAATTACCGGTTAAGTTGGGTCGCTATATTTTATATATGACATGTCGTGAATACTTGACGGGAAAGTGTATCCCGGAAGGGTTGATAATATCCCCGAGATGAGTTCATAAGGAATTATTGTGTAAACCTCATGAGTGGATTTGTTCCGCACAATAATTAAGGTTGAATGGTACTAGTCTCGGATACAAGAGATGAATATAATTTATTGAGCAATAAATAAATTTATTCATGGATATTTAAATCTTAAATACACGGAATAAATAATACTACCGGAGAAATATTATTTGATATAATATGGTTTAATATTGGGAGTGCAATTAATTTATATAGTGGAAAATAAATTAATTAATATTGATAAGGATTAATGGACTTGAGCATTGGGCTCAATTTAATCTTCAATATTGGAAGCCCAATATTCCACCTCCTTATGATCCCATACGTAGCCTATAAAAGCACTACATGGCCTTCATAAAACATAAGACAAGAATATCAATACTTGATAGTTCTAGAGAGTTGAATGAGATCCATAGGAGTTCGATAGATCGTCCCCCACACGACGTTCGAACGAGGTGCAAGGAATACGTAGGAAGATCGCAAGGTCATCAACGTTTAATTCGTTTCTCCGCACAACGAATTGAGGTAACATAATCTAAAACCCCCTATTTGATTATGTGTTCGTTAATCGTGATATATACATGAACGAGACGATCCGGGTAAGCGTCGAGACCTAGATACGGGGATCGTTGGATCCCCGTGGGGATCGAACGAGGGGCGGTCGAACCCTAGGGTTTCGACCGCCGGTACCGCCGACAAAGGGGAGCCCCGGCTGGACGCCGGGGCACGCGATCGACTTCGGTCGATCGATGGGGGTTCGCCGTGGGCTGGAGCCACGGCGGATGAACCCCCCGGCCACCCTTCGACGGCGGCGTGCGCACGGTAACCCCGGCTGAAGCCGGGGCGGGCGATCGAGCTGGGCTCGATCGCGAGGGCAGCCGAGGGCTGGAGCCTCGGCTGGGCGCCCTCCTCCCCGTGTGATGGTGGCGGTGAGTCGCCGGACTCACCGCCGGCGGGTGCTGGTCCGACAGCCCCGCGGGGATGCACTCCGCATCCCCGGCGATCACCATGCACGGTGATCGCGAGCCCCGGCGTGGGCATGGCTAGGGTTTAGCCGCGGGTTCGCCCGTGGCGACGCCTCGGTCATGCTCTAGCTGGTTCGGTGTTCGCAATCGGTTTCCGGCGACGGGGTTTCGGTCGGGTTATCGGTTCCGCAATTTTTTTTGATAGCCCGGGACATCGAATCCCAGCAGGGGTGTTATGGTGAAGTTCAAAGGTCATCTCCACATAATCATGCCAAATCATGATATGTGGTCCCATTGGCTTGTGTGGCATGCCATGTCACACTATGTGACATGCATCCATGCAAGCCATGCATCCCATGCATGGGAATTAAATCCACGTAAATATTGATTCTAAATCAATATATTTATCAAGCAATGTATATCAATATCGAGCTCGTGTGTGACCCTGTAGGTATGATTTTATCGATCAATATTATATTGTTCCCAACAATTAATATTATCGAATAATCATTTAACATCCATAGACGACCTTATGACTTTATCGATTGCACACGTAGGATCGAAGGACATATCCCAACAATCTCCCACTTGGCCTTCAGAGCCAGTGTGCTGCCAACTTCCTGTTGTCACTTTATGTCTAAGTTTGAACTTGAGGCAAGACTTGAGTCATCCTCAATCGGATCAAACCTTTCTTGGACTTTGAGACAGACTGTAAAACCAGATTTATCACTATGATACGAATCTGGACGTGGCCACGTATTTTCCACAGTCTCGACTCTCCAAGTGGCCGGTAAGACATTTATCCCATTATAAAATGGAGGACAATCCCATCTTGTCAATTCAAGCTCTCCCACTTGCTTCCTGATATACCCAATAACAAGTTTTATAACCTCCTTTTACGAAAGGAGTTTACTTGTATCAAAGTACACCATTTCACAATGGAATCACTCTGGACTACTCAGGTCAGAGGAAATTGCTCGACAGTCAATAAAATAGTATTATGACTCGAAATCTTAAATACTATTTCAGTCGGGTCTGTTAGATCATTAGCTCCCAGCTAATATCAATGTAATTGTACTTGATGTCCCACATCACTAGCCCATGAAGCGGCGCTATAGTACACATTACAATCTAGTTCTTTGTATTATCGGTTTGTCCGTACTCGATTATACGAACCAGGAACATCTATATGATTCAAGTATATCAGTTCAACCATTGGGACTTCATTATGCGGTAAGTCGACCTCATAACCCAATTGATATAACTTAATCATTTGGACAATTCATATAAATTAAACCATATTTATATGAAGAATTATGTATTATACATATGAGTGAATGTTTACCAAATCTCCAAAAGTATCTAATACAGTAATAGAAATCACAACCCATCTCTAAGATGTCTGATATCTATTGCAGTCGTGAAAGCCTCAAGCTTAAACTGCTGGAGAGGTTTGGAAAGCGGGTTTGCAACCTTACCAAAAGTTGCAACTTTATTATCTCGATGTCTCCCCAAAACTATCTCCCAAATAATGTGGAACTTCCTGAGCACCAGTTTTAGACTTGTGGTGCTTCCTAGCTCATAGGCTTGCGCGATAACTCTACTATAAATAGAGAACTATCAGATGGTCTGAGCTAGTTACGCCACCTAGTTCATTCAAGAACTTTCAAATCCTAACTGCCAACATTACTGCATCCAATGCAATACTGTGCTCAGCTTCTGTAGTTTAATCAGCTATATTGCATTGCATGGAACTATTCCAGCAAATATCACCTCTAACCAGACAAAAGATATAACCAGATTAAAATCGGAAATTATCTTAGTCTGTTTTGAAGTTAGCATTCAAACAGCTTGTTAATATCAACTCTTTGTCTCCCAAAGACAACAAAATATTCTTTTGTCCATCTAAGGTACATAAGAATATTCTTGGTCGCAGTCTAACGCGCCTCATTTGGATTTCCTTGAAACTGACTCGTCATGCTCAAAGCATACGATACGTCCGGTCGTGTACATATTATGGCGTACATTATAGACCCTATTGCCGAAGCATAAGGAATTTTTTCCATCCTCTTTTGCTCATCAAGTCCCGTAGGGCCTTGCATCTTGCTAAGAGATGTGCCATGACTCATTGGAATGAGACCCTTTTTGGCGTCTTTCATTCTGAACTTATCAAGTACCTTATCAACATAGGTCACTTGACTAAGTCCAAACATCATTTTCGATCTGTTCTAACAGATCTTGATGCCCAATATGTACTGTGTGCTTCTCCAAGATCCTTCATTGAAAAACAATTCCCAAGCCATTCTTTAATAGAATTAAGCATAGAAACATTGTTTCCAATAAGGAGTATTTCACCGACATACAACACAATTAATACAACGTAACTCCCACTGATCTTCTTGTAAAACAAGACTCTTCCGAGTTCCTCTGAAATCCAAATCCCAGTATAGATTCATTGAACTGAAGATTGCTACTCCGATATGCATTATTTATTCCATAAATAGAACTATAAGCTTGCATAATTTCTCAGCCTTATTAAGATCGATAAAACTCTTTGGTTGTGTTAAAACACATTCTCTTCTAGAATCCAATTCAAGTAGTTAGTTTTAACATCCAATATTACCATAACTCATTATCAAGATGAGTCACAATGGCTAAGTTAATCCGAATGAATAAATCACAACAACTGGTGAAAAAGATTGATCATAATCCACCTCGTGAGAATAAAACTTTTACCACCAAAATTGCTTTGAAAACCCTAGGTTTTCCATTCATGTCTATATTGATCTTGAAGAACTATTTGCACTCAATAGGTCTAGCCTCTTGATGCAAATCTATCAAGTTCCAAACTTGATTACCAGACATTGAAATCATCTCGGATTATATGACACCATGCCAATTTTTAGTAGCTGCACTCGTCATAGCTTGGATATAGTTCGAAGGTTCATCGCTTTTCAAAAGCATGACTTCATATCTCTCATTGATCACAATACCTAAGTATCTGACTAAAAGAGATATATGCCTTCTGGACCTACAAGGGCTGGTATGGTTTCCAAAACCATAGGAATACTCTCAACCCAGTCTTGAGTATTCATCATTGGTTGTTCCACACCTCGTTCAAGATAACCGAGCTCCCACTTACTTTCTAGGAAAGATATCTCTTTTCAAGAAAATCACCATCTCGAGCAACAAAATATTGTTCTCACATAGATCGTAGAATTTGTACCCTCGAGTTTCATATGGACATACCATAAGGAAACTTTTATCCCATTTGAGTTCAAGCCCTGTAGAGATAAATCTCTTCATAGAAGCTATAGAACCTCAAATCTTGATGAAAACAATTTAGGGACCCTCCCTTTCCATACCTAGTATGGTGTCTTTATCAACAGCTTTTGACAGTGACCTATTCAGTGTATAGGTTGAAGTCAAGAATAGTGTGTTCCCAAAAGAGTTTAGTAGTTCAATTAAACCCATCATCGATAGATCGAACTCTATCTAATAGAGTTAGTTTTCTTTTTTCCGAAACATAACCCTCATGTGCTTGTGAATTAATAGGTTCCACATACATCAGTATGGATCATTCCTAATTAATTACTCACATGTTCTCCTTTCTCCAAGAAATATGACATTGTTATCTTGTCCATCACACATCATTCACAAGTATCAAATGACTCCAAGTCAAATGATTTTAGAATGCCTTCTTAAAGAAGCTTCGTTACATGTTTAGATGTTGATTTGACCTAATCAACAATGTTATAGTTATGTCTCATTGAGACTTATTCGATTCGGCCCTTGTGTTAATGTTATATATGATTTGTCAAGTTAAAGTATACATAAACAATATAATAATCGTACCAAAACAAAGAATAATTCACAATTAAAATAGTTACCAAACTACTTCATAGTGAAAAACTAATCCATCAGTATCCAATACTGAACCAATATTCATTGTTTATTGAAGGTACGAAAACATAGTTATAATACTGAAACAAGGCCCTAAGGCAAAACAACATCATATGATCATACGGCTAATGCAACGACCTTCGCTCCATTTCTCGCCCGTAGATCGACATCTCTACTCACCAAACTTATACTTCTATGTAGTTCCTCCACATACAAATGTGAGAACTACGTTTGGCATCCAATACCCAAGAAGTATAATTTTTGAAGTTTAATGTCTATAACATTAATACCTGAAGATGAAGCAACCCCGTTCTTCACATCTTCTTTGAACTTTGGGCAAGTTCAATTATTCTCAATAATTGACTCTTATTCGAATTCCAGTTCACAATTATTCCAATATCAAAACGTGATAAATCGTAAGTGAAAACTCGAAATTTTCTAACCAGCGATTTTATCATGCAATTGAAGCCCTATCTCTCATAAAGTATGAGGGAGCCAACCAGACAATCGACTAACGCCATCCCATGACTCGAAAGTCTCTAATTTATGTCATTGATGAACTAAGTGTTTTTGGATTAGATCACTCCCCGAGGTGAAAATAATCCTAACTTTAGAATTCATCATATGAAAGATAAATTAGGCATTTGTTTTGAAATTGAATAAATATGAACTTCTACTTGTTTGCAATTAGTGTCCTACACTTTTGCAGTAGACGCGTTCAGATTCCCTAGGAACCCGAGTATCCTTTTTGCCCATGCTCTTTTGTATAACCCATCTCGTATCATAAGAATTTCCCTCTTAGGATCCTTCTCAATCGTCGGCTCTACAACCTTGAGCATCCCGTGGATCTCACGTAGCGATTTCTTCAAACCATTCATATGGAAAATTTAGCCTAAAGGCATCATGACCATCATGATGGGATTGAAGTATGAAATCGGTTGCCAACTCATCATCTTAGGAAAAACCTAGGCGATCACTTTTAATCAAATAATCCAATCGTTTGATGCACATGTGGTCCCTTAGGTTCCCCTTTCTCCAGCCAAGCTGAAGCGATGGCCCTGGTCACACTGAACCGCTCAATCATTGCCTATTCCCCGAACATGATATTGAGTTGTTCAATGATATCTTAGGATGTGGTTATCTAACACAATTTCCTTGTCTTCGTATTTGAGGACCATCCTCAAATTACGTTGTGAATCAAGAAAATTTGTTCAATTTTTCATAATCAAGAATTGAACCAAACTTGAATTGAGTTGATATTTTACATGATAAACTATAAAAGAAAGATAACTAAAGTATGTAAACATCCACAAAGCGGTAAACAAATAAGGTTGTCTAACAATTGTACTTATTTATTTCATTTTGTTCAATTAATATCCAATATCATTGTCCCTTAGAACAAAACGATTCTGAGATCCTCATCATGCAAATCTTTAAGCCGACTGAGTCCGCACTTAAGTATTTCAAGATAAGTAGACATACCCATGTCAATTATATCTAATATCACTCTCGGTCGATGAGAATCCCATTCTCATCTCATGTCTCGATAGCCACGCCTGCAGTGGATCTATCGATGAGAAAACCAAAGTCATGTGTAAGGGTCTAACCCTTACTCCCACTTATCCCAAGATAACAAGTAGTACCCCGCTGAGGCGGACCTACCAACTTATGATCGAGGGCTTCATAAGTGTGATTTTTTTGGGCAAGACATTATACTCATTATTTTGGGAACTTGCATGCATAGGTGTTTATATGTAAGTTGAACATTTATAACATAAAACATCTTATAACTAGCAAAGCAAATAAATACGTAATCGAAAGGCCCCTAGAACCTCACAACTCTCAAACGAAAAGATTAAAAGCAACAAAATAGGCCTTGAACATCTTCTGGACTTGTCCTCGCCCGCCGTTTCAGTTCCGTGCTCGGCGATTTTGGTCAAAACAAGTCATTACCCCAAAAACCACGAACAACGCCCGCCGTTTTACAACCAGCGGTCGCTGAACACCACCGGCGGTCGCCGTTTCCAAAACGGCGCCCGCCGAAAGGGCAAAAACCCGTCTGCCCCAAAAAGGAGCTTTCGGCGGTCGCCGTTTCCAAAATGGCGCCCGCCAAAACAAAACAGCGCCCGCTGGAGCATAAACGGCGCCCGCCGTTTAGCTCCAGCAGCCCGGTTTTGTCCGCTTTGCTTCATTTTGCTACGTTTTGCTTCGTTTCTTCTCGTTTTCGCCGGAGAACCGAGATCCTCCATCGAACCATGGGCAAAGTCCATCGCTTACAAGTAGTACAATACAAATATAATAGAAAAACCTATCTATTACAAATGATTCCAAGGGACGCATCCCTCAAAAGACTACGGCCAATCGAAACGTAAAAAACGACGAATTCATTCACCCGACCACTAACGGTGGCCGGCCTTACATCTAATCACATAATAACAATTAAACAATTAATCCAATTATGTTGATTAAACTTCTTGTGTCCAACACAAAAGTGTGCACGAGCCCTAGGCTCTGATACCAATTGAAGGTACCGGTATACCGATCCAATCGATATACCGTGTGTGCGGAAGCGTGTAAAGCAATAGATCTACTATGCCATGATCTTAGTGCACACTTAATGTGTATAAGAACACATATAAACACATATATATATATATATATATATATATATATATATATATATATATATATATATATATATATAAGGTTCAACGATTACTTACTTTTGGTGATCGTTGATTGTGGTTAATGTCGATGAGGTGGTGTTGAGTCGATTGAACCACCTCAAATGGATCAGCCTCGAAATGTACACCTTTGGTATGACCTTGTCATGCCTTTGGATCGCCCGGATGTTGAAGCCGCACAAATGGCCCGGCCTCTACGTGTTGCAAACGAACCCGGATGATGAATTGCTTTCTTGATCGAGTTGATTCTCTAAGAACAACCTTTTTTCTCTCTTTCACTTGTGAATTTCGTGGCTGATGATGATGGTGTTAGAATGAGACATGAAAATCTGATTTTCATGCTCATTATTCCCCTTTTACTTCACATGCACCATAATGTGTGTGTCATAACCATACATAATGGGGTGTTATGGTGAAGTTCAAAGGTCATCTCCACATAATCATGCCAAATCATGATATGTGGTCACATTGGCTTGTGTGGCATGCCATGTCACACTATGTGACATGCATCCATGCAAGCCATGCATCCCATGCATGGGAATTAAATCCACGTAAATATTGATTCTAAATCAATATATTTATCAAGCAATGTATATCAATATCGAGCTCGTGTGTGACCCTGTAGGTATGATTTTATCGATCAATATTATATTGTTCCCAACAATTAATATTATCGAATAATCATTTAACATCCACAGACAACCTTATGACTTTATCGATTGCACACGTAGGATCGAAGGACATATCCCAACATTTCCCAGTTGGGTTTCCACGTAAATTCTTGTCTTCTCTATTTTATTGTTGATTTCTTTTCTTCGGTATTCTTGTTTTCTTCATACTATACATCGTCCGATTGTCAACAATAATCTCGACATTCTAGCAGATAGTGTCGGAGGGAGGCTCTTCTTTGCCGGCGAGGCCACCAACAGGAACTATCGGCAACCATGCATTGTGCTTTTCTCAGCAGGTTCAGAGAAGCCGGTAAATCGCATTAAGTCTAAGAACTAAGGGAAAACATCACAAATAGAAGATACTCCTGCAAAACGTGAATATATTCTCTGTGAGCTAATGTACTAATTGCGCAATATTTTAGTTGCGCTATTATATATTAGTTTGGAATATTTTAGTTGTGCTATTATATATTTTTATTCTGTATGATTATTTTTGTGTTTATTATATATTTTTACTTTTTGGATATTATATATATTTTTTTAATTATTATTTTGCGTATATAATTTTACATTTTGTGCTATTATATATTTTAACTTTTTGACTTATACTCTAGTTTTGCAGTTGATGCATCCGGAAATAACCTCGACGTTCTAGCAGATAGTGTCGGAGGGAGGCTCTTTTTTGCCGGCGAGGCCACCAACAGAAACTATGGCAACCATGCATGGTGCTTTTCTCAGCGGGTTCAGAGAAGCCGGTAAATCGCCTTAAGTCTAAGAACTAAGGGAAAACATCACAAATAGAAGATACGCCTGCAAAACGTGAATATATTCTCGGTGAGCTAATGTACTAGTTGCGCAATATTTTAGTTGTGCTATTATATATTAGTTTGGAATATTTTAGTTTTGCTATTATATATTTTTATTTTGTATTATTACTTTTGTCTTTATTAAATATTTTTACTTTTTGGCTATTATATATATTTTTTTAATTATTATTTTGCTTATATATTTTTACATTTTGTGTTATTATATATTTGAACTTTTTGGCTGGTACTCTAGTTTTGCAGTTGATGCATCCGGAGATGACCTGGACGTAATAGCAGATAGTGTCGGAGGGAGGCTTTTCTTCCCCGGCGAGGCCACCAACAGGAATTATCCGGCAACCATGCATGGTGCTTTTCTAAGCGGGTTCAGAGAAGCCGGTAAATCGCCTTAAGTCTAAGAACTAAGGGAAAACATCACAAATAGAAGATACGCCCACAAAATTGAATATATTCTCGGTGATTTATTGCTGAAACTCGTCTACTTTGACATTTTTTTGGTCAGAAGGAAGCCAGGTGGATGACGATTTTAAGGGTTACACTTTTCGAACGGGATAAATTTGATGAGCTTTGTTGGGCTTACCCGCTCTTTGAGCAACTTCATTCTGAATTAAAACAGCAGGAGTCTCACTTCTATAGGTTAGTATCTACGAATTTGATGGATGAATCGGTGAAGGTCAATGGAAATTATTTAGATAAATGACATTTCTTATTCAGAAAACTTGGTGTGGCCCTAATGGGAAAGGAGAACCGTTTTAAGGTTCAAAATTCTGTAATTCATTTAAATTATTGATTATGTAATTCATTTTATCAAGACTGATAGGATGATTTCATCTAAGTTAAGCTATTATATATTATATATTTTAATTTTTTTGCTATAATATATTTTTATTTTTATTATTATTTTGCTTATATATTTGTATTTTTTTATTATATTGCGCTATTAGTTTGGAATATTTTAGTTGTGCTATAATATATTTTTATTTTGTATTATTATTTTTCTCTTTATTATATATTTTTACTTTTTGAATATTATATATATTTTTTTAATTATTATTTTGCTTATATATTTTTACATTTTGTCCTATTATATATTTTTACTTTTTGACTTATACTCTAGTTTTGCAGTTGATGCATCCGAAGATAACCTCGACATTCTAGCAGATAGTGTCGGAGGGAGGCTCTTCTTTGCCGGGGAGGCTACCAAGGAACTATCGGAAACCATGCATTGTGCTTTTCTCAGCAGGTTCAGAGAAGCCGGTAAATCGCATTAAGTCTAAGAACTAAGGGAAAACATCACAAATAGAAGATACGCCTGCAATATTTTAGTTGCGCTATTATATATTAGTTTGGAATATTTTAGTTGTGCTATTATATATTTTTATTTTGTATGATTATTTTTGTGATTATTATATATTTTTACTTTTTGGATATTATATATATTTTTTTAATTATTATTTTGCTTATATAATTTTACATTTTGTGCTATTATATATTTTAACTTTTTACTTATACTCTAGTTTTGCAGTTGATGCATCCGGAGATGACCTCGACGTTCTAGCAGATAGTGTCGGATGGGAGGCTTTTCTTCCCCGGCGAGGCCACCAACAGGAATTATCCGGCAACCATGCATGGTGCTTTTCTAAGCGGGTTCAGAGAATCCGGTAAATCGCCTTAAGTCTAAGAACTAAGGGAAATCATCACAAATAGAAGATACGCCTGCAAAACGTGAATATATTCTCGGTGAGCTAATGTACTAATTGCGCAATATTTTAGTTGTGCTATTATATATTAGTTTGGGATATTTTAGTTGTGCTATTATATATTTTTATTTTGTATTATTACTTTTGTCTTTATTATATATTATTACTTTTTGGCTATTATATATATTTTTTTAATTATTATTTTGCTTATGTATTTTTACATTTTCTTCTATTATATATTTGAACTTTTTGGCTGGTACTCTAGTTTTGCAGTTGATGCATCCGGAGATGACCTCGACGTTCTAGCAGATAGTGTCGGAGGGAGGCTTTTCTTCCCCGGCGAGGCCACCAACAGGAATTATCCGGCAACCATGCATGGTGCTTTTCTAAGCGGGTTCAGAGAAGCCGGTAAATCGCCTTAAGTCTAAGAACTAAGGGAAAACATCACAAATAGAAGATACGCCCGCAAAACGTGAATATATTCTCGGTGATTTATTGCTGAAACTCGTCTGCTTTGACATATTTTTTGGTCAGAAGGAAGCCAGGTGGATGGCGATTTTAAGGGTTACACTTTTCGAACGGAATAAATTTGATGAGCTTTGTTCGGCTTACCGGCTCTTTGAGCAACTTCATTCTGAATTAAAATAGTGTTGGAAAAATTGGAATAAAATATTTGGTTTGACAAATATTTGACTGATTTTTTATGGCTAAATATTAATTCAAGTTGAAATTAATTTGTTGATAATTTTCTACGATGTTGCGTAGTTAATTATATTATTTTATTTCGTCAAGATCCGATTTTTGGATGAGTGAGAAATAAACGAATGAATTAGTCAAGTGAAAAGGCATTATTAAATGAGATAATTAAGTCTCATCCCATATCGGAATGTGGGAGATAATTGGTTTGTGAGAACCATTATAAAAGGTCTTGTGTATTGATTGTTGAGAATGTGAAAAGTCACAATCCCACATTGAATGTGAAGAGAAAATCAATACTCTTGTGATGTTATATGAGGAGTAGTGAAATGTTTCAACATTGAGTAAGTCCATTAACCTTGAATTATTATTCTCGGTTAATTGGAGTATGATTTGGACTTTGGGCCTCCGAGATTTTTCTTGGGCCTATAAGAGTTTAATAAGTACAAATTTAATTTGTATTGGGCCTATTAAATAATAACACGTTGGTTATTATGGTTTGGACTTATCAGCTTTTGGGCTGAGTAAAATTAGTTGTAACATTTTAGTCTTTAAGCTGTTGGGCTAGCCTAAATGGGTTGTACAGAATTTGAATAGTCAGCCCAATGACTTGAAAAGTCATCAGATTTATATTTATATATTTAATAAAAATATATAAATTAATCCTCATAATTGATGTGACTTTTGAGTTGCATGTGACCTTTGAATTGCCTTTTGTGTCTTTTGACACTCCCCCTTGACGAGTATAAATAGAAGCTTTTAGTTGAGAGAGATTCATCCCATAAGACAACAATTCATTCCATACTTCATATCCCACATCTGAAATCTCTTCTCTCTAAGCTCATAAGCATTCTAGTGTTAGAATATTGTTTGGCAATATTAGTTCCTTGCATTTGCATATGCTCGGTTCTCTCTCTTTCCCTGTTCGACGGAGCTTCTAGCTGGTGTGCCTCATACTAGAAGATGATTGAAAGTCGTTGTATCTTTGGGGACTAACGTCGCAAAACCGTAGCATACACGGGGCGTTTTAGTCTTGCGGATAGCGAAAGCGCCTCGACTACCCGCAACAAGTTTATGTTCGATGCCCGATAAAGGTTAATTTATTTACTTATTTTATTTAATTTTATTCTGGAATTGTAAAGATCAGTAGTACTGTTCTAGTCCAGATTTATTTTTATTTTTATGTTCCGGATTTAGACATTTGGTACAAAAATTAACCAACAAATAGCAGGAGTCTCACTTCTATAGGTTAGTATCTACGAATTTGATGGATGAATCGGTGAAGGTCAGTGGAAATTATTTAGATAGAATAACATTTCTTATTCAGAAAACTTGGTGTGGCCCTAATGGGAAAGGAGAACCGTTTTAAGGTTCAAAATTCTGTAATTCATTTAAATTATTGATTATGTAATTCATTTTATCAAGACTGATAGGATGATTTCATCTAAGTTAAGCTATTATATATTATATATTTTAACTTTTTTGCTATAATATATTTTTATTTGTATTATTATTTTGCTTAAATATTTGTATTTTTTTTATTATATATTTTTATTTTGTTTTTTATAAGAAGAGCTAATGTACTAATTGCGCAATATTTTAGTTGCGCTATTAGTTTTGAATATTTTAGTTGTGCTATTATATATTTTTATTTTGTATTATTATTTTTCTCTTTATGGTATATTTTTATTTTTTGGATATTATATATATTTTTTTAATTATTATTTTGCTTATATATTTTTACATTTTGTCCTATTATATATTTTTACTTTTTGACTTATACTCTAGTTTTGCGTTTGATGCATCCGGAGATAACCTCGACATTCTAACAGATAGTGTCGGAAGGAGGCTCTTCTTTGCCGTCGAGGCCACCAACATGAACTATTGGCAACCATGCATTGTGCTTTTCTCAGCAGAGAAGCATTAAGTCTAAGAACTAAGGGAAAACATCACAAATAGAATATACGCCTGCAAAACGTGAATATATTCTCTGTGAGCTAATGTACTAATTGCGCAATATTTTAGTTTCGCTATTATATATTAGTTTGGAATATTTTAGTTGTGCTATTATATATTTTTATTTTGTATGATTATTTTTGTGTTTATTATATATTTTTACTTTTTGGATATTATATATATTTTTTTAATTATTATTTTGCTTATATAATTTTACATTTTGTGCTATTATATATTTTAACTTTTTGACTTATACTCTAGTTTTGCAGTTGATGCATCCGGAGATAACCTCGACATTCTAGCAGATAGTGTCGGAGGGAGGCTCTTCTTTGCCGGCGAGGCCACCAACAGGAACTATGGCAACCATGCATGGTGCTTTTCTAAGAACTAAGGGAAAATATCACAAATAGAAGATACGCCGGCAAAACGTGAATATATTCTCGGTGAGCTAATGTACTAATTGCGCAATATTTTAGTTGTGCTATTATATATTAGTTTGGAATATTTTATTTGTGCTATTATATATTTTTATTTTGTATTATTACTTTTTTCTTTATTATATATTTTTACTTTTTGGCTGTTATATATATTTTTTTAATTATTATTTTGCTTATATATTTTTATATTTTGTGCTATTATATATTTGAACTTTTTGGCTGGTACTCTAGTTTTGCAGTTGATGCATCCGGAGATGGCCTCGACGTTCTAGCAGATAGTGTCGGAGGGAGGCTCTTCTTCCCCGGCGAGGCCACCAACAGGAATTATCCGGCAACCATGCATGGTGCTTTTCTAAGCGGGTTCAGAGAAGCCGGTAAATCGCCTTAAGTCTAAGAACTAAGGGAAAACATCACAAATAAAAGATACGCCCGCAAAACGTGAATATATTCTCGGTGATTTATTGCTGAACTTTGACATATTTTTTGGTCAGAAGGAAGCCAGTGGATGGCGATTTTAAGGGTTACACTTTTCGAACGGGATAAATTTGATGAGCTTTGTTCGGCTTACCCGCTCTTTGAGCAACTTCATTCTGAATTAAAACAGCAGGAGTCTCACTTCTATAGGTTAGTATCTACGAATTTGATGGATGAATCGGTGAAGGTCAGTGGAAATTATTTAGATAGAATGACATTTCTTATTCAGAAAACTTGGTGTGGCCCTAATGGGAAAGGAGAACCGTTTTAAGGTTAAAAATCTGTAATTCATTTAAATTATTGATTATGTAATTCATTTTATCAAGACTGATAGGATGATTTTATCTAAGTTAAGCTATTATATATTATATATTTTAACTTTTTTGCTATAATATATTTTTATTTGTATTATTATTTTGCTTATATATTTGTATTTTTTTTATTATATATTTTTATTTTGTTTTTTATAAGAAGAGCTAATGTACTAATTGCGCAATATTTTAGTTGCGCTATTAGTTTGGAATATTTTTTTTGTGCTATTATATATTTTTATTTTGTATTATTATTTTTCTCTTTATTATATATTTTTACTTTTTGGATATTATATATATTTTTTTAATTATTATTTTGCTTATATATTTTTACATTTTGTCCTATTATATATTTTTACTTTTTGACTTATACTCCAGTTTTGCAGTTGATGCATCCGGAAGATAACCTCGACATTCTAGCAGATAGTGTGGGAGAGAGGCTCTTCTTTGCCGGCGAGGCCACCAACAGGAACTATCGGCAACCATGCATTGTGCTTTTCTCAGCAGGTTCAGAGAAACCGGTAAATTAAGTCTAAGAACTAAGGGAAAACATCACAAAAATAGAAGATACGCCTGCAAAACGTGAATATATTCTCTGTGAGCTAATGTACTAATTGCGCAATATTTTAGTTGCGCTATTATATATTAGTTTGGTATATTTTAGTTGTGCTATTATATATTTTTATTTTGTATGATTATTTTTGTGTTTATTATATATTTTTACTTTTTGGATATTATATATATTTTTTTAATTATTATTTTGCTTATATATTTTTACATTTTGTTCTATTATATATTTGAACTTTTTGGCTGGTACTCTAGTTTTGCAGTTGATGCATCCGGAGATGACCTCGACGTTCTAGCAGATAGTGTCGGATGGGAGGCTTTTCTTCCCCGGCGAGGCCACCAACAGGAATTATCCGGCAACCATGCATGGTGCTTTTCTAAGCGGGTTCATAGAAGCCCGGTAAATCTCCATAAGTCTAAGAACTAAGGGAAAACATCACAAATAGAAGATACGCCTGCAAAACGTGAATATATTCTCGGTGAGCTAATGTACTAATTGCGCAATATTTTAGTTGTGCTATTATATATTAGTTTGGAATATTTTAGTTGTGCTATTATATATATATTTTTTTTATTATTACTTTTGTCTTTATTATATATTTTTACTTTTTGGCTATTATATATATTTTTTTAATTATTATTTTGCTTATATATTTTTACATTTTGTGCTATTATATATTTGAACTTTTTGGCTGGTACTCTAGTTTTGCAGTTGATGCATACGGAGATGACCTCGACTTTCTAGCAGATAGTGTCGGAGGGAGGCTTTTCTTCCCTGGCGAGGCCACCAACAGGAATTATCCGGCAACCATGCATGTGATGGAGTTGTATTCTAAATGTCTAGTTTAGTGCAAATACGGAACTCCTTATCTATACCTTAATTCGAGATATGATTCAAGCATGATTGCACTTAATGCAATAGTCCTTGATGTATACGTTGTAGACAGTATGGCGTGAGGAGACACGCGGAAGATCATACTGTCGGTTACTCATATACTATCGAACAGTAGCTCACGACTTAGATGGACAGGGACAATCCATCGGTACGTCGTAGTGTGACTGGTAGATAGTCGGTCTTGACTATCATGTTACACTCGTACACTTGGTGTATTGAGCAGGACCACGGGAGGGCGTTCGATTTATACTAATCAGAGTAATCGAACCAGACCTCAGATATTACGGATATGTGAGTTCTTAATCCCTATATAATTATAGGTGCGTGTGTCCAATGCTCGGTTCTTTGATGTGCCAATGAGTGAGACTAATTGATTAGTCAATATTCTCGGTAGATTGGGAATCGGTATTGTACACACGACATGCTATAGATTATAGACAGGAAACCGTGTCCCATTTATTGGGTTGATGATGTCCCCGAGATGAGCTCATAAAGTTTATCATGTAAACCCTGCAGGTGGATTTACTCCGCATGATAATAAGGATGAGTGGTACTAGTCTCTGATTATAAGAAATGAATTAATTTAATTATTAGTAATTAAAATTAATTCGTGGACATGCGATATCTTAAACACGGGGAAATATCACATATGTAATACGGCGGGAAAAATTATTGACGGAATAATTTGAATTAATTAATTGGGAAATCATTTATAATTTTATAGTGGAATTAATTATAAATAAAATTGTGGAATTTAATTAAGGTTTTCCTTTTGGGACACCAAGTTAATTGAATTTCAATTTAAGCCTAATTAATTAATTGCCTATGGGTCCCTAGTGTGGCCTATATAAATCCCTCTTCTCTCTTCTCTAAACCTACAGAACGCCGCTATAATTAATTCTGTGGAGAAATTATTTTGTTAGCGCAATTATTCTTTTCTCCGCTTAATTAATTTAGATTAGCGTAGTGTTTTTCTTTTCTGTAGAAATTATTTTGCTATCGCAAATATATTTCTGGATACAGAATTGTTCTTCTTTTCTGTAGAAATTATTTTGCTAGCGCAAATATATTTCTGGATACAGAATTGTTCTTCTTTTCTGTAGAAATTAATTTGCTAGCGCAAATATATTTCTGGATACAGAATAGTTTTTCTTTTCTGTAGAAATTAATTTGCTAGCGCAAATATATTTCGGAGACAGAATAATAAAAACGTGAAAAGGAGGGTTTGAGAGAGAAGAAGAAGAGAAGCTCCAAGCGGATCGATGCCCACACATCGGCTGGAGCAAGAGGGCTAGGATACACGCTAGAAGACTCGAGGTATCTGTCAATTCGGCTTCTCCGAATCACGCGACAAAGGTATGAGATCGATCCCTAATTCCGCAATTATCGATCTCTAAATTCGTTAAAAATACATCGGACGAACGATCGGGTTCCGGGAGTCGTGGTACGTGTTCCTCGACTACTAGGGGTTCAAGGACCTTCGGATCGGTAGTCGGAAGAGGAAAAACGGACCGGAAACGAGCCCGGAACAGCAGAACGCGCTGCTGTTCGCGGAGAAACGGCGACCGCCGTTTCCAAACGGCGACCGCCGTTTTGGTCTTTTTCTGGCAGCCCGCTCGGTTCGCGCGGTTGTCCTTCGGGGCAATGGCTGGGCGTGAATCGGGGCACGGGCTGGAAAAGCGAACGAAGTAGCGACACCGGATGTCGACTGGGATCGTTCGGATGTTCGAGTGATCGAACGAACGCATCCCGGGTAGTCGATTTCCAACAAATGGTATCAGAGCCGGTTTTGTACGTTCGTTGTATTTTTGCGAGATTTGTTTTGCAGGTTCGAACCCGATTATTATGGCCATGTGTTTGTGCTTTAATGTTTGTGGTTTGTTTAACTCTCGGGCTTGTCGAGATCAGTTTTGGTTTTGAAATCGTTGCATGTTTGTAATAGTTAAAACGACGGGTTGAGTCGTTTAGGTTTTATTACGTTTTTCGTTTTATCCGGATGTATAGGATCGATCAACCTGTATAGGATCGATGCCGGAAGTAGTATGTTTTACCTTTGTAATGTTACTGCTACTTGGTGGATCGAGAGAAGATCGGAGGCCGGACGAACGAGGGTCGAGAAGTCGAACCCGCGAGCTGCTGAAGGGCAAACGGCGGTCGCCGTTTCGCTGGATACTTGGCAGCAGCGGCGCGGGGGTTCGACGGACACCACGGGTCGCTCGTCGAGGCCTGGGATGATACTCCAGTGGGAGGGGTTCGTCTCTTGGCACTTAGACGAGCCGGTGGTGGATCGAGACCGAGACGAGCAACGAGACGAAGATCCGAGAAGACGTGCATGGAAGATATTTAAAGGCCATAATAATCGGGGCCACGTTAAATGCTTTTTGTGTGTTTACGTGCTTGTTATTATGCTTTATTTATTTTATGCATGTTTTCCCTTTCGTAAAATACTAAGTGGGAGAGGGATTGGAAACAATCCCGCGGTCTCCATTCTCTGTTTTGATAGTGATGTGTGTCACTTACGAGTTGGCTTTAGTGTCATCCTCCCTATCGGATAAAGTCGACACACGGATATCACTGGATCAAAATTCGAATTTAAAATCCACTTATAAAATTGAACAATTATATTTCTCAAAAGCAATGCCTAATCTGTCATTCAAAGACTAATTTCAACTCGACTCATTCTCACCCCGGGGAGTGGAATGGAGCCAAAGCGCTTGGTTATGTCGATGACACAGATTAGAGACATTCGAGTCATTCGATGACTAGATCGATTGTCTGGTTGGCTCCCTCACCTAGTGAGAGATAGGGCTCAATTGCATGATTGATCGCTGGTTAGAAACTTCGAGTTTCACTTACGAGATATCAAGCTTTGATTAATAAAATTGTGAAAATTAATAAATGTAAGAGTCAATTAACAAAGTTGTTTGTTTTAGTAAACGTCCACACTATCGTGGCTTGCTAAATGGAAACAGTACTTTGGGTTAATTGAGACTCTATGACATTTAAATAAGTAGGATTCAATTAATAAAGTTGTTTGTTTAGTAAACGTCCACACTAACGTGGCTTGCTAGATGGAAACGGAACTTTAGGATTAATTGAGGCTCGACAGTTATAGAAAGTCGTGGAGGACCGCATGTCAACGTAAACGTCCACATGAACGTGGCTTGCGGTGGACATGTAGTTCCCGAGCGGTGGACTTAGTACTGAGAAATGGTACACACTTAGGTACGCTTTATAGTATCCTCCCCATCGGAGTCACTGCTATGATGATGTACGACCGAAGTGAAATCCAATCATAAAGTCATTTGGACTGGTAAACGTCCACAAGAACGTGGCTTGCTATGTCTGATGGGATTTTGGAAATGATTGGTAGTTTAATGATATCACTTGAGGGAAATATCGAATTAAACTCATTGTTTGTTTTATATGGTATTATTCCCATTAAAAGTCAACAAACTCACTGAACCTGTTTGTATGGATTGGAAAAGAAACTTGGACATTGTCCTAACTGCAGAGGAGTACAAATATGTACTCCAAGTCAATTGACCTGCTGAACCAAATGATGCTTCCACTACTGAGGAAAGGAAGCTCATTGGAAATGGATCAAGGCTATGAGATGACGCGGAGCAACATTATGACTTTCATGTCAAAAGTGCTGCGACATCGGTATCATGCCATGACCATTACCTATGATATGATGCTTAACCTCAAGAAGTTTTGGTTATCAGGACAGGACAGCCGGGCAAAGTGAAATGAGGCAACTCATGACGGCCATCATGTCGGAAAGAACGCCCGTAAGGGATCACGTTCTTAGAATGATGGGCTATCTTAATGAGATAGAGGTTCTGGGAGAAATTATCAATGGGGTAACCCAGGTTGATTTTGTGCTCCAGTCTCTGCCGAGAAGTTTTGAGCAGTTCCGCCTAAACTAAAATATGAATAAGGGGTCTTATTCATTGACGGAGCTCCTGATTGAACTTCAAGCGGCTGAGGGAATCTTTAAGGGCTCTCAAAACACTTGTGGCTGAGAAATTGGCTCTTCCTAGGCCTTCGGGTGGCAAAAGGAAGAAGAAGCAAATACGGAAACCCAGTGGGCCTAATTTATCTGGACCACAGAATGGGACAAGCAAGCCCAAGGGGCAGGTGCTTCCGTTATAAGCAGTCTGGATACTGGGAGTTTTAATTGTCCTCTCAAGCAACAAGAAGTTGACTCTTACTTAGTCACCGAAACATGTTTAGTGGTGTTATCTACCAGTACCTGGTGTGTGGATACGGGAACCACTAATCATGTCTGCACTTAAATGCGGGGGTTCCAGGAAACCCGGAGACTTAGAAAGTAAGAGGTAATAACCTACATGGGCAATACTGTAAAGGTAACAGCCGTTGCAGTGGGAGATGTTAAATGGTTTTAACGGTAGGATTTTAGTTCTAATAAATTGTCTTTATGTGCCGGCATTTAGAAAGAAATTTCATTTCGGATTTCTAAATTGGCTTAGAATAGATATTCTGTTTCTGCTGATAGTTTCAGACTTGTCGGAGTAGGAAACGGGGATATTATCTATTCTGGTACATTGATAGACAATTTAATACTAAATATGTGTTCTTCCACGATGCAACAGACCGGAACTAATAACACATTGTTGAACCCCAATAAGAGTAAAGATCCTTCTAGGATGAATCAAATGTACTTATGGAATCTTAGGCTAAATCATTTTAACTTAAGTACGATTCAAAGGATGAAGCTGATGGACCACTTAGCCAGGTTGAAGGAAGGGACCTTCCAACCTTAGAATCATACTTGGAAGTTTTAATGACCGAGCAACCCTTTACGGTTAAAGGGAAAAGTCCAAGAAAGTACTAGAGTTGATTCGCTCTGATATATGCAGACCTCTTTGAAGAGTAAGGCATACTTATCAGAAAATGGGATTAACTTCCAACAGAATACACCATTTATGCCTCGGCAAAATAATGTGTTGTAAAGAAGGAATAGGACTCTTATAGATATGGGAAAGTAGACAATAAGTTATTCGGAGTTACATAGTTCGTTTTTGGGATATGGCTTGGAAACAGCGGCGTTTATCCTGAACTTGATTCCTTTGGAAACTTGTACTGATATTCGGTTGTTTATAAGATACCCTAAGAAAACGAATTGAGATATGTAATATAGTCCAAAGGACCAGATGTTAGTTGATTGAATCAACGCTCGGTTCTTAGACATGGACTATATATACACAAGATCACAAGCCCAAGAGTAGAGTAATACTTAATGTGCTTAGAGGGACTGATCAAGACTTAGAACCAGCCTAACTGAGTAGTTCACTACTATAATCTTTAGTCACTAAAGATACACCGGAGCGTCGTCGTAGTGGGAGGGTTGTTAGACAACCCAACAGGTTCATGTTTATAGGTGAGTCTTCGGACTTGTTACCTGGAGAACATGAAGCCGAACCCTGGATCTATGACGAGACGCTGAAAGATCAAGATGCTCAGTCTTGGCAAAAGTCGATCCGGATTCTTTTGTCTTCACATGGAAGATGGAAGTCAAGACAGATTTCCTAAATCGAAGTCTTGACGGGGCCATCTGTGTGGGACAGCCAGAAAGATTCATCGAAAAGAGCCAAGAGCATTCGGTAAGCAAGCTTAATCAATCTTAAGATTGAAGGAAGCTTCAAGATCTTGGACACATGCGGACCTATGAGAAAATCCATTTCATGGATTCATTCAAGGCATGTTTAGGTCCTGTGTGTAATAAAGAAGTGACAGAAAAGATGTGGTGTTTTCTCATTCTTTATGTAGACGACATCCTTCTAAATTGGCAACAATATGAAAGATGTTATCGGACATAAAGGGATGGTTGTCCGAGTAATTCAATGTAAGAGACTTAGGAGAAGTCGGGAATGTTCTTGGGATCAAAGTTATAAATGATCGCCAGAAAAGAACATAGAACTTATCTCGAGTCTCATACTTAAATACAATTCTTACTCGTTGCAGCATACAGAATTCCAAGAAAGGTCTTCACCTTTTAGATGTGGAATTCATCTATCTAAGGTTTTGTGTCTGACACAATAAAGGAGATAGATGAAGAGTAAGCAGTTCCCTGCACCTTAATGGTGGGAAGCTTAATATATGTAATGCGATGCACGAGACTGATATCTACTATGCCGTGGGCATGGTGGTGAGATATCATAGTAATCCTTGGAAGGATCACTTGACTGATGTAAAGAACATGTTTAGGCTCCTGCAGAGGACCAGGAATTATGTTCTGAGTTACAAAGCAGTCAAGTTGTTTTCCTTTGGACTACATAGAATTGAATTTCCAATCAAACAGGGACAGTCGAAAGTCGAAGTCAGGCTATGTGTTCTCACTGTGAAGTGGAGCAGTCACATGGAAGAATGTACAGCAGCGATGCATTACGGATTCTACCATGGAAACTGAAAGGATAACGGCCTCTGAGGCAGTTAAAAGGTCAGTGTGGCTCCAGAACTTCCTGAGGGATTTAGATGTGGTTTCTAGTTTACCCAAAGCTATTTTGAATAGCGGTGTATTGGCAAACTTGAAATGTCACGAGTCCACAGTGGGAGATAACACGTAGAGCGCAAGTACCACCTGATTCGAGAGATTGTCTAGTAAGACGATGCAGTTGTCACCTAGATAGCATCGAAAGGATTGCCTGGTAAAACCCGTTCACAGAGGCACTTCCAGCGAAAGCGTTGGGTAGGCGTGATGAGGTTATGGGAATCTGATGTTTGGGAAAGGGCGACTAGACTTTTAGTATAAGTGGGAGATTGATGGAGTTGTATTCTAAATGTCTAGTTTAGTGCAAATACGGAACTCCTTATCTATACCTTAATTCGAGATATGATTCAAGCATGATTGCACTTAATGCAATAGTCCTTGATGTATACGTTGTAGACAGTATGGCGTGAGGAGACACGCGGAAGATCATATTGTCGGTTACTCGTATACTATCGAACAGTAGCTCACGACTTAGATGGACAGGGACAATCCATCGGTACGTCGTAGTGTGACTGGTAGATAGTCGGTCTTGACTATCATGTTACACTCGTACACTTGGTGTATTGAGCAGGACCACGGGAGGGCGTTCGATTTATACTAATCGGAGTAATCGAACCAGACCTCAGATATTACGGATATGTGAGTTCTTAATCCCTATATAATTATAGGTGCGTGTGTCCAATGCTCGGTTCTTTGATGTGCCAATGAGTGAGACTAATTGATTAGTCAATATTCTCGGTAGATTGGGAATCGGTATTGTACACACGACATGCTATAGATTATAGACAGGAAACCGTGTCCCATTTATTGGGTTGATGATGTCCCCGAGATGAGCTCATAAAGTTTATCATGTAAACCCTGCAGGTGGATTTACTCCGCATGATAATAAGGATGAGTGGTACTAGTCTCTGATTATAAGAAATGAATTAATTTAATTATTAGTAATTAAAATTAATTCGTGGACATGCGATATCTTAAACACGGGGAAATATCACATATGTAATACGGCGGGAAAAATTATTGACGGAATAATTTGAATTAATTAATTGGGAAATCATTTATAATTTTATAGTGGAATTAATTATAAATAAAATTGTGGAATTTAATTAAGGTTTTCCTTTTGGGACACCAAGTTAATTAAATTGCAATTTAAGCCTAATTAATTAATTGCCTATGGGTCCCTAGTGTGGCCTATATAAATCCCTCGTCTCTCTTCTCTAAACCTACAGAACGCCGCTATAATTAATTCTGTGGAGAAATTATTTTGTTAGCGCAATTATTCTTTTCTCCGCTTAATTAATTTAGATTAGCGTAGTGTTTTTCTTTTCTGTAGAAATTATTTTGCTAGCGCAAATATATTTCTGGATACAGAATTGTTCTTCTTTTCTGTAGAAATTATTCTGCTAGCGCAAATATATTTCTGGATACAGAATTGTTCTTCTTTTCTGTAGAAATTAATTTGCTAGCGCAAATATATTTCTGGATACAGAATAGTTTTTCTTTTCTGTAGAAATTAATTTGCTAGCGCAAATATATTTCTAGAGACAGAATAATAAAAACGTGAAAAGGAGGGTTTGAGAGAGAAGAAGAAGAGAAGCTCCAAGCGGATCGATGCCCACACATCGACTGGAGCAAGAGGGCTAGGATACACGCTAGAAGACTCGAGGTATCTGTCAATTCGGCTTCTCCGAATCACGCGACAAAGGTATGAGATCGATCCCTAATTCCGCAATTATCGATCTCTAAATTCGTTAAAAATACATCGGACGAACGATCGGGTTCCGGGAGTCGTGGTACGTGTTCCTCGACTACTAGGGGTTCAAGGACCTTCGGATCGGTAGTCGGAAGAGGAAAAACGGACCGGAAACGAGCCCGGAACAGCAGAACGCGCTGCTGTTCGCGGAGAAACGGCGACCGCCGTTTCCAAACGGCGACCGCCGTTTTGGTCTTTTTCTGGCAGCCCGCTCGGTTCGCGCGGTTGTCCTTCGGGGCAATGGCTGGGCGTGAATCGGGGCACGGGCTGGAAAAGAGAACGAAGTAGCGACACCGGATGTCGACTGGGATCGTTCGGATGTTCGAGTGATCGAACGAACGCATCCCGGGTAGTCGATTTCCAACAGCATGGTGCTTTTCTAAGCGGGTTCAGAGAAGCCGGTAAATCGCCTTAAGTCTAAGAACTAAGGGAAAACATCACAAATAGAAGATACGCCCGCAAAACGTGAATATATTTTCGGTGATTTATTGCTGAAACTTGTCTGCTTTGACATATCTTTTGGTCAGAAGGAAGCCAGGTGGATGGCGATTTTAAGGGTTACACCTTTTGTTGTAGAACGACGATGTATAGTACGAACAATATGCGGAACCCCGAATATAACTCAACAATAAATAAAGAAGTAGACAAGAAAAGAAGACAAGGAATTTACGTGGAAACCCAAATCGGGAAAAACCACGGGAGGAACGACGAGAACTTTCACTATAATATTGCCTCACGATTACAAGGATTGATATCCACTCTAAAACCCTCTTATCTCACAAAATATTATCTCTCTCTATGATGGTATTAACTTGTGTTAACTCGTATTCTAATTGTGTCTATGTGGATCCCTATTTATAGGTGTAGAAAACCCATAAATTAGGTTACCAATAGGATTAGGAATAAACCCTTTTTCCTAATATATGACTCCTAAATCCATAAGGAATAGAATTATATTATATTAAATATAATTCTAATTTTCCTAAATAAGGAAACAAAATTCCTACGGATTCGAGTCATATTTTAACAATCTCCACCTTGACGAGAAACCGCGAAATCCCATCGCTCATGTGAAATCACATCACATGTAACACAAAGCCGCGAAATCCCATCGCGCATGCGAAATCTCATCGCACATCAAACCATAAAGCGAAATCACACCGCCCTCAATAGTCTCGTCCCTCGTCTTCCTCCAAATGCCCCAACGGGCCTAGTTCATAGAAGTCTGGACCATCAAAGGTCCCCATGAATCGGAACGTACATACCCGAGTGTCTTCTTCGAATTGTGAGCCCAATTCGAGATATACCCTCTCGACCGTTTTCCAAGCGCACATGGCTCACCAGGTTTAGAAACACTCCATAGATCGAGAAACACTCGATCCTTCAAATCGACTTTCCTCACATGCCCAAGCCGCACATGGTCTAGTCGTGTAGACTCTTCATCCGAGAGCCTAGTTTTTCCCACGGTTACTTCGTTCACCGCTTCATCTTCGTCTTTAAGCTTGGTCACTCCGGCCTTTGATTGCATGCCACTATGCCGGATAGACTCTTCTACCAAGAGTCGGGTTTCGGCCCCGGTTACTTCCTTCACCGCGCCTTCTTGGAGGACATAAGGTCGTCTCGCCTTTTCGTCTCCTCCCAACACTACCAAAGCCTCTTCGGTAGCCTCATAAACTCCACCTTCTCCGGTGTAGCTTTTATCAACCTCGGTTACTTCCTTCGCCGAGCTTCCATCGAGGACATAAAGGCGACTCGCCTTTCTCTTTCCCCGCAATATTACCAAACCACCTTTGGTAACTCTTAAAACTCCACCTTTACAAGTGAGTTTATAGCCCTTCATATCAAGGGTACTCAAGGAGATCAAATTCCTTTTCAAGTCAGGGACATGTCTTACCTCGCCTAACGTGCGCACCGTGCCATCGAACATCTTTAAGCGGATATTTCCAATCCCTTCGACCTTGCACGAGGTGTCATTAGCCATGAACACCGCACCATGCTCCAAAGATTCATAAGTCTCGAACAACGACCGGTCCAGACACATATGAAACGAGCAACCCGAGTCTAAGATCCAATCACCACACAAGTTGGAGTTCTCGCCTAGAGCCATTAGTAGTTCTCCATAGAAATTCCCATCTACTAATCCAACGTCACCGGAATTCCGATTACCGGAATTATTGTTGTTGCTCTCCTTTTTCTTCCACGCGTAGCACTCCGACTTTATGTGTCCCTTCTTCTTGCAATAGAAACACTCCTTATTCCCGTGTCGCGACTTCGAATTCCTCGAGTCGCTCCCTTTATCACGGTACTTCTTTTGGACGCTAAGTCCTTCACCCACATCGGGCATACCATCCTTGTTGGACTCCATCCTTTGTACGTTTTCCCTTGACGAGAGAGCCGAAGTTACGTCTTTAAACGTGAGACTATCTCGTCCATAGAGAAGCGTGTCCCGAAAAGCCGCCATGGAGGGGGGGTAGCGAGCATAACATCCAAAACGCAAGATCATCATCTTCGATCTTCACGCCAATTTTCCCAAGGTCAGCTACACGCTCCTTGAATCTCGCTACATGGTCTTGAATCGACGACCCCTCCGCCATCTTGAGGAAGTAGATACTTCTCTTCAAGTGATGCTTGCTGGACACCGTTTTCTCAACGCACATCGATTCCAACAACTCCCATAATTCCTTTGCGGTCTTTGCCTCTGTCGTTTCCTCAGTCAACGAATCCGAAACATGAAGCCCTATGGTCGCCATAGCCATCTGATCGAGCTCCACCCACTCGTCATGCTTCATGTCTTTCGGCTTGTTGTCAATACTAAGTAGAACAATCTCTTGCTTAAGAGATCTGAGGACTAACCTCATCTTGTATTGCCAAATAGGAAACCTCGTGTTGAGACTTAAATTCGGTAGATCGTACCTCACGCTCGCCATCGAAACCAAAGCTCTGATACCACTTGTTGCGGGACAAAGCTCTGAACGCCACACGATCAAGACCGGTGCCACTAGATACTACTTGTTGCAAATCGACGATGTATAGTACGAATAATAATGCGGAACCCCGAAAATAACTCAACAATAAAAGAGAAGACAAGGAACGAGACTATTGAGGGCGATGTGATTTCGCTTTATGGTTTGATGTGCGATGAGATTTCGCATGCGCGATGGGATTTCGCGGCTTTGTGTTACATGTGATGTGATTTCACATGAGCGATGGGATTTCGCGGTTTCTCGTCAAGGTGGAGATTGTTAAAATATGACTCGAATCCGTAGGAATTTTGTTTCCTTATTTAGGAAAATTAGAATTATATTTAATATAATATAATTCTATTCCTTATGGATTTAGGAGTCATATATTAGGAAAAAGGGTTTATTCCTATTCCTATTGGTAACCTAGTTTATGGGTTTTCTACACCTATAAATAGGGATCTCCATAGACACAATTAGTTTACGAGTTAACATAAGTTAATACCATCATAGAGAGAGATAATATTGTGTGAGATTAGAGGGTTTTAGAGTGGATATCAATCCTTGTAATCGTGAGGCAATATTATAGTGAAAGTTCTCGTCGTTCCTCCCGTGGTTTTTCCCGATTTGGGTTTCCACGTAAATTCCTTGTATTCTTTTCTTGTCTCCTTCTTTATTTATTGTTGAGTTATATTCGGGGTTCCGCATATTGTTCGTACTATACATCGTCGTTCTACAACAAGTAGTATCTAGTGGCACCGGTCTTGATCGTGTGGCGTTCAGAGCTTTGTCCCGCAACAAGTGGTATCAGAGCTTTGGTTTCGATGGCGAGCGTGAGGTACGATCTACCGAATATAAGTCTCAACACGAGGTTTCCTATTTGGCAATACAAGATGAGGTTAGTCCTCAGATCTCTTAAGCAAGAGATTGTTCTACTTAGTATTGACAACAAGCCGAAAGACATGAAGCATGACGAGTGGGTGGAGCTCGATCAGATGGCTATGGCGACCATAGGGCTTCATGTTTCGGATTCGTTGACTGAGGAAACGACAGAGGCGAAGACCGCAAAGGAATTATGGGAGTTGTTGGAATCGATGTGCGTTGAGAAAACGGTGTCCAGTAAGCATCACTTGAAGAGAAGTCTCTACTTCCTCAAGATGGCGGAGGGAGTTGTTGGAAACCAAAGCTCTGATACCACTTGTTGTAGAACGACGATGTATAGTACGAACAATATGCGGAACCCCGAATATAACTCAACAATAAATAAAGAAGGAGACAAGAAAAGAAGACAAGGAATTTACGTGGAAACCCAAATCGGGAAAAACCACGGGAGGAACGACGAGAACTTTCACTATAATATTGCCTCACGATTACAAGGATTGATATCCACTCTAAAACCCTCTAATCTCACACAATATAATCTCTCTCTATGATGGTATTAACTTGTGTTAACTCGTATTCTAATTGTGTCTATGGAGATCCCTATTTATAGGTGTAGAAAACCCATAAATTAGGTTACCTATAGGAATAGGAATAAACCCTTTTTCCTAATATATGACTCCTAAATCCAAGGAATAGAATTATATTATATTAAATATAATTCTAATTTTCCTAAATAAGGAAATAAAATTCCTACGGATTCGAGTCATATTTTAACACCTTTCGAACGGGATAAATTTGATGAGCTTTGTTCGGCTTACCCGCTCTTTGAGCTACTTCATTCTGAATTAAAACAGCAGGAGTCTCACTTCTATAGGTTAGTATCTACGAATTTGATGGATGAATCGGTGAAGGTCAGTGGAAATTATTTAGATAGAATGACATTTCTTATTCAGAAAACTTGGTGTGGCCCTAATGGGAAAGGAGAACCGTTTTAAGGTTCAAAATTCTGTAATTCATTTAAATTATTGATTATGTAATTCATTTTATCAAGACTGATAGGATGATTTCATCTAAGTTAAGCTATTATATATTATATATTTTAACTTTTTTGCTATAATATATTTTTATTTGTATTATTATTTTGCTTATATATTTGTATTTTTTTTATTATATTGCGCTATTAGTTTGGAATATTTTAGTTGTGCTATTATATATTTTTATTTTGTATTATTATTTTTCTCTTTATTATATATTTTTACTTTTTGGATATTATATATATTTTTTTAATTATTATTTTGCTTATATATTTTTACATTTTGTCCTATGATATATTTTTACTTTTTGACTTATACTCTAGTTTTGCAGTTGATGCATCCGGAGATAACCTCGAAATTCTAGTGTTGGAGGGAGGCTCTTCTTTGCGGGTGAGGCCACCAACAGGAACTATGGCAACCATGCATGGTGCTTTTCTCAGCGGGTTCAGAGAAGCCGGTAAATCTCCATAAGTCTAAGAACTAAGGGAAAACATCACAAATAGAAGATACTCCTGCAAAACGTGAATATATTCTCGGTGAGCTAATGTACTAATTGCGCAATATTTTAGTTGTGCTATTATATATTAGTTTGGAATATTTTAGTTGTGCTATTATATATTTTTATTTTGTATTATTACTTTTGTCTTTATTATATATTTTTACTTTTTGGCTATTATATATATTTTTTTAATTATTATTTTGCTTATATATTTTTACATTTTGTGCTATTATATATTTGAACTTTTTGGCTGGTACTCTAGTTTTGCAGTTGATGCATACGGAGATGACCTCGACGTTCTAGCAGATAGTGTCGGAGGGAGGCTTTTTTTCCCCGGCGAGGCCACCAACAGGAATTATCCGGCAACCATGCATGGTGCTTTTCTAAGCGGGTTCAGAGAAGCCGGTAAATCGCCTTAAGTCTAAGAACTAAGGGAAAACATCACAAATAGAAGATACGCCCGCAAAACGTGAATATATTCTCGGTGATTTATTGCTGAAACTCGTCTGCTTTGACATATTTTTTGGTCAGAAGGAAGCCAGGTGGATGGCGGATAAATTTGATGAGCTTTGTTCGGCTTACCCGCTCTTTTAGCAACTTCATTCTGAATTAAAACAACAGGAGTCTCACTTCTATAGGTTAGTATCTACGAATTTGATGGATGAATAGATGAAGGTCAGTGGAAATTATTTAGATAGAATTATATTTCTTATTCAGAAAACTTGGTGTGGCCCTAATGGGAAAGGAGAACCGTTTTAAGGTTCAAAATTTTGTAATTCATTTAAATTATTGATTATGTAATTCATTTTATCGAGACTGATAGGATGATTTCATCTAAGTTAAGCTATTATATATTATATATTTTAACTTTTTTGCTATAATATATTTTTATTTGTATTATTATTTTGCTTATATATTTGTATTTTTTTTATTATATATTTTTATTTTGTTTTTTATAAGAAGAGATAATGTACTAATTGTGCAATATTATAGTTGCGCTATTAGTTTGAAATATTTTAGTTGTGCTATTATATATTTTTATTTTGTATTATTATTTTTCTCTTTATTATATATTTTTACTTTTTGGATATTATATATATATTTTTAATTATTATTTTGCTTATATATTTTTACATTTTGTCCTATTATATATTTTTAGTTTTTGACTTATACTCTAGTTTTGCAGTTGATGCATCCGGAAATAACCTCGACATTCTAGCGGATAGTGTCTGGAGGGAGGCTCTTCTTTTCCTGCGAGGCCACCAACAGGAACTATCGACAACCATGCATTGTGCTTTTCTCAGCAGGTCCAGAGAAGCGGTAAATGCATTAAGTCTAAGAACTAAGGGAAAACATCACAAATAGAAGATACGCAAGTAAATATATTCTGTGTGAGCTAATGTACTAATTGCGCAATATTTTAGTTGCGCTATTATATATTAGTTTGGAATATTTTAGTTGTGCTATTATATATTTTTATTTTGTATGATTATTTTTGTGTTTATTATATATTTTTACTTTTTGGATATTATATATATTTTTTTAATTATTATTTTGCTTATATAATTTTACATTTTGTGCTATTATATATTTTAACTTTTTGACTTATACTCTAGTTTTGCAGTTGAAGCATCCGGAGATAACCTCGACGTTCTAGCAGATAGTGTCGGAGGGAGGCTCTTCTTTGCCGGCGAGGCCACCAACAGGAACTATGGCAACCATGCATTGTGCTTTTCTCAGCAGGTTCAGAGAAGCCCCTAAATCGCATTAAGTCTAAGAACTAAGGGAAAACATCACAAATAGAAGATACGCCTACAAAACGTGAATATATTCTCTGTGAGCTAATGTACTAATTGCGCAATATTTTAGTTGCGCTATTATATATTAGTTTGAAATATTTTAGTTGTGCTATTATATATTTTTATTTTGTATGAATATTTTTGTGTTTATTATATATTTTTACTTTTTGGATATTATATATATATTTTTTAATTATTATTTTGCTTATATAATTTTACATTTTGTGCTATTATATATTTTAACTTTTTGACTTATACTCTAGTTTTGCAGTTGATGCATCCGGAGATAACCTCGACGTTCTAGCAAATAGTGTTAGAGGGAGGCTCTTCTTTGCCGGCGAGGCCACCAACAGGAACTATGGCAACCATGCATGGTGCTTTTCTCAGCGGGTTCAGAGAAGCCGGTAAATCTCCATAAGTCTAAGAACTAAGGGAAAACATCACAAATAGAAGATACGCCTGCAAAACGTGAATATATTCTCGGTGAGCTAATGTACTAATTGCGCAATATTTTAGTTGTGCTATTATATATTAGTTTGGAATAATTTAGTTGTGCTATTATATATTTTTATTTTGTATTATTGCTTTTGTCTTTATTATATATTTTTACTTTTTGGCTATTATATATATTTTTTTAATTATTATTTTGCTTATATATTTTTACATTTTGTGCTATTATATATTTGAACTTTTTGGCTGGTACTCTAGTTTTGCAGTTGATGCATACGGAGATGACCTCGACTTTCTAGCAGATAGTGTCGGAGGGAGGCTTTTCTTCCATGGCGAGGCCACCAACAGGAATTATCCGGCAACCATGCATGGTGCTTTTCTAAGCGGGTTCAGAGAAGCCGGTAAATCGCCTTAAGTCTAAGAACTAAGGGAAAACATCACAAATAGAAGATACGCCCGCAAAACCTGAATATATTCTCGGTGATTTATTGCTGAAACTTGTGTGCTTTGACATATTTTTTGGTCAGAAGGAAGCCAGGTGGATGGCGATTTTAAGGGTTACACTTTTCGAACGGGATAAATTTGATGAGCTTTGTTCGGCTTACCCGCTCTTTTAGCAACTTCATTCTGAATTAAAACAGCAGGAGTCTCACTTCTATAGGTTAGTATCTACGAATTTGATGGATGAATCGATGAAGGTCAGTGGAAATTATTTAGATAGAATTACATTTCTTATTCAGAAAACTTGGTGTGGCCCTAATGGGAAAGGAGAACCGTTTTAAGGTTCAAAATTCTGTAATTCATTTAAATTATTGATTATGTAATTCATTTTATCAAGACTGATAGGATGATTTAATCTAAGTTAAGCTATTATATATTATATATTTTAACTTTTTTGCTATAATATATTTTTATTTGTATTATTATTTTGCTTATATATTTGTATTTTTTTTATTATATATTTTTATTTTGTTTTTTATAAGAAGAGATAATGTACTAATTGTGCAATATTTTAGTTGCGCTATTAGTTTGAAATATTTTAGTTGTGCTATTATATATTTTTATTTTGTATTATTATTTTTCTCTTTATTATATATTTTTACTTTTTGGATATTATATATATATTTTTAATTATTATTTTGCTTATATATTTTTACATTTTGTCCTATTATATATTTTTAGTTTTTGACTTGTTAAAATATGACTCGAATCCGTAGGAATTTTGTTTCCTTATTTAGGAAAATTAGAATTATATTTAATATAATATAATTCTATTCCTATTCCTATTGGTAACCTAATTTATGGGTTTTCTACACCTATAAATAGGGATCTCCATAGACACAATTAGAACACGAGTTAACACAAGTTAATACCATCATAGAGAGAGATAATATTGTGTGAGATTAGAGGGTTTTAGAGTGGATATCAATCCTTGTAATCGTGAGGCAATATTATAGTGAAAGTTCTCGTCGTTCCTCCCGTGGTTTTTCCCGATTTGGGTTTCCACGTAAATTCCTTGTCTTCTTTTCTTGTCTCCTTCTTTATTTATTGTTGAGTTATATTCGGGGTTCCGCATATTGTTCGTACTATATATCGTCGTTCTACAACAAGTGGTATCAGAGCTTTGGTTTCGATGGCGAGCGTGAGGTATGATCTACCGAATTTAAGTCTCAACACGAGGTTTCCTATTTGGCAATACAAGATGAGGTTAGTCCTCAGATCTCTTAAGCAAGAGATTGTTCTACTTGGTATTGACAACAAGCCGAAAGACATGAAGCATGACGAGTGGGTGGAGCTCGATTAGATGGCTATGGCGACCATAGGGCTTCATGTTTCGGATTCGTTGACTGAGGAAACGACGGAGGCGAAGACCGCAAAGGAATTATGGGAGTTGTTGGAATCGATGTGCGTTGAGAAAACGGTGTCCAGCAAGCATCACTTGAAGAGAAGTCTCTACTTCCTCAAGATGGCGGAGGGGTCGTCGATTCAAGACCATGTAGCGAGATTCAAGGAGCGTGTAGCTGACCTTGGGAAAATTGGCGTGAAGATCGAAGATGATGATCTTGCGTTTTGGATGTTATGCTCGCTACCCCCCTCCATGGCGGCTTTTCGGGACACGCTTCTCTATGGACGAGATAGTCTCACGTTTAAAGATGTAACTTCGGCTCTCTCGTCAAGGGAAAACGTACAAAGGATGGAGTCCAACAAGGATGGTATGCCCGATGTGGGTGAAGGACTTAGCGTCCAAAAGAAGTACCGTGATAAAGGGAGCGACTCGGGGAATTCGAAGTCGCGACACGGGAATAAGGAGTGTTTCTATTGCAAGAAGAAGGGACACATAAAGTCGGAGTGCTACGCGTGGAAGAAAAAGGAGAGCAACAACAATAATTCCGGTAATCGGAATTCCGGTGACGTTGGATTAGTAGATGGGAATTTCTATGGAGAACTACTAATGGCTCTAGGCGAGAACTCCAACTTTTGTGGTGATTGGATCTTAGACTCGGGTTGCTCGTTTCATATGTGTCCGGACCGGTCGTTGTTCGAGACTTATGAATCTTTGGAGCATGGTGCGGTGTTCATGGCTAATGACACCTCGTGCAAGGTCGAAGGGATTGGAAATATCCGCTTGAAGATGTTCGATGGCACGGTGCGCACGTTAGGCGAGGTAAGACATGTCCCTGACTTGAAGAGGAATTTGATTTCCTTGAGTACCCTTGATATGAAGGGCTATAAACTCACTTGTAAAGGTGGAGTTTTAAGAGTTACCAAAGGTGGTTTGGTAATATTGCGAGGAAAGAGAAAGGCGAGTCGCCTTTATGTCCTCGATGGAAGCTCGGCGAAGGAAGTAACCGAGGTTGATAAAAGCTACACCGGAGAAGGTGGAGTTTATGAGGCTACCGAAGAGGCTTTGGTAGTGTTGGGAGGAGACGAAAAGGCGAGACGACCTTATGTCCTCCAAGAAGGCGCGGTGAAGGAAGTAACCGGGGCCGAAACCCGACTCTTGGTAGAAGAGTCTATCCGGCTTAGAGGCGCGCAACCAAGTAAGGCCGGAGTGACCAAGCTGATTAAAGATGAAGCGGTGAACGAAGTAACCGTGGGAAAAACTAGGCTCTCGGGTGAAGAGTCTACACGACTAGACCATGTGCGGCTTGGGCATGTGAGGAAAGTCGACAAGAAGGATCGAGTGTTTCTCGATCTATGGAGTGTTTCTAAACCTGGTGAGCCATGTGCGCTTGGAAAGCGGTCGAGAGGGTATATCTCGAATTGGGCTCACAATTCGAAGAAGACACTCGGGTATGTACGTTCCGATTCATGGGGACCTTTGATGGTCCAGACTTCTAGGAACTAGGCCCGTTGGGGCATTTGGAGGAAGACGAGGGACGAGACTATTGAGGGCGATGTGATTTCGCTTTATGGTTTGATGTGCGATGAGATTTCGCATGCGCGATGGGATTTCGCGGCTTTGTGTTACATGTGATGTGATTTCACATGAGCGATGGGATTTCGCGGTTTCTCGTCAAGGTGGAGATTGTTAAAATATGACTCGAATCCGTAGGAATTTTGTTTCCTTATTTAGGAAAATTAGAATTATATTTAATATAATATAATTCTATTCCTTATGGATTTAGGAGTCATATATTAGGAAAAAGGGTTTATTCCTATTCCTATTGGTAACCTAATTTATGGGTTTTCTACACCTATAAATAGGGATCTCCATAGACACAATTAGAACACGAGTTAACACAAGTTAATACCATCATAGAGAGAGATAATATTGTGTGAGATTAGAGGGTTTTAGAGTGGATATCAATCCTTGTAATCGTGAGGCAATATTATAGTGAAAGTTCTCGTCGTTCCTCCCGTGGTTTTTCCCGATTTGGGTTTCCACGTAAATTCCTTGTCTTCTTTTCTTGTCTCCTTCTTTATTTATTATTGAGTTATATTCGGGGTTCCGCATATTGTTCGTACTATATATCGTCGTTCTACAACATGACTTATACTCTAGTTTTGCAGTTGATGCATCCGGAAATAACCTCGACATTCTAGCAGATAGTGTCGGAGGGAGGCTCTTCTTTTCCTGCGAGGCCACCAACAGGAACTATCGACAACCATGCATTGTGCTTTTCTCAGCAGGTTTAGAGAAGCCGGTAAATGCATTAAGTCTAAGAACTAAGGGAATGTCAAAGTTGGGCCAATAACACCTTAAAAGGCCTTGTTAAGGTATTAAGAATAGTGCCATCATCGTGGACATAGTGCCATCTTTGGGCAAGCCGGAAATTTCATCGGCTGGGGCACCCATCATCGTGTTGGGCCTGATACCATGAGAGATAATAAAATATTTTCCTCCAACAAAATACTTTTATTCATAATGAATATATAGTACAGAAAACGTAAAGAACGGGAAGGAAGATAAGTATATAAGAATACAAGATATAAACAACTACTTAAATATCGCTAACAGGGAAAACATCACAAATAGAAGATACGCACGTAAATATATTCTGTGTGAGCTAATGTACTAATTGCGCAATATTTTAGTTGCGCTATTATATATTAGTTTGGAATATTTTAGTTGTGCTATTATATATTTTTATTTTGTATGATTATTTTTGTGTTTATTATATATTTTTACTTTTTGGATATTATATATATTTTTTTAATTATTATTTTGCTTATATAATTTTACATTTTGTGCTATTATATATTTTAACTTTTTGACTTATACTCTAGTTTTGCAGTTGAAGCATCCGGAGATAACCTCGACGTTCTAGCAGATAGTGTCGGAGGGAGGCTCTTCTTTGCCGGCGAGGCCACCAACAGGAACTATGGCAACCATGCATTGTGCTTTTCTCAGCAGGTTCAGAGCCCCTAAATCGCATTAAGTCTAAGAACTAAGAAAAAACATCACAAATAGAAGATACGCCTGCAAAACGTGAATATATTCTCTGTGAGCTAATGTACTAATTGCGCAATATTTTAGTTGCGCTATTATATATTAGTTTGGAATATTTTAGTTGTGCTATTATATATTTTTATTTTGTATGAATATTTTTGTGTTTATTATATATTTTTACTTTTTGGATATTATATATATATTTTTTAATTATTATTTTGCTTATATAATTTTACATTTTGTGCTATTATATATTTGAACTTTTTGGCTGGTACTCTAGTTTTGCAGTTGATGCATCCGGAGATGACCTCGACGTTCTAGCAGATAGTGTCGGAGGGAGGCTTTTCTTCCCTGGCGAGGCCACCAACAGGAATTATCCGACAACCATGCATGGTGCTTTTCTAAGCGGGTTCAGAGAAGCCGGTAAATCGCCTTAAGTCTAAGAACTAAGGGAAAACATCACAAATAGAAGATACGCCCGCAAAACGTGAATATATTCTCGGTGATTTATTGCTGAAACTCGTCTGCTTTGACATATTTTTTGGTCAGAAGGAAGCCAGGTGGATGGCGATTTTAAGGGTTACACTTTTCGAACGGAATAAATTTGATGAGCTTTGTTCGGCTTACCCGCTCTTTGAGCAACTTCATTCTGAATTAAAACAGCAGGAGTTTCACTTCTATAGGTTAGTATCTACGAATTTGATGGATGAATCGGTGAAGGTCAGTGGAAATTATTTAGATAGAATGACATTTCTTATTCAGAAAACTTGGTGTGGCCCTAATGGGAAAGGAGAACCGTTTTAAGGTTCAAAATTCTGTAATTCATTTAAATTATGGATTATGTAATTCATTTTATCAAGACTGATAGGATGATTTCATCTAAGTTAAGCTATTATATATTATATATTTTAACTTTTTTGCTATAATATATTTTTATTTGTATTATTATTTTGCTTATATATTTGTATTTTTTTTATTATATATTTGTATTTTTTTATTATATATTTTTATTTTTATTTTTATTTTTATAAGAAGAGCTAATGTACTAATTGCGCAATATTTTAATTGCGCTATTAGTTTGGAATATTTTAGTTGTGCTATTATATATTTTAATTTTGTATTATTATTTTTCTTTTTATTATATATTTTTATTTTTGGATATTATATATATTTTTTTAATTATTATTTTGCTTATATATTTTTACATTTTGTCCTATTATATATTTTTACTTTTTGACTTATACTCTAGTTTTGCAGTTGATGTATAACCTCGACGTTCTAGCAGATAGTGTCAGAGGGAGGCTCTTCTTTGCCGGCGAGGCCACCAACAGGAACTATGGCAACCATGCATGGTGCTTTTCTCAGCGGGTTCAGAGAAGCCGGTAAATCGCCTTAAGTCTAAGAACTAAGGGAAAACATCACAAATAGAAGATACGCCTGCAAAACGTGAATATATTCTGGGTGAGCTAATGTACTAATTGCGCAATATTTTAGTTCTACTATTATATATTAGTTTGAAATATTTTAGTTGTGCTATTATATATTTTTACTTTTTGGATAATATATATATATATATATATATATATATATATATATTTTAATTATTATTTTACTTATATATTTTTACATTTTGTGCTATTATATATTTTATCTTTTTGACTTATACTCTAGTTTTGCAGTTCATCCATCCGGAGATAACCTCGACTTTCTAGCAGATAGTGTTGGAGGGAGGCTCTTCTTTGCCGGCGAGGCCACCAACAGGAACGCAACAATGCATGGTGCTTTTCTCAGCGGTTTCATAAAAGCCCATAAATCGCCTTAATGCTAAGAACTAAGGGAAAACATCTCGCCTAAGTTTAAGAACTAAGGGAAAACATCACAAATAGAAAATACGCCTGCAAAACGTGTATATATTCTCGGTAAGCTAATGTACTAATTGCGCAATATTTTAGTTGCGCTATTATATATTAGTTTGGAATATTTTAATTGTGCTATTATATATTTTTATTTTGTATTATTACTTTTTTCTTTATTATATATTTTTACTTTTTGACTATTATATATATTTTTTTAATTATTATTTTGCTTATATATTTTTACATTTTGTGTTATTATATATTTTAACTTTTTGCATCGTACTCTAGTTTTGCAGTTGATGCATCTGAACATGACCTCGAAGTTCTAGCAGGTAGTGTGGGAGGGAGGCTTTTCTTCGTCGGCGAGGCGACCAACAGGAACTTTTGGCAACCATGCATGGTGCTTTTCTAAGCGGGTTCAGAGAAGTCGGTAAATTGCCTTAAGTCTAAGAACTAAGTGAAAACATCACAAATAAAAGATACGCCCGCAAAACGTGAATATATTCTCGTTGATTTATTGCTGAAACTCGTCTGATTTGACATATTTTTTGGTCAGAATGAAGCCAGGTGGATGGCGATTTTAAGGGTTACACTTTTCGAACGAGATAAATTTGATAAGCTTTGTTCGGCTTACCCGCTCTTTGAGCAATTTCATTCTGAATTAAAACAACAGGAGTCTCACTTCTATAGGTTAGTATCTACAAATTTGATGGATGAATCGGTGAAAGTCTGTGGAAATTATTTAGATAGAATGACATTTCTTATTCAGAAAACTTGGTGTGGCCCTAATGGGAAAGGAGAACCATTTTAAGGTTCAAAATTCTGTAATTCATTTAAACTATTGATTATATAATTCATTTTATCAAGACTGATAGAATGATTTAATCTAAGTTGAGTTATTATATATTATATATTTTAACTTTTTTGCTATAATATATTTTTATTTGTATTATTATTTTGCTTATATATGTGTACTTTATTCGCTATTATATATTTTTATTTTGTTTTTTAGCTCTAATGTACTAATTGCGCAATATTTTAGTTGCGCTATTATATACTATTAGTTTGGATTATTTAAGTTGTGCTATTATATATTTTATTTTGTATTATTACTTTTGTCTTTATTATATATTTTTACTTTCTGGCTATTATATATATTTTTTTAATTATTATTTTGCTTATATATTTTTACATTTTGTGCTATTATATATTTGAACTTTTTGGCTGGTACTCTAGTTTTGCAGTTGATGCATCCGGAGATGACCTCGACGTTCTAGCAGATAGTGTCGGAGGGAGGTTTTTCTTCCTCGAGGCCACCAACAAGAATTATCCGGCAACCATGCATGGTGCTTTTCTAAATCTAAGAACTAAGGGAAAACATCACAAATAGAAGATACGCACGCAAAACGTGAATATATTCTCGGTGATTTATTGCTGAAACTCGTCTGCTTTGACATATTTTTTGGTCAGAATGAAGACAGGTGGATGGCGATTTTAAGGGTTACACTTTTCGAACGGGATAAATTTGATAAGCTTTGTTGGGATTACCCGCTCTTTGAGCAACTTCATTCTGAATTAAAACAGCAAGAGTCTCACTTCTATAGGTTAGTATCTACGAATATTAGAGAGGAATCGGTGAAGGTCAGTGGAAGTGATTTAGATAGAATGACATTTCTTATTCAGAAAACTTGGTGTGGCCCTAATGGGAAAGGAGAACCGTTTTAAGGTTCACAAATTCTGTAATTCATTTAAAGTATTGATTATATAATTCATTTTATCAAGACTGATAGAATGATTTCATCTAAGTTGAGCTATTATATATTATCTATTTTAACTTTTTTGCTATAATATATTTTTATTTGTATTATTATTTTGCTTATATATTTGTACTTTATTCGCTATTATATATTTTTATTTTGTTTTTTAGCTCTAATGTACTAATTGCGCAATATTTTAGTTGCGCTATTATATATTAGTTTGGAATATTTTAATTGTGCTATTATATATTTTTATTTTTTATTATTACTTTTTTCTTTATTATATATTTTTACTTTTTGGCTATTATATATATATTTTTAAATTATTATTTTGCTTATATATTTTTGATTTTGTGCTATTATATATTTGAACTTTTTGGCTGGTACTCTAGTTTTGCAGTTGATGCATCCGGAGATGACCTCGACGTTCTAGCAGATAGTGTCGGAGGGAGGCTTAACTTCCCCGACGAGGCCACCAACAGGAATTATCCGGCAACCATGCATGGTGCTTTTCTAAGCGGGTTCAGAGAAGCCGGTAAATCGCCTTAAGTCTAAGAACTAAGGGAAAACATCACCAATAGAAGATACGCTCGCAAAACGTGAATATATTCTCGGTGATTTATTGCTGAAACTCGTCTACTTTGACATATTTTTTGGTCAGAAGGAAGCCAGGTGGATGGCGATTTTAAGGGTTACACTTTTCGAACGGAATAAATTTGATGAGCTTTGTTCGGCTTACCCGCTCTTTGAGCAACTTCATTCTGAATTAAAACAGCAGGAGTTTCACTTCTATAGGTTAGTATCTACGAATTTGATGGATGAATCGGTGAAGGTCAGTGGAAATTATTTAGATAGAATGACATTTCTTATTCAGAAAACTTGGTGTGGCCCTAATGGGAAAGGAGAACCGTTTTAAGGTTCAAAATTCTGTAATTCATTTAAATTATGGATTATGTAATTCATTTTATCAAGACTGATAGGATGATTTCATCTAAGTTAAGCTATTATATATTATATATTTTAACTTTTTTGCTATAATATATTTTTATTTGTATTATTATTTTGCTTATATATTTGTATTTTTTTTATTATATATTTGTATTTTTTTATTATATATTTTTATTTTTATTTTTATTTTTATAAGAAGAGCTAATGTACTAATTGCGCAATATTTTAATTGCGCTATTAGTTTGGAATATTTTAGTTGTGCTATTATATATTTTAATTTTGTATTATTATTTTTCTTTTTATTATATATTTTTATTTTTGGATATTATATATATTTTTTTAATTATTATTTTGCTTATATATTTTTACATTTTGTCCTATTATATATTTTTACTTTTTGACTTATACTCTAGTTTTGCAGTTGATGTATAACCTCGACGTTCTAGCAGATAGTGTCAGAGGGAGGCTCTTCTTTGCCGGCGAGGCTACCAACAGGAACTATGGCAACCATGCGTAAATCGCCTTAAGTCTAAGAACTAAGGGAAAACATCACAAATAGAAGATACGCCTGCAAAACGTGAATATATTCTGGGTGAGCTAATGTACTAATTGCGCAATATTTTAGTTCTGCTATTATATATTAGTTTGAAATATTTTAGTTGTGCTATTATATATTTTTACTTTTTGGATAATATATATATATATATATATATATATATATATATATATATATTTTAATTATTATTTTACTTATATATTTTTACATTTTGTGCTATTATATATTTTATCTTTTTGACTTATACTCTAGTTTTGCAGTTCATCCATCCGGAGATAACCTCGACTTTCTAGCAGATAGTGTTGGAGGGAGGCTCTTCTTTGCCGGCGAGGCCACCAACAGGAACGCAACAATGCATGGTGCTTTTCTCAGCGGTTTCATAAAAGCCCATAAATCGCCTTAATGCTAAGAACTAAGGGAAAACATCTCGCCTAAGTTTAAGAACTAAGGGAAAACATCACAAATAGAAAATACGCCTGCAAAACGTGTATATATTCTCGGTAAGCTAATGTACTAATTGCGCAATATTTTAGTTGCGCTATTATATATTAGTTTGGAATATTTTAATTGTGCTATTATATATTTTTATTTTGTATTATTACTTTTTTCTTTATTATATATTTTTACTTTTTGACTATTATATATATTTTTTTAATTATTATTTTGCTTATATATTTTTACATTTTGTGTTATTATATATTTTAACTTTTTGCATCGTACTCTAGTTTTGCAGTTGATGCATCTGAACATGACCTCGAAGTTCTAGCAGGTAGTGTGGGAGGGAGGCTTTTCTTCGTCGGCGAGGCGACCAACAGGAACTTTTGGCAACCATGCATGGTGCTTTTCTAAGCGGGTTCAGAGAAGCCGGTAAATCGCCTTAAGTCTAAGAACTAAGTGAAAACATCACAAATAAAAGATACGCCCGCAAAACGTGAATATATTCTCGTTGATTTATTGCTGAAACTCGTCTGATTTGACATATTTTTTGGTCAGAATGAAGCCAGGTGGATGGCGATTTTAAGGGTTACACTTTTCGAACGAGATAAATTTGATAAGCTTTGTTCGGCTTACCCGCTCTTTGAGCAATTTCATTCTGAATTAAAACAACAGGAGTCTCACTTCTATAGGTTAGTATCTACAAATTTGATGGATGAATCGGTGAAAGTCTGTGGAAATTATTTAGATAGTATGACATTTCTTATTCAGAAAACTTGGTGTGGCCCTAATGGGAAAGGAGAACCATTTTAAGGTTTAAAATTCTGTAATTCATTTAAACTATTGATTATATAATTCATTTTATCAAGACTGATAGAATGATTTAATCTAAGTTGAGTTATTATATATTATATATTTTAACTTTTTTGCTATAATATATTTTTATTTGTATTATTATTTTGCTTATATATGTGTACTTTATTCGCTATTATATATTTTTATTTTGTTTTTTAGCTCTAATGTACTAATTGCGCAATATTTTAGTTGCGCTATTATATACTATTAGTTTGGATTATTTAAGTTGTGCTATTATATATTTTATTTTGTATTATTACTTTTGTCTTTATTATATATTTTTACTTTCTGGCTATTATTTATATTTTTTTAATTATTATTTTGCTTATATATTTTTACATTTTGTGCCATTATATATTTGAACTTTTTGGCTGGTACTCTAGTTTTGCAGTTGATGCATCCGGAGATGACCTCGACGTTCTAGCAGATAGTGTCGGAGGGAGGTTTTTCTTCCTCGAGGCCACCAACAGGAATTATCCGGCAACCATGCATGGTGCTTTTCTAAATCTAAGAACTAAGGGAAAACATCACAAATAGAAGATACGCACGCAAAACGTGAATATATTCTCGGTGATTTATTGCTGAAACTCGTCTGCTTTGACATATTTTTTGGTCAGAATGAAGACAGGTGGATGGCGATTTTAAGGGTTACACTTTTCGAACGGGATAAATTTGATAAGCTTTGTTGGGATTACCCGCTCTTTGAGCAACTGCATTCTGAATTAAAACAGCAAGAGTCTCACTTCTATAGGTTAGTATCTACGAATATTAGAGAGGAATCGGTGAAGGTCAGTGGAAGTGATTTAGATAGAATGACATTTCTTATTCAGAAAACTTGGTGTGGCCCTAATGGGAAAGGAGAACCGTTTTAAGGTTCACAAATTCTGTAATTCATTTAAAGTATTGATTATATAATTCATTTTATCAAGACTGATAGAATGATTTCATCTAAGTTGAGCTATTATATATTATCTATTTTAACTTTTTTGCTATAATATATTTTTATTTGTATTATTATTTTGCTTATATATTTGTACTTTATTCGCTATTATATATTTTTATTTTGTTTTTTAGCTCTAATGTACTAATTGCGCAATATTTTAGTTGCGCTATTATATATTAGTTTGGAATATTTTAATTGTGCTATTATATATTTTTATTTTTTATTATTACTTTTTTCTTTATTATATATTTTTACTTTTTGGCTATTATATATATATTTTTAAATTATTATTTTGCTTATATATTTTTGATTTTGTGCTATTATATATTTGAACTTTTTGGCTGGTACTCTAGTTTTGCAGTTGATGCATCCGGAGATGACCTCGACGTTCTAGCAGATAGTGTCGGAGGGAGGCTTAACTTCCCCGACGAGGCCACCAACAGGAATTATCCGGCAACCATGCATGGTGCTTTTCTAAGCGGGTTCAGAGAAGCCGGTAAATCGCCTTAAGTCTAAGAACTAAGGGAAAACATCACCAATAGAAGATACGCTCGCAAAACGTAAATATATTCTCGGTGATTTATTGCTGAAACTCGTCTACTTTGACATATTTTTTGGTCAGAAAGAAGCCAGGTGGATGACGATTTTAAGGGTTAAACTTTTCGAACGGGATAAATTTGATGAGCTTTGTTTAGCTTACCCGCTCTTTGAGCAACTTTATTCTGAATTAAAACAGCAGGAGTCTCACTTCTATAGGTTATTATCTACGAATCTGAGAGATGAATAGGTGAAGGTCAGCAGGAGCAACCATGCATGGTGCTTTTCTCAGCGGGTTCAGAGATGGTGCTTTTCTCAGCGGTTAGAGAAGCCGGTAAATCGCCTTAAGTCTAAGAACTAAGGGAAAACATCACAAATAGAAGATACGCGGAAAACATCACAAATAGAAGATACGCCTGCAAAACGTGAATATATTCTTGGTGAGTTAATGTACTAATTGCGCAATATTTTAGTTGCGCTATTATATATTAGTTTGGAATATTTTAGTTGTGCTATTATATATTTTTATTTTGTATTATTATTTTTGTCTTTATTATATATTTTTACTTTTTGGATAATATATATATATTTTTTATTTATTATTTTACTTATATATTTATACATTTTGTGATATTATATATTTTAACTTTTTGACTTATACTCTAGTATATATTTTAAATTTTTGACTTATACTCTAGTATTTTTGTTGCGCTATTATATATTAGTTTGGAATATTTTAGTTGTGCTATTATATATTTTTATTTTGTATTATTACTTTTGTCTTTATTATATATTTTTACTTTTTGGCTATTATATATATTTTTTTAATTATTATTTTGCTTATATATTTTTACATTTTGTGCTATTATATATTTGAACTTTTTGGCTGGTACTTTAGTTTTGCAGTTGATGCATCTGGAGATGACCTGGACGTTCTAGCAGATAGTGTCGGAGGGAGGCTTTTCTTCCCCGTCGAGGCCACCAACAAGAATTATCCCGCAACCATGCATAGTGCTTTTCTAAGCGGGTTCAGAGAAGCCGGTAAATCGCCTTAAGTCTAAGAACTAAGGGAAAACATCACAAATAGAAGATACGACCACAAAAGTGAATATATTCTCGGTGATTTATTGCTGAAACTCGTCTACTTTGACATATTTTTTGGTCAGAAAGAAGCCAGGTGGATGACGATTTTAAGGGTTACACTTTTCGAACGGGATAAATTTGATGAGCTTTGTTCAGCTTACCCGCTCTTTGAGCAACTTCATTCTGAATTAAAACAGCAGGAGTCTCACTTCTATAGGTTAGTATCTACGAATCTGAGAGATGAATCGGTGAAGGTCAGCAGGAGCAACCATGCATGGTGCTTTTCTCAGCGGGTTCAGAGAAGGTGCTTTTCTCAGCGGGTTCAGAGAAGCCGGTAAATCGCCTTAAGTCTAAGAACTAAGGGAAAACATCACAAATAGAAGATACGCGGAAAACATCACAAATAGAACATACGCCTGCAAAACGTGAATATATTCTTGGTGAGTTAATGTACTAATTGCGCAATATTTTAGTTGCGCTATTATATATTAGTTTGGAATATTTTAGTTGTGCTATTATATATTTTTATTTTGTATTATTATTTTTGTCTTTATTATATATTTTTACTTTTTGGATAATATATATATATTTTTTATTTATTATTTTACTTATATATTTATACATTTTGTGCTATTATATATTTTAACTTTTTGACTTATACTCTAGTATATATTTTAACTTTTTGACTTATACTCTAATATTTTAGTTGCGCTATTATATATTAGTTTGGAATATTTTAGTTGTGCTATTATATATTTTTATTTTGTATTATTACTTTTGTCTTTATTATATATTTTTACTTTTTGGCTATTATATATATATTTTTTAATTATTATTTTGCTTATATATTTTTAAATTTTGTGCTATTATATATTTGAACTTTTTGGCTGGTACTCTAGTTTTGTAGTTGATGCATCTGGAGATGACCTGGACGTTCTAGCAGATAGTGTCGGAGGGAGGCTTTTCTTCCCCGTCGAGGCCACCAACAAGAATTATCCCGCAACCATGCATAGTGATTTTCTAAGCAGTTTAGAGAAGCCGGTAAATCGCCTTAAGTCTAAGAACTAAGGGAAAACATCACAAATAGAAGATACGACCACAAAAGTGAATATATTCTCGGTGATTTATTGCTGAAACTCATCTACTTTGACATTTTTTTTGGTCAGAAAGAAGCCAGGTGGATGACGATTTTAAGGGTTACACTTTTCGAACGGGATAAATTTGATAAGCTTTGTTCAGCTTACCCGCTCTTTGAGCAACTTCATTCTGAATTAAAACAGCAGGAGTCTCACTTCTATAGGTTAGTATCTACGAATCTGAGAGATGAATAGGTGAAGGTCAGCAGGAGCAACCATGCATGGTGCTTTTCTCAGCGGGTTTAGAGATGGTGCTTTTCTCAGCGGGTTCAGAGAAGCTGGTAAATCGCCTTAAGTCTAAGAACTAAGGGAAAACATCACAAATAGAATATACGCGGAAAACATCACAAATAGAAGATACGCCTGCAAAACGTGAATATATTATTGGTGAGCAAATAGAAGATACGCGGAAAACATCACAAATAGAAGTTACGCTTGCAAAACGTGAATATATTCTCGGTGAGCTAATGTACTAATTGCGCAATATTTTAGTTGTGCTATTATATATTAGTTTGAAATATTTTAGTTGTGTTATTATATATTTTTATTTTGTATTATTACTTTTGTCTTTATTATATATTTTTACTTTTTGGCTATTATATATATTTTTTTAATTATTATTTTGCTTATATATTTTTACATATTTTGCTATTATATATTTGAACTTTTTGGCTGGTACTCTAGTTTTGCAGTTGATGCATCCGGAGATAACCTCCACGTTCTAGCAGATAGTGTCGGAGGGAGGCTTTTCTTCCCCGGCGAGGCCACCAACAGGAATTATCCGGCAACCATGGGTGGTGCTTTTCTAAGCGGGTTCAGAGGTAAATCGCTTTAAGTCTAATAACTAAGGGAAAACATCACAAATAGAAGATACGCACGCAAAACGTGAATATTTTCTCGGTAATTTATTGCAGAAACTCGTCTGCTTTGACATATTTTTTGTTCAGAAGGAAGCCAGGTGGATGGCGATTTTAAGGGTTACACTTTTCGAACGGGATAAATTTGATAAGCTTTGTTCGGCTTACCCGCTCTTTGAGCAACTTAATTCTAAATTAAAACAACAGGAGTCTCACTTTTATAGGTTAGTATCTACGAATTTGATGGATGAATCGGTGAAGGTCAGTGGAAATTATTTAGATAGAATGACATTTCTTATTCAGAAAACTTGGTTTTGCCCTAATAGGAAAGGAGAACCGTTTTAAGGTTGAAAATTCTGTAATTCATTTAAATTATTGATTATGTAATTCATTTTATCAAGACTGGTAGGATGATTTCATCTAAGTTAAGCTATTATATATTATATATTTTAAATTTGTTGCTATAATATATTTTTATTTGTATTATTATTTTGCTTATATATTTGTATTTTTTTATTATATATTTTTATTTGTTTTTTTATAAGAAGAGCTAATGTACTAATTGCGCAATATTTTAGTTGCGCTATTAGTTTTGAATATTTTAGTTGTGCTATTATATATTTTTATTTTGTATTATTATTTTTCTCTTTATGGTATATTTTTACTTTTTGGATATTATATATATATTTTTAATTATTATTTTGCTTATATATTTTTACATTTTGTCCTATTATATATTTTTACTTTTTGACTTATACTCTAGTTTTGCGTTTAATGCATCCGTAGATAACCTCGACATTCTAGCAGATAGTGTGGGAGGGAGGCTCTTCTTTGACGGCGAGGCCACCAACAGGAACTATTGGCAACCATGCATTGTGCTTTTCTCAGCGGGTTCAGAGAAGCCGGTAAATCGCATTAAGTCTAAGAACTAAGGGAAAACATCACAAATAGAAGATATGCCTGCAAAACGTGAATATATTCTCTGTGAGCTAATGTACTAATTGCGCAATATTTTAGTTGCGCTATTATATATTAGTTTGGAATATTTTAGTTGTGCTATTATATATTTTTATTTTGTATGATTATTTTTGTGTTTATTATATATTTTTACTTTTTGGATATTATATATATTTTTTTAATTATTATTTTGCTTATATAATTTTACATTTTGTGCTATTATATATTTTAACTTTGACTTATACTCTAGTTTTGCAGTTGATGCATCTGGAGATTACCTCGACGTTCTAGCAGATAGTGTCGCAGGGAGGCTCTTCTTTGCCGGCGAGACCACCAAAAGGAACTATGGCAACCATGCATGGTGCTTTTCTCAGCGGGTTTAGAGAAGCCGGTAAATAGCATTAAGTCTAAGAACTAAGGGAAAACATCACAAATAGAAGATACGCCTGCAAAACGTGAATATATTCTCTGTTAGCTAATGTACTAATTGCGCAATATTTTAGTTGCGCTATTATATATTAGTTTGGAATATTTTAGTTATGCTATTATATATTTTTATTTTGTATTATTATTTTTGTGTTTATTATATATTTTTACTTTTTGGATATTATATATAGTTTTTTAATTATAATTTTGCTTATATAATTTTACATTTTGTGCTATTATATATTTTAACTTTGACTTATACTCTAGTTTTGCAGTTGATGCATGGAGATAACCTCGACGTTCTAGCAGATAGTGTCGCTGGGAGGCTCTTCTTTGCCGGCGAGACCACCAAAAGGAACTATGACAACCATGCATGGTGCTTTTCTCAGCGGGTTTAGAGAAGCCGGTAAATAGCATTAAGTCTATGAACTAAGGGAAAACATCACAAATAGAAGATAGCCTGCAAAACGTGAATATATTCTCTGTGAGCTAATGTACTAATTGCGCAATATTTTAGTTGCGCTATTATATATTAGTTTGGAATATTTTAGTTATGCTATTATATATTTTTATTTTGTATTATTATTTTTGTGTTTATTATATATTTTTACTTTTTGGATATTATATATAGTTTTTTAATTATAATTTTGCTTATATAATTTTACATTTTGTGCTATTATATATTTTAACTTTGACTTATACTCTAGTTTTGCAGTTGATGCATGGAGATAACCTCGACGTTCGGAGGGAGGCTCTTCTTTGCCGGCGAGGCCACCAACAGGAACTATGGCAACCATGCATGGTGCTTTTCTCAGCGGGTAAGAGAAGCCGGTAAATCGCCTTAAGTCTAAGAACTAAGGGAAAACATCACAAATAGAAGATACGCCTGCAAAACGTGAATATATTCTCGGTGAGTTAATGTACTAATTGATATTTTAGTTGCGCTATTATATATTAGTTTGGAATATTTTAGTTGTGCTATTATATATTTTTATTTTGTATTATTATTTTTGTCTTTATTATATATTTTTACTTTTTGGATAATATATAAATATTTTTTAATTATTATTTTACTTATATATTTATACATTTTGTGCTATTATATATTTTAACTTTTTGACTTATACTCTAGTTTTGCAGTTGATGCATCCGGAGATAACCTCGACTTTCTAGCAGATAGTGTTGGAGGGAGGCTCTTCTTTGCCGAGGCCACCAACAGGAACTATCGGCAACCATGCATGGTAAATCGCCTTAAGTCTAAGAACTAAGGGAAAACATCTCGCCTAAGTTTAAGAACTAAGGGAAAACATCACAAATAGAAGATACGCCTGCAAAACGTGAATATATTCTCGGTGAGCTAATGTACTAATTGCGCACTATTTTAGTTGCGCTATTATATCTTAGTTTGGAATATTTTAGTTGTGCTATTATATATTTTTATTTTGTAGTATTACTTTTGTCTTTATTATATATTTTTACTTTTTGGCTATGTTAGGAAAAAATGTAACAAACGGGATTAGTCACGACCGCAAAAATAAAACAAAAGAACGGAAAGTAAACGTGAGGTTGCTGCCGAGGCGTTTGCACTTTCCGCAAATCAGTAAAGCCCCGTGTATGCTACGGTTTACAGGCTTTCTGACCCCAAAGATACAACGGCGAAGCGGGGATCGAACTTTTGCACACTGAATCGAACCCTCTCGGTTTAAATGGAAAAAGTTGAGAACAGAGCAACTATGCAATGATGGTATGAGATGCTGTATTTTTTCTCGTGCGTGAAATGATGCATGTAGTAGTCTATTTATAGACTTCACTGCAGGGGGAGTTACACACCACTCACCGGGTGGTTGCATGCATGGGCAGTTCAGCAAGTGGAGGTAACCCACTCCGATTCAACTGCTGCCCACTTCATCAATTATTAAATCATTAATTAATTCTGAAATTAATTAATATCCAAAGTCGAGCCCAATTAATTAATGCTAAAGGCTTTATAGACGAGCCCAATTAATTAATATTCAAGTGTTCAACTGGGCCGAATAAAATCGAGCCCAAAACTTCAATCGGACCGTGTCCAAAAAGATAGGTAGAGGCCTACCCAATTAGCCCAATTGGCCCAGGGAAGCCCAGGTCCAGCCCAGAGTGCAATTGACCAAATCACCAAGGAGCCAGGACCAAGCCCAAGCCCAAGCCCAGACCCGAGCCCGAGCCCGGGCCCGGATTGTTGGAATTCGCTATCCCGGGTTATCAAAATTGCGGAACCGATAACCCGAACGAACCCTTCGCCGGAGATCATACGAACGCCGACTCATCCGCCGGAGTCCGGGCTTTGGAGACCATGCATCCGAAGACGCACAGCCCGCCCCCACCCGAACCCCCGCGAGCCGGGGTTCATACAATCGAGGGATCGATCGCGCGCCGGCGATCGATCGGGGTGGGGCTGTTCCGACAGCCCCCGCGGCGGGTCCGGCGACCCGCCGCCACCAGGAAGCCCCCGCCTTCACGGCGGGGTAGGGCACGGCTCCAGCCCGTGCCCAGCGATCGACCATCATGGTCGATCGCACACCCTCGGTCGAACCGAGGGTTCGCCCCCATGCCCCACGGCCGAAACCCTAGCCGGGCGATCCGCGGTCCGGTGGCTTCGCCACCACCGCGTGATCGTTCGTCTAATCCGGGCTTCGATCTTCGGATCTTCATCCTACGGTATTCTCGATAAAAAACAAATCGAACAATTAACAAGGGGGTTGAGAATTGTACCTACGATTCGTTGTTCGGAGAAACGAAATCGACGACCTCGTGACCTTCCCGCGTATTCCTTGCACTCGTTCGAACGTCGGGTGGGCGACGATCTATCGAACTTATGGATCCTCTTCACTCTCAGAACTTTATAGTTGGCGTAACGTAGGTTATTAAAGTGAAGACCATGTAGTGCTTTTATAGGCTACGAAGGGGATCAAAAGGAGAATAAATATTGGGCTTCAATATTGAAAATTAAATTGGGTCCAACCCAAATCCATTAATTCTTATCAATATTAATTTTATTTATTTTCCACTATATAAATAAAATTGCACTCCCAATATTATTCATATTATATCAAATAATATTTCTCCAACTTAGTATTATTTATTCCGTGTATTTAAGATTTAAATATCCATGAATAAAATTTATTTATTGCTTAATAAATTTATTCATCTCTTATATCCGAGACTAGTACCACTCAACCTTATTTATTATGCGGAATTAAATCCACTCGCGAGGTTTACATAATAAATCCTTATGAGCTCATCTCGGGGATATTATCAACCCTTACGGGATACACTGCCCCTTCAAGAATTCACGGCATGCCATATATAAAATATAGTGACCCAACTTAACCGGTAATTAACCCAATTATCAAACCGGTTAATTCCTTTGGTAAATCAAAGCCACTTATATTAAATATACACACCCGCAATTATTTCAGGGATTAAGAATAAAATACTCCGAGTCTCAAATCAATTATCGCCGAGCAATCCTAATTGATGAGTCTCAATCGATCCGCTCAATACACCAAGTGTACAAGTGTGATAAAATAATTAAGATAAATTATTTTCTCTCTCACACAACGACTATACCGATGGATTGGTCCGTGTCCATCTAGGTCTTGAGCAACTGTTCGATTAAATACGAGTAACCGATAGTATGATCTTCTATGTGCCCATGCAACACCATACTAACTACAACGTATAAAATCCAGGACTATAATTTGCATGCATTTAATTAACAATAATTAAAAGCAAATGAATGTCTGTAATTAATAGGTAAATGAAAGTGCATACAGAGTTCAGAATACTCAAATCTAGACATTAAGTATACTACTCCATCAATCTCCCACTTATACTAAGGTCTAGTCTTATCCTCCAAACTTCTGACTCCCAAACCCTCCAAGTGCTTGAAATAAACTTCCTTAGGAAGTATCTTGGTGAAAGGGTCCGCTAGGTTGTCCTCTGAAGCTATCTTGGTGACTATCGCATCGCCCCTCTTGACGATGTCTCGAATCAGGTGGTACTTGCGCTCTATGTGTTTCATAGCACTATGGGACCGTGGTTCCTTACTGTTTGCCACTGCACCGCTATTATCACAATAAATTGTCATAGCCTTGGGCAAACTCGGAATCACATCTAAGTCCTGGAGGAAATTAAGGAACCAAACTGACTCTTTCGCTGCCTCTGAGGCTGCAACGTATTCAGCTTCCATGGTAGAGTCTGAAATGCACTTTTGCTTAACACTCCTCCATGATACGGCTCCACCTCCCATAGTGTACACATAGCCTGATGTCGACTTTCGCCGGTCCTTATCAGCTTGGAAATCCGAATCCGTATAACCCAAAGGAATCAGATTGTCTGCCCCGTAACTTAGAACATAATCCTTAGTATTTCGCAAATACTTGAAAATGCTCTTTACGGCAGTCCAATGAGCCTTTCCAGGGTTACTCTGATATCTCGCTACTACGCCAACAGCATAGCAGATATCAGGCCTCGTACATAACATTGCATACATTAAGCTTCCCACAGCCGAAGCGTAGGGAACTGCTTTCATTTCATCTTTCTCCTTCTGTGTCCGAGGACACATCTCCTTAGAAAGATAAGTTCCTTTACTGAAGGGTAGCTCACCCTTCTTGGAATCTTGCATGTTAAAACGAGCCAGAATCGTGTCTATGTAAGATTGCTGGGATAGGTACAATGTTCTATTCTGGCGATCCCTTATAACCTTGATCCCTAGAACATGTCCGACTTCTCCCAAATCTTTCATATCGAATTGTCTAGACAACCATCCCTTTATGTCTGATAACATTTTCACACTGTTGCCAATGAGAAGAATGTCGTCTACATAAAGCACGAGAATCACCACCTTCTTTCCATCACGTTTCCAATACAGACACGATTCGTCCATGCTTTGACTGAATCCAAAGGATTGGACCACTTCGTCAAACCGCAGGTTCCACGATCTCGAGGCTTGTTTCAATCCATAAATGGATCGATTAAGCTTGCACACTAGATGATCTCGCCCCTTAGCAATGAATCCTTCTGGTTGTTTCATATAAATCGTCTCGTCAAGACTTCCATTAAGGAAAGCTGTCTTGACATCCATTTGCCACACCTCATAGTCCATATGAGCTGCTATGGATAAGAGAATCCGGATCGACTTTATCTTAGCTACCGGCGAGAAGGTCTCCTCATAATCGATTCCCTCTTTCTGAGTATATCCTTTCGCAACAAGCCGAGCTTTAAAGGTTTCAACCTTTCCGTCAGATCCTCTCTTTCTCTTGTAGACCCATTTACACCCAATTGGCTTCACGCCGCTTGGTGGTTCTACAAGATCCCAGACTTTATTAGAATCCATAGATTCTATTTCGGATTTCATTGCTTTCTTCCAAGAAGGCGCATCTATATCTTGTACCGCCTCATCATAGGTCCAGGGATCGATTTCATGAACTCCAGGTCCAGAGTCCGAAGACTCACCCAGTCCAATCCATCTATCTGGTTGTTTAACAACCCTCCCACTACGACGGCGTTCCGGTGTATTAACAGTGACAGTATTAGGTGCAGGTTCTAGTGGTGTATCTATACTCGGTTCGGCTGTATCCAGGTCTTCCTCGTTACCTCTCAACTCATCAAGTATTATGTCACTTTTGGGCTTGTGGTCCATGACATAGTCTTCCTCTAGGAACCGAGCGTTAGTACTTATAACGATCTTCTGGTCCGTAGGACTATAGAACATGCCACCCTTAGTTCCTTTCGGGTATCCTACAAACAGCCGTATTTCTGATCTAGGTTCTAACTTATCGGCGCCTTGTCGCAACACATGTGCTGGACATCCCCAGATCCGAATGTGTTTCAAGTTAGGCTTACGCCCACTCCACAATTCCATGGGTGTGGTTGGTACCGTTTTGGTCGGAACCCTATTCAGAATGTACGCCGCTGTTTCCAAGGCAAGTCCCCAGAACATAACAGGTAAATCCGAGTAACTCATCATCGATCGTACCATCTCCATAAGAGTCCTATTCCTTCTTTCTGACACACCATTCTGCTGAGGAGTATATGGTGAGGTCAGCTGGGATTCAATCCCATTCTCTGCCAAGTATGCCTTGAATTCTCCAGACAGGTACTCGCCTCCGCGATCAGATCGCAGGCATTTTATGGATTTACCACGAAGGTTCTCCACAAGAGCCTTGAACTCTTTGAACTTGCCAAAGGATTCGCTCTTGCGGCTCATCAGGTATACATATCCATATCTTGAGTAATCATCAGTGAAAGTGATGAATTACTCGTACCCTCCCCTTGCCTGAGTAGACATAGGTCCGCATACATCAGAGTGAATCAAATCCAATACTTGTTCAGCTCTTCGTCCTTTACCAGAAAAAGGACGTTTAGTCATTTTTCCCTCTAAACAGGATTCGCAGGTTGGAAGGTCCTCTCCTTCAACGCCAGTGATTAAATCATCAGCTTTCAACCTTTGAAGCCTATTTGAGTTTATATGACCCAGCCTTAGATGCCACAAGTATAATTGATTCATCTTAGAAGGTTCCTTTCTCTTATTGGTGTTCGTAGATGTGTTATTACTCTCGGTTAGTTGCATCGTGTTAGACTCAGGATTTAGCACATACAAATCGTCTATCAATGTACCAGAACAGATAATTTCACTATTTCTTCTTATGATCACAGAGTGGTCAAAAGAAACAGAATATCCATTCTTAATAAGTTTAGAAACTGAAATTAAATTCTTTCTAAAGTTGGGTACATAAAGACAATCACGTAAAACTAAAACCCTATCACTACTGAAACGTAAGTGAACGTCTCCCACTGCAACAGCCGCCACCTTCGCGGCATTGCCCATGTAGACCACGATTTCTCCCTCTCTAAGTCTCCGGGTTTCCTGGAACCCCTGCAATGAATTGCAGACATGGTCAGTGGCACCCGTATCTACACACCAGGTGCTGGTAGATATCACCGCTGACAATGTTTCAGTGACTAAGGAAAATTTCGTACCTTTGATGAGAGGACAATCAGACCTCCAGTGCCCAAACTGTTTGCATCGAAAGCATCTGCGAAACCGCTTGCTTACCCCAATCCGTGGTTTTAAACCACTGGGTCTCTTTGCACGCTTTTCTTTTAGCCTAGCCACAAGAGCTCGTGTTTCACTTAACTTACGCACAAAAATCGCCTTCGCTGAGCCGGTTTTAAGGGACTCATTGAGGAACGATTCCATGGGTATGTTAAACACCTCTTGCCTAGCTTCCACACCATGTCTCAACGTAGTTGGATCAACAGTGGATTCAGAAAGCTCCACAGTTTGGACAATGTCCAGATTTCTTTTCCAATCATCACCATATGGAACCGGTGAGTTTTTCATCTTTAAGTATATCACAAAGTGGGGTCACAGTCATTCCTAACCTATAAGCACATAAAACAAACAAACAATTTAATATCCGATATTATCTCCCTTAAATAATATCATTAAATCACTAATCACATCTAAAATCCTATCAGGTAAGGCAAGCCACGTGGTGTGGACGTTTACCCACCCAAATGATTTAGCAATTAGATTTTCTTTGGCCATACATCGCTTATAGCGGAACCTCGTGGGGAGGAATACTATAAGGCGTATCTAAGTGTAAACCATTACTCAGTACCAAAATAAATTACTTGGAATCGCTACATCACCGCAAGCCACGTGGTGTGGACGTTTACGATAACTTCACAACTCTTCATAAATATTTACAACTGTCTACATCAATTAATCCAAAGTCCGTCAGCATAGCAAGCCACGTGGTGTGGACGTTTACTACACTAAGAGACTTTTATAATTGACTCCCAATTACTTGATCCAATTAATCTCGTAAATCAAGACGTGGAGAATCATAAGTGAAACTCGAAGTTTCTAACCAGTGATTCACCATGCGAACGACCCTATCTCTCATAAATGAGGGAGCCGAGCAGACAAACGACCCATCTATAAAAGTATGGCACGAAAGTCTCTAATTTGTGTCCTCTACATGACCAAGTGGCTCTGGCTCCATTCCACTCCCCGGGGTGAGAATGAGTCGACTTGAAATCAGCTTTGGAAAGACAAATTAGGCATTGTTTGATAAATTTAATCAATGTTTCTCGTAAGAGGAATTACAAGAACTCTCCTCCAATAACTTATCTATATAAACTTCAAAAGTTTATAAAAGTCACCAAGAGAGCAGCAATGGAGACCATGGGTATGTTTCCATACCCTCTCCCACTTAGCTTTTTATAATAAAGGGATACGCTATCTAGTGCATAAAAGTAAACACATATAGCATGCATACATGTAATAAAGCACATAGTATTATCACATAGTCAAAATAATACTAGAATATTATTTTCCGACTATTATGGCTTCATCACATCCCCGTACGCATCTTCTAGTCTTCAGTTTTCGTTTCTTGAATGCTCCATGTGACGAGAATATTAATATCCAATATTTAAATCTATTTATTTTCAATTAATCCAAAAGTTACTTAATTCGAAAATTAAGTCAATTGAATATATCAAAAATAAAATTAAATATTATTAATATTTTTATTTATTTTATTTTCTTTTTCCACTTCATTAAATCTCTAGAATAATCTATCCAAGATCCTCTTGGAATATTCTAGATGATATCCATAATGAAGTAAAGAAATAAAATAATTTAGGACTCTTATAATTTTCCAAATTTATTTTTATTCCTAATCCATGAATATTCCCATGAGTAGGAATAATCAAATAGGAAAAATAAATTTAGTACTAAATTAATTCTTTCTCTATTTTTCTAGAATATTCCATAAAGAAATAATCAAAATAGGAAATAATGAATTAATTAGGAAATTATATTTCCGGTAGGAGTAGCCCGGGTTGGGGAACCCCGAACCACCCCCACCATGTTCGATCGCCGCCTAGGGTACGCCGCCGCCGCTCAGCCCACGCGCCACCACCACTGGTGGCCGGCGTGGCCGAGGCTCCCACGGACAGCCCGCCTAGGGCCGCGGGTCGATCGATCCCCTCGGGATCGATCATGGGGATTGATCGATCCCGGTCCTTCGTCTCCTCGTCACTTCGTCTTCTCCGGCGGTCTACGATTCGTCGATCCAATCGCAAAATAAATTTACAAAATAAATTACAATTCCGGTATCGATTCTATACACGAAATCGACCCTATACATTATCCGGAAAAACAACGAACATAATAATAAATCCTAAATTCGGTCAACCCCCGAATTTTTACTATTACAAGCATTCACCACCAAAAACGAATCTCGACATGTCCGAGAGTTTAATAAAACCAACAATCACATGACAAAATAATTAAACGAATAATCATCAAGCCATAATAGTCGGATCCCTGCAAGGTAGAACAATTTTTATCGAAAATACCGCGAACGTAAACCACGCTCTGATACCAATTGTTGGAATTCGCTATCCCGGGTTATCAAAATTGCGGAACCGATAACCCGAACGAACCCTTCGCCGGAGATCATACGAACGCCGACTCATCCGCCGGAGTCCGGGCTTTGGAGACCATGCATCCGAAGACGCACAGCCCGCCCCCACCCGAACCCCCGCGAGCCGGGGTTCATACAATCGAGGGATCGATCGCGCGCCGGCGATCGATCGGGGTGGGGCTGTTCCGACAGCCCCCGCGGCGGGTCTGGCGACCCGCCGCCACCAGGAAGCCCCCGCCTTCACGGCGGGGTAGGGCACGGCTCCAGCCCGTGCCCAGCGATCGACCATCATGGTCGATCGCACACCCTCGGTCGAACCGAGGGTTCGCCCCCATGCCCCACGGCCGAAACCCTAGCCGGGCGATCCGCGGTCCGGTGGCTTCGCCACCACCGCGTGATCGTTCGTCTAATCCGGGCTTCGATCTTCGGATCTTCATCCTACGGTATTCTCGATAAAAAACAAATCGAACAATTAACAAGGGGGTTGAGAATTGTACCTACGATTCGTTGTTCGGAGAAACGAAATCGACGACCTCGTGACCTTCCCGCGTATTCCTTGCACTCGTTCGAACGTCGGGTGGGCGACGATCTATCGAACTTATGGATCCTCTTCACTCTCAGAACTTTATAGTTAGCGTAACGTAGGTTATTAAAGTGAAGACCATGTAGTGCTTTTATAGGCTACGAAGGGGATCAAAAGGAGAATAAATATTGGGCTTCAATATTGAAAATTAAATTGGGTCCAACCCAAATCCATTAATTCTTATCAATATTAATTTTATTTATTTTCCACTATATAAATAAAATTGCACTCCCAATATTATTCATATTATATCAAATAATATTTCTCCAACTTAGTATTATTTATTCCGTGTATTTAAGATTTAAATATCCATGAATAAAATTTATTTATTGCTTAATAAATTTATTCATCTCTTATATCCGAGACTAGTACCACTCAACCTTATTTATTATGCGGAATTAAATCCACTCGCGAGGTTTACATAATAAATCCTTATGAGCTCATCTCGGGGATATTATCAACCCTTACGGGATACACTGCCCCTTCAAGAATTCACGGCATGCCATATATAAAATATAGTGACCCAACTTAACCGGTAATTAACCCAATTATCAAACCGGTTAATTCCTTTGGTAAATCAAAGCCACTTATATTAAATATACACACCCGCAATTATTTCAGGGATTAAGAATAAAATACTCCGAGTCTCAAATCAATTATCGCCGAGCAATCCTAATTGATGAGTCTCAATCGATCCGCTCAATACACCAAGTGTACAAGTGTGATAAAATAATTAAGATAAATTATTTTCTCTCTCACACAACGACTATACCGATGGATTGGTCCGTGTCCATCTAGGTCGTGAGCAACTGTTCGATTAAATACGAGTAACCGATAGTATGATCTTCTGTGTGCCCATGCAACACCATACTAACTACAACGTATAAAATCCAGGACTATAATTTGCATGCATTTAATTAACAATAATTAAAAGCAAATGAATGTCTGTAATTAATAGGTAAATGAAAGTGCATACAGAGTTCAGAATACTCAAATCTAGACATTAAATATACTACTCCATCACGGATCGGGTCGGGTCGGGACGGGACGGGACGGGGCGCGCGCGTGTGGCCCTTGCCATGTACCGCTAGGGGTGCATGGACTTAGTCAACTTGTTGAACACTCATACTCTCTTATCACATTTAAAGAGAGATGACTTTTGGTATTCTTTGTATGTGGGATAACATATTTCCCAATAAAATAATAATTGCTTCCATTTACCAAAGTAGTATTTATGGCAATCTTTACACATTTATTTCTTACTCACCGATTAACGGATTTTGACGAAATAAAATCTCATAATTACCTCGTAACACATAGATAATTATAGTAACGATTAAACTCGAAATCGAATACATTTTATTAGCCATAAAAAATTACAAACTTTGGTCAAAATACATGAATTATTAAATTACAATAATAATAATTCCAACAATCCCCCACATGAGTGAAATCAATGCAAATGCCATGAATGCAGAATCTTGTGCTCGATTCTCGGAAGGATCTATTGCTTCTGGAAAGGTAGCTTGTGGCCTTGAACCTCCCTTAGTGAAAATCATCGGATGTACTGGCGGGCTAGTGGACGCGATGCCTTGAACTATTCCTCCGAAGTGTACAACGAGTCAATGATAGTCACACAACAAATCCCTATTAGTTTCCATTTCTCTGTTGTGTCCGTTTAGGCCCTGGACAACTCTTTGGATTCATAAATGTTTACATTTGAAGCGGCCTACACTTCACATTTATATAGGTGACCTCCCAGCATGAGTACCCTGAAATACTCCACATTTTTGAGGTGTGGGATTCATTAAAAGTCTCAACGACTTAACCTTTACCACATTTCATGTTCTAGCACTTATTTGCTCATAGGGATGGAAACGGAAATCTTTATTTCCAAGTGCTTAATTGAACTAGCATGACTTAGTTTTCCCTTTGAACCAAGTTCGTGGGATCTCCACTCAGCATGGTAGGGTTACCTCCATGGTCATTCTTTAGTTGTGGTTTTTCAAACCCATTCCCTTTAGCAACACACTTAATTGATCTCTAGTCATCCCTTTCGTCAAAGGGTCGGCTAAGTTTTCCTGTGACTTAACATAGTCTAAGGAAATCACTCCATTTGTGATCAATTGCCTAACGGTGTTATGTCTTCGACGTATGTGTCGAGATTTTCCGTTATACATATTGCTCTGTGCTCTCGCTATAGCCTATTGGCTATCACAGTGCATCATCACTGGAGACACAGGCTTTTTCCAACATGGAATATCTTCTAAGAAGTTTCGAAGCCATTCAGCTTCTTCACCGGCTTTGTCCAAAGCGATGAACTCCGATTCCATGGTGGATCGGGCTATACAAGTTTGTTTCGTGTATTTCCACGAGACTGCTCCGCCTCCTATACAGAAGACATAACCACTAGTTGAATGGGATTCCTTTGAGTGCGAGATCCAACTAGCATCACAATAACCTTCAAGTACACTAGGATATCTTGTATAGTATAGTCCATAATCTCGAGTGTGTTTCAAGTATTTTAACATTCTTTTCAGAGCATCCCAATGTTCATGACTTGGATTGCTCGTGTACCGGCTCAGTTTGCTAACAGAATAAGCCAAATCAGGACGAGTACAATTCGTTAGATACATTAGACTTCCGATCACTCGAGAGTAATCCAACTGAGCTACCGGTTCACCCGTATTGACTGATAAGTTGATACTTCTGTCAATCGGAGTCCTACATTCAGGACCATCCAGGGCATTGAACTTTTTGAGCACTTTCTCAGCATAGTGAGATTGTGACAAAACAATTCCTTCTTCGGTTTTGCTGATCTTAATCCCGAGGATTAGATCTGCAACTCCCAAATCTTTCATGTCAAAATTTCTTTTTAACATGTTCTTAGTGTTCGTGATTTGATCACGACTACTTCCCATGATTAGCATATCGTCCACATAGAGACATACTATCACAAATTCTGTTGGAGTACCTTTAATGTACACGCATTTGTCACATTCGTTGATTTTGAAACCATTTGACAACATAACATTGTAAAACTTCAAGTGCCATTGTTTAGGAGCTTGTTTTAGTCCTTACAACGACCTTATCAGTTTACACACCTTTTTCTCTTCACCAGGTGCAACAAACCCTTCAGGTTGATCCATGTAAATTTCTTCTTCTAATTCACCATTTAGAAACGCAGTCTTAACGTCCATTTGGTGAATTTCAAGATTGTGCAATGCAGCAATCGACACTAACACCCGTATGGATGAAATCCTAGTCACAGGTGAGTACGTGTCAAAGAAGTCATGACCTTCTTTTTGCCTAAAGCCTTTGGCTACCAGCCGAGCTTTAAACTTATCAATTGTTCCATCGGCTCTATATTTTTTCTTTAGAATCCAACGACATCCTCAAGGCTTACAGCCGGGAGGGAGATCAACTAATTCCCACGTGTGATTTTGCATGATAGACTCAATTTCGCAATTAATAGTTTCTTCCCATAGTGGTCCATCTGGGCTAGCTAGAGCTTCACCATAAGAGTTCGGCTCATCGTCCAACATGTACGTAATAAAGTCAGGTCCAAACGACTTAGCTCTTTTGACTCTTTTACCACGTCTTTGTTCTGTAACTACATCATCACCAGGTTCATTACTTGGTGGTACAGAACTCTCTTCACGAGTTCTTTTGTATGAACTTGAACCAGCTCCATCTTTGCTCGTAAAGATGTTCTCGAAAAATGAGGCATTTCTCGACTCAATTGTCGTACCTTTAGTCACTTCTGGATTCTCAGAATAGTGTACTAGAAATCGGTACGCCATGCTATTCAAAGCATATCCAATGAAGATACAGTCCACTGTTTTAGGTCCTATCTTCATTCGTTTTGGCTCAGGAACCGACACCTTAGCCAAACACCCCCACACTTTAAGGTAATTGTAAGATGGCTTACGACCTTTCCAAAGTTCGTGAGGTGTTTCATTTTTCCCTTTAAGAGGAATCTTATTCAGTAGGTGGTTTGCCGTCAGAACGGCTTCCCCCACATGTTCTGGGGTAACCCAAAATTGATCAACATAGCGTTCATCATTTCCTTTAATGTTCGGTTCTTTCGTTCAGCAACGCCATTTGATTGAGGTGAGTACGGGGCTGTTGTTTGATGAATTATTCCATTTTCAGAACATAATTGTTCAAAAGGAGCTACGTACTCTCCACCTCGGTCACTACGGACTATCTTAATCCGTTTATCAAGTTGATTTTCAACTTCGGTTTTGTATTTAGTGAATGCCTCTAAGGCTTCGTCTTTACTAGTTAATAAGTACAAGTAACAGAACCTCGTACAATCATCAAGAAATGTGATAAAGTATTTCTTACCGCCTCTTGTCGGTGCAAACTTTAAGTCACATATATCAGTATGTATAAGTCCAAGAGGTTCGGTACAATGATCGACTGATCGGAACGATAACTTAGCCATTTTGGCTTCAACACAAATTTCACACTTATGTTGTGAATTTATTTTAGAAGTTGGAATTAATTCCAAGTTCATAAGTCTTTTTATTGCATTTTTATTTACATGTCCTAAACGAAAATGCCATAAATCATAACACTCGATCAAGTAAGAGGAAACAACTTTTTCATTAGTGCTCGAGGCAACGGGGGGGGCGAATAGCCATTACAGACATTTTAAACAGACCCTGATCAAGATAACCCCTACCTAGGAACAGTCCAAATTTAGAAAGTACAAACTTTTTAGCATCAAAAACAAGTTTGAAGCCATGCTCCACAAGAACAGAACCAGAAACCAGGTTCTTTCGGATGTCCGGGACATGCAGCACATCAGTCAGCTTCTGCTCTTTTCCAGAAGACAGTTTGAGGACGACGTTCCCAACTCCAGCAACTTCAGACGATGCGGAGTTTCCCATGTGGAGCTTGCGACCGATACAAGGAGCATAGGAGGCAAAGGCATCCTTGTCAGAGCAGACATGTCGAGTGGCTCCGGTATCAATGAACCACTGCTTGTTGTTGCTAACCAGATTGGCCTCGTAGACCACAACAGTCATATCAGCACATGTCAGCTCGTGTTGAACCACGTTGGCACTTGGTCGCTTCTTTTTCTGCCCGTTTTTCTTCGGCTTGTTGCAGTCTCTGGCCATGTGGTTCGGCTTGCCACAGTTGTGGCAATTCCCAGTGAACTTCCATATTTTGGCTGGCTCTTTGCCCTTGGAAGTGTTCTTCCTTTTGGCAGAATGTGGCTCAGTCAAGTTCATCCGAGCCTCCATAGGAACTTTCCCAGGCTTGACCTCTCGATCACGGTTGTCTTCTTCGATCCGAAGCTTGACAATGAGGTCTTCAAGGCTCATCTCCTTTCGCTTGTGCTTCAGGTAGTTCTTGAAGTCCTTCCACCCGGGAGGCAGCTTCTCGATGGCAGCCGCCACCTGAAAGGACTCACTGATCTTCATCCCTTCAGCGGCGATGTCATGCAAGATCAGTTGATACTCCTGGACTTGAGAGATCACAGACTTGGAGTCGACCATCTTGTAGTCCAGGAACTTGCCGACGACGTACTTCTTTGTACCAGCGTCCTCGGTCTTGTACTTCTTCTCCAAAGCATCCCAGAGGGCTTTGGCAGACTTGTACGTGCTGTACACATTGTACAGCTCGTTGCACAGGCCATTCAGTACGGTGTGCCGACAGAGGTAGTCACTCTGCCCCCAGGCCTCGAAAGCATAGCGCTTCTCAGCAGTGTCAGTGTCAGTTATGGTCATAGGGTCCTCAGTCAAATGCTTCTGAAGGCCGAGAGTGGTCTGGTAGAACATCATTTTGGACTGCCACCTTTTGAAGTCAACACCGGTGAACTTCTCGGGTTTCTCGGCATTCGGGATGGTCTGGGTGTGGATGGGCAGCGCCACTGGAATCTTACCGATGAGAACTTCCTTGTTGTTGATGGGTTGTTCAACGTTGATGACAGGAATCTCCTTGTTGTTCTGGGCATCCTTGTTCTGGGCATCATTTCCGGCAGTAGACATCCTTTACTGATTTGCGATTGTTAGGAAAAAATGTAACAAACGGGATTAGTCACGACCGGAAAAATAAAACAAAAGAACGGAAAGTAAACGTGAGGTTGCTGCCGAGGCGTTTGCACTTTCCACAAATCAGTAAAGCCCCGTGTATGCTACGGTTTACAGGCTTTCTGACCCCAAAGATACAACGGCGAAGCGGGGATCGAACTTTTGCACACTGAATCGAACCCTCTCGATTTAAATGGAAAAAGTTGAGAACAGAGCAACTATGCAATGATGGTATGAGATGCTGTATTTTTTCTCGTGCGTGAAATGATGCATGTAGTAGTCTATTTATAGACTTCACTGCAGGGGGAGTTACACACCACTCACCGGGTGGTTGCATGCATGGGCAGTTCAGCAAGTGGAGGTAACCCACTCCGATTCAACTGCTGCCCACTTCATCAATTATTAAATCATTAATTAATTCTGAAATTAATTAATATCCAAAGTCGAGCCCAATTAATTAATGTTAAAGGCTTTATAGACGAGCCCAATTAATTAATATTCAAGTGTTCAACTGGGTCGAATAAAATAGAGCCCAAAACTTCAATCGGACCGTGTCCAAAAAGATAGGTAGAGGCCTACCCAATTAGCCCAATTGGCCCAGTGGGCCCCGGGAAACCCAGGTGATGAGCCATTTTATTTGCTCATCTTAGAGCACTTTTACACCCTTTTTCGAGTCAGTTTGAGTCGTTTACGTGTCTGGGAGGGCACAATTAGGTGTTTGGGCAGAGTGTGTGGTGATGCAGGTAACAGGTGGCGCACTGGGCAAAAGAGGCAAGGAAATCCCCTTCTTTGGGCAAAGTTCTGGAGCAGTAGTGACAAGCAACAGTTTGACCACATCGGGCAAATGGGTAAGGTCACGAAGCAGAAGAGCCAGAATTACCAAGTACCGTGCCTGGTCCGACCATCTGTGGAGAAGAAGAAATACCTGCAGAATTCCGGTTTGGGCAGAGAACGGCTGAAGACAGAAGATTCCCTTTGGGCAAGGAGTCAGCGCACCAGAATCCCTGGATTCGGGGGGATTTGACTTATCCCCAAATCATTGACCGCTGACCCCTATTCCTTAGGGAGGAGCAACAGCCGGGAATTCAAATTCAAATTTGGAGTCTTTAAAAGAGCGGGGCGCGACGGGCAGCAAAAAAAAAAAACACATTACGCACCGAGAAGTCGGAAGAGCCGCCGGTCCCGCAGTCGCCGTCGCCGCCGGAGGAGTCGCCGGAGAAGAGATCGGAGCTGTTCGTCCGAGTCTCTTTGTTTGTTTTGAGTAGATCCGACCTTCGGGTCGAGAAACAATTTCATGTTTTTAAGCTTTTAAGTTTTAATTCCGTTTTCCGAATTTCTTCAAAAACGGTTCTTCGATTTGAAGCTATGATTAATATAGTTTGTTTTCCCTTAATTATTTCGTCTTTTAATTTCTGTATGAGTAGCTAAGTTGTTTTGCATCTGGGCAGGGGCGGATCGAAGGTGAAATTAGGGTTTAGTTAGACCGCGAGGTTGGAGGGGCTGAACTAACCGGTTGGGCGTTTGTTCCCGAGGCAAAGTTGTTTGAGGTTTATTTCTGGGGAGTTTGGGCAAACTAGGACGACCACTAGTGAACCTTTACAAACTGGGATACTGGTGATTGGCAAACCGCATAGATGTACCTTGTAGTATTGTTGCGGGCATAGCACTAGAACTTGCAGGAGATGCGGTCGTATGTTTCGAGCATGCTATTGGCCGAGCGGGTTTGTCTAGAGGGTAATGCGGGTTTGGGCAAACTAGATCCATGTTTGGTCGCATAGGTTATCGAATTGTTCAGATCCAGGGGGATTAGGCAAAGTGTTAGCTAGCCTTCTCTTTATACAGTAAGGATAGATAAGGGGTGGGGCAACTGTTGGGCGTGACACAATAGGACCACTTTTGTCTTACACACCTCATAACTGCTGACAAACCGCTGGTAAAAATCCTTAGTGCCAATGAACGGTAGTTTGCCCTAGCGATCCTGAGAGAAGTCGTCTGCCCGGATGTTTTGTTTCCTATTTGATTTAAGTTTTTGCTTTTAGTATTCTGTTAGATCTGAGTGTTTGGTTTGTTTACTTTTAGTTTTATTTATTTGCATGTTAGTTTGGTTAGCCGTAGTAGGTCAAAGTGTGAAACTATTGCAAAACCGCTGTGCCCACAGCACCCCAAACCAAAATCTTTTTGTGACAACCCCTTGGGCAAAGCCGAGATCACCTACTGTAATTGCCTCCTTGTGGGACCGACCCCACGTACTTGCCATTATCTACGTTTTGTAGTTATAAGAGTACTGGCTAAATATAAATATCATTTTGACAGCTTGTTTGCCCCTAACGACAAGCATACGGGCTCGTCAAAATTGGCGCCGTTGCCGGGGAGGCAAATTTCCAACAGTAAGTCGTCTGTGCTAACAGTTTGACTTGTTTTGTTTATGCAGGATTTCACTTCGGGCAAAGAGATTGTACCCTGGTACGACCCTGAGATCGAAAAGACCGCGAAACGAATCCGAAAAGAGACAAGACTAGCCAGAGCGTTAGCACGTGCCGCCCAAGAAGCTGCCCGATCACCAAGGGCAGAAACTCCGAGAAGGGCAACGAGAGGTGAACCAGTTACCCAACCAAGACCTTCACCGGAACCAGCCGTAATGGCAACCCTCAGGGAAATGATGTTCCCTGCCAATCTGAACCTCCAACCATCAGCCATCACTTTGCCCACCATCAACGAGAACTGGGAGATGAAACACAATTTCATCCAAATACTACCTAAGTTCAGCGATATGCCCATGGAAGACCCACAGAGGCATCTTCAAGACTTCGAGTTAGCCTGCGGAACCATAAGGGGAGGGCCCCCTTTGAGTGAATACATCCGACTGCTGGCTTTTCCCTTTTCACTTGGGGATGGAGCACGAGAGTGGCTCTACACTCTGCCCGAAGGACAAATCACTACTTGGGCACAGCTCCAGCAGAAGTTTTTGGAAAAATACTTCCCTGCCGCCCGGATCCAACACATGCGAAGGAACATCAGTAGCATTAGGATGGGGGCAGGCGAAGAGTTTCCCGCTTATTGGGCACGGTTTAAGCAGATGTTGGCAAAGTGTCCTCAGCACCAAATCCCTGATCACGATTTGATCCAATACTTTGTGTCTGGGCTAAGGATGCACGAGAGAACCCTCTTGCATGCTGCCAGTGGAGGGTCCATCCTGAATAAAAGTGCTGAGGAGGCATTTAAACTGTTCAAGGAGATGGCAGAGGAGTTCAGAGATGATGGAAGTGAGTTGCCCAGGACCAATTTGGGGACAACCACAGCTGCGGATCTAAAAATCGACAAATTATGCAGCGCGATGGAAAAGTTTATGAACACTATGGCCACCGGGCCAAAGAGAGGTGTGAAAGCTTGCCAGATCTGCCAGGGCATAGAGCATGCCACTGATGAATGCCCCTCACTGTATGACGAGGAGGTTAAAGCGATGGGGCAGAGTAACGGTAATGGGCAAGGAAGGGGGAAACCATACTATGATAATAGGTATGGGAATAGCAACAACTACAATGAGGGGTATAATGGTAACCAGAATTTCCAGCGCTACAATCAGCAGGGGCAATACCAACAGCAAGGCCCAGGGATGTACCACCAGCCCGCTCAGACCAAAGGGCCTACCTTGTCTGAAATGATGGAAACTTTGGTCAAAGAGAATATTAAGTTCCAGCAAGAGAATGCCAAAGCCCACCAAGAGAATGAGAAATTCAAGCAAGAGACTAGAGGGCAGTTCCAAAATCTAGGGGCCCAAGTCTCACATCTTACTCAAGTGGTGGCAAAGCTGGAACAGAAAGGAGGTACTTTGCCCCCAAAAGTCGAAGTGAACAATGCTCATGTTAATGCCGTCCAGCTCAGAAGTGGCAAACCACTCACCATAGTGGAAAAGTCTGCAGAAAAGGGCAAAGAGCCAGTTTTAGATGGCCCCCCAGTCATTGAGGAAGACCCTGGGACAGATGTTGAGCAAGAAGAGGTGACAGTCAGGGCAAAGAGGGACAAATCTCCACCACCAAAAATCAAGCCACCCTTCCCGGGCAGACTGAGTAAAAACCGTGAGAAGGAAGAAACTCAAGAGATGTTCAAAATGTTCAAGAAGGTGGAAATCAATATGCCCCTTCTGACCATACTGAACGCTATGCCCAGATGTGCTAAGTTCTTGAAGGAGCTTTGCACAAAGAAGGTCAAATATCAGGATGATGCGAAGTTTGAGGTAGGGGAAAATGTCTCTGCAGTGATTAAAAAAACTGGACCTGCAAAGTGTGGAGACCCGGGCATGTTCTACATTCCGTGTATCATAGGGCATATGAAGATAGAGAAGGCAATGCTCGATCTGGGAGCATCAATTAACGTTATGCCCAAAACGATGTACGAAGACCTGGAAATTGGGCAACTGAAGCCCACTCGAGTTGTGATCCAACTGGCTGATAGATCCAATGTTTATCCTGAGGGCATACTAGAAGATGTCCTGGTCAAAGTGGAAGAGTTGATTTTTCCTGCCGATTTCTATGTGCTCGACATGGGCAGATCGAGTAAAGCCCCTGTGATGATCTTGGGCAGACCGTTCCTCAAAACAGCAAGGACCCACATCGACTGTGAAACCGGAAGGCTAACGTGCAAATTCGAAGGAGAGACGGTCACCTTTGACCTCTACAAATCCATGAAGCACCCAGCCGACACCGAAGAAATCCACTACATTGACCAAATTGAAAAAGCAGTGGAGGCAAAGGCACTCCAATGTGGCAAGTATGACCATACTGAGATAGCCATTCAGCAAGGGTTTACTGAGTTTGATATGGAGGGCGAACCAGAAGAACTACAAGAAGCGATTGAGCAGTTAGACTCTCTAGAGGATTTCAAAGGCAACCCGGGCAAACCGATAGAAATTGAAGAAATGATCATGGTGCCTTCCCTTGAAAAGCCACCAATACTGGAATTGAAAAAACTGCCCAAGCATCTCAAGTATCTATATTTGGGAGATAATGACACTTTGCCCGTCATCATAAGTGCCTATTTGCAAGAGGCAGAGGAGGCAAAGTTGAGATATGTACTGGGGCAGTACAAACAGGCCATAGGGTGGACTTTGGCTGACATCAGAGGGATAAGTCCAAGCATCTGCCAACACCACATTCTTCTGGAAGATGACTCTGTGCCCGTACGTGATCCTCAAAGGAAGCTCAATCCAGCAATGAAGGAAGTTGTGCTCAAAGAGATCAAAAAGCTTCTCAGAGTGGGCATAATCTACCCAGTGTCAGACAGCAAGTGGGTTAGCCCAGTGCACGTGGTACCAAAGAAGTCTGGAGTTCAAGTCATAGAGAACGAAAGGAATGAGCAGTTTGCCACACGACTACAAACTGGGTGGAGAGTTTGCATTGACTACCGCAAACTGAACAAGGTAACCCGCAAGGATCACTTCCCTTTCCCCTTCATCGATGAAATGTTAGAGAGATTGGCTGGGAAGAAGCACTTCTGTTTTCTAGATGGCTACTCAGGGTATATGCAGATATGGGTTGCTCAAGAGGATCAGGACAAAACCACCTTCACCTGTCCCTTTGGCACCTTTGCCTACAGGAGGATGCCCTTTGGCCTCTGCAATGCACCAGGAACTTTTCAAAGATGCATGATGAGTATCTTCGCTGACCTGCTCGAGAATGGAATTGAAGTGTTCATGGACGATTTCACAGTGTATGGCAACTCCTTTGACTCCTGCCTGGAACACTTAGAGATGGTGCTCAAAAGGTGTGTGGAGAAGTGCCTCGTACTGAATTACGAAAAATGCCATTTCATGGTCGAAGAGGGAATTGTCCTTGGACACGTTATTTCAGCTAAGGGCATAGAGGTGGATAAAGCAAAAATCGAAGTCATCTCGAAGCTACCATATCCAAGGAATGTGAAGCAAGTCAGAGGGTTCTTAGGGCATGCTGGTTTCTACAGACGCTTTGTGAAAGACTTTGCCCAAATTGCTCGCCCTTTGACCAGACTGCTTCAGAATGATGTAGAATGGGACTTTGATGAGGATTGCAAGGCTGCTTTCAATCACTTGAAGGAGAGATTGGTCACAGCGCCTATTATTCAACCACCAGAGTGGGGCATGCCGTTCGAGCTGATGTGTGATGCAAGTGGGTATGCAGTAGGAGCTGTGCTAGGGCAAATTACAGGGAAAGAAAGGCATGTGATCTACTATGCCTCGAAGACCCTTAATGCCGCCCAAAGCAACTATGCCACGACCGAGAAAGAGCTTTTGGCCATAGTCTTTGCCTTCGAGAAGTTTAGGTCATATCTGCTGGGCAGTAAGACCATAGTGTACACAGACCACGCTGCATTGAAGTACCTCATGGCAAAGAAGGAGACTAAACCAAGGCTTATTCGATGGATACTGCTACTCCAGGAGTTTGACATTGAAATTCGAGACAAGTCTGGGAATCAAAATCTGGTGGCGGATCACCTCAGTAGGATTCTCCAAAAAGAAGAGGATATGCCTATTACCGAAACATTCCCCGATGAGCATTTATATTCTATTACCACTTTGGGCGAAGAGCCATGGTTTGCTGACCTTGTGAACTTTATGGTTACAGGGATTTTCATGGAAGGCATGACGTATTATGAGAAAAACAAGATGAAACGCGAGGCAAGGAGCTACGTTTGGGATGAACCCTATTTGTGGAAAAGATGTGAAGACCAAGTCCTTAGAAGATGCATTCCTGAGTCTGAGCAGCAGCTGCCACAAGCAACCCTGTGGAGGCCACTTTGGGCCTAGGCGAACGGCAAGAAAGGTTCTAGACTGCGGATTCTACTGGAACACTTTGCTCAAAGACTGCTATGACCTGTGCAAGAGGTGTAACGAGTGTCAGAAGGAAGGCAACTTGACCAAGCGCAATGAAATGCCCTCTGTGCCCATACTGCCAGTAGAGATCTTTGATGTTTGGGGCATATACTTCATGGGGCCATTTCCGAGTTCACAAGGTAAGGAATACATACTCCTAGCAGTTGATTATGTCTCTAAGTGGGTCGAGGCAAAGGCGACCACCACCAATGATTCGCGCATTGTGGCTGAATTCCTCAAAGGGAACATCTTCACTCGATTCGGTGTGCCCAGAGCGCTTATCAGTGATCAGGGGACCCATTTCTGCAATTATATCATCGAGAGGCTACTGAAAAAATATGGAGTCACTCATAGAATCACCTGTGCCTATCACCCCCAGGCAAACGGCCAAGCAGAACTCTCTAACAGGATTATCAAGGCTATTATGAGGAAGACAGTTAGACCAGAGGGGAAGGATTGGGCAGGCAAACTGGATGATGCACTATGGGCATACCGCACTGCGTTCAAGACTCCATTTGGCGTATCTCCCTACCGAATGATATTCGGGAAAGCCTGCCATTTGCCCGTAGAGATAGAGCACAAGGCACACTGGGCCGTGAACAAGGTCAACTTTGACTGGGATCTGGCTGGGAACGAGCGTAAACTTGACTTGGTCGAATTAGAGCAGCTTCGCATTGAGGCGTATGACCATGCTGCCCACTACAAAGAGCGGACCAAAAGAGCCCATGACAAACTGATTAGGAAGAAAAAGATTGAGGCTGGACAGTTGGTCTTACTGTACCAAACCAGGAGTCAGTTCCGTACGGGCAAACTGTCCTCTAAATGGGAAGGGCCTTATTTTGTTCACCATGTCAGCCCAAATGGATCTGTGGAATTGAAAAGCAAAAAGGATGATGACTATATATTCAAAGTGAATGGCCATAGAGTGAAGCCCTACTTTGGGCAAGAGAATCTGGAAGGGCAGCTTGCCCTGATTGAGTGATCAAATAAGCAATTGGGTCCTGCCCGGGACTATAACTAGGGCGCTGGCCAGGAGGCAACCTGGTATGTTTGTTTATTTTTGTTATTTCCCTTTATTTAGATTAGGAATAAAACTACTTGTAACAAGAGACTTTGACTACGCCGTGAGAAAGGGTGTATTTGTTTTTGATTTTGCAGGAGTTTACTTTGGGCAGACTGAGACTTTGGGCAAACAGGAGCGCAAGTGGGCAGTTGCGATTTTCAAGGGCTGAAAACCGTCCCATCAGGGACTCTGCAACTCCACCATCATCACGCCCCTATCCACTCCCCACAATTATCGATAACTGCCATTAACTCCTCTATTTTCAAAATTCAAAAAACCCAAATATATATAACTCCTTTTCTCTCTCCAGATGGTATCTACAAGAGCAAAAAATAAACTCAGAAAAATCCCTCACGGAACCCTAATTGATCTTACTATAGGTACCGCCGCAACCAAGTTAAGGAAGATGGTGTCGCCGAAGCAGTCAAGCCCAGCGAAGCCCAAATCCCCCACCACCGAGGAAGCCATCCATGCCGTCCCACTGGCCACCATACTGCCAAGCCCAACCACGACGGAGACGGACAACACCCCAATCGACGATTTGGCCAAAGAAATCGACGAGTCCAAAACCGCCAGCGAGAAGGATCTGGAAACCCTAGCCACCGCCGCTCAGGAGGATGAGGGCAAAGCCGCCGTTGACAGCCCTCCGAAAAAGAAGCAGAAAAGGGCTGCGGGCAAAGGCAAGAAGAAGGTTTCTCCCACCCCCACTGCCGGATCCACCTCCGACGAGAAAGAGAAGGAGGATTCGACGGGCGCCGGTAAGACGCCGATGGAGGAAGACGACGTGGAGGAGGTGACCTACAAAACCCCCAAAAGCCGTACCCGCGCATCCACGAAGAAGAGAAAGGCGGTTGACACGTCGGCGCGCGAAATCGCGGCCCCCAAGACGGTGTGTTTTGAATCGCTCAAACTGATGGGTGTGGAGAAGGAGGTTCGAGGGTATTTCAAGGCCATAGGGTGGGAGCCGTTTCTTGAGTGGTCTGGGCAAATCAGTGAGGAGGTGGTGCGAGAATTCTTTGGTTCACTGGGAATCAAGGAAACCAGAGATGAGGGAGTTATAGGGATCCAGTTTGAGTTGTTTGATCAAGCTGTTTCTACTGGTGGTAATGAACTTGATTTGTGTTTGGATATGGCAGGTATTGCAGATATGAAGTCAAAGGCGTACCAGGAGGCACTGAGGGCTTTGCCAGAGTACACAAAGAAGGAACTGCAGAAGATCTGGAAGCAGTTGGGCAAAGGAGGCGAGTTCGTGGGGCAAAGCACCAAGTCAATCCAGTTGAAGAGCCATGCACTCAGGGTTTGCCACAGGATCCTGGCCATCAATTTCTTCGGCAAGATCGACACCAGCAGTGCTATTTCCCATCTCGAGATAGGCATACTAGGGTGCATGACTCAGAAGATCAGGCTACACTTCAGTTCCTGCCTCTCTGTCCAAATGAAGTGGTTGCAGACTCACCCCCTCCAGCGCCTATCATTAGCCCATTTTCCGATGGTGTACGCAGCCAAGATGAACTTGAAGAGGAAGGGCAAAGAGCCAGAGATGATGGTGGAGGGCAAGTTTGACATCCAGTGCTTCAAGCGTATGCAAGACATAGTCTCTTTGAGTGATGGCAGTGTGAAGTTCCTGGAGGAGAAACCAGTTCCGGTGAAGGCAGAGGTGAGAGATTCGGTTGCTGAGGCTAAGGCCAAAGAGGAAGTTGCAGAGAGACAGGGAGCCATCGAGGCCCGTTTGGACAAGATCGAGAAGGTGTTCGAGGAAGTGAAGGCGATGATGATCGCATACTTTGACTACAGTGGATTCAGGTACACACCTGCCTCCACCTCCTAAATTGTACCCTCCCTAAATTTTAGTAGTTGTTAGTTTTTTTTTATTTTCTCTGTTTTTGTTAAGGTCACCCCCGAGTCACTTTGGTTCGGGGGAGACTAGGTTGATCTCCCTGCTGACACACTTTGCCCAGGCAAAGTGTGTGAGGGGGCAGGTGCGCCAAACTTTTAGAGTCATAGTCTGGTCGTGGGTAGCCCCTACCAATCTTATTACTTTTGCACACTTTGCCCAGGCAAAGTGTGTGAGGGGGGAAAGGGAAAGGGCAAACCCCTGTTTCTAATCGAGTCAGCATGATTATGTGATCACTTTGGGCAAACGTACATACAGTAACTCAAATGAGTCAGCATGTTTACAATGCCTGTCTTTGCCTGTTTGCTGAAATGAGTAGTTTGACTGAGTAGAGGTAGTTAGATGATTAGGGCATTTTCTTGTTTCAGTTTGCTTAAATAAATAACACTGTCCCTTGCTAGCCCCTTTGAGCCTGATTGAATATTCTTTGTGAACCCATCTGGTATTATGCCCACATTACATAGGCAGCCAGAGAGAAAAGAGGGAGTTAGGGCATAGTGTTGAAAAAAAAAAGAAAAGAAAAAAGAAAAGAAAAAAAAAAGAAAAAGAAAAAGAAGAAAAAAAAAAGAAGAAAAAAAAAAGAAGAAAAAAATAGAATAAATAGTTGTTGTGCTAAGGCCCGTAAGAAAAGGGGCAAAGTGGCAGAGAAAAGGCTAACATCAAAAAGCCCTCTGCCCAAATAGAGCCTACTCCTCAAAATTTACCCATATGAGCCCAACACTACAACCCAATAAAAGCCCCTTTGATAACCCCCCTGCTTAGTTAAAAAAAACTCAGATTAGCAATAAGGCAAATTTAGGCAAAGTGGAGTCACAGCAGAAAATGAGTGTCATTGAACCCATACACTAAAAAGAGAGAAACACTGTGAGGGAGTGAACCTAAAGACCTTGAACAGACTCTTGACTTATTTTTGTCTTTACTTGAATTTTGTGTTATCTGTATGTACTATGCCCTGTACTGATCATGCTAAAGTCCTTTGCTTTATTTCTCCCTACTTCTTTCATTTCTGTTTTCACTTTGGTCTTGAGTCAGGCAAATCAGAGCCCACGCTTGGGGACAAGCGTATCCAAGTGTGTGCGGTTCTGATGAGCCATTTTATTTGCTCATCTTAGAGCACTTTTACACCCTTTTTCGAGTCAGTTTGAGTCGTTTACGTGTCTGGGAGGGCACAATTAGGTGTTTGGGCAGAGTGTGTGGTGATGCAGGTAACAGGTGGCGCACTGGGCAAAAGAGGCAAGGAAATCCCCTTCTTTGGGCAAAGTTCTGGAGCAGTAGTGACAAGCAACAGTTTGACCACATCGGGCAAATGGGTAAGGTCACGAAGCAGAAGAGCCAGAATTACCAAGTACCGTGCCTGGTCCGACCATCTGTGGAGAAGAAGAAATACCTGCAGAATTCCGGTTTGGGCAGAGAACGGCTGAAGAAAGAAGATTCCCTTTGGGCAAGGAGTCAGCGCACCAGAATCCCTGGATTCGGGGGGATTTGACTTATCCCCAAATCATTGACCGCTGACCCCTATTCCTTAGGGAGGAGCAACACCCGGGAATTCAAATTCAAATTTGGAGTCTTTAAAAGAGCGGGGCGCGACGGGCAGCAAAAAAAAAAACACATTACGCACCGAGAAGTCGGAAGAGCCGCCGGTCCCGCAGTCGCCGTCGCCGCCGGAGGAGTCGCCGGAAAAGAGATCGGAGCTGTTCGTCCGAGTCTCTTTGTTTGTTTTGAGTAGATCCGACCTTCGGGTCGAGAAACAATTTCATGTTTTTATGCTTTTAAGTTTTAATTCCGTTTTCCGAATTTCTTCAAAAACGGTTCTTCGATTTGAAGCTATGATTAATATAGTTTGTTTTCCCTTAATTATTTCGTCTTTTAATTTCTGTATGAGTAGCTAAGTTGTTTTGCATCTGGGCAGGGGCGGATCGAAGGTGAAATTAGGGTTTAGTTAGACCGCGAGGTTGGAGGGGCTGAACTAACCGGTTGGGCGTTTGTTCCCGAGGCAAAGTTGTTTGAGGTTTATTTCTGGGGAGTTTGGGCAAACTAGGACGACCACTAGTGAACCTTTACAAACTGGGATACTGGTGATTGGCAAACCGCATAGATGTACCTTGTAGTATTGTTGCGGGCATAGCACTAGAACTTGCAGGAGATGCGGTCGTATGTTTCGAGCATGCTATTGGCCGAGCGGGTCTGTCTAGAGGGTAATGCGGGTTTGGGCAAACTAGATCCATGTTTGGTCGCATAGGTTATCGAATTGTTCAGATCCAGGGGGATTAGGCAAAGTGTTAGCTAGCCTTCTCTTTATACAGTAAGGATAGATAAGGGGTGGGGCAACTGTTGGGCGTGACACAATAGGACCACTTTTGTCTTACACACCCCATAACTGCTGACAAACCGCTGGTAAAAATCCTTAGTGCCAATGAACGGTAGTTTGCCCTAGCGATCCTGAGAGAAGTCGTCTGCCCGGATGCTTTGTTTCCTATTTGATTTAAGTTTTTGTTTTTAGTATTCTGTTAGATCTGAGTGTTTGGTTTGTTTACTTTTAGTTTTATTTATTTGCATGTTAGTTTGGTTAGCCGTAGTAGGTCAAAGTGTGAAACTATTGCAAAACCGCTGTGCCCACAGCACCCCAAACCAAAATCTTTTTGTGACAACCCCTTGGGCAAAGCCGAGATCACCTACTGTAATTGCCTCCTTGTGGGACCGACCCCACGTACTTGCCATTATCTACGTTTTGTAGTTATAAGAGTACTGGCTAAATATAAATATCATTTTGACAGCTTGTTTGCCCCTAACGACAAGCATGCGGGCTCGTCACCAGGTCCAGCAAAAAGATAGGTAGAGGCCTACCCAATTAGCCCAATTGGCCCAGTGGGCCCCGGGAAACCCAGGTCCAGCCCAGAGTCCAAATCACCAAGGAGCCAGGACCAAGCCCAAGCCCAGGCCCAGGCCCAGGCCCGAGCCCGAGCCCGGGCCCGGGTCGGGTCGGGACGGAACGGGGTGCGCGCGTGTGGCCCTTGCCATGTACCGCTAGGGGTGCATGGACTTAGTCAACTTGTTGAACACTCATACTCTCTTATCACATTTAAAGAGAAATGACTTTTCGTATTCTTTCTATGTGGGATAACATATTTCCCAATAAAATAATAATTGCTTCCATTTACCAAAGTAGTATTTATGGCAATCTTTACACATTTATTTCTCACTCACCGATTAACGAATTTTGACGAAATAAAATCTCATAATTACCTCGTAACACATAGATAATTATAGTAACGATTAAACTCGAAATCGATTACATTTTATTAGCCATAAAAAATTACAAACTTTGGTCAAAATACATGAATTATTAAATTACAATAATAATAATTCCAACAGGCTATTATATATATTTTTTTAATTATTATTTTGCTTATATATTTTTACATTTTGTGTTATTATATATTTTAACTTTTTGGCTCGTTCTCTAGTTTTGCAGTTGATGCATCCGGACATGACCTCGACGTTCTAGCAGGTAGTGTGGGAGGGAGGCTTTTCTTCGTCGGCGAGGCGACCAACAGGAACTATCTGGCAACCATGCATGGTGCTTTTCTAAGCGGGTTCAGAGAAGCCGGTAAATCGCCTTAAGTCTAAAAACTAAGTGAAAACATCACAAATAGAAGATACGCCCGCAAAACGTGAATATATTCTCGGTGATTTATTGCTGAAATTCGTCTGCTTTGACATATTTTTTGGTCAGAATGAAGCCAGGTGGATGGCGATTTTAAGGGTTACACTTTTCGAACGAGATAAATTTGATAAGCTTTGTTCGGCTTACCCGCTCTTTGAGCAACTTCATTCTGAATTAAAACAGCAGGAGTCTAACTTCTATAGGTTAGTATCTACGAATTTGATGGATGAATCGGTGAAGGTCAGTGGAAATTATTTAGATAGAATGACATTTCTTATTCAGAAAACTTGGTGTGGCCCTAATGGGAAAGGATAACCATTTTAAGGTTCAAAATTCTGTAATTCATTTAAACTATTGATTATGTAATTCATTTTATCAAGACTGATAGGATGATTTCATCTAAGTTGAGCTATTATATATTATATATTTTTACTTTTTTTGCTATAATATATTTTTATTTGTATTATTATTTTGCTTATATATTTGTACTTTTTTTTTTTTAGCGCTAATGTACTGATTGCGCAATATTTTAGTTGCCCTATTATATATTAGTTTGGAATATTTTAGTTGTGCTATTATATATTTTTATTTTGTATTATTACTTTTGTCTTTATTATAAATTTTTACTTTTTGGCTATTATATATATTTTTTTAATTATTATTTTGCTTATATATTTTTACATGTGCTATTATATATTTGAACTTTTTGGCTGGTACTCTAGTTTTGCAGTTGATGCATCCGGAGATGACCTGGACGTTCTAGGGATAGTGTCGGAGGGAGGCTTTTCTTCCCCGGGGAGGCCACCAACAGGAATTATCCGACAACCATGCATGGTGCTTTTCTAAGCGGGTTCAGAAAAGCCGGTAAATCGCCTTAAGTCTAAGAACTAAGGTAAAACATCACAAATAGAAGATACGCCTGCAAAACGTTAATATATTCTCGGTGATTTATTGCTGAAACTCGTCTGTTTTGACATATTTTTTTGTCAGAAGGAAGCCAGGTGGATGGCGATTTTAAGGGTTACACTTTTCGAACGGGATAAATTTGATTAGCTTTGTTCGGTTTACTCGCTCTTTGAGCAAATTCATTCTGAATTAAAACATCAGGAGTCTCACTTCTATAGGTTAGTATCTACGAATATTAGAGAGGAATCGGTGAAGGTCAGTGAAAGTGATTTAGATAGAATGACATTTCTTATTCAGAAAACTTGGTGTGGCCTAATGGGAAATGAGAGCCGTTTTAAGGTTCACACTGTTGATTCTGTAATTCATTTAAACTATTGATTATGTAATTCATTTTATCAAGACTGATAGGATGATTTCATCTAAGTTGAGCTATTATATATTATATATTTTAACTTTTTTGCAATAATATATTTTTATTTGTATTATTATTTTGCTTATATATTTGTACTTTTTTTGCTATTATATATTTTTTATTTTTCGACATTTTTCGGTACGATAAGTTCGGTATTTCGATATTTCGATATTTTTTTCCACCCCTACTTCTTTGCCGGCGAGGTAACCAAAAGGAACTATCTGCAACCATGCATGGTGCTTTTCTCAGCGGGTTTAGAGTCGCATTAAGTCTAAGAACTAAAGGAAAACATCACAAATAGAAGATACCCTGCAAAATGTGAATTTATTAATATACTAAATGCGCAATAATTTAGTTGCGCTATTATATATTAGTTTGGAATATTTTAGTTGTGCTATTATATATTTTTATTTTGTATTATTATTTTTGTGTTTATTATATATTTTTACTTTTTGGATATTATATATAGTTTTTTAATTATTATTTTGCTTATATAATTTTACATTTTGTGCTATTATATATTTTAACTTTGACTTATACTCTAGTTTTGCAGTTGATGCATCTGGAGATAACCTCGACGTTCTAGCAGATAGTGTCGGAGGGAGGCTCTTCTTTGCCCGCGAGGCCACCAACAGGAACTATGGCAACCATGCATGGTGATTTTCTCAGCGGGTTCAGAGAAGCCGGTAAATCGCCTTAAGTGTAAGAAATAAGGGAAAACATCACAAATAGAAGATACGCCTGCAAAACGTGAATATATTCTAGGTGAGCTAATGTACTAATTGCGCAATATTTTAGTTGCGCTATTATATATATTAGTTTGGAATATTTTAGTTGTGCTATTATATATTTTTATTTTGTATTATTATTTTTGTCTTTATTATATATTTTTACTTTTTGGATAATATATATATATTTTTTTATTATTATTTTACTTATATAAATATACATTTTGTGCTATTATATATTTTAACTTTTTGACTTATACTCTAGTTTTGCAGTTGATGCATCCGGAAATAACCTCGACTTTCTAGCAGATAGTGTTGGAGGGAAGCTCTTCTTTGCCGGCGAGGCCACCAACAGGAACTATCGGCAACCATGCATGGTGCTTTTCTTAGCGGGTTCATAGAAGCCGATAAATCGCCTTAAGTCTAAGAACTAAGGGAAAACATCTCGCCTAAGTTTAAGAACTAAGGGAAAACATCACAAATAGAAGATACCCCTGCAAAACGTGAATATATTCTCGGTGAGCTAATGTTCTAATTGCGCACTATTTTAGTTGCGCTATTATATATTAGTTTGTAATATTTTAGTTGTGCTATTATATATTTTTATTTTGTATTATTACTTTTGTCTTTATTATATATTTTTACTTTTTGGCTATTATATATATTTTTTTAATTATTATTTTGCTTATATATTTTTACATTTTGTGTTATTATATATTTTAACTTTTTGGCTCGTACTCTAGTTTTGCAGTTTGTAAATGTTAGTTTTGACAACAACATATGATTTTATTGTTTGATTGGATTTCAGGTGATTGAGTGAATGGATACAAGTGAAGTACATATATTGCGAATGGATTCGCAAAACTCTTCATCCATCATCGTTTGCGAACGGAGTCGCAAATCCTCACCGCCATCAAATTGCGACTGGAGTCGCAAGTCACATCTCTTGCGAATGGAGTCGCAAATGCTCACCTCCGGAAATTGCGACTGGAGTCGCAAATCTTGCCCCTCTGGAAATTGCGACTGGAGTCGCAAATCATGCCCCTCCGGAAATTGCGACTGGAGTCGCAAATCATGCCCCTCCGGAAATTGCGACTGGAGTCGCAAATCATGCCCTCCGAAAACTGCAACTGGAGTCGCAAATCTCGTCCCTTCAGCTCTTGCGACTTGAGTCGCAATTCTGGCCTCTCTCAGTTGTTGTGAATGGAGTCGCGATTCCTGTGCCTCTCCATCAATTGCGAACTGAGTCGCAATTCCTTGCATCTCAAACTATTGCGACTTGAGTCGCAATTCTTGCCCTCTTCACTTATGCGATTCGTGTCGCAATCTATGTTTTTACACCTTACGTGCCAACTGGTACATGGTGTTTGTTCATCCCACCTTCAACGTCAACGAAGCGCGTTGAGATGTCTTTCTGAGTTCAAGTGTCAACGAAGTGTGGGATTGTTTTTTATTACTTCAATACTATCGACGACTATGAAGACGATGAAATGCTGAAGCCTCAACGACGAGTGTTCATCACGATGAAGTTGAAGACAAAGTATTGAGATCGATGGAGTCAAGATAGAGTTGAAGTTTGAAGTCGAAGAAATTGAAGATTCAAGTTTCGAAGATTCAAGAATCAAAGATTCAAGATTCCAAGATTCTAGAATCCAAGTACAAAAAGTGATGTCATCCATGGATTTGTGACGTCAGCCAAGCATGTGACCAGTGAGATTGCTCCACATCAGCGCTCCACATGTGCGGCACTCCTATATAAACCCATGGAAGCTGAAGACTTCACTTGACGATTTTGAGAGAACGAAATCTGATATTGAGTATCGCTATCGTTGTTTGTTGGCGCTGAGCCTTAGAGTTTTGGTAGTTGTTTGTGTTGTGCACCACTAGTAGGGTTATGTGATTTAGCTCTAGGTGTAGTAGTACTAGATCTTTAGTTCGTTGGAGTGCTGCGTCACTTGGGATACGACTCTTGATCATTCCGTCTACCTTTCTCTCCAAGTGTAATAGTTAGTTTTGTCTTTCAATGAAATGAAACTATTACATAACCTTGTCTTCACTACTTAACTACTTTGAGTTCGATCATATACACATTACTTCAAGAGTGTGTTAACGGAGTGTGGTTGAGCGAACGAAGACTGTTTCAAGACCGACTTCACGAAAAGTTGGTATCCTACGTCGAAGACGTAATTTCATTTGGTATCAGAGCGGGACGTCATACGCATAAGACGTGATCCGTTGCTTGACTTCATATTTCCGCTAAAATGGAGTCGCCAATGTTTGTCCATAAACCGATTATGCTTACTCATCAGAACTACTCAAATTGGAAAGCCAAAGTTTCTGCTAGAATTAAGGGATATGACTCTAGATCTTGGATGGCAGTGCTAGAAGGATGGGAACGTCCGTATACCCAAGATCCAGATGGTCTGAGAATTCCGAAACCAGAACGTAGTTGGACAAAAGAAGAGCATGACTTATCAACGGCAAACACAAAGCTCTTCTACTTATTTGTGAATGGCTAGATCTCAGCATGTATCAGTTAGTTAAAAATTGCATCTCTGCCAAAGACGCATGGGAGACTCTACAGAGAACTTGTGAAGGAAGTCATGCTGTTAAGCGCTCCAAAATCCGAACTATCACTGCTCAATTTCATCAACTCCGCATGAGAGAAGATGAAGACATCAATGACTACTTGGACAAGATCATGAGATATGTCAATGAGGCATTTGAACTGGGAGAAGTCTTTCCTGCTCCCATGGTTTATGAGAAAGTTCTATCCAGTGTGAGCACTAGGTTCGAAAGCAAGGTGCTAACTATTTGTTGGAATTCGATCACCCGGAGTTGCCGGAATTGCGGAACATGACAACTCCGATAAAAAACCCTTCGCCGGAGATCACGCGAGAACCACCACGCGAGCCGGGATACGACCGAACGCACAGCGGCGTCCGAAGACGGCGCACGTCCAGCCGCACCCCCGCGGGTGCGAGCTCGCGATCGCACCATGCGATCGCTGGGTTGCATCGAAGCAACCCTACGGCGAGTCCGGCGACTCGCCGTTCGCATAGGAGGGGGCGGCTCGCCTCGCGAGCCGCGGCGGCACCAGCCCGCCACCCCAGCGATCGAACCTAGGGTTCGATCGCACCCCCAGCCGTGGGCTGGGGTCCTTCGATGCGCACGCCCCCGGTTCAGCCGGGACGTGTTTGGTTCGATCCCCACGGGGATCCTTGAACCGTCGGCGGTCCGGTGGTTCAACAACCACCGCCCGGTTCGATCCTCGTTCGGGGTTCGTCCTCGGATCTTGGTTCTTCGATAATTGATTCAATAAACTTGAATTAAATTGCGGAAATTTAATTCACCTTTCGATTCGTTGTGCGGAGAAACGAGATCTTATGATGACCTTGAGATCTTCCCACGTATTCCTTGCACTAGCCCGGACGTCGTGTGGGCGACGATCTACCGAACTCCATGGATCTCCCTCTCTACTTTCTCTCTCTAGAATTGTGATCTTCAAGTTATGAGAATAGAGAAGACCATGTAGTGCTTTTATAGGCTACGTAGGGGATCTTAAGGAGGTGGAATATTGGGCTTCCAATAATAGTGATTAAATTGAGCCCAAGCCCAAATCTATTAATCCTTACTATTATTAATTAATTCTATTTTCCACTATATAAAATTAATTGCACTCCCAATATTATACCATATTATATCAAATAATATTTCTCCGGTAGTATTATTTATTCCGTGTATTTAAGATATAAATGTCCATGAATAAATTTAAATTAATTGCGTAATTAATTTATTCATCTCTTGTATCCGAGACTAGTACCATTCAACCTTAATTATTATGCTGAACGAATCCACCTGCAGGGTTTACATAATAATTCCTTATGAACTCATCTCGGGGACATTATCAACCCTTACGGGATACACTTTCCCGTCAAGTATTCACGGCATGCCATATATAAAATATAGTGACCCAACTTAACCGGTAATTGACCCAATAATTAAACCGGTCAATTCCTTTGAAAAATCAAAGTCACTTATATTAAATATACACACCCGCAATAGTATCGGGGATTAAGAATAAAATACACTGAGATTTAAATCGATTATTGCCGGCAATCCTAATCGATAAACCTCAAACGATCCGCCCAATACACCAAGTGTACAATTGTGATAAAATAATTAAGATAAATTATTTTCTCTCACACACAATGACTATACCGATGGATTATTCCGTGTCCATCTAGGTCGTGAGCAACTGTTCGATTAAATACGAGTAACCGATAGTATGATCTTCTGTGTGTCCATACACACCATACTAACTACAACGTATAAAATTCAGGACTATGATTTGCATATATTTAATTATAAATAATTAAGTGCAAATAATTGTTTATTTAATTAAATAGATTAGTGGCAATGGATCGTGAGTTTCCGTCACTTAAATCTAGACATTAAGTACACAACTCCAACAATCTCCCACTTGTACTAAGGTCTAGTCATTTCCTCCAAACTCCCGACTCCCATACTCATCACGTGCTTAAGTTGTACTTCCAAGAAGTACTATGTGAATGAGCAATTTAGGTTGCCGTTCTGAAGTTATCTTGGTGACTACAGCGTCGTCTCCCTCGACGATGACTCGTATCAGGTGGTACTTGCACTATGTGTTATCTTACACTTATGGACTTGTGATTTCTTACCATTTGCCATTGCACCGCTATTTACATAGCCTTTGGCAAATTAAGAATCACATCTAAGTCCCAGAGATTATCCCGGAGTTATACCAAAACTTCCGCTGCCTCTGAGGCCGCTATTTGGTTACCCATGGCAGAGTCCGAAAAGCATCGTGCTTATCACTCTTCCATGTTAAAACTCCTTCTCCTTCAATAGTGAAACACATAGCCTGATATCGACTTACACCGGTCCTCATTCGATTAGAAATCTAAGAGAATGTAATCCAAAGGAAAAATTTGTTTGCTCCGTAATCCAGTACTTCGAAAGTACATTACAGCAGTCGAATATTCCTTTCCAGGATTACCTTGATATCCTCCCACTATGCTAACCGCATAGCCGATATCAGGTTCTCGTTTTCAACATTGCATTTATTAAGCTTTCCACACTCAAGGTGTAGGAAACCGCTTTCATTGCTTCTATCTCCTTTTGTGTTCTCAAAACACATGTCCTTAGATAGATGCATTCCGTGTCTGAAAGGTAACGAACCTTTCTCGGAATCTTGCATGTTAAAACGAACCATAATCGTACAAGATATCTAGAGAAGTACAATGTTATTTTCTTGAGATCCTAGATCTTAAGAACATGCTCTAACTTCTTCTTTATCTCATATATCGATTTTTTTTTTAGACAACCATCATTTTATGTCTGACAACATCTTTACATTGTTACCAATGATAAAATGTTATCTACATAAAACCTCCGAGAAACACCACCTTGTTTCCATCACGTTTCCCATACACACGATTCGTCAATGCCTTTTGATGAATCCATCAAATGGACTATCTCATCAATGCGCAAGTTCCACGAACTCTAGCTTTGTTACAATCTATAAATGGATCAACTAAGCTTGTACTCTAAATGATCTCGCCTCTTAACAATAATCCTTATTGTTCTCTAAGAAGGCATATTTAGATCTAGTACTGCCTCTATGTAGATCCAGGGATTGATTTCATGTATACTAGGTCCAGAGTTCAAAACTCTCCTAGTCTTATGAATATCTCCGGTTGTCACACAACCTCCCACTACAATGGCATTCCGGTGTATAAACAGTAATAACAGTAGGTGCAGTTAGTGGTGTACCGCTACTCGGTTCGGCTGGTTCTAAGTCTTAATCGTTTTCTCTCTTTTCAGAAGTATCATGTCATTTGGGGCTTGTGGTTCATCTAATATAGTCTTCATTTAAGAACCGGGCGTTAGAACTTATAACGTCCTTCTGGTTCATTGTACTATCGAACACACATCTTTTGTTCTTCTAGGATATTCTACAACCACATTTGAATGCGCCGTTGTTTCCAAGACATATCCATAGAACATAGGTAGTTCCGTTTAACTCATGCTTTTACTATTTATATAAGAGTTCCATTTCTTATTTCTGACACACTAATTTCTACACAACAGTGTATGGTGTAGTCATTTGGGATTAAATCCCAATCTCTGATTAGTATGCCATGCATTCCTCAGACAGGTACTTGCCTCCGCGATCAAATCGCAGGCTACAAATGGATATACCTTGATGGTTCTCCACAATTTCTTAGTTTCCATTTACTTGTCAAAACACTTGCTTTTGTGGCACATCAGGTATTCTAATCCATTTCTCGAGTAATCATCAAATGAAGTACTCGTACCTTATTGTCTTGAGTAGACATAGGTCTGCATATATCATAGTCAATCAATTCTTATACTTGTCCGGATCTTATATCTTATATCCATAAAGGATTGCTTAGTCGTATCATCTTCCAAATTAGATTCTTAGGTCGGAAGGTCCACTCCTTCAACTTAATTGATTTTACAATCAATTTTCGACCTTCGAACTTCTTATTTGAATAAATATGACTTAGCATAAGAATCCACAAGTATAAATGATTTAACAAAGAAATCTCTTATTAGTAAAACGAGTTATATAAAACGGTTCGTTGCATCGTGGTGGACTCAGGATTCATCATTTATATATTGCTAGCTAATGTACCAAAATAGATAATATCATTATTTCTTCTTATAACCATCAAATGATTAAAAGAAATAAAATATCCATTCATTAGAAATCCAGAACAAAGTTCTTTCTAATTTGAAAGGTAGGTACAGAAAAGCAATAACTCAAAATGAAATCCTATAAAATGTCCTCCACTGCAACTGCTGCCTCCTCCACAGCATTGCCCATGTAGACTACGATTTCTTCTTTTCTAAGTCGTCGGGTTTCCTGGAACCCTTGCATTTAAAATGCACATACCGTCAGTGGTTCCATATCTACACACCAGGTTCCGGTAGATAATACCACTGACTATGTTTCACGACTAAAGAAAATTTCGTACTTTCTTTGAGAGGATAATCAGACTTCCAGTACCCAGACTGTTTGCATCGAGAACACTTGCCTCATGGCTTTCTCGTCCCATCTCGTTGTCCAAGTAGCTTAGGACCACTGGGTTTCTTTGCTTGCTTTTCCTTTTCCCGATTTTGCCTTTAGGTTTGAAACCTTTGGCATTGGCTACAAGAGCTTGCGATTTCCGTCTCAACTCGTCTAAAAGGTCAATCATCTCAAAAACGTGTTTAAGCGTTTCCTCGAATTGACTGGCCTTTATGAGTATCCTCATCGCTTCTTGTCTAGCCGCCTATGTCAATAGGCTCGGGAGGACAAAGCTCACTGAGTACAACCTTGCACTCTTTAACAGTTTGGGTAATGTCTAGATCTCTATTCCAATCATTACATTTAGGGACCAATGAGTTTAAAATCCTTACGTATCACAGAAAGTGGGTTCAAAGCCATTTCCTAATCTATGAGCACATATAACAACAAACAATCGATTTAATCTCCGATATTATCTCCCTCAAATAATATCATTAAACCACTAATCACATCTAAAATCCCATCAGATATGGCAAGCCACGTGGTGTGGACGTTTACCTACCCAAATGATTTAGTAATTAGATTTGCTTCGGTCATACATCACTTATAGCGTAACTTCGTGGGGAAGAATACTATAATGCGTATCTAAGTGTAAACCATTACTCAGCACTAAAGTAAATTGTTAGGAATTGCTACATTACCGCAAGCCACGTGGTGTGGACGTTTACGACAACTTCACAACTCTTCACAATTTCTTATAACTGTCTACATCAATTAATCCAAAATCCGTTAGTATAGCAAGCCACGTGGTGTGGACGTTTACTACACCAAGAGACTTTTATAATTGACTCCCTATTACAAGATCCATTCGATTTTCGTAAATCAGGACGCGGAGAATCCTAAGTGAAACTCGAAGTTTCTAACCAGTGATTCACCATGCGAACGACCCTATCTCTCATAGAATGAGGGAGCCGAGCATACAATCGATCTAGTCATCAAATGACACGAAAGTCTCTAATTTGTGTCATCCACATGACCAAGTGGCTTTGGCTCCATTCCACTCCCCGGGGTGAGAATGAGTCGACTTGAAATCAGTTTCAGAAAGACAAATTAGGCATTGTTTGATAAACTTAATCAATGTTTCTTGTAAAAAGAATTACAAGAATTCTCCTCCAATGACTTCTATACGAACTTCAAAAGTCCATAAAAGTCACCAAGAGAACAACAATGGAGACCATGGCAATGTTTCCATTCCCTCTCCCACTTAGCTTTTTACAACAAAGGGATACGCTATCTAATGCATAATTAAATACACATAAGCATAATAACAAACATACATTTCATGCAAGTACGTTCACAAATAATCAAATAATTACTCAAGTAAAATTATTTCTCGACTATTCGTACCTTGATGAATTCCTGCATGCTTGCCTTGAGTCTTCATTCTACGTCTTGAATACTTTGCCGAGCGACGGAAAAAATCTTTGATTCTCATATTTAATTTATTTTAAATAAAATCCAAGATTCCAATTCAAAAAAAATTTGAATCAATCTAATGATTTTAAATAAAATACTCCAATTAAATATAATCAATTCCATTGATTTCCATATTTAATTCTATTTTAAATAAAATCCAAGATTTTCCAATTCAAAATAAATTTTGAATTAATCTATTGATTTTAAATAAAATACTTAAATTAAATAAAATCAATATTATTAAAATCCATTGATTTCCATATTTAATTCTATTCTAAATAAAATCCAAGATTTTCCAATCCAAAATAAATTTTGAATTAATCTAATGATTTTAAATAAAATACTTAAATTAAATAAAATCAATATTTTAATAATTTCTCAATCCTATTTAGATTAGATCTCAAGAATCCTAATCAAAATTGAATTTTGATTCTTCTTAAGACTTCTAATCCAAGTAGGTATAGGATATCTAGAGAAACTAGGATTTTCTTTCCTAATTTAAGTCTCCATCTAATTCCATTAGATTGCGTTTGGGAACCAACAATTCATTTCAAATACTTGATTTAGAATTAAGATTTTGAAATTAAAATGAAGAAAACTCAAATCCGTATTACAAATCCAAAATTAATGTTTGGAAATAATTATGAATTGGTGAGTTGGGTAAGTGGGTGTGGGTGGGCTGTGGATTTACAAATGAGGGCGTAAAGGGTGGGATTCTAAATGGGCTCTTTTTGGTAAAGTGGGAATTTCCTGGGATTTGGGCCAAATACCAAATCCAAATCCGTTTATTTGCCAAACAACTAATTTAACTCTAATCGGAATTATCAAATGATATTGCGCCATCCAAACAGACCATTATTTAATTCCATAATTAAGAAATCTAATCCAAATAGAATTTGAAGTAATTCCAAAATTAAATTAAATAAATTTAGAAAGACTAAATTATTTCCGGAAAGATCGGATTTACCGGGACGAACCGAAACGAAAATTCCAGTCATCCCAAATGCCCAATCGAATCCACTGAACCAAAGTATTAATTTGGTTTCATGCATGTAAACACATGCACACCACCGTGCATGCCATGCTTGCATAAAGAAATTAATTCACGCACTCAGCAACTTGCAGCATGAATTAATTCATGTATACATACAGCATCGAGAAAAATTCCCAGCAGCGGTTTCTTCGATCGTCTTCACCGATGGCGAGGAGCGTACCAGCAGCGTCTCTTGGTCAATCTCCGGCATGGCGTCTCCCTTGACGAACCACGCCATCGACCCGCTGCCACCACCGCACGAGCAGCCCGTCCGAGCACGAAGCCGAAGCCGCGACCCACGAGCCGCCGCGCGTAGCGGCTGAACCCCCACTTGGCAGTGGTCGACATCCGGCGACCACCACCGATGGTGGTTGATGCCCGTCCAAAAGGACAGCCCGCACAGCAGCCCGCTCCCAGCCGTTCGTGATGCCGAAACCGTGACCGTCGAACGTAGCCGCCGGCTGCCAGCGAACCACCACCACTGGTGGCTTACGCCGGCATGCCCAGTCGCGTTCCAATCACTCTCAGCAGGCCGAACAGCCCGCTCCAAGCCCAGGCATACCAACAGCCCGCTCAAAAGCTTGTCCACGGTCGAACGATCTCCTCCGGTTCGATTATTCCGAAAACCCTCGATTTTTAATATTTAATTTTTCCGACCAACACGCTTCATACAAGAGAGAAAAAAAGTACGTAGAACAAATATAGCACAATAATTTAACGCAATTAAATTAATCTATGGCCATATCCATCGAGAATCGATTATCGAAACAATTAACGAAAACGTAACCGTACGCTCTGATACCAATTGTTGGAATTCGATCACCCGGAGTTGCCGGAATTGCGGAACATGACAACTCCGATCAAAAACCCTTCGCCGGAGATCACGCGAGCACCACCACGCGAGCCGGGATACGACCGAACGCACAGCGGCGTCCGAAGACAGCGCACGTCCAGCCGCACCCCCGCTCGCGATCGCACCATGCGATCGCTGGGTTGCATCGAAGCAACCCTACGGCGAGTCCGGCGACTCGCCGTTCGCATAGGAGGGGGCGGCTCGCCTCGCGAGCCGCGGCGGCACCAGCCCGCCACCCCAGCGATCGAACCTAGGGTTCGATCGCACCCCCAGCCGTGGGCTGGGGTCCTTCGATGCGCACGCCCCCGGTTCAGTCGGGACGTGTTTGGTTCGATCCCCACGGGGATCCTTGAACCGCCGGCGGTCCGGTGGTTCAACCACCACCGCCCGGTTCGATCCTCGTTCGGGGTTCGTCCTCGGATCTTGGTTCTTCGATAATTGATTCAATAAACTTGAATTAAATTGCGGAAATTTAATTCACCTTTCGATTCGTTGTGCGGAGAAACGAGATCTTATGATGACCTTGAGATCTTCCCACATATTCCTTGCACTAGCCCGGACGTCGTGTGGGCGAAGATCTACCGAACTCCATGGATCTCCCTCTCTACTTTCTCTCTCTAGAATTGTGATCTTCAAGTTATGAGAATAGAGAAGACCATGTAGTGCTTTATAGGCTACGTAGGGGATCTTAAGGAGGTGGAATATTGGGCTTCCAATAATAGTGATTAAATTGAGCCCAAGCCCAAATCTATTAATCCTTACTATTATTAATTAATTCTATTTTCCACTATATAAAATTAATTGCACTCCCAATATTATATCATATTATATCAAATAATATTTCTCCGGTAGTATTATTTATTCCGTGTATTTAAGATATAAATGTCCATGAATAAATTTAAATTAATTGCGTAATTAATTTATTCATCTCTTGTATCCGAGACTAGTACCATTCAACCTTAATTATTATGCGGAACGAATCCACCTGCAGGGTTTACATAATAATTCCTTATGAACTCATCTCGGGGACATTATCAACCCTTCAGGATACACTTTCCCGTCAAGTATTCACGGCATGCCATATATAAAATATAGTGACCCAACTTAACCGGTAATTGACCCAATAATTAAACCGGTCAATTCCTTTGGAAAATCAAAGTCACTTATATTAAATATACACACCCGCAATAGTATCGGGGATTAAGAATAAAATACACTGAGATTTAAATCGATTATCGCCGGCAATCCTAATCGATAAACCTCAAACGATCCGCCCAATACACCAAGTGTACAAGTGTGATAAAATAATTAAGATAAATTATTTTCTCTCTCACACAATGACTATACCGATGGATTGGTCCGTGTCCATCTAGGTCGTGAGCAACTGTTCGATTAAATACGAGTAACCGATAGTATGATCTTCTGTGTGTCCATACACACCATACTAACTACAACGTATAAAATTCAGGACTATGATTTGCATATATTTAATTATAAATAATTAAATGTAAATAATTGTTTATTTAATTAAATAGATTAGTGGCAATGGATCGTGAGTTTCCGTCACTTAAATCTAGACATTAAGTACACAACTCCAACACTATTGAAGCACGCAATGACGAAAATCAAAACTGGGATTATGGTGACTTGATGGCTGATTTGAGAAACTACGACTTGACTCTAAAAGTGCGTAGCAATCCTGAAATGTCTCTTGTTTATGAGCCGATGACTGCTCTAAAAATTTCTGAGAAGGGTAAGAGTTCAAGAAGTCCGAAACCTCAGAAAACTCCTTCGAGAAATGAGAAATCTGAATGTAGTTTCTCAGCTGATGTAAATGAATCTGATGACGATGAAGCTGAGGATATTGAACGTTTGATGAATTCTAACAATCCTGACAAACTTGCTGCACTGACTGAAATCGTCACGTATCTTGTGAAGCAAGTGTTTAAGAGAAAGAATCGTGCACGAAATTTTCGGAAATTTCAGAAAAATTCTAACTCATTTCAGAGAAACTCCGACAACCGAAATCAAACTCCCTTCTCCGACAAAAAGTTTAAGGAGACAAAACTATCGCCATATTCATCAACTAGCAAGGATGTTTCTAAAATGCAGTGCTTTGAATGTAAGGGCTTTGGACATGTCAAAAATGAGTGTCCCAACTTGCACCGCAAAAAGAAACTGCCAGTGAGCTATGTTGTTTTCGATGATGAAAATGTAATCTCAGAAAGCGAGGAGTCTGAGAATGAAAATACTGATAATGATGAGGACAACGCTCTAGTTGTCACTTTTGGTGAAAACTTCGACCTCTCGAACGTGGAGGTTGAAAACTTTGTTTTTGATGGTTTTCTGAAAGATACTGCAACTGCAGACAACATCTTTCGTGTTGCTTCAGCAAACCTAAACTTCTGTGATGATGATATCTTTTCGGATGTTGAATCCGTGACTGAGTCTGTGGAAAATGAGATGACGCCTAAAGTATCTCAAACTGAATGTGTAAGTGCTGAGCTGCTTGCCTTAAACGAGAGTCACTCTGAACTCTCAAAATCCTATGACTTAGTTATCACTGAGAATGGTGCACTTGAAGTGTCTTTAAAAGTTCTTACATAATCTTGTAACGAACTCTCGACTGCCAACCGGAAGATGTGTGAAGAGGCTGTAGAGTTGAAAAACTCAGTTGAAAAGACAACGGACGAGAAAAAGAGGTTGAACAACTCTCTAACTATACTCAAAATCAAATTTGATAACCTTTTCGAAGAGAAACACAAATACTACAAAGAAGTTGTTGGACTGAGAGAATCATTTGAGAAGTCAAACTCTGAAAATTCGAAACTGAAGGCTAGTCTGAAGAAGGAAACATCTGAAGTGAAGAAACTCCAAATTCTCTTCAAGAACACTGATGCTGAGAATGATGAGCTAAAGTCATCCTTGATGAAAGCTCAAACTGATCTAGCTATGTGTGACAAGGAACGTTATGTTCTGAAGGAGAAGCTTCATATGACTGATGAACTTCTAATGAAAATGAACACGAACTCTTCCGTGTTTGACAATGCTGCCTCTTACATGAACCCAAGTCGTGTTGGACTTGGCTTTCAAATTTTTTTTGAATCAATCTATACAACACCTGAGAAGAAAGAAGTGACCTTTGTCAAAGCTTCTACTGACTCTTCTGAGAGTATGACCAAAGATGATTCTGTAACTCAGAGGCGAAAGGAAATTACTGAAGGAAAGAAAGTTATGACATCTCCGAAAGCTGAAACTCAAAAGTCGAACTCGACTACTAACATGAAGGCGGAGACATATCAATTTCCTAAGTTCATTGTAAAACATCCTCGTGGCATCTTACCTTACGAAAAGACGTTACTGAAGAAGTTGAGTAAACCACAGAACATAAAATCAAATGCTAAATTCTCTCACTCGAAATCTGCGCTGATTAAAACTTCGACGGTTGTTGAAGTCCATCAAAAGAGAAAATATGTGTGTCACTATTGCAATGAACCCGAACACATCAGACCTTTCTGCTTTAAGCTGAGAGATGACATAAATCGGGATTTCATGACTGAACAGAAGAAGAGTGTAGTTGTCAAGAGTGCGAAGGAACACACATCTCCAGTAACGAAAGTTGAAAAGAATGTGAAGCTTGAGACTGAGACCTAGTCTAAAAATCTTGGTATGAAGAAGAAGTGGGTACCTAAAGTCCCAAAAGAGTGAAGTTAAGCTTAACTCCACCACCTCAACTACCTGGAGACCACGTGAATTGATTTTCTGCAATGTTGCACTGAATGCCTCCGACTCCGGAAACAAAGGCATTTGGTATTTTGATAGTGGGTGTTCCCGTCATATGACCGGAACCAAGAAATTTCTGAAAAAATACGAGCCTATGAATGGCTCTCCCGTGGTGTTTGGAGGGGGAGCTAAAGGCATCGTCATGGGAAAGGGAACTCTGCACATTAAAGGATTGCCACCAATTCGAAATGTTGTTCACGTGAAGGGTCTCGTGGCAAATCTTATTAGCATCAGCCAACTGTGTGACGAAGGGCTGAATGTTAGTTTTGATAGAGATTCTTGCAAAGTTTTTGATGTAGAAGGGAAGTGCATCATGGAAGGTCCACGTGCGAAGAATAACTGCTATACAACTGAGTATAGCTGTTTCTTTGTGACCGTTGCTGATGAAGTTGATTTATGGCATCAACGCCTTGGACACACTGGCTCTCGAAATCTGAGTAAACTTGTTAAGGGGGAGATAGTTCGAGGAATCTCTCAACTCCCCAAAATAGAGAAAAGAGTGTGTGGAGACTGCCAGAAGGGAAAGCTGACAAGGTCATCTCATCCTGCATTACCAACACTGATGAGCACTACGACCCTTTTGAACTACTTCATATGGATCTCATGGGTCCAATGGAAGTGAAGAGTATTGCTAAGAAAGAGTATGTGCTGGTTGTGGTTGATGACTATTCTCGCTATACTTGGACAAGATTTCTGGCAACCAAGGATGAGACTTTTGATGCTTTCAAAGGCATTGTGAAATGGATAAGAACAAATCATGAAGCGAAAGTGAAGAGGATCAGAAGTGATCACGGGACTGAATTTGAGAACGCTAGCTTCAATGAATTTTGTATGATGAAGGGAATTCATCATGAATACTCGGCCCCAAAGACGCCTCAACAAAATGGGATTGCCGAACGAAAGAATCGAACACTGCAAGAGATGTCTCGCGTGATGCTGATCTCGAAAAATCTTGCACGAAATTTTTGGGCAGAAGCCATCTCTACTGCTAGATACATTCTAAACAGAATAAGTATTCGTTCTGGCACAACGGCAACTGCATATGAACTTGTGAATGGCAAAAAGCCATCTGTAGCTCACCTTCGTGTCTTTGGCTGCACTTGCTATATCTTGAGGGATCGTGATCCACTGAAGAAATTTGAAGCTAAAGCCGATCGTGGTATCTTTGTTGGCTATAGTCAGAATAGTCATGCCTACCGTGCTTACAATCTTAGAACCAGGAAGGTCATGGAAACTGTGAACATAAATTTTGATGAACAAGACTTCCTAGGAAAAGATGTGGATGAAGACTGGGTTAAGGAAGGAATTTTGGAGTATCAAACTTTTCCATCTACACCGACTGACGTGGCTCCTGAAAATGTAACTCCAAACACTTCACCTGAAGTTGGAGAATCTAGCCATCATGACAATGATACTTCATCCTATGAGGACGAAGAAAGTCAAAATATTGAAAACCCAGCTGATGCTCCTAGAGAGGCACCTCGCCTTATTCAAAAGAAACATCCACCTACTCAGATGATTGGAAGCCTGAATGAGCGCACTACACGCTCAAGGAAACCTACTACATCTCAGGATGAACTCTACAACATCTGCACTTCTGCTGTTTGCCTTGATATCGGGATCTCTTGCTTCTTATCTCAATCAGAACCGAAAAATTATAAGGAAGCTCTGAAGGATGATTGCTGGATCATGGCTATGCAAGAAGAGCTGAATGAGTTCACTAGAAACAATGTGTGGTCTTTGGTTCCCCGTACTTCAAACATCAATGTAGTTGGAACAAAATGGATCTTTAAGAACAAAACGGATGAGCATAACCAAGTTGTTCGTAACAAAGCTCGTCTCGTTGCACAAGGCTATGCCCAAGTTGAAGGGATAGATTTTGATGAAACCTTTGCTCCAGTTGCACGAATTGAATCCATCAGACTCTTAATCGCTATTGCATGCCACCTCGGCATCAAACTTCGACAAATGGATGTCAAAGCTGCATTCCTAAATGGAGTATTGGAAGAGGAGGTGTATGTTGCTCAACCAAAAGGATTCGAGGATCCCAAAAGGCCGAATCATGTTTATAAGCTTCACAAAGCACTCTATGGGTTGAAGCAAGCTCCTCGCGCTTGGTATGGATGCTTAACGGACTATCTTCTCAAGTTTGGTTTTGTACGTGGCTCAGTCGACAAGACTCTTTTCTTGAAGCGGGATGGCAAACACATGATGGTTGCCCAGATTTACGTTGATGACATTTTCTTTGGTGCTACTTGCTCTAAACTCGTGAAAGCTTTCACGGAATCTATGTCTTCAACATTCCAGATGAGTCTTGAAGGAGAGCTACATCAATTCTTGGGACATCAGATATCTCAACGACTGGATGGAATCTTCGTATCTCAAAGCAAATATGCGAAAAATATGGTCAAAAGATTTGAGATGCATCATGCTAAGCCCGCAAAAACTCCCATGGCGACGACTGAACGGTTATCTAAATCGACTAAAAGTCGAAGTGTTGATCAAACCCTTTATCGTTCCATGATTGGTAGTTTACTTTATCTAACCGCTACTCGCCCTGACATTATGTAGTGTTTGTATGTGTGCTAGGTACCAGGCGGATCCAAAAGAAGATCATCTACGAGCTGTCAAACGGATTCTCCGTTATGTCTCAGGGACTTCTGATTTAGGTCTTTGGTATGCATGCGACACTTCATCAAATCTTGTCGATTACTCCGATGCGGATTGGGCAAGCGACACTGATGAACGAAAAAGCACTTCCGGGTGTTGTTGCTTCCTTGGCAATAATATCGTGTCATGGCATAGTCGGAAGCAGAATTGCATAGCGCTGTCAACCGCTGAGTCTGAGTATGTTGCAGCCGGAAGTTGCTGCACTCAATTGCTTTGGCTAAAGCAGATGTTGGATGATTATCTTATCGAGAGTGCTCCCTTGGTTCTGTACTGTGATAACCAAAGTGCTATCAAAATCAGCGAAAATCCTGTCCAGCATTCTTGCACTAAACACATCGACATTCGACATCATTTCATTAGAGATTTGGTAGATCGTGATATAGTCAGTCTACAACATATTTCAACAGAAAAAACAGCTCGCTGATGTTGGAGTTGTGTACTTAATGTCTAGACTTAAGTAACGGAAACTCACGATCCATTGCCACTAATCTATTTAATTAAATAAACAATTATTTGCGTTTAATTATTTATAATTAAATATATGCAAATTATAGTCCTGGATTCTATACGTTGTAGTTAGTATGGTGTGTCGGGCCCACACAGAAGATCATACTATCGGTTACTCGTATTTAATCAAACAGTTGCTCACGACCTAGATGGACACGGACCAATCCATCGGTATAGTCGTTGTGTGAGAGAGAAAATAATTTGTCTTGATTATTTTATCACACTTGTACACTTGGTGTATTGGGCGGATCTGCTTGAGATTTATCGATTAGGATTGCCGGCGATAATCGATTTAAATCTCTGAGTATTTTATTCTTAATCCCCGATACTATTGCGGGTGTGTATATTTAATATAAGTGACTTTGATTTTCCAAAGGAATTAACCGATTTAATTATTGGGTTAATTACCGGTTAAGTTGGGTCACTATATTTTATATATGGCATGCCGTGAATACTTGACGGGATAGTGTATCCCGTAAGGGTTGATAATATCCCCGAGATGAGTTCATAAGGAATTATTATGTAAATCCTGCAGGTGTATTCGTTCCGCATAATAATTAAGGTTGAATGGTACTATTCTCGGATATAAGAGATGAATAAATTAATTAACAATAAATTAATTTTATTCATGGATATTTATATCTTAAATACACGGAATAAATAATACTACCGGAGAAATATTATTTGATATAATATGGTTTAATATTGGGAGTGCAATTAATTTTATATAGTGGAAAATAGAATTAATTAATAATAGTAATGATTAATAGATTTGGGCTTGGGCTCAATTTAATCACTATTATTGGAAGCCCAATATTCCACCTCCTTAAGATTTCCTACGTAGCCTATAAAAGCACTACATGGTCTTCCCTATTTTCTCATAACATAAGTTGAAGATCACAATTCTAGGGAGAGAAAGTACAGAGGGAGATCCATGGAGTTCGGTAGATCGTCGCCCACACGACGTCCGAGCTAGTGCAAGGAAAACGTCGGAAGATCTCAAGGTCGTCAAATTGAGTTCTTCGTTTTTCCGAACAACGAGAACGAGGTAAATCGTAAAACCCCCTTTATGATTTTATCGTTTAATTATCGTGAAAATACCATGAACCAAGATCCGAAGGACGAACCCCGTGGACAAGGATCGACCTCGCGGTGGTGATCGAAGATCACCGGACCACGAAGGCCGAGAGATCCCCGACGGGGATCGCACGCAAAGAGAACCCTCGGCTGGTCGCCGAGGGTGGCGGTCGAGCCCTAGGGCTTCGACCGCCGGTGCACGCCGAAGGGCCCCGGCTGGACGCCGGGGCGAGCGATCGACTTCGGTCGATCGCTGGGGGCAGCCGCGGGCTGGAGCCGCTGCAGGCGCCCCCTCCTCCGATCGAAGGCGGCGGTGAGTCGCCGGACTCACCGCCAGGGGGCTGCTACGAGCAGCCCCGGGAGATGCTCGATGCATCCCCAGCGATTGCCGTGTGCAATCGCGAGCCCCACGCGGGGCTCGACTAGGGCTAGCCGCGGGTTTATCCCGCGGTGGTGTGCTTTGGTCGAGCCCGGTTCGTGTGGTGGTTCGCGGTGGTTTCCGGCGAAGGGATTTCGATTGGGTTGTCGGTTCCGCAATTTAGACAATCCGGATATTCGAAGGATTTCGGTCGGAATTAATTAGTTAATTTATTTATTTAAATTTATTAATTCCGGGATATCGATTTCCAACAATTGGTATCAGAGCGTTGGTTTTAGTTCATGGTATTTTTCGATAAATTGTTCTACCTTGCAGGGTTTCCGATTATTATGGCTAGATTTAATTTTTGTTAATTAATGTCATAATAATGTTCTTGATTATTAAACTCTCGTTGATGTCGAGATTCGTTCTTGTGTGGTGAATGTTTGTTCTTATTTTTCCGGAAATTGTTTGAGGTCGTTTTCATGTAGAGAATCGATACCAGATAGCGTAGTAATAAATTTGTAATTTATTTTACGTTGGATCGAGGACGAAACGACGACCGGAAAAGTGTGACGGAGGAGACGAAGAGAGGGAGGACTCGGTTCGGCCATCCCCATGGTCGAACCATAAAGGATCGAAGGCCGCGGGGATGCCTCAATCGTGGCTGGCCGGAACCGCCGACTCCACCGGTGGTGGTGGATCGCCGGTGAGGCTAGCCGGGCGGTTGGCGACCCTCGGTCGATGCTACGGGGATGGACACGGGGATCCCCAATCCGTGTTAGTTCCGGTAAAGATCCAACTTTCCTAAATTATTCGGTTTTCCTATTTTGAGTATTCCTTTTTTTTGGGAATTCTCATGGAATAGGAAAAGAATAAATTTAGAATAAATTTATTTTTCCTTATTGATTATTCCTATTCTTGGGAATATTCATGGATTAGGAAAAGGAATAAATTTAGAATTAATTTATTTTTCCTATTTAATTATTCCTTTATGAATTTTTTAATGGATTAGGAAAATAATTAATTTGGAAAGTTTAGGAGTCCTAAATTAATTTTTCCTTATTTAATTATTTCTTTATGGAATTTTTAATGGATTACGAAAGAAATTAATTTTGAAGGACTAGGAGTCCTAAATTATTTTATTTCCTTATTTCATTATGGAAATCTTCTAGAATATTCCAAGTGGGTCTTGGATAGGATTCTAGAGATTTAATGTAATTAGAAAAGGAAAATAAAAATAATAAAAATATTAATAGTATTTAATTTTATTTTTAATTTATTCGATTGACTTAATTTTCGAATTAAGTAACTTTTGGATTTATTAAAAATAAATAGATTTAAATATTGGAATTAATATTCCCGTCACATGGAGCATTCAAAGAACGAAGACTAAAGACTAGAAGACGCATACGGGGATGCAATAAAGCCATAATAGTCGGAAAATAATATTCTAGTATTATTTTGACTCCCAATTACTTGATCCATTCGATTTTCGTAAATCAAGACGCGGAGAATCATAAGTGAAACTCGAAGTTTCTAACCAGTGATTCACCATGCGAACAACCCTATCTCTCATTAGATGAGGGAGCCGAGCAGACAATCGATCTATTTCAAGAAATGGTACGAAGGTCTCTAATTTGTGTCATCCACATGACCAAGTGGCTTTGGCTCCATTCCACTCCCCGGGGTGAGAATGAGTCGACTTGAAGTCAGTTTCAGAAAGACAAATTAGGCATTTTTTGATAGACTTAATCAATGTTTCTCGTAAAAGGAATTACAAGAATTCTCCTCCAATGACATATCTATATGAACTTCGAAAGCTCATAAATGTCACCAAGAGAACAGTAATGGAGACCATGGGAATGTTTTCATCCCCTCTCCCACTTAGCTTTTTATAACAAAGGAATACGCTATCTAGTGCATAAAGTAAACACATATAGCATGCATACACGCAATAAAGCACATAGTATCACATAGTCAAAATAATACTAGAAAAATTATTTTCCGACTATCATGGCTTTATTCCATCTCCGTACGCATCTTCTAGTCTTCAGTCTTCGTTGCTGAATGCTCCATGTGACGAGAATATTAATCCCAATATTTAAATCTATTTATTTTTAATAAATCCAAAAGATACTTAATTCGAAAATTAAGTCAATCGAATAAATCAAAAATAAAATTAAATATTATTAATATTTTTTTTTTCGTTTCTAATTCTATTAAATCTCTAGAATCCTATCCAAGTAAGACTTGGAACATTCTAGAAGATTTCTATAATAGAATAAGGAAATAAAATAAATTAGGACTCTTCTACTTTCCAAAATTAATTAATTTCCATGTCCATGAAAATTCCCATAAAATAGGAATAATCAATTAGGAAATAAATTAATTTAATAATTAATTATTTTCCTTTCCAATTCTATTAAATCTCTAGAATCCTATCCAAGTAAGACTTGAATATTCTAGAAGACTTCTATAATAGAATAAGGAAATAAATTAATTCCAATTAATTCTTTTCCTATTTCCATGAGAGTTCCCAAACTTAGGAATACTCAAAATAGGAAAACTGAATCAATTAGGAAAGTGAATCTTGGTAGGAGTAGCATGGGTTGGGGAACCCCACACCACCCCCACCGTCGACCACCACCGCCGGGCACCACCACCGCCGCCGATCCCGGCCCACGCGCCACCACCACCGGTGGCCGGCGTGGCCGGAAACCCTAGCGGGCAGCCCCTCCGCGGCGGGTCGATCGATCCTCATGGGGATCAATCATGGGAATGATCGACCCCCCCGGTTTTTCGTCCTCTTCGTCTTCTTCGTCACACGTGTTCTCCGGCGGTCGTCTCGGCATCGATCCAACGTAAATAAATTACAAAAATAATAAATTTACAATTCCGGTATCGATTCTATACATGAAATCGACCCTATACAATTTCCGGAAAACATAGAACAATAATAATAAATCCAAATTCGGTCAACCCCCGAATTTTTACTATTACAAGCATTCATCCACACAAAACGAATCTCGACATGTCCGAGAGTTTAATAAACGAATAATCATGGTAAAATAATTAACAATTAATTAAACCATGATAGTCGGATCCCTGCAAGGTAGAACGATAATTGAACATATACATGAACACGAAACCAAACGCTCTGATACCAATTGTTGGAAATCGATATCCCGGGGTATCAAAAATTGCGGAACCGATAACCCCGACCGAAATCCCATCGCCGGAAATCCAATCGCGAACACCACGAAGAACCGGGCCCGACGAGAGCATCGCCGCGGGATGAACCCGCGGCTAAACCCTAGCCGAGCCCCACCGTGGGGCTCGCGATCGTGATCGATTGCATGGGGCTGCCTAGCAGCCCCCGGCGGTGAGTCCGGCGACTCACCGCCACCACCGACCGGGGAGGGAGCCGCCAGCCGCGGCGCAAGGCCGCGACGGCCCCTCAGGATCGCTGCCGGCGATCGATGCCCTAGGTCTCGATCGCCACCCCTCGGCTCCCAGCCGAGGGTCCTTTGAACCTTCGCCGGGGATCTCGAATCCCCGTCCCCGAAGTTCGTCGTTTTCCCGGATCGTGCGTTCATGTATATATTACAATTAATATCACATAAAATCACACAAGGGTTTTATGATATTACCTTCGATTCGTTGTGCGGAGAAACGAAATCAAGTTGAAGACCTTACGACCTTCCCACGTATTCCTTGCACTAGCTTGAACGTCGGGTGGGCGACGATCCTCCAAGCTTATGGATCTCCTTCACAAACTCTCTAGAATATCAAGTATGATAATCTTATTGTCTCTTGAATTGTGAAGACCATGTAGTGCTTTTATAGACTACGTAGGGATCTAAAGGAGGTGGAATATTGGTCTTCCAATATTGATGATTAAATTGAGCCCAAGCCCAAATCTATTAATCCCATCAATATTAATAATTTATTTTCCACTATATAAATTAATTGCACTCCCAATATTAAACCATATTATATCAAATAATATTTCTTCGGTAGTATTATTTATTCCGTGTATTTAAGATTTAAATATCCATGAATAAAATTAATTTATTGCTAATTAATTTATTCATCTCTTATATCCGAGACTAGTACCATTCAACCTTAATTATTATGCGGAACAAATCCACTCATGAGGTATACATAATAATTCCTTATGAACTCATCTCGGGGATATTATCAACCCTTCCGGGATACACTTTCCCGTCAAGTATTCACGGCATGTCGTATATAAAATATAGTGACCCAACTTAGCCGGTAATTAACCCAATAATTAAATCGGTTAATTCCTTTGGTAAATCAAAGTTACTTATATTAAATATACACACCCGCAATAGTATCGGGGATTAAGAATAAAATACTCTGAGACTTGAATCAATTATCAACGGCAATACTAATTGATAAGTCTCAAGCGATCCGCCCAATACACCAAGTGTACAAGTGTGATAAAATAATTAAGACAAATTATTTTCTCTTTCACACAACGACTATACCGATGGATTGGTCCGTGTCCATCTAGGTCGTGAGCAACTGTTTGATTAAATACGAGTAACCGATAGTATGATCTTCTGTGTGGCGTCGCACACCATACTAACTACAACGTATAGAATCCAGGACTATATTATGCATATATTGAATTATCAATAATTAAATGCAAACGATTGTTTATTAATTAAATAGATTAAATGCTATGACTGTAGGAATTCGATATCCCGGGTTATTTAAATTTGCGGAAACCAATAACCCGATCAAACCCTTCGCCGGAGATCACATGAACGTCGACTCATCCGCCGAAGTCCGAGCTTTGGAGACCACGCGCCCGAAGGTGCGCAATCCGCCCCCACCCGAACCCCCGCGAGCCGGGTTCACGCGATCGAACATCGCGTTCGATGGGGCTGCATCCGGCAGCCCCCAGCAGCAGGTCCGGCGACCTGCTGCTCGCCGTCGAGGAGCCCCCACCGTCGCGGTGGGGAGGTGACGGCACCAGCCCGTCACCGCCGGCGATCGCTCCCAGCGATCGCCCCCTCGGCCGAGGCCGAGGGTTCTCCTTCGCGCGCCGAACCCTAGGCGTGCGGTCCACGCGGTCCGGTGGCTTCGCCACCACCGCGTGGTCCCTCGTCTAATCCGGGTTCGATCCTTCGGATCTTGTTTTTCGATAATTGATCAATAAACTAGAATTCAATTGCGGAAATTTAATTCACCTTTCGATTCGTTGTGCGGAGAAACGAGATCTTATGATGACCTTGAGATCTTCCCACGTATTCCTTGCACTAGCCCGGACGTCGTGTGGGCGACGATCTACCGAACTCCATGGATCCTCCTCTCTACTTTCTCTCTCTAGAATTGTGATCTTCAAGTTATATGAGAATAGAGAAGACCATGTAGTGCTTTTATAGGCTACGTAGGGGATCTAAAGGAAGTGGAATATTGGGCTTCCAATATTAATGATTAAATTGAGCCCAAGCCCAAATCTATTAATCCATTAATATTAATTAATTCTATTTTCCACTATATAAAATTAATTGCACTCCCAATATTAAACCATATTATATCAAATAATATTTCTCCGGTAGTATTATTTATTCCGTGTATTTAAGATATAAATATCCATGAATAAAATTAATTTATTGCTAATTAATTTATTCATCTCTTATATCCGAGACTAGTACCATTCAACCTTAATTATTATGCGGAATAAATCCACCTGCAGGGTTTACATAATAATTCCTTATGAACTCATCTCGGGGATATTATCAACCCTTCCGGGATACACTTTCCGGTCAATCATTCACGGCATGCCATATATGAAATATAGTGACCCAACTTAACCGGTAATTAACCCAATAATTAAATCGGTTAATTCCTTTGGTAAATCAAAGTCACTTATATTAAATATACACACCCGCAATAATATCGGGGATTAAGAATAAAATACACTGAGACTCGAATCGATTATCGCCGGCAATCCTAATCGATGAATCTCAACGATCCGCTCAATACACCAAGTGTACAAGTGTGATAAAATAATTAAGACAAATTATTTTCTCTCTCACACAACGACTATACCGATGGATTGGTCCGTGTCCATCTAGGTCGTGAGCAACTGTTCGATTAAATACGAGTAACCGATAGTATGATCTTCCGTGTGACGTCGCACACCATACTAACTACAACGTATAGAATCCAGGACTATAATTTGCATATATTTAATTATAAATAATTAAACGCAAATAATTGTTTATTTAATTAAATAGATTAGTGGCAATGGATCGTGAGTTTACGTTACTTAAATCTAGACATTAAGTACACAACTCCAACAATCTCCCACTTGTACTAAGGTCTAGTCATTTCCTCCAAACTCCCGACTCCCATACTCATCACGTGCTGAAGTTGTACTTCCAAGAAGTACTATGTGAATGAGCACTCTAGGTTGCCGCTCTGAAGTTATCTTGGTGACTACAGCGTCGTCTCCCTCGACGATGACTCGTATCAGGTGGTACTTGCACTATGTGTTATCTTACACTTATGGACTTGTGATTTCTTACCATTTGCCATCGCACCGCTATACACATAGCCTTTTTGCAAATTAAGAATCACCTCTAAGTCCCAGAGATTATCCCGGAGTTATACCAAAACTTCCGCTGCCTCTAAGGCCGCTATTTGGTTACCCATGGTAGAGTCCGAAAAGCATCGTGCTTATCACTCTTCCATGTTAAAACTCCTTCTCCTTTAATAGTGAAACACATAGCCTGATCGACTTACACCGGTCCTCATTCGATTAGAAATCTAAGAGAATGTAATCCAAAGGAAAATGTTCGTCTTCTTCGTAGTCTAGAACAGTACTTCGAAAGTACTTTTACAGCAGTCGAATATTCCTTTCCAGGATTACCTTGATATCCTCCCACTATGCTCACCGCATAGCCGATATCAGGTTCTCGTTTTTCAACATTGCATTTATTAAGCTTTCCACACTCAAAGTGTAGGAAACTGCTTTCATTGCTTCTATCTCCTTTTGTGTTCCAAAACACATATCCTTAGATAGATGCATTCCGTCTCTGAAAGGTAACGAACCTTTCTCGGAATCTTGCATGTTAAAACGAACCATAATCGTACAAGATATCTAGAGAAGTACAATGTTCTTTTCTTGAGATCCTAGATCTTAAGAACATCCTCTAACTTCTTCTTTATCTCATATATCGATTTTTCTAGACAACCATCATTTTATGTCTGACAACATCTTTACATTGTTACCATTGACAAAATGTTATCTACATAAAACCTCCGAGAAACACCACCTTGTTTTCATCACGTTTCCCATACACACGATTCGTCAATGCCTTTTGATGAATCCATCAAATGGACTATCTCATCAATTCGCAAGTTCCACGATCTCTGGCTTCGTTTCAATCCATCAATGGATTAACTAAGCTTGTACTCTAAATGATCTTGCCTCTTAGCAATAATCCTTATTTCTTTCCAAGAAGGCACATTTAGATCTAGTACCGCCTCTATGTAGATCTAGGGATCGATTTCACGTATACTAGGTCCAGAGTCCGAAGACTCACCTAGTTTCATGAATATCTCCGGTTGTCACACAACCTCCCACTACAATGGCATTCCGGTGTATAAACAGTAATAACAGTAGGTGCAGTTAGTGGTGTACCGCTACTCGGTTTGGCTGGCTTCCAGTCATTATCGTTTTCTCTCTTTTCAGAAGTATCACGTCATTTTGGGCTTGTGGTTCATCTAATAGTCTTCCCCTAAGAACCGGGCGTTAGAACTTATAACGTCCTTCTGGTTCATAGTACTATCGAACACACATCTTTTGTTCTTCTAGGATATTCTACAACCATATGCGTCGTTGTTTCCAGACATATCCATAGAACATAGGTAGTTCCGTATAACTCATCTTTTTACTATCTCTATAAGAGTTCCATTTCTTGTTTGCGACACACCATTTCTACACAACAGTGTATGGTGTAGTCATTTGGGATCAAATCCCAATCTCTGATTAGTATGCCATGCATTCCTCAGACAGGTACTTGCCTCCGCGATTAATCGCAGGCTACAAATGGATATACCTTGATGGTTCTCCACAATTGCTTAGTGTCCATTGACTTGTCAAAACACTTGCCTTTGTGGCACATCAGGTATTCTAATCCATTTCTCGAGTAATCATCAAATGAAGTACTCGTACCTTATTGTCTGAGTAGACATAGGTCTGCATACATCAGAGTCAATCAATTCTTATACTTGTCCGGATCTTACATCTTATATCCATAAAGGATTGCTTAGTCATATTATCTTCCAAATTAGATTCTTAGGTCGGAAGGTCCACTCCTTCAACTTAATTGATCAAACAATCAATTTTCGACCTTTGAACTTATTATTTGAATAAATATGACTTAGCATAAGTATCCACAAATATAATTGATAAAGAAATCTCTTATTAGTAAAACGAGTTTCACTACGGTTCGTTGCATCGTGGTGGACTCAAGATTCATCATTTATATATTGCTAGCTAATGTACCAGAACAGATACTATCTTTATTTCTTCTTATAACCATCAAATGATTAAAAGAAATAAAATATCCATTCATTAGAAATCCAGAACAAAGTTCATTCTAATATGAAAGGTACATAAAAGCAATAACTCAAAATGAAATCCTATAAAATTTCCTCCACTGCAACTGCTGCCTCCTCTACAGCATTGCCCATGTAGACTACGATTTCTTCTTTTCCAAGTCGTTAGGTTTCCTGGAACCTTTGCATTTAAAATGCACATACCGTCAGTGGTTCCATATCTACACACCAGGTTCCGGTAGATAATACCACTGACTATGTTTTACGACTAAAGAAGAATTTCGTACTTTCTTTGAGAGGATAATCAGACTTCCAGTACCCAGACTGTTTGCATCGAGAACTCTTGCCCCATGGCTTTCTCGTCCCATCTCGTGGTCCAAGAAACCTAGGACCACTGGGTTTCTTTGCTTGCTTTTCCTTTCCCCCGATTTTTCCCTGAGGTTCGAAACCTTTGGCATTGGCTACAAGAGCTTGCGATTTCCGTCTCAACTCGTCTAAAAGGTCAATCATCTCAAAAACGTGTTTAAGCGTTTCCTCGAATGACTGGCCTTTATGAGTATCCTCATCGCTTCTTGTCTAGCCGCCTATGTCAATAGGCTCGGGAGGACAAAGCTCACTGAGTACAACCTTGCACTCTTTAACAGTTTGGGTAATGTCTAGATCTCTATTCCAATCATTACATTTAGGGACCAATGAGTTAAAATCCTTACGTATCACATAAAGTGGGTTCAAAGCCATTTCCTAATCTATGAGCACATATAACAACAAACAATCGATTTAATCTCCGATATTATCTCCCTCAAATAATATCATTAAACCACTAATCACCTCTAAAATCCCATCAGATATGGCAAGCCACGATAGTGTGGACGTTTACCTATCCAAATGATTTAGCAATTAGATTTGCTTCAGTCGTACATCAATTATAGCGTTACTTCGATGGGAAGAATACTATAAAGCGTACCTAAGTGTAAACCATTACTCAGTATCTAAGAAGATTGTTTGGGACACGCATATTCACCGCAAGCCACGATAGTGTGGACGTTTACGTTAACATACGCTCCTTTACTCCCTTCTATAACTGTCTACATCAATCGTTCCAAAGTCCCATTCAATGTAGCAAGCCACGATAGTGTGGACGTTTACTACACCAAAAGACTTTTACAATTGACATCCAACTACTTGATCCATTCGATCTTGTAAATCAAGACGCGGAGAATCATAAGTGAAACTCGAAGTTTCTAACCAGTGATTCACCATGCGAACGACCCTATCTCTCATAGGATGAGGGAGCCGAGCAGACAATCGATCTAGTCATCAAATGACACGAAAGTCTCTAATTTGTGTCCTCGACATGACCAAGTGGCTTTGGCTCCATTCCACTCCCCGGGGTGAGAATGAGTCGACTTGAAATCAGTTTTGGAAAGACAAATTAGGCATTGTTTGATAAACTTAATCAATGTATCTTGTAAAAGGAATTACAAGAATTCTCCTCCAATGACTTATCTATACGAACTTCAAAAGTCCATAAAAGTCACCAAGAGAACAGCAATGGAGACCATGGCAATGTTTCCATTCCCTCTCCCACTTAGCTTTTTATAACAAAGGGATACGCTATCTAATGCATAATAAATTACACATAAGCATAATAACAAACATACATTTCATGCAAGTACGTTCACAAATAATCAAATAATTACTCAAGTAAAATTATTTCTCGACTATTCGTACCTTGATGAATTCCAGCATGCTTGTCTTGAGCCTCCATTCTACGTCTTGAATACTTTGCCAAGCGACGGAAAAAATTCTTTGATTCTCATATTTAATTTTGCTCCAATTAAATAAAATCAATTCCATTGATTTCCATATTTAATTCTATTTTAAATAAAATCCAAGATTATCCAATTCAAAATAAATTTTGAATTAATCTAATGATTTTAAATAAAATACTTAAATTAAATAAAATCAATATTATTAAAATCCATTGATCTCCATATTTAATTCTATTCTAAATAAAATCCAAGATTTTCCAATCCAAAATAAATTTTGAATTAATCTAATGATTTTAAATAAAATACTTAAATTAAATAAAATCAATATTATTAAAATCCATTGATCTCCATATTTAATTCTATTCTAAATAAAATCCAAGATTTTCCAATTCAAAATAAATTTTGAATTAATCTAATGATTTTAAATAAAATACTTAAATTAAATAAAATCAATATTTTAATAATTTCTCAATCCTATTTAAATTAGATCTCAAGAATCCTAATCAAAATCGAATTTTGATTCTTCTTAAGACTTCTAATCCAAGTAGGTATAGGATATCTAGAGAAACTAGGATTTTCTTTCCTAATTTAACTCTCCATCTAATTCCATTATTTAATTCCATAATTAAGAAATCTAATCCAAATAGAATTTGAATTAATTCCAAAATTAAATTAAATAAAATTAGAAAGATTAAATTATTTCCGGAAAGATCGGATTTACCGGGACGAACCGAAACCGAAATTTCGGTCGACCCAAAATCCCAATCGAACCAAGTGGACCAAGAATGGTCCCATGCATGTAATAGCATGCACACCATTTCGCATACCAAGCCATGCACATCGATCCAGGCCATGCAATTGCATAACATTCATGCAATTGATTCACATGCAATTGGACATGCATATTGACGTGGAAGAATTTATAGGCCATGCATCAAGAATGAATTAATCATTCAGCCATGAAGCCATTCAAGAATTCACGCCTACAGCACCAATTCACATTCACGATTAAAAACCGATCGTCTACTTCGGCGAGACTTGTGCACGAACCCGGTCGATATCCGGCATGGCGTCTCCTCCGACGACACACGCCATCAACCTCGTCACAGCCCACGCACGAGCAGCCCGCTCCAGCAGCAGCCCGTCCGAGTACGAAGCCGAAGCCACGACCCACGAGCCGCCGCGCGTAGCGGCTGAACCGCTTGGCCTCCCGGCAGCCGTCGACATCCGGCGACCACCACCACTGGTGGTTGATGCCGTCGACCCTCAGCCGCCATACAGCCCGGTCCCGCTACGAGCCCTTGTCCGATCGATCCGGTTCGATTTCCGAAAACCCTCGATTTTAATATTTATTTTTCCGTCGATTTTTAATTTAATAAAAATTCACAAGATTCATACAAGAGAGAAAACAAGTACGTAGAACAATATAGCACAATAATTTAACAAATTAAATTAATCTATGGCCATATACATCGAGAATCGATTATCGAAACAATTAACGAAAAACGTAACCGTACGCTCTGATACCAATTGTTGGAATTCGATATCCCGGGTTATTTAAATTTGCGGAAACCAATAACCCGATCAAACCCTTCGCCGGAGATCACATGAACGTCGACTCATCCGCCGAAGTCCGAGCTTTGGAGACCACGCGCCCGAAGGTGCGCAATCCGCCCCCACCCGAACCCCCGCGAGCCGGGTTCACGCGATCGAACATCGCGTTCGATGGGGCTGCATCCGGCAGCCCCCAGCAGCAGGTCCGGCGACCTGCTGCTCGCCGTCGAGGAGCCCCCACCGTCGCGGTGGGGAGGTGACGGCACCAGCCCGTCACCGCCGGCGATCGCTCCCAGCGATCGCCCCCTCGGCCGACGCCGAGGGTTCTCCTTCGCGCGCCGAACCCTAGGCGTGCGGTCCACGCGGTCCGGTGACTTCGCCACCACCGCGTGGTCCCTCGTCTAATCCGGGTTCGATCCTTCGGATCTTGTTTTTCGATAATTGATCAATAAACTAGAATTCAATTGCGGAAATTTAATTCACCTTTCGATTCGTTGTGCGGAGAAACGAGATCTTATGATGACCTTGAGATCTTCCCACGTATTCCTTGCACTAGCCCGGACGTCGTGTGGGCGACGATCTACCGAACTCCATGGATCCTCCTCTCTACTTTCTCTCTCTAGAATTGTGATCTTCAAGTTATATGAGAATAGAGAAGACCATGTAGTGCTTTTATAGGCTACGTAGGGGATCTAAAGGAGGTGGAATATTGGGCTTCCAATATTAATGATTAAATTGAGCCCAAGCCCAAATCTATTAATCCATTAATATTAATTAATTCTATTTTCCACTATATAAAATTAATTGCACTCCCAATATTAAACCATATTATATCAAATAATATTTCTCCGGTAGTATTATTTATTCCGTGTATTTAAGATATAAATATCCATGAATAAAATTAATTTATTGCTAATTAATTTATTCATCTCTTATATCCGAGACTAGTACCATTCAACCTTAATTATTATGCGGAATAAATCCACCTGCAGGGTTTACATAATAATTCCTTATGAACTCATCTCGGGGATATTATCAACCCTTCCGGGATACACTTTCCGGTCAATCATTCACGGCATGCCATATATGAAATATAGTGACCCAACTTAACCGGTAATTAACCCAATAATTAAATCGGTTAATTCCTTTGGTAAATCAAAGTCACTTATATTAAATATACACACCCGCAATAATATCGGGGATTAAGAATAAAATACACTGAGACTCGAATCGATTATCGCCGGCAATCCTAATCGATGAATCTCAACGATCCGCTCAATACACCAAGTGTACAAGTGTGATAAAATAATTAAGACAAATTATTTTCTCTCTCACACAACGACTATACCGATGGATTGGTCCGTGTCCATCTAGGTCGTGAGCAACTGTTCGATTAAATACGAGTAACCGATAGTATGATCTTCCGTGTGACGTCGCACACCATACTAACTACAACGTATAGAATCCAGGACTATAATTTGCATATATTTAATTATAAATAATTAAACGCAAATAATTGTTTATTTAATTAAATAGATTAGTGGCAATGGATCGTGAGTTTACGTTACTTAAATCTAGACATTAAGTACACAACTCCAACAATGACCGGGAGTTACCGTTAATTAAATCTAGACATTAAGTACACAACTCCAACAACCTCCACCTTGAGAAGCATTATATCCTGTTGAAGTATCTCGGACGAGTCTAATCAACCCCATGCATCACATCACCATAACAAGATTCTTAGCATAACCGCTTCATCTTGTTATAATGGCAGAAGAACGCTGTCTCTGCCCCTGCCATGCCATATGGCAGACCCTGCCATGCCTGTACCCTACTGATGGAGTTGTATTCTAAATGTCTAGTTTAGTGCAAATACGGAACTCCTTATCTATGCCTTAATCTATGTATGATTCAAGCATGATTGCATTTAATGCAACAGTCCTAGATATATACGTTGTAGATAGTATGGCGTGAGGAGACACGCGGAAGATCATACTATCGGTTACTCGTATACTATCGAACAGTAGCTCACGACTTAGATGGACAGGGACAATCCATCGGTACGTCGTAGTGTGACTGGTAGATAGTCGGTCTTGACTATCAAGTTACACTCGTACACTTGGTGTATTGAGCAGGACCACGGGAGGGCGTTCGATTTATACTAATCGGAGTAATCGAACTAGACCTCAGATATTACGGATATGTGAGTTCTTAATCCCTATATAATTATAGGTGCGTGTGTCCAATGCTCGGTTCTTTGATGTGCCAATGAGTGAGACTAATTGATTAGTCAAGATCCTCGGTATATTGGGAATCGGAATTGTACACACGGCATGCTGTAGATTATAGACAGGAAACCGTGTCCCATTTACTGGGTTGATGATGTCAAGGATGAGTGGTACTAATCTCGGATCTTAAGAAATGAATTAATTTAATTATTAGTAATTAAAATTAATTCGTGGACATGCGATATCTTAAACACGGGGAAATGTCACATATGTAATACGGTGGAAAAATTATTGACGGAATAATTTGAATTAATTAATTGGGAAATCATTTATAATTTTATAGTGGAATTAATTATAAATAAAATTGTGGAATTTAATTAAGGTTTTCCTTTTGGGACACCAAGTTAATTAAATTACAATTTAAGCCTAATTAATTAATTGCCTAGAGGTCCTCTAGTGTAGCCTATATAAATCCCTCCCCCCTCTCTCTGTAACCTACGTTTCGCCGCTATTATTAATTATGCAGAGAAAATTAATTGTTAGCGCAATTATCTTTTCTGCCTAATTAATTCAGATTAGCGCAAGAAACATTCTGTAGAAATTAATTGCTTGCGCAATTATATTTCTGAGACAGAAATTCTCTGTGGAAATTAATTTGTTAGCGCAAATATATTTCTGAGACAGAGAAATATATTCACGGTGGTTGAGAAGGGAAGAGACGGGGAGCTCCAAGCGGATCGATGCCCACACATCGGCTGGAGTAAGAGGGCTAGGACATACGCTAGAAGTCTCGAGGTCTCTGTCAATTCGGCTTCTCCGAATCACGCGACAAAGGTATGGAATCGAAACCCTCTTCCGCATTGTTTCGATTCGATCTCGTACGTAATTATACAACGGACCATCGATTGGTAATCGGGGTTAAGGATAGTTTTTCTCAAGCCTCTGGGCGGTTGAGAACCGCCGGATCGGTAGCTGGACGGAGAAAAACGGATCGGAAACGGCCCGGAACAGCAGCATCGCGCTGCTGTTCGAAGCAGGCAAGCGCCCGCTTGAGGGGCAAGCGCCCGCTCGCGTCAGACAGCAGGCGCTCGCCTGGGCAGCAAGCGCTCGCTTGCGGTGCTGCGCGAGCGCTCGCCTGGTGGGCAGGCGGCCGCTTGCTCCGGGCAGATTGCGAGCCGCGGCTTTGGCTGTGGCGGATGCGCGATCTGCTTGGCGGGTGGCCATGGCTGTTCGGAGGTGAACTCCTGGAGTCGATTGGGCACGTCCGGATGTTCGAGTGATCGAACGGTGTGTCCCGGATAGTCGATGGCCAACAATTGGTATCAGAGCCGGTTTATCGGTTTGTTGTATTGTTCGTACGTTTTTGTGATGCAGGATGAACCCGATTATTATGGCCAACATTATGGGATGTTGTATGATAATTTTGTTGTGGTTTGTTAAACTCTCGGGCTTGTCGAGATTGTTTTGTTTTGGAAATGTTGCTTGTTTGTAATAGATAAAAACGACGGGTTGAGTCGTTAGGTTTATTTATTTATTTCCGTTGTTTTTCCGGGCATGTATAGGATCGATCACCCTGTATAGGATCGATGCCGGATTTAGTAGATTTATTCTTGTAATTTTTCTTGCTATTTTTGGTGGATCGAGACGAGATCGAAACCCGGAGAAACGAGAGTCGAGGAAACGAACCGGCACCGGGCAGCCATCGAACACACCCCGTGTTCGCGACGGGCAGCAGCGAGGCTGGGGTTCGTTCGACCCCACGAGCGACTCAACGAGGCTCGAGACGAGGCTCCAGTGGGAGGAGTTCGTCTCTTGACCCTCGAGCGAGTCGGTGGTGGACCGAGACCGAGACGAGCAACGAGATCCAAGATACGTGCATTGGAGAACACTTAAGGCCATAATAATCGGGACCACGTTAATTGCTTTTTGCTTGTTTTACGTGCTTTATTATTATGCTTAAGTGTTTATGCATGTTATCCATTATCGTAAAATACTAAGTGGGAGAGGGATTGGAAACAATCTCGCGGTCTCCATTCTCTGTTTTGAATGTGATGTGTATTGACTTACGAGTTGGCTTTAGTGTCATCCTCCCTATCGGATAAAGTCGATACACGGATATCACTGGATCAAAATTCGAATTAAAATTCCACTTATAAAATTGAACAATTATATTTCTCAAAAGCAATGCCTAATCTGTCTTTTCAAAGACTAATTTCAACTCGACTCATTCTCACCCCGGGGAGTGGAATGGAGCCAAAGCGCTTGGTTATGTCGATGACACAGATTAGAGACTTTCGAGTCATTCGATGACTAGATCGATTGTCTGATTGGCTCCCTCACCTAGTGAGAGATAGGGCTCAATTGCATGATTGATCGCTGGTTAGAAACTTCGAGTTTCACTTACGAGATATCAAGCTTTGATTAATAAAATTGTGAAATTTAATAAATGTAAGATTCAATTAACAAAGTTGTTTGTTTTAGTAAACGTCCACAAGAACGTGGCTTGCTAAATGGAAACGGTACTTTGGGTTAATTAAGATTCTATGACATTTAAATAAGTGAGATTCAATTAATAAAGTTGTTTGTTTTAGTAAACGTCCACAAGAACGTGGCTTGCTAAATGGAAACGGAACTTTGGGATTAATTGAGGCTCGACAGTTATAGAAAGTCGTGGAGGACCGCATGTCAACGTAAACGTTCACAAGAACGTGGCTTGCGGTGGACATGTAGTTCCCGAGCGGTGGACTTAGTACTGAGAAATGGTACACACTTAGGTACGCTTTATAGTATCCTCCCCATCGGAGTCACTGCTATAATGATGTACGACCGAAGTGAAATCCAATCATAAAATCATTTGGACTGGTAAACGTCCACAAGAACGTGGCTTGCTATGTCTAATGGGATTTTGGAAATGATTGGTAGTTTAATGATATCACTTAAGGGAAATGATATCGAATTAAACTCATTGTTTGTTTTATATGGTATTATTCCCATTAAAAGTCAACAAACTCACTGAACCTGATTGTATGGATTGGAAAAGAAACTTGGACATTGTCCTAACTGCAGAGGAGTACAAATGTGTACTCCAAGTCAATTGACCTGCTGAACCAAATGATACTTCCACTACTGAGGAAAGGAAGCTCATTGGAAATGGATCAAGGCTATGAGATGACGCAGAGCAACATTATGACCTTCATGTCAAAAGTGCTGCGACATCGGATCATGCCATGACCATTACCTATGATATGATGCTTAACCTCAAGAAGTTTTTGGTTATCAGGACAGGACAGCCGGGCAAAGTGAAATGAGGCAACTCATGACGGCCATCATGTCGGAAAGAACGCCCGTAAGGGATCACGTTCTTAGAATGATGGGCTATCTTAATGAGATAGAGATTCTGGGAACAATTATCAATGGGGTAACCCAGGTTGATTTTATGCTCCAGTCTCTGCCGAGAAGTTTTGAGCAGTTCCGCCTGAACTATAATATGAATAAGGGGTCTTACTCATTGGCAGAGCTCCTGATTGAACTTCTAGCGGCTGAGAGAATCTTTAAGGGTCCTCAAAACACTTATGGCTGAGAAATTGACTCTTCCTAGGTCTTCGGGCGGCAAAAGGAAGAAGAAGCAAATACGGAAACCCAGTGGGCCTAATATATCTGGACCACGGAACGGGACAAGCAAGCCCAAGGGGCAAGTGCTTCCGTTGTAAGCAGTTTGGATACTGGAAGTTTTAATTGTCCTCTCAAAGCAACTAGAAGTTAACTTCTCCTTAGTCACCGAAACATGCTTAGTGGTGTTATCTACCAGTACCTGGTGTGTGGATACGGAAACCACTAATCATGTCTGCACCTAAATGCGGGGGTTCCAGGAAACCCGGAGACTTAGAAAGGAAGAAATTATAATCTACATGGGCAATACTGTTAAAGTAACAGCCATTGCAGTGGGAGATGTTAAAATGTTTTAACGGTAGGATTTTAGTTCTAATAAATTGTCTTTATGTGCCGGTATTTAGAAAGAATTTTCATTTCGGATTTCTAAATTGGCTTAGAATGGATATTCCGTTTCTTCTGATAGTTTTATACCTATCAGAGTAGGAAACGGGGATATTATCTATTCTGGTACATTGATAGACAATTTAATACTGAATCCGTGTTCTTCCACGATGCAACACACCGGAGCTAATAACACATTGTCGAACCCCAATAAGAGTAAAGATCCTTCTAGGATGAATCAAATGTACTTATGGAATCTTAGGCTAGATCATTTTAACTTGAGTACGATTCAAAGGGTGAAAGCTGATGGACTACTCAGCTAGGTTGAAGGAAAGGACTTTCCAACCTTCGAATCATACTTGGAAGTTTTAATGACCGAGCAATCCTTTACGGTTAAAGGGAAAAGATCCAAGAAAGTACTAGAGTTGATTCGCTCTGATATATGCAGACCTCTTTGAGGAGTATGGCATACTTATCAAGAAATTGGATTAACTCCCAACAGACTACACTATTTATGCCTCGGCAAAATAATGTGTTGTAAAGAAGGAATAGGACTCTTATAGATATGGGAAAGTAGACAATAAGTTATTCGGAGTTACCTAATTCGTTTTTGGGATATGGCTTGGAAACAGCGGCGTTTATCCTGAACTTGATTCCTTTGGAAACTTGTACAGATATTCGGCTGGTTATAGGATACCCTAAGAAAACGAATTGAGATATGTAATATAGTCCAAAGGACCAGATGTTCGTTGATTGAATCAACGTTCGGTTCTTAGACATGGACTATATATACACAAGATCACAAGCCCAAGAGTAGAGTAATACTTAATGTGCTTAGAGGGACTGATAAAGACTTAGAACCAGCCTAACTGAGTAGTTCACTACTATAATCTTTAGTCACTAAAGATACACCGGAGCGTCGTCGTAGTGGGAGGGTTGTTAGACAACCCGACAGGTTCATGTTTATAGGTGAGCCTTCGGACTTATTACCTGGAGAACATGAAGCCGAACCCTGGACCTATGACGAGACGCTGAAAGATCAAGATGCTCAGTCTTGGCAAAGGCGATGAAATCTGAGATTGAATCTTTGGATTCAAAGATGGAAGTCAAGACGGATTTCCTAAATGGAAGTCTTGACGGGACCATCTGTATGGGACAATCAGAGGGATTCATCAAAGAGAGCCGAGAGCATTTTGTAAAGAAAGCTTAATCGATCTTTGGATTGAAGGAAGCTTCAAGATCTTGGACACATGCGGACCTAATGAGAAAATCCATTTCATGGATTCATTCAAGGCATGTTTAGGTCCTGTGTGTAATAAAGAAGTGACAGAAAAGATGTGGTGTTTTCTCATTCTTTATGTAGACGACATCCTTCTAAATTGGCAACAATATGAAAGATGTTATCGGACATAAAGGGATGGTTGCCCGAGTAATTCAATGTAAGAGACTTAGGAGATGTCGGGAATGTTCTTGGGATCAAAGTTATAAATGATCGCCAGAAAAGAACATAGAACTTATCTCGAGTCTCATACGTAAACACAATTCTTACTCGTTGCAACATACAGAATTCCAAGAAAGGTATTCACCTTTTAGATGTGGAATTCATCTATCTAAAGTTTTGTGTCTGACACAATAAAGGAGATAGATGAAGAGTAAGCAGTTCCCTACACCTTAATGGTGGGAAGCTTAATGTATGTAATGCTATGCACGAGACTGATATCTGCTATGCCGTGGGCATGGTGGTGAGATATCATAGTAATCCTGGAAAGGATCACTCGACTGATGTAAAGAACATGTTTAGGCTCCTGCAGAGGACCATGATTTATGTTCTGAGTTACAAAGCAGTCAAGTTGTTTCCTTTGGATTACATAGAATTGGATTTCCAAATCAAACAGGGACAGTCGAAAGTCGAAGTCAGGCTATGTGTTCTCACTGTGAAGTGGAGCAGTCACATGGAAGAATGTAAAGCAGCAATGCATTACGGACTCTACCATGGAAACTGAAAGGATAACGGCCTCTGAGGCAGTTAAAAGGTCAGTGTGGCTCCAGAACTTCCTAAGGGACTTAGATGTGGTTTCTAGTTCACCCAAAGCTATTTTGAATAGCGGTATTGGCAAACTTGAAATGCCACAAGTCCACAGTGGGAGATAACACGTAGAGCGCAAGTACCACCTGATTCGAGAGATCGTCTAGTAAGACGATGCAGTTGTCACCTAGATAGCATCGAGAGGATTGCCTGGTAAAACCCGTTCACAGAGGCTCTTCCAGCGAAAGCGTTGGATAGGCGTGATGTGGTTATGGGAATCTGATGTTTGGGAGAGGGCGACTAGACTTTTAGTATAAGTGGGAGATTGATGGAGTTGTATTCTAAATGTCTAGTTTAGTGCAAATACGGAACTCCTTATCTATGCCTTAATCTATGTATGATTCAAGCATGATTGCATTTAATGCAACAGTCCTAGATATATACGTTGTAGATAGTATGGCGTGAGGAGACACGCGGAAGATCATACTATCGGTTACTCGTATACTATCGAACAGTAGCTCACGACTTAGATGGACAGGGACAATCCATCGGTACGTCGTAGTGTGACTGGTAGATAGTCGGTCTTGACTATCAAGTTACACTCGTACACTTGGTGTATTGAGCAGGACCACGGGAGGGCGTTCGATTTATACTAATCGGAGTAATCGAACTAGACCTCAGATATTACGGATATGTGAGTTCTTAATCCCTATATAATTATAGGTGCGTGTGTCCAATGCTCGGTTCTTTGATGTGCCAATGAGTGAGACTAATTGATTAGTCAAGATCCTCGGTATATTGGGAATCGGAATTGTACACACGGCATGCTGTAGATTATAGACAGGAAACCGTGTCCCATTTACTGGGTTGATGATGTCCCCGAGATGAGCTCATAAAGTTTATCATGTAAACCCTGCAGGTGGATTCGTTCCACATGATAATAAGGATGAGTGGTACTAATCTCGGATCATAAGAAATGAATTAATTTAATTATTAGTAATTAAAATTAATTCGTGGACATGCGATATCTTAAACACGGGGAAATGTCACATATGTAATACGGTGGAAAAATTATTGACGGAATAATTTGAATTAATTAATTGGGAAATCATTTATAATTTTATAGTGGAATTAATTATAAATAAAATTGTGGAATTTAATTAAGGTTTTCCTTTTGGGACACCAAGTTAATTAAATTACAATTTAAGCCTAATTAATTAATTGCCTAGAGGTCCTCTAGTGTAGCCTATATAAATCCCTCCCCCCTCTCTCTGTAACCTACGTTTCGCCGCTATTATTAATTATGCAGAGAAAATTAATTGTTAGCGCAATTATCTTTTCTGCCTAATTAATTCAGATTAGCGCAAGAAACATTCTGTAGAAATTAATTGCTTGCGCAATTATATTTCTGAGACAGAAATTCTCTGTGGAAATTAATTTGTTAGCGCAAATATATTTCTGAGACAGAGAAATATATTCACGGTGGTTGAGAAGGGAAGAGACGGGGAGCTCCAAGCGGATCGATGCCCACACATCGGCTGGAGTAAGAGGGCTAGGACATACGCTAGAAGTCTCGAGGTCTCTGTCAATTCGGCTTCTCCGAATCACGCGACAAAGGTATGGAATCGAAACCCTCTTCCGCATTGTTTCGATTCGATCTCGTACGTAATTATACAACGGACCATCGATTGGTAATCGGGGTTAAGGATAGTTTTTCTCCAGCCTCTGGGCGGTTGAGAACCGCCGGATCGGTGGCTGGACGGAGAAAAACGGATTGGAAACGGCCCGGAACAGCAGCATCGCGCTGCTGTTCGAAGCAGGCAAGCGCCCGCTTGAGGGGCAAGCGCCCGCTCGCGTCAGGCAGCAGGCGCTCGCCTGGGCAGCAAGCGCTCGCTTGCGGTGCTGCGCGAGCGCTCGCCTGGTGGGCAGGCGGCCGCTTGCTCCGGGCAGATTGCGAGCCGCGGCTTTGGCTGTGGCGGATGCGCGATCTGCTTGGCGGGTGGCCATGGTTGTTCGGAGGTGAACTCCTGGAGTCGATTGGGCACGTCCGGATGTTCGAGTGATCGAACGGTGTGTCCCGGATAGTCGATGGCCAACACCTACCACACTAACACTTGAATGCTTCAATGTTGTGCTTTCAGGTAGTTACACCACATGGCTACATGTAGAGTTCGACTCTACGGTAAACCCTACTGCCTCTACCTAGGTAATAGTAGTCTCTGCCTCCACATGGATATAGTGGAAACCCTCTGCCTCTTTTCCGGACAGATTTCAGGCCTTGTTGCTTCTCCTTGAGTAGATTAGTGGTGGTAAGAATCATCAATTCGAACCAATCCTTCTTGGTACGCCTTGCACCAACATCCGCTCTATGTGTAACCCCTGCCGCAGCGGTTGCTACACCAACAACAGTCCTTGTTGATTTTCTAGTATCGATACTACCAAAATCAACATCCCCACATCCAATTCGAGCATCATCCCTGACCTCCATCTTCTTGGACGTGAAATCGTAACCAAAGGTTACATTGACATACCTCAACAACCTTCGAACTGCCACCAGTGACTCCCGCTCATACTCCTCGATATCACACCCATACCCTGGTCAATATCAGGCTTGCTATACACCACAGTGTTGGAAATCGATATCCCGGAATTAATAAATTAATTAAAATTAATTATCTAATTAATTCCGACCGAAATCCTTTGGAGATCGAATATCCGGAATTGTCAAAATTGCGGAACCGACAACTCCAATCGACTCCCGGAACATGTACATGACCATACGAAAAAGTTACGCGGGAAAAACACGAGAGAACTCGCGTGAACTTGCGAAACCCGCAGCTGCCACGCGGGGTTGCTCGCAGCAGCCCGCAGCAACCCGCAGCGAGTCGCCTGACTCGCTGCTGCTGGGACCCTGCTGGATCTCTGCGGGTCAGCTGCGGGAAATCCCACAGCACCCAGCGAAATCCCCGTAGCAGCCCACAGCAACCCGCAGCGAGTCGCCTGACTCGCTGCTGCTGGGCGCTACGAGTCGCTGCGGGAAAACCCGTAGCTGGCAGCAGATCGCTACGGGAAAACCCGCAGCCGATCCGCGTGATCGAGCCCTAGGCTCGATCCACCTCGCGCGATCCCTTTCCAGCCGAGTCGTCGAGCCGCCGGCGGTCCGGTGGTCCGACCACCACCGCCCGGTTCGACCTCGTCTCGTGGGTCCGTTCCTCGGATCTTGGTTCAAGGTATTTTTACGATAATTAAACGATAAAATCATAAAGAGGGTTTTACGATTTACCTCGTTCTCGTTGTTCGGAAAAACGAAGAACTCAATTTGACGACCTTGAGATCTTCCCACGTATTCCTTGCACTAGCTCGGACGTCGTGTGGGCGACGATCTACCGAACTCCATGGATCCTCCTCTCTACTTTCTCTCTCTAGAATTGTGATCTTCAAGTTATGAGAATAGAGAAGACCATGTAGTGCTTTTATAGGCTACGTAGGGGATCTTAAGGAGGTGGAATATTGGGCTTCCAATAATAGTGATTAAATTGAGCCCAAGCCCAAATCTATTAATCCTTACTATTATTAATTAATTCTATTTTCCACTATATAAAATTAATTGCACTCCCAATATTAAACCATATTATATCAAATAATATTTCTCCGGTAGTATTATTTATTCCGTGTATTTAAGATATAAATATCCATGAATAAAATTAATTTATTGCTAATTAATTTATTCATCTCTTATATCCGAGACTAGTACCATTCAACCTTAATTATTATGCGGAACGAATCCACCTACAGGGTTTACATAATAATTCCTTATGAACTCATCTCGGGGATATTATCAACCCTTCCGGGATACACTTTCCCGTCAAGTATTCACGGCATGCCATATATAAAATATAGTGACCCAACTTAACCGGTAATTAACCCAATAATTAAATCGGTTAATTCCTTTGGTAAATCAAAGTCACTTATATTAAATATACACACCCGCAATAGTTTCGGGGATTAAGAATAAAATACACTGAGACTCGAATCGATTATCGCCGGCAATCCTAATCGATGAATCTCAACGATCCGCTCAATACACCAAGTGTACAAGTGTGATAAAATAATTAAGACAAATTATTTTCTCTCTCACACAACGACTATACCGATGGATTGGTCCGTGTCCATCTAGGTCGTGAGCAACTGTTCGATTAAATACGAGTAACCGATAGTATGATCTTCTGTGTGGGCCCGACACACCATACTAACTACAACGTATAGAATCCAGGACTATAATTTGCATATATTTAATTATAAATAATTAAATACAAATAATTGTTCATTTAATTAAATAGATTAATGGCAATGGATCGTGAGTTTCCTTTACTTAAATCTAGACATTAAGTACACAACTCCAACAATCTCCCACTTGTACTAAGGTCTAGTCATTTCCTCCAAACTCCCGACTCCCATACTCATCACGTGCTTAAGGTGTACTTCCAAGAAGTACTATGTGAATGAGCACTCTAGGTTGCCGCTCTGAAGTTATCTTGGTGACTACAGCGTCGTCTCCCTTGACGATGACTCGTATCAGGTGGTACTTGCACTATGTGTTATCTTACACTTATGGACTAGTGATTTCTTCCCATTTGCCATTGCACCGCTATTTACATAGCCTTTGGCAAATTAAGAATCACATCTAAGTCCCAGAGATTATCCCGGAGTTATACCAAAACTTCCGCTGCCTCTGAGGCCGCTATTTGGTTACCCATGGCAGAGTCCGAAAAGCATCGTGCTTATCACTCTTCCATGTTAAAACTCCTTCTCCTTTAATAGTGAAACACATAGCCTGATCGACTTACACCGGTCCTCATTCGATTAGAAATCTAAGAGAATGTAATCCAAAGGAAAAACTCGTCTGCTTCGTAGTCTAGAACAGTACTTCGAAAGTACTTTTACAGCAGTCGAATATTCCTTTCCAGGATTACCTTGATATCCTCCCACTATGCTCACCGCATAGTCGATATCAGGTTCTCGTTTTTCAACATTGCATTTATTAAGCTTTCCACACTCAAAGTGTAGGAAAATGCTTTCATTGCTTCTATCTCCTTTTGTGTTCCAAAACACATATCCTTAGATAGATGCATTCCGTCTCTGAAAGGTAACGAACCTTTCTCGGAATCTTGCATGTTAAAACGAACCATAATCGTATAAGATATCTAGAGAAGTACAATGTTCTTTTCTTGAGATCCTTGATCTTAAGAACATGCTCTAACTTCTTCTTTATCTCATATATCGATTTTTCTAGACAACCATCATTTTATGTCTGACAACATCTTTACATTGTTGCCAATGATAAAATGTTATCTACATAAAACCTCCGAGAAACACCACCTTGTTTCCATCACGTTTCCCATACACACGATTCGTCAATGCCTTTTGATGAATCCATCAAATGGACTATCTCATCAATGCGCAAGTTCCACGAACTCTAGCTTTGTTACAATCCATAAATGGATCAACTAAGCTTGTACTCTAAATGATCTCGCCTCTTAACAATAATCCTTATTGTTCTCCAAGAAGGCACATTTAGATCTAGTACCGCCTCTATGTAGATCCAGGGATTGATTTCATGTATACTAGGTCCAGAGTTCGAAACTCTCTTAGTTTCATGAATATCTCCGGTTGTTATACAACCTCCCACTACAACGGCGTTCCGGTGTATAAACAGTAATAACAGTAGGTGCAGTCAGTGGTGTACCGCTACTTGGTTCGGCTGGTTCTAAGTCTTAATCGCTTTCTCTCTTATCAGAAGTATCATGTCATTTTGGGCTTGTGGTTCATCTAATAGTCTTCCTCTAAGAACCGGGCGTTAGAACTTATAACGTCCTTCTGGTTCATAGTACTATCGAATACACACCTTTTGTTCTTCTAGGATATTCTACAACCACATTTAAATGTGCCGTCGTTTCCAAGACATATCCATAGAACATAGGTAGTTCCGTTTAACTCATGCTTTTACTATTTCTATAAGAGTTCCATTTCTTATTTCCGACACACCAATCCTACAGAGGACTGTATGGTGTAGTCTCTTGGGATCCAATCCCAATCTCTGATTAGTATGTCATGCATTCCTCAGACAGGTACTTGCCTCCGCGATCAAATCGCAGGCTACAAATGGATATACCTTGATGGTTCTCCACAATTGCTTAGTGTCCATTGACTTGTCAAAACACTTGCTTTTGTGGCACATCAGGTATTCTAATCCATTTCTCGAGTAATCATCAAATGAAGTACTCGTACCTTATTGTCTGAGTAGACATAGGTCTGCATACATCAGAGTCAATCAATTCTAATACTTGTCCGGATCTTATATCTTATATCCATAAAGGATTGCTCAGTCATGTTATCTTCCAAATAAGATTCTTAGGTCGGAAGGTCCACTCCTTCAACTTAATTGATCTTACAATCAATTTTCGACCTTTGAACTTCTTATTTGAATAAATATGACTTAGCATAAGAATCCACAAGTATAAATGATTTAATAAAGAAATCTCTTATTAGTAAAACGAGTTATATATAAAACGGTTCGTTGCATCGTGGTGGACTCAGGATTCATCATTTATATATTGCTAGCTAATGTACCAAAATAGATAATATCATTATTTCTTCTCATAACCATCAAATGATTAAAAGAAATAAAATATCCATTCATTAGAAATCCAGAACAAAGTTCTTTCTAATATGAAAGGTACATAAAAGCAATAACTCAAAATGAAATCCTATAAAATGTCCTCCACTGCAACAGCTGCCTCCTTACAGCATTACCCATGTACACTACGATCTTTTCTTTTCTAAGTCGTCGGGTTTCCTGGAACCCTTGCATTTAGAATGCCCATACCGCCAGTGGTTCCATATCTACACACCAGGTTCCGGTAGATAATACCACTGACTATGTTTTACGACTAAAGAAATTTCGTACCTTCTTTGAGAGGATAAATCAGACTTCCAGTACCCAGACTGTTTGCATCGAGAACACTTGCCTATTGGCTTTCTCGTCCCATCTCGTGGTCCAAAAAGAACCACTGGGTTTCTTTGCTTTCTTGTCCTTTCCCCCGATTCATGCCTTTAGGTTCGAAACCTTTGGCATTGGCTACAAGAGCTTGCGATTTCCGTCTCAACTCGTCTAAAAGGTCAATCATCTCAAAAACGTGTTTAAGCGTTTCCTCGAAGGACTGGCCTTTATGAGTATCCTCATCGCTTCTTGTTTAGCCTCTACGTCAGTTAAGACATTCGTAGGTTCGGGAGGACAAAGCTCACTGAGTACAAACTTGTACTCTTCAACAGTCTGGACAATGTCTAGATCTCTATTCCAATCATTACATTTAGGGACCAATGAGTTTAAAATCCATAAGTATCACATAAAGTGGGTTCAAAGCCATATCCTAATCTATGAGCACATATAACAACAAACAATCGATTTAATCTCCGATATTATCTCCCTCAAATAATATCATTAAACCACTAATCACCTCTAAAATCCCATCAGATAAGGCAAGCCACGTTCGTGTGGACGTTTACCTATCCAAATGATTTAGCAATTAGATTTGCTTCGGTCGTACATCATTATAGCGTTACTTCGTTGGGAAGAATACTATAAAGCGTACCTAAGTGTAAACCATTACTCAGTATCTAAGAAGATTGTTTGGGACACGTATATTCACCGCAAGCCACGTTCGTGTGGACGTTTACGTTAATATACGCTCCTTTACTCCCTTCTATAACTGTCTACATCAATCGTTCCAAAATCCCATTCAATGTAGCAAGCCACGTTCGTGTGGACGTTTACTACACCAAAAGACTTTTACAATTGACTCCCAATTACTTGAATCATTTAATCTTGTAAATCAAGACGCGGAGAATCATAAGTGAAACTCAAAGTTTCTAACCAGTGATTCACCATGCGAACAACCCTATCTCTCATAAAATGAGGGAGCCGAGCAGACAATCGATCCACCTTTAAAAGATGGTACGACTGCCTCTAATTTGTGTCCTCGACATGACCAAGTGGCTTTGGCTCCATTCCACTCCCCGGGGTGAGAATGAGTCGACTTGAAATCAGTTTTGGAAAGACAAATTAGGCATTGTTTGATAGACTTAATCAATGTTTCTCGTAAAAGGAATTACAAGAATTCTCCTCCAATGACTTATCTATACGAACTTCAAAAGTCCATAAAAGTCATCAAGAGAACAGCAATGGAGACCATGGATATGTTTCCATACCCTCTCCCACTTAGCTTTTTATAATAAAGGGATACGCTATCTAATGCATAATTAAATACACATAAGCATGCATACATGAAATAAATCACATAGAATATTATCACATAATCAAAATAATACTAGAATATTATTTTCCGACTATTATGGCTTTATCGCATCCCCGTATGCGTCTTCTAGTCTTTAGTCTTCGTTCTTGAATGCTCCATGTGACGGGAATATTAATTCCAATATTTAAATCTATTTATTTTCAATTAATCCAAAAGTTACTTAATTCGAAAATTAAGTCAATCGAATATATCAAAAATAAAATTAAATATTATTAATATTTTTATTTATTTTATTTTCCCTTTCTACTTCATTAAATCTCTAGAATAATCTATCCAAGACCCACTTGGAATATTCTAGAAGACTTCCATAATGAAATAAGGAAATAAAATAATTTATTTTATTTTCCCTTTCTACTTCATTAAATCTCTAGAATAATCTATCCAAGACCCACTTGGAATATTCTAGATGATTTCCATAATGAAATAAGGAAATAAAATAATTTAGGACTCCTAGTCCTTCCAAATTAATTCCTTTCCTAATCCATTAAAAATTCTATAAAGGAATAATTAAATAGGAAAAATTAATTAAGGACTCTTCTACTTTCCAAAATTAATTAATTTCCATGTCCATGAAAATTCCCATAAAATAGGAATAATCAATTAGGAAATAAATTAATTTAAATAATTAATTATTTTCCTTTCCAATTCTATTAAATCTCTAGAATCCTATTCCAAGTAGAACTTAGAATATTCTAGAAGACTTCCATAATAGAATAAGGAAATAAATTAATTCCAATTAATTCTTTTCCTATTTCCATGAGAATTCCCAAAAATAGGAATACTCAAAATAGGAAAACCGAATCAATTTAGGAAAGTTGGATCTTGGCGGGAGAGCACGAGATCACGAGGACCCCGCGCCCCCACCACAATCGCCGGCCGAGAGGAGAGCCACCGCCGCCCCTAGCCAACGCGCCACCACCTCCGGTGGCCGGCGTGGCCGAGCGGTTCAAGGGCAGCCCCCTCTCCCTCGATCGATCCATCCCTTGGGGTCGATCATGGGGTTGATCGATCCCCGGAATCCTCCCACTCAACGTCTCCTCCGTCACACTTTTTCCGGCGATCGTTTCGGAATTGATCCAACGTAAATAATTTCACAAAATTAATTTACAATTATCCGGTATCAATTCTCTACATGAAATCGACCTCATACAATTTCCGGAAAAATAAGAACAAGCATTCACCACACAAGAACAAATATTGACATCACCGAGAGTTTAATAATCAAGAGAAATATTATGACATTAATTAACAATAATTAAATCTAGCCATAATAATCGGAAACCCTGCAAGGTAGAACAATTTATCGAAAAATACCATGAACTAAAACCAACGCTCTGATACCAATTGTTGGAAATCGATATCCCGGAATTAATAAATTAATTAAAATTAATTATCTAATTAATTCCGACCGAAATCCTTTGGAGATCGAATATCCGGAATTGTCAAAATTGCGGAACCGACAACTCCAATCGACTCCCGGAACATGTACATGACCATACGAAAAAGTTACGCGGGAAAAACACGAGAGAACTCGCGTGAACTTGCGAAACCCGCAGCTGCCACGCGGGGTTGCTCGCAGCAGCCCGCAGCAACCCGCAGCGAGTCGCCTGACTCGCTGCTGCTGGGACCCTGCTGGATCTCTGCGGGTCAGCTGCGGGAAATCCCACAGCACCCAGCGAAATCCCCGTAGCAGCCCACAGCAACCCGCAGCGAGTCGCCTGACTCGCTGCTGCTGGGCGCTACGAGTCGCTGCGGGAAAACCCGTAGCTGGCAGCAGATCGCTACGGGAAAACCCGCAGCCGATCCGCGTGATCGAGCCCTAGGCTCGATCCACCTCGCGCGATCCCTTTCCAGCCGAGTCGTCGAGCCGCCGGCGGTCCGGTGGTCCGACCACCACCGCCCGGTTCGACCTCGTCTCGTGGGTCCGTTCCTCGGATCTTGGTTCAAGGTATTTTTACGATAATTAAACGATAAAATCATAAAGAGGGTTTTACGATTTACCTCGTTCTCGTTGTTCGGAAAAACGAAGAACTCAATTTGACGACCTTGAGATCTTCCCACGTATTCCTTGCACTAGCTCGGACGTCGTGTGGGCGACGATCTACCGAACTCCATGGATCCTCCTCTCTACTTTCTCTCTCTAGAATTGTGATCTTCAAGTTATGAGAATAGAGAAGGCCATGTAGTGCTTTTATAGGCTACGTAGGGGATCTTAAGGAGGTGGAATATTGGGCTTCCAATAATAGTGATTAAATTGAGCCCAAGCCCAAATCTATTAATCCTTACTATTATTAATTAATTCTATTTTCCACTATATAAAATTAATTGCACTCCCAATATTAAACCATATTATATCAAATAATATTTCTCCGGTAGTATTATTTATTCCGTGTATTTAAGATATAAATATCCATGAATAAAATTAATTTATTGCTAATTAATTTATTCATCTCTTATATCCGAGACTAGTACCATTCAGCCTTAATTATTATGCGGATTAAATCCACCTGCAGGGTTTACATAATAATTCCTTATGAAACTCATCTCGCGGATATTATCAACCCTTACGGGATACACTTTCTGTTGGAGTTGTGTACTTAATGTCTAGATTTAAGTAACGGTAAACTCCCGATCATAGCATTTAATCTATTTAATTAATAAACAATTATTTGCATTATATGCAAATCATAGTTCTGGATTTTATACGTTGTAGTTAGTATGGTGCTGCATGGGCGCACAGAAGATCATACTATCGGTTACTCGTATTTAATCGAACAGTTTCTCACGACCTAGATGGATACGAACTAATCCATCGGTATAGTCGTTGTGTGAGAGAGAAAATAATTTATCTTAATTATTTTATCACACTTGTACACTTGGTGTATTGGGCGGATCGATCGAGACTCATCAATTAGGATTGCTCGGCGATAATTGATTTGAGACTCGGAGTATTTTATTCTTAATCCCTGAAACAATTGCGGGTGTGTATATTTAATATAAGTGACTTTGATTTACCAAAGGAATTAACCGATTTAATTATTGGGTTAATTACCGGTTAAGTTGGGTCACTATATTTTATATATGGCATGCCGTGAATTCTTGAAGGAGCAGTGTATCCCGGAAGGGTTGATAATATCCCCGAGATGAGTTCATAAGGAATTATTGTGTAAACCTCATGAGTGGATTCGTTCCGCACAATAATTAAGGTTGAATGGTACTAGTCTCGGATTCAAGAGATGAATATAATTTATTAAGCAATAAATAAATTTATTCATGGATATTTAAATCTTAAATACACGGAATAAATAATACTAAGATGGAGAAATATTATTTGATATAATATGGAATAATATTGGGAGTGCAATTTTATTTATATAGTGGAAAATAAATAAAATTAATATTGATAAGAATTAATAGATTTGGGAGCTCAAGTCCATTAATCCTTATCAATATTAATTAATTCTATTTTCCACTATATAAAATTAATTGCACTCCCAATATTAAACCATATTATATCAAATAATATTTCTCCGGTAGTATTATTTATTCCGTGTATTTAAGATATAAATATCCATGAATAAAATTAATTTATTGCTAATTAATTTATTCATCTCTTATATCCGAGACTAGTACCATTCAACCTTAATTATTATGCGGAACGAATCCACCTGCAGGGTTTACATAATAATTCCTTATGAACTCATCTCGGGGATATTATCAACCCTTCCGGGATACACTTTCCCGTCAAGTATTCACGGCATGCCATATATAAAATATAGTGACCCAACTTAACCGGTAATTAACCCAATAATTAAATCGGTTAATTCCTTTGGTAAATCAAAGTCACTTATATTAAATATACACACCCGCAATAGTTTCGTGGATTAAGAATAAAATACACTGAGACTCGAATTGATTATCGCCGGCAATCCTAATCGATGAATCTCAACGATCCGCTCAATACACCAAGTGTACAAGTGTGATAAAATAATTAAGACAAATTATTTTCTCTCTCACACAACGACTATACTGATGGATTGGTCCGTGTCCATCTAGGTCGTGAGCAACTGTTCGATTAAATACGAGTAACCGATAGTATGATCTTCTGTGTGGGCCCGACACACCATACTAACTACAACGTATAGAATCCAGGACTATAATTTGCATATATTTAATTATAAATAATTAAATGCAAATAATTGTTCATTTAATTAAATAGATTAATGGCAATGGATCGTGAGTTTCCTTTACTTAAATCTAGACATTAAGTACACAACTCCAACACACAGCATGTATGAGACTTCCCAGTGCTCTTCCATTTGGCACTGCTGCCCTGGCTGCTGCGACCGTTCACCCTGCCGCAGGGCAATTCTCTACAGAAAGTATTAAGTGCTGCCTAAGGGAAGTTGCGCAACTCCACCTCAAAAATAGCAACACTATCCTGTCATTCGCACCTTCTTCCACCATTAGAGCATTATACACAACATAAGATTGTGCAAACCTCTTAGGTTGATGAATGAAAATATCATTCGCACCTTCTTCCATCATTAGAGCATTTAACACAAATCAAATCGTGCAAACCTCCTAGGTTGATGAATGATCCTCCTTTCTGCATAACTGGACAACCGATACCCTCCCGATCAGTTTTATGTTGAGTATTATGAATCAAGTAGTCGCTCTGCCGCAAACTACCTCCCGACAGTCGCTCTGCCGTAGCCATTGCCGCTGCTGCTGCCCTGTCGTTGCCATCGACGATACCTTGTCCATTGTATCCACCTTCAACGATGTCGCATCCTGAAGTATGGTTATATGGTAGTCGATGAAGCGAACTACCCCAGCGCAGTTGCTGCTGCAGTCAATGCCACTGCTCTTGCCTCTGTCGCTGCCTTCGACAATGCCTCCTCCGCTGCCACGAGAGACCCATTCGACGATGCCTTCACCTTCAGCGATGTATAAACATCCTGAGGCTATTTAATCCGGTAATCGCTGCTGCAATTACCCCAGCGCAGTTGCTGCCTTCCTGGTAGTTCCTGCTGCCGCAGTGGCTACCCCAGCAGCTATGCCTGCTGCTGCCTTTGCCAATGATGGACAAGAAATACTTTACACCACCTTTCTTCTTTATTCTAGATGGACCCCAGAGATCGGAATGAATGTAGTCAAGGCAGCCCTTGGTTAATTCCTGTGGCTGCCGCATCACCTGCTGCTGCCACCGCAGTGCTGCCTACAACATCCACTGCCCTGCCTATCAAATAATACAACTCATTCCTCTTCTCTCCTTCAACCTCCATTAGAACATGAACAACCCTTGGTTAAAAGCTTCGACGAGCTATCAACCAATCTTCAGCATAGAGTCGAACCACCTCAACTTTACAAGTTAGGTTAATTTCCAAGAATTATAGAACCTCCATCAATCTCTTCAAAACCATCAAACCACTGACGCATGGTTCTTATGTGAGCTTTGCACCCTGAATCTTTGATCCACCTTGCCCCCTTCCTTGAAGTGACAATTGAAGGCCTGCTGCAGTCCCTCTGCCGCAGTTGCTGCCTCAGCTACATCATCGTCGTGATGTGCTAGATCCATCCTCGATTCAGCTACTTCTTGAAGACAAGATAATCTTCCTTCAAGAACCTCAAACCAACTGCCTCATAGGTCTTATGTGAACCGTGCACCCTGAATCTTTAATCCACTGATGAGCCATTTTATTTGCTCATCTTAGAGCATTTTTACACCCTTTATTGAGTCAGTTTGAGTCGGGTACGTATCTGGGAGGGCACAATTAGGTGTTTGGGCAGAGTGTGTATGAATGCAGGTAACAGGTGCCGCATTGGGCAAAAGAGGCAAGGAAATCCCCTTCTTTGGGAAAATCAGTTCTGGAGCGGTAGTGACATGCAACAGTTTGACCACATTGGGCAAATGGGTAAAGTCACGAAGCAGAAGACCCAGAATTCCTACCAAGTACCGTGCCTGGTCCGACCATCTGTGGAGGAGAAGAAATACCTGCAGAATTCCAGTTTGGGCAGAGAACGGCTGAGGATAGAAGATTCACTGTGGGTAAGGCGTCAGCGTACAAGAATCCCTGGATTCGGGGGATCTGACTTATCCTCCAACCCGTTGACTGCTGGCGCCTATTCTTTAGGAAGGAGCAACAGCCGGGAATTCAAATTCAAATTCGAAGCCTATTAAAGCTGGGGCGCGGTGGGCAGCAAGAGACAACATACATTACGCATCGAGAAATCGAGAGAGCCGCCGGTCCCGTAGTTCGTCGCCGCCGCCGGAGGAGTCGCCGGAGAGAGATCGGAGCTGTTCGTCCGAGTCTCTTCTTTGTTTTGAGTAGATCCAGCCTTCGGGCTGAGAAACAATTTCTTTTCATGTTTTGTTTTTAAGTTTTCAATTCCGTTTTCGTTTCCCCTTCAAAAACGTTTTACGATTTGAAGTTATGATTAATATAGTTTGCTTTGCCTTATTTATTTTGCCTTTTAATTTCTGTATGATTGGCTAAGTTGTTTGTGCATTCGGGCAGGGGCAGATCTATGGAGAATTAGGGTTTAGTTAAGCCGCGAGGTCGATGGGGCTAGAGTAACCGGTTGGGGGTTTGTTCCCGAAGCAAAGTTGGTTGAGGATTATTTCTGGGGAGTTTGGGCAAACTAGGACGACCACTAGTGAACCTTTACAATCTGGGATACTGGTGATTGGCAAACCGCATAGATGTACCTTGTAGTATTGTTGCGGGCATAGCACTAGAACTTGCTGGAGATTGCGGTCGTATGACTCGGAGTTACGGGCATGCTATTGGCCGAGCGGGTCTGTCTAGAGGGTAATGCGGGTTTGGGCAAACTAGATCCATGTTTGGTCGCATAGGTTATCGAATTGTCCAGATCTAGGGGTTTAGGCATAACGTTAGCTTGCCTTCTCTTTAAACTGTAAGGATAGATAAGGGGTGGGGCAATTGTTGGGCGTGACGCAATAGGACCACTGTTGTCCTTTTAAAGCACCCTATAACTGCTGACAAACCGCAGGTAGAAATCCTTAGTGCCTATGACCGGTAGTTTGCCCTAATGATCCTGAGTGAAGTCATCTGCCCGGATGCCTTGTTTATCATTTGATTTAAGTTTTCCTTTAAGTAATCTGTTAGATCGGAGTGTCTTCTTATTTTCCTTTTAGTGTTATTTTATTCGTATGTCAATTTGGTTAGCCGTAGTTAGATCAAAGTGTTGAAACGATTGCAAAACCGCTGTGCCCACAGCAACCCCAAATCAAATCTTTTTTGTGACAACCCTTGGGCAAAGCCGAGATCACCTACTGTAATTGCCTCCTTGTGGGACCGACCCCACGTACTTACCATTATCTACGTTTTGTAGTGATAGGAGTACTGGCTAAATACAAATATCATTTTGACGCGCGTTTGTTCCCACGACAAACATTCGTCGTCGTCAAAATTGGCGCCGTTGCCGGGGAGGCAAATTTCCAACAGTAAGTCGTCTGTGCTAACAGTTTGACTTGTTTTGTTTATGCAGGATTCCACTTCAGGAAAAGAGATTGTACCTTGGCACGACCCTGAGATCGAAAAGACCGCGAGAAGGGCAAGGAGAGGTGAACCCATTACCCCACCAAGACCTTCACCGGAACCAACCATGATGTACGGTCCACACAACAGGACCCCTAGGGACATGATGTTCCCTTCCAATCTGAATCTCCGTCCATTGGGCATCACTTTGCCCACCATAGGAGAGAACTGGGAGATGAAACACAATTTCATCCAAATACTGCCAAAATTCAGCGATTTGCCCATGGAAGACCCTCAGAGGCACTTGCAAGACTTTGAGTTGGCCTGTGGAACCATAAGGGGAGGACCCCCTTTGAGTGAATACATCAGACTGCTGGCCTTTGCCTTTTCACTAGGGGATGGAGCAAGGGAGTGGCTCTACACTCTACCCGAGGGGCAAATTACCACTTGGGCACAGCTCCAACAGGCATTCCTGGAAAAATACTTCCCTGCCGCTAGAATCCAACACATGCGAAGGAATATCAGCAGCATCATGATGGGGGCAGGCGAAGAATTCTCAGCATACTGGGCACGGTTTAAGCAGATGCTGGCAAAGTGCCCCCAACATCAAATTCCAGACCACGATTTGATTCAATATTTTGTGAGTGGTCTAAGGATGCACGAGAGGACACTTCTACATGCTGCCAGTGGAGGGTCAATCCTAAATAAGAGTGCCGAAGAGGCATTTAGGCTCTTTAAGGAAATGGCGGAAGAATTCAGAGAGGATGGAAGTGAGTTGCCCAGGACCAATTTAGGGACAACCACTACTGCGGATCTAAAAATCGACAAACTGTGCAGCACGATGGAGAAGTTTATGAACACTATGGCCACCGGGCCAAAGAGAGGAGTAAAAGCTTGCCAGATCTGCCAGGGCACAGAGCATGCCACTGATGAATGCCCCACACTGTATGACGAGGAGGTCAAAGCAATGGGGCAGAGTAACGGAAATGGGCAAGGAAGGGGGAAACCATACTATGATAATAGGTATGGGAATAGCAACAACTACAATGAGGGGTATAATGGTAACCAAAATTTCCAGCGCTACAATCAGCAGGGGCAGTACCAACAGCAAGGCCCCGGGATGTACCACCAACCTGCTCAGACCAAAGGGCCTACCTTGTCTGAAATGATGGAAACTTTGGTCAAAGAGAATATTAAGTTCCAGCAAGAGAATGCCAAAGCCCACCAAGAGAATGAGAAATTCAAGCAAGAGACTAGGGGGCAGTTCCAGAATCTAGGAGCCCAAGTCTCACATCTTACTCAAGTGGTGGCAAAGCTGGAACAGAAAGGAGGTACTTTGCCCCCAAAGATCGATGTGAATAATGCCCATGTCAATGTCGTACAACTCAGAAGTGGCAAACCACTGACCATAGTGGAGAAATCTGCAGTGAAGGGCAAAGAGCCCACTCCAGATGATCCCCCAGTCGTTGAGGAGGACCCTGGAACAGATATTGAGCAAGGAGAGGTGAAAGTCAGGGCAAAGAGGGACAAGTCCCCACCTCCCAAAATCAAACCACCCTTCCCGGGCAGACTGAGTAAAAACCGTGAGAGGGAGGAAACTCAAGAGATGTTTAAAATGTTCAAGAAGGTTGAGATCAATATGCCCCTTCTGACCATACTGAATGCTATGCCTAGGTGTGCTAAGTTCTTGAAGGAACTCTGCACAAAGAAGGTCAAATATCAAGATGACGCAAAGTTTGAGGTGGGAGAGAATGTCTCTGCTGTGATCAAAAAGACTGGACCTACAAAGTGTGGAGACCCAGGCATGTTCTATATTCCATGCATTATAGGGCATATGAAGATAGAGAAGGCAATGCTCGATCTGGGAGCATCAATCAACGTTATGCCCAAAACGATGTATGAAGACCTGGAAATAGGGCAACTGAAGCCCACTCGAGTTGTGATCCAACTGGCTGATAGATCTAATGTTTATCCTGAGGGCATACTGGAAGATGTCCTGGTCAAAGTGGAAGAGCTGATATTCCCTGCTGACTTTTATGTGCTCGATATGGGCAGATCAAGCAAAGCCTGTTGGAAATCGACTACCCGGGATGCGTTCGTTCGATCACTCGAACATCCGAACGATCCCAGTCGACCTCCAGGTCCGTTACTCCGTTCACGTGCCAGCCCGTGTCCCGATTCACGCCCAGCCATTGCCCCGAAGGACAACCGCGCGAACCAGAGCTGGCTGCCCGAAAAACAGCGAAACGGCGACCGCCGTTTGCCCTCCGGCAACCGCCGTTTGTCCGCGAACAGCAGCGCGACCTGCTGTTCCGAGCGCGTTTCCGGGTCGATTTTCCTCTTCCGACTACTGATCCGGAGGTCCTTGACCCCCAGTAGTCGAGGAACATGATCCACGACGCCCGGAACCCGATCTTAGATCCGATGTATTTTTAACGAAATAGAAAACGAAACGTATGCGGAATAAGGGTTTCGATTTCTTATACCTTTGTCGCGTGATTCGGAGAAGCCGAATTGTTGAGACCACGAAGCCTTCCGGTGTATGTCTCTATCCCCGACGTTCAGCCGTTGAGTGGGCAACGATCCGCTGAACCTTCCTCTTCTCCTTTCTCTGTTGAACCCACCGTAGGAATAATATCCTCTGTCTTAGAAATATATTTGCGCAAGCAAAATTATTTCTACAGAATTATTACTGCGCTAATCTAATTAAGCAGAGGAAAATTAATTGCGCAAGCTTTTATTTTCTCAGAAATATAATTGCGCTAGCAATTAATTTCTGCAGAAAATAATAACAGCGCTAATCTATTTATTTTTACAGAAAAATAATTGCACAACAATTTATTTTTCTCCGCAAAAATAAAATAGCGGCGTTTCTTAGGTTTAGAGAAAGAGAGGGTGGGGTATTTATAAAGCTACACCAGGGACCTTATGGAAATTAATTATTAGGCTAAATTGCAATTTAATTAACTCGGCGTCCTAAAAAGAAAACCTTAATTAAATTTCACAATTTTAATTATAATTAATTCCACTATAAAATTATAATTGATTTCCCAATAATTAATTTATATTATTTCAACAATAATAATTCCGCCAAATTACATATACGACTTTCCCCGTGTTTAAGATATCGAATGTCCACGAATTAACTTTAATTACTAATAATTAAATTAATTCGTTTCTTGTTATCCGAGACTAGTACCACTCATCCTTATTATCATGTGGAACGAATCCACCTGCAGGGTTTACATGATAAACTTTATGAGCTCATCTCGGGGACATCATCAACCCAATAAATGGGACACGGTTTCCTGTCTATAATCTATAGCATGACGTGTGTACAATTCCGATTCCCAATTTACCGAGAATATTGACTAATCAATTAGTCTCACTCACTAGTAAGTCAAAGAACCGAGAACTGGACACACGCACCTATAATTATATAGGGATTAGGAATTCGTATATCCGTAATATCTGAGGTCTAGTTCGATTACTGCGATTAGTATAAATCGAACGCCCTCCCGTGGTCCTGCTCAATACACCAAGTGTACGAGTGTAACATGATAGTCAAGACCGACTATCTACCAGTCACACTACGACGTACCGATGGATTGTCCCTGTCCATCTAAGTCGTGAGCTACTGTTCGATAGTATACGAGTAACCGACAGTATGATCTTCCGCGTGTCTCCTCACGCCATACTGTCTACAACGTATACATCAAGGACTATTGCATTAAATGCAGTCATGCTTGAATCATATCTCGAATTAAGGTATAGATAAGGAGTTCCGTATTTGCACTAAACTAGACATTTAGAATACAACTCCATCAATCTCCCACTTATACTAAAAGTCTAGTCGCCCTCTCCCAAACATCAGATTCCCATAACCTCATCACGCCTACCCAACGCTTTCGCTGGAAGTGCCTCTGTGAACGGGTTTACCAGGCAATCCTCTCGATGCTATCTAGGTGACAACTGCATCGTCTTACTAGACGATCTCTCGAATCAGGTGGTACTTGCGCTCTACGTGTTATCTCCCACTGTGGACTCGTGGCATTTCAAGTTTGCCAATACCGCTATTCAAAATAGCTTTGGGTAAACTAGAAACCACATCTAAGTCCCTTAGGAAGTTCTGGAGCCACACTGACCTTTTGACTGCCTCAGAGGCCGTTATCCTTTCAGTTTCCATGGTAGAGTCTGTAATGCATCGCTGCTTTACATTCTTCCATGTGACTGCTCCACTTCACAGTGAGAACACATAGCCTGACTTCGACTTTCGACTGTCCCTGTTTGATTTGGAAATCCAATTCTATGTAATCCAAAGGAAACAACTTGACTGCTTTGTAACTCAGAACATAATTCCTGGTCCTCTGCAGGAACCTAAACATGTTCTTTACATCAGTCGAGTGATCCTTTCCAGGATTACTATGATATCTCACCACCATGCCCACGGCATAGTAGATATCAGTCTCGTGCATAGCATTACATACATTAAGCTTCCCACCATTAAGGTGCAGGGAACTGCTTACTCTTCATCTATCTCCTTTATTGTGTCGGACACAAAACCTTGGATAGACGAATTCCACATCTAAAAGGTGAAGACCTTTCTTGGAATTCTGTATGCTGCAACGAGTAAGAATTGTATTTATGTATGAGGCTCGAGATAAGTTCTATGTTCTTTTCTGGCGATCATTTATTACTTTGATCCCAAGAACATTCCCGACTTCTCCTAAGTCTCTTACATTGAATTACTCGGACAACCATCCCTTTATGTCCGATAACATCTTTCATATTGTTGCCAATTTAGAAGGATGTCGTCTACATAAAGAATGAGAAAACACCACATCTTTTCTGTCACTTCTTTATTACACTCAGGACCTAAACATGCCTTGAATGAATCCATGAAATGGATTTTCTCATAGGTCCGCATGTGTCCAAGATCTTAAAGCTTCCTTCAATCCTAAGATTGATTAAGCTTGCTTACCGAATGCTCTTGGCTCTTTTCGATGAATCTCTCTGGCTGTCCCACACAGATGGCCCCGTCAAGACTTCGATTTAGGAAATCTGTCTTGACTTCCATCTTCCATGTGAAGACAAAAGAATCCGGATCGACTTTTGCCAAGACTGAGCATCTTGATCTTTCAGCGTCTCGTCATAGATCCAGGGTTCGGCTTCATGTTCTCCAGGTAACAAGTCCGAAGACTCACCTATAAACATGAACCTGTTGGGTTGTCTAACAACCCTCCCACTACGACGACGCTCCGGTGTATCTTTAGTGACTAAAGATTATAGTAGTGAACTACTCAGTTAGGCTGGTTCTAAGTCTTGATCAGTCCCTCTAAGCACATTAAGTATTACTCTACTCTTGGCTTGTGATCTTGCATTTATATAGTCCATGTCTAAGAACCGAACATTGATGCAATCAATGAACATCTGGTCCTTTGGACTATATTACATATCTCAATTCGTTTTCTTAGGGTATCCTATAAAAAGCCGAATATCAGTACAAGTTTCCAAAGGAATCAAGTTCAGGATAAACGCCGTTGTTTCCAAGCCATATCCCAAAACCGAATTAGGTAACTCCGAATAACTCATTGTCTACTTTCCCATATCTATAAGAGTCCTATTCCTTCTTTACAACACATTATTTTGCCGAGGCATAAATGGTGTTGTCTGTTGGGAGTTAATCCCATTTTCTGATAAGTATGCCTTACTCCTCAAAGAGGTCTGCACATATCAGAGCGAATCAACTCTAGTACTTTCTTGGATCTTTTCCCTTTAACCGTAAAGGGTTGCTTGGTCATTTACACTTCCAAGTATGATTCGAAGGTTGGAAGGTCCTTTCCTTCAACCTAGCTGAGTGGTCCATCAACTTTCATCCTTTTGAATCGTACTTAAGTTAAAAGGATTTAGCCTAAGATTCCATAAGTGCATTTGATTCATCCTAGAAGGATCTTTACTCTTATTGGGGTTCGACAATGTGTTATTTTCTCCGGTGAGTTGCATCGTGGAAGAACACGGATTTAGTATTAAATTGTCTATCAATGTACCATAATAGATAATATCCCCGTTTCTTACTCTGAAAAGTATGAAACTATAAGAAGAAACGGAATATCCATTCTAAGCCAATTTAGAAATCCGAAATGAAATTTCTTTCTAAATGCCGGCACATAAAGGCAATTTATTAGAACTAAAATCCTACAGTTTAAAACCATTTAATATCTCCCACTACAACGGTTGTTACCTTAACATTATTGCCCATGTAGGTTATAACTTCTTCCTTTATGAGTCTCCGGGTTTCCTGGAACCCCCGCATTTAGGTGCAGACATGATTAGTGGTTTCCGTATCCACACACCAGGTACTGGTAGATAACACCACTAAACATGTTTCGGTGACTAAGGAGAAGTTAACTTCTAGTTGCTTTGAGAGGACAATCAAACTCCCAGTATCCGAACTGCTTACAACGGAAGCACTTGCCCCTTGGGCTTGCTTGTCCCATTCCGTGGTCCAGATATATTAGGCCCACTGGGTTTCCGTATTTGCTTCTTCTTCCTTTTGTCGCCTGAAGGCCTAGGAAGAGTCAATTTTTCAGCCACAAGTGCTTCGAGAGCCCTTAAAGATTCCCTCAGCCGCTTGAAGTTCAATCAGGAGCTCCGTCAATGAATAAGACCTCTTATTCATATATTAGTTCAGGCGGAACTGCTCAAAACTTCTCGGCAAAGACTGGCGCACAACATCAACTTGGGTTACCCCATTGATAGTTGCTCCCAGAATCTCTATCTCATTAAGATAGCCCATCATTCTAAGAACGTGATCCCTCGCGGGCGTTCATTCCGACATGATGGCTGTCATGAGTGTTGGAGTTGTGTACTTAATGTCTAGATTTAAGTAACGGAAACTCACGATCCATTGCCACTAATCTATTTAATTAAATAAACAATTATTTGCATTTAATTATTTATAATTAAATATATGCAAATCATAGTCCTGGATTTTATACGTTGTAGTTAGTATGGTGTTGCATGGGCGCACAGAAGATCATACTATCGGTTACTCGTATTTAATCGAACAGTTGCTCACGACCTAGATGGACACGGACCAATCCATCGGTATAGTCGTTGTGTGAGAGAGAAAATAATTTATCTTAATTATTTTATCACACTTGTACACTTGGTGTATTGAGCGGATCTGCTTGAGATTTATCGATTAGGATTGCCGGCGATAATCGATTTAAGTCTCTGTGTATTTTATTCTTAATCCCCGATATTATTGCGGGTGTGTATATTTAATATAAGTGACTTTGATTTACCAAAGGAATTAACCGATTTAATTATTGGGTTAATTACCGGTTAAGTTGGGTCACTATATTTTATATATGGCATGCCGTAAATACTTGACGGGAAAGTGATGGGATTCGATGTCCCGGGCTATCAAAATTGCGGAAACGATAACCCGACCGAAAAACCCGTCGCCGGAGATCGCACGAACACCAACTCATCCGCAGGAGTCCGACCTTTGGAGACTACGTATCCGAAGACACGCAGCCCGCCCCCAGCCGATTTTCTCCCACGAGTCGGATCTACGAACTCGAACCACACGCGAAGAACCGGGCTCGACAAGAGCGTCGCCGCGGGATGAACCCCCGGCTAAACCCTAGCCGAACCCCATCCGCGGGGTTCGCGATCGCCACGCATGGCGATCGCTGGGGCTGCTCCGGCAGCCCCCGGGTGGCGGTGAGTCCGGCGACTTCACCGCCGTCGCCATCGAGGGGAGGGCGGTCAGCCCAGCTGACCCGCCGCGGCCTAGCCGCGGCTGCCCTAGCGATCGACTTCCGAGTCGATCGCTCGCCCCGGCTTCAGCCGGGGCCCCCTTCGAGCGCACGCCGCCGTCGAGGGCGGCTGGGGTCCGCCACGGCACCAGCCCGTGGCACCCCAGCGATCGACCGGAGTCGATCGCATGCCCCGGCGTCCAGCCGGGGCTTCGCCCCTCGTCGCGCGCGCTGGGCGGTCAAACCCTAGGGTTTCGACCGCCCCCTTCGATCTTCGCCGGGGATCTCGAATCCCCGTCCGCGATGATCGTCGTTTTCCCGGATCGCGTCGTTCATGTATA